>BTPG01000008.1:147363468-147733468 GCA_036245525.1 Semisulcospira habei
GAAAGAACGCTCCCCGACAGTCTTCAAGTTAAGCTTCGGGATTTTTTTTAAGTTTTTCACTGGAGGAACGGAGGGTACGTGATGGCTGATAAACAAACAAAAATACCACTATGCGGGTATCGCAACAGTTAGTATTTGCTTTGTCCACCAAATTGTTGAAGGTAATTGGTGTGTAAACGTCTGCTTTGAATTACAATTGATCCCCAAAGGACGCATGGCAATTTTCTAATTCGGCGTTTGCCTCCAAAGGACTACATGAAACGTGTGTTCCGGATAAAGATCGATTATGATACAGTGTTGGGGAGTGCCAGAATAACTTGGCGCCTATAGACGCCAAGTTATTCTGGCACCACCCTAAAACTATCACGGTCGATGACCCTAAGGACGTAAATTCCTAATTCCTACCATTGTAATAGTTCAAGGGTGGTGCCAGAAAAAAATTGGCTCGTGTGGTGGAAACGCCCCCAACGTCCTCCCCCCCCCCCCCAACCCAACGTCCCCCCCACCCAACGTCCCTCCCCCCCCCCCCCCCGCGCCCCCCCCCCCCCCCGCAGCCCCCACCCCCACCCCCACCCCTAACGCCCTCCGGCCCCCTTGTCCTCTCCTTCAAGCGTCTCCCTTCTGTGTCCTTTCTGTCTCAAGTAAATCGTTTCCACAGCCGGAAAAAGGTTTGACTACTCCCCCCCCCCCCCCCCCGGTTACCCCCTTCCCCTACAGAAGCTGTACTCAGTTCATCACCATCCATGGAACAACGTGATTCCATGATTGTGACATAGGACTGATGTGTGTAATATTGTGTTTATCTATCTTAGTGCTGTACACAGGACGACTGAGTGTATGTCATGATGAATGCATGTGTAGTAAGTGAGGATGTATTTTACTGTCGCCATGTCACACAAAAATCCGTGTAACGTTTTACTTGGTAAATAAATGTCTTATGTCTTATGTCTTATGTCTTATGTCCCCTATCCTCGATAGGGAGATAACTCAGTGAGCCCTACGTCTCTTGCACTTGGCGGGTTGAGTATATGTTCTCCCAGCCGTGAAATGGTCAATACAACTTTCAAGCAGCTTTCCGCAAAATATCTTTGGCCGCCTCGCTGCCGCTCAATGCAGACATGTCGTGAAACGTGAAAGGCAAAAAGGAAAATTTCGTGATCCGGCCGTGCAAATCGTCCTGATTAGTATTTCTTGAAACTCAGTTACGTGCCGTCTAGTTAGAAACGTCATGACCCCAGTAGCAAAACGTCTGCGGGCCCGCCGAGGACTTTTGCTTACTGGGGACTCCCTCCCCCCGTTGTTTGACTGATTTTCCGGCAAGTTGATAAAGGCAGTGATGGCTGCGCTATTAACAGCCTCTCTTTCCCCCACCCCCACCACCTACCCCCATCCCCAGAGTCAACTGCGGTGGCCGACATCGGCCGTTCTAGGTCATTTTCAATGTTTCCTGTGTGTAGTTGGTTGTTTCAGTCGTGGTTAAAAACAACAGCCAGCTAGACTGATTGCCCAAAACGCAAAACGCCATTGGGCCGACGTCGGTCGCGGTTGACAACGGCGGCCGACGTCGTTGTCAAGGGGGCCTTTGCAGGGCACTGGGTGTACTCTTTCTGCGGACCATGGGCCGCAGCATACGCCAAGAAATTTAAAAAAAACGACCGCCCTGCAGCCACGCCGATCAATGCGGTCGTTATTACGGTACTGTAATCACTGTGTTTACAATAAAAACTTAACCCATATCATACTGAGGCTAAAATCTTCAAATTTGTACACTGCCATATGCAAACTACATTATAGTACTTACAGATAAGGATATAGACCAATGGCTTTAGTTGTTAATAATAATAAAAATAATAATAATAATTTCTATGGCGCCTAACCTCAGGTAGAGCTGTAGGCGCCTTACAAATTTCAAAAATACAATTACAAAAACTGTACACAGTATTACACGCACACACACACATACACACACACACACAAACACAAACACATACTCAAATACACAAACCACCCATTGCACACACACACACACACACACACACACACACACACACACACACACACACACACACACACACACACACACACACACACACCACATTCCAGGCACCACAGCAAAACTACAACAGAATCCTCAGCAGTCAATGATTAATCAGTGGGGTAATGGAGTTGGAAAAGGTGTGTTTTTAGCGCAGATTTAACAAGATGGGATGAACCATAACCCACAAAGTTGCTTCTACATGAGAGCTGTCCTCGCTGTCAATTGTCTCTACCTTTTGTCTTTGACCTGATTCTGATGTTGAATTATCTCCTATTGAAAAAGTCTGGCATATCTGCCAATGCGTCAGTGAGTTCTATAAGGGGCGCAGGACATACGCTACATTGATTTGTCAAACGTCATTTGTCAAACGTCATGACGTAAGTTTTAGTTTTTACGTAATTTTATATTTTACGTGATATGAGTTTCGCTTTCGCTTCATAGGCTTGAGAAAATGGTGACAAAACTAGAACTTCACGGTACAATTTCAGTCTTGCTAGAATTTGTGTGAAAGCAGCTTGACTTTACCTAGCTACAGTATATACTAAGTACAATGACTGGTCACCTGCATGATCTTCTGAAAGCGCGTCGATGTGTGTGTACGTGTTAGTGCGTGCGTGCGCGCGCGCTCCAAACATCTCCAAGAAGCATAGATCCTCATGCGCGTGGAGGGCGCATGAGGATCTATTCCTTCTGGAAATGCGCGCATGTGTGTGTGTGTGTGTGTGTGTGAGAGAGAGAGAGAGATGATGAATCCTTTATTTATTCAGGATAAAGCTATTAGGCAACTCAATGCCTGTCTTACAAGCTGTCCTGTAAACAAACAACATAACAGGAAAATAAACAGAGCATGCAAATACTAACAATAATAATAATAATAAGAAGAAGAAGAAGAGGAAGAAAAACTACGGGAAAAAAACACAATGGAGAATTTGTAACTGCCTCCGATGCAAAAAGCAAGAGAACGAAACGCGTGCACAACATTAATATTATACTCATCTAAGACAGTGTCATAGAATCAGCAGCATCAATAGCGTATAGTGACACCGACAAGACAATAGATGATCAGGTAGCAAATTTAAGGAGAAAGAGAACAATATTTGACGTTTACGTGTTATCAGCAGAATTATTTTTATATGGCAAACTGTGAAGTCACGCTGATTGGAAGTGAGTGTGCAATGCACGTTTAAAATGGGTTTTATCGCAAAAGAGAGAGAGAGAGAGAGAGAGAGAGAGAGAGAGAGAGAGAGAGAGAGAGAGAGAGAGAGAGAGAGAGCCGGGGGGGGGAGAGAGAGAGAGAGAGAGAGAGAGAGAGAGAGAGAGAGAGAGAGAGAGAGAGAGAGAGAGAGAGAGAGAGAGAGAGAGAGAGAGAGAGAATGACAATGACAATGAATCTTTATTTTCCAAGGATAAAAAGATTTAGGTCTGAAGACCTTTCTTCCATCTTGTCCTTGCTAAACTACTTAGGCTACACAAACACTCACGCAACCGCACGCACTGACACACCATAAGCGCCAAACAAGGCGAGTCATACTGGCTGCCCCTTTCGATCAGCTGCCGCTCGAAAACGACAGCAGGGATACAGCCAGTGTGTACATATGGCGATCATATACAAAAACATCATAAACACATTTAATACACATAATGAGATATACATGCGCTACCATAAGAGAGAGAGAGAGAGAGAGAGAGAGAGAGAGAGAGAGAGAGAGAGAGAGAGAGAGAGAGAGAGAGAATGGCGTCATATGTAGAGTATTATGTCAGTGCCTGTGTGGTGACGGATTTGCCTCTTTTTTTTTTTTACGTCACCGCCACTGTCTAACTTTCTCTAGAAGTAAAGGTTTTTTGGTGGTTTTTTTTTTTTTAGTGTTTTAATTCTTTCTGAAAATAATTAATTTTTACTAAAGTAAGTTGAAAGGATACAAAGTTGGCTAACGAACTCATCCAATGTCTTTCTGCAAACTAGCTATATGAAAAAGTTCAAGTAAATATGACAAAAATTACGGTCTCTAATCTGGGTCAACCGACTTTCTATAAAAGGTTGTTTATGTCTTCAATGAGACATTCAATTACTATATGCTCAGAGGCTCTCTTAGCCACCCACTTAAGAAAGTATTTCGCCAAGTTTCAAGCTTGTGTGTACAAAATATCGGAGATTCTCTTGTTTATATACATACGCACACAAGTACATACATACATACGCACATACATACATATGCACATATTATGGCGCTTAGCGCCAAATGTACGTTCAGCAGCGAGGTTAGCGTAACTAGACATGACGTAATTTTTATCTTGTTACTTCAATTGTTAGAGGTTTAGCCTGCCCGCCTTTGACATCATGCACATGCTATTAAATTTGCCCCACCGCGACTCGACCTAAAAAGTTCTTTCTATAAATAGAAGGGACTTAAAAACGTCTTTTGAAGCACTTTGGCGGACATAGGTGGGGAGTTCGTTCCAGTACGTTCGTTCAAGATATGAAAAAGAAAGCTGGCCAAAAGACTTGGTACGGACAAAAGGTGCACGCAAAATGCGGCTGTCAGCAGAGGATCTGAGTTGTCTTGAGGGAGTGTACAGCTGCAAGAGAGATGACAGGTACGGGGGGGAATGATGTGGAAATGCAGATGAAGCAGACAGAAGAAAGTCTATATTGAATTCTTGCAGCCACAGGGAGCCAGTGGAGGGATTTAATTACAGGTGTAATATGATCAGTTTTGCGCTTTTTGGTGACGAGCCTCGCTGCAGAATTCTGAAGTTTTTAAAGCCAGTCAATCTGATATTTGGGACAACCTGCATACAGTGAATTACAATAGTCCAGCTTGGAAAGAACAAATGCACAGATGAGGGTTTTTTGTGGCCGTTCGATGGTCATATAGTGTCGGATAGAAGAAATGCAACGGAGCTCCATGTAGGCTGTGCGACAGGTGTTGACAATCTGTTGGTTCATTGACAGTGTTTCGTCCAGGGTTACTCGAAGATTCTTGGCGGTGCATATGGTGTGAGAAATTGATGATGCTGGTTCCTATGGCCATGAACGTGCGGAGGGAAAGTAAACTGGTCAATCTGTGGGGTTTGATTATAAGAGACTAAGTTTTATCATCATTAAGTTGAAGTTTGTTTGATGACATCCACTCCTTGACATCACAGATACAGTTCTGAAGGCTTAGGATGGCGCCAAACTATTCTGACACTACCCTTGAACTATTTTAGTTACACTTATTTCACAGACTGGTGTATTCCGCATGAAAAGGGTTAATGAGCATCAGCCAGAGCCCCCCTCCCACACACACACACACACACACACACACACACACACACACACACACACACACACACACACACACACACACACACACACACAAACACACTTCACCCGCCACGTTTTGAACAGCCGACTTTATTAGGTAAACGGTACATTTTTGTCGATTGTATTGCTCTCTTTGAAACCACGTCCTTGTGAGCAAAAGAAATTCAGGCAGGCAGCCGCTAAGGACGGTCCGATCAGGCTGGACCCTTTGCTGACTTGGCATACAGTAATTGTCCTCGCCGCAACAAGACCGAGGGCATTTCAAGTCTCAATTTCAGCCAGTATTTCCAAAAAGTAACTCATTGAAGGCTCAACAGCTGTCAGTGAAAGTGTCGTACGTATAGCATTGCCGCTGAATGAGCAATTAAAATTAAAACAGAAATACAGGTCATGTTACATATTCAAATGAGGCAGGTGAGGCAGTAAAATCTTCCATCCAGACCAAAAAGGTGACTGCCAAGCGTGTAATATGCAAAGAAGTACCCAACGGAGAAAGAAACACGCTTAGAAAAGACGGGTACAACACAATTTATTAATATTTCGGGTAAATACCCTTTGTCAAAATAGACAAACAAACAAACATAGAGATTAGCCGCTACTTATCTTCAATGGCAGAAGGAATGTGGCAACTGAAGGAGGTGACGTAAAAATCCTTACGTCACCTCCTTCAGTTGCCACATTCCTTCTGCCATTGAAGATAAGTAGCGGCTAATCTCTATGTTTGTTTGTTTGTCTATTTTGACAAAGGGTATTTACCCGAAATATTAATAAATTGTGTTGTACCCGTCTTTTCTAAGCGTGTTTCTTTCTCCGTTGGGTACTTCCTAGTAAAATCTTCCGCCTTCTTTGGCATTTTGTACGGAGGCAGTGTTGGAATTTGCTTAAAATCTCTTGATAGAAGAGAAGAGACATGTTTGGTGCTTTGATTCCTACCAGTCTTGGCTTAAAACGCAACCAGGGAAGAAACAGTCTTGCTTGCTGGCACCCCGTTGGGGGAGGTAGAGTCCTTCACCTCAACTATCTCGGGAGCATCATCGACAAAAAAGGCGGCACTGATGCAGATGTCAGAGCACGAACCGGTAAAGCAAGAGCAGCCTTTCTTCAGTTGAAAAAAGTGTGGTCGGAGTTCCAGAGAGCTGTCACAACACACCAAAGTCCGGATTTTCAACTCAAACGTAAAAGCAGTTCTCCTATATGGAGCAGAGACTTGGAGGTTGTCAAAAACCACAGTCAACAGAGTACAGATCTTCATCAACAGTTGCCTTAGAAGGATCTTGAAAATCCACTGGCCAGAGAAGATCAGCAACGTCAGACTCTGGGAGAGAACAGAGCAGGTCACTAACAGCAGAGAATGAAATTGGGCGAAGAAGATTGGGATGGATTGGTCACAGTCTGAGAAAGCCAGTTTCCGGTATCACTAGGCAGGCATTGTCATGGAACCCCCAGGGAAAGAGGAAAAGAAGCATAACGAGAAACACCTGGCGTCGAGACCTCCAAGCAGACATCGAGACTGGGAACCACCTGGAATAAAATCGAAGGAGAAGCACAGGACAGGAGTCGCTGGAGGTCTCTTGTCGACGGCCTATACCCTGGGAGGGTGACAGGCGTAAGTAAAGTAAGTAAGTCTTGGCTTAACCAGCGGACTCTTTTTGTCCTAGTTTGACTGAGTTGCCAAGGCGGATGGTGATTTGAGGTGTGTACCAGTTTTGGCTGCGCTTGGATGTAGGGTTGGTACAGAATCATGTTGATAGCTAGGACATGAGACTGGTGATGCCCCTTTTTTGTGCATGGCAAATGTGCAGCAAGTAGGCGGTAGTGTTGTTTAGGGGATTGAAAAAAATAGGGGATGACTGGGAAAGACTAGACTAAGGCATTTTAACGGATGGGACTGCAGGGGAGGTCCACTGTGTACTTTGAACTACAACTGTACATTTCTGTATAGATAACTGTCACGAATCTGAACGTTATGGTCATGGACTTTGTGATGGATTCTTTCTCTCTCTCTCTCTGTCTCTCTCTGTCTCTATCTCTGTCTCTATCTCTGTCTCTGTCTCTCTGTCTCTGTCTCTGTCTCTGTCTCTCTCTCTCTCTCTCTCTCTCTCTCTCTCTCTCTCTCTCTCTCTCTCTCTCTCTCTCACTCTCTCTCTCAGTCTCTCTCTCTCTCTCACACACGCACACACACACACACACACACACACACACACACACACACACACGCACGCACGCGTACACACACACACACACACGCACGCACGCACGCACGCACGCACGCACGCACACACACACACACACACACACACACACACACACACACACACCGAGTACGCAGTCACTCCGGGTATAAAAGTCCCAACCTGCCGACCCACCATCTTGGAAAAACATTGATTCTTGCCACAAATCAAATCAAATCAAATCACAGTTTTTGACTGACAGATTATAGTACAAGCAGGACTTCAGTGTTGCCGACGGACATGCCAACAGAGCGCGTGTCTCGCGTGTGCAGTGAGTGGCCTTGGACCATTCATGAAGTACAGCAGAAATCGTTTTCAACACCACCCTTACTTGATATTTCGCTTGTCATTTGAACAACCATCATGTAAGTGGCTGTAGAGCTCCTCTATCTAAATGATGGTCTTTAACCCCTTCACTGCCGAGAAAAGTAAACGTGATCCAAGTGCAAGAGACATCATTGGATCTTCAGTTATGAGCACCCGCGACTGCGGGGGGCTCATGAGGATCTACACGATGCCTCTTTCCGAGACCTATTTGTATCCACGTTTCTTGGTCGCTTGTGGCTTTTGGTCGTTGAAGATTTCATAAATAAACATGTACCGGCGTACAGTGGCAGTGCCAAGGGGTTAATGACAAGTGACACCTTAAGTTGCGCTTTTGACCTTAATCACTAAAGACTGACTTCTCTTGCGAGAGCATGTGTATACTATGATCAGTGTCGTTTATTACAACTTTTTCTTGGCAAAAACAGGTGCTGTTGTAATCATTACTATGACTCTGTGGCTCACAAATTTGCCACATTTCGGTTGAGTATAACTCTTTGACTGCCAGTGGTCGCAGATTGCGTTTTAAGAACTCGTAAATTCAAATTCAACTCAGTTGACGGTGAATTTACGAGGAGTTCAAAAAGCGCAATCTTCAACTGACGTTGAATTTGACGAGGAGTTCATAAAACGGAATCTTTCAGTGGAAGATCCCCAGCCGACGTCAAGGGAACATGGATACGAGGTGGCCAGTTTAGCAATTAGTATAGTTTCCTCATCAGCCCCCGCAACTGCGGCGGGGCTGATGGGGATCTATACCGGCTTCTTGCAGTATTTCGGTTCGGCAGTAGTGAAGGCCGGAACATATTTTTTTAAAAATATCAGCTAGTCGTTATTGAGTGAGTGGGTGGGTGGTTTAGGGCTGGTCTGTCTTAGTGCCCGCCTTGCTATCGGCTGCCGGCCGACCGGCCACTCAGTCTATCTCGATGTCCAGTGTCCGGGCAGCCCTGTTTGTTTTGTTTGCTTGCTTGCCGGTTTGTTTATTTCTGTCTTTCTTTCTTTTTTTTTTCTTTTTTTATCAGTCAGTAGTCGGTCCATAGAGTGACTCAATTTGAGTCAACCATGAGGCTTGAGTATCAGTCTCAGTCCAATTGTTACTACCCGGCAGACACTGAGACGTGCCGGGTGTCAATACATATGTTATGACTGAGTCAGTGCCCGGTAAGTCAGTTGAGTCTTTCACTAAGTGGTGCATTTTTATCCGCATTAGTGGGGAAACTGAATAACACAGAGGGCCTGGCGTGACATTCACTGAGTCAGTTGCCAGTCAGACGGCGGAATGGCCCGAGTGGTGACTGATTTGTAAAGGGACTTACTATGTGTGATAGAAAAGATACTGAAAGAGCGGATATCAGCTCGGCCGTGCGTGATGTTTTATCTGTCACCTATCCGCCGCGGCCGCCTCACTGACCTCAGCACGGTTCGGCCCGGGCGGCCGCCGCAACTGACACTTCATCAGTTAAGTTCTTCGCCGACCCAATTTGATTCGTATTTAAAAGGCTTTTGTCCGGCCATTAAAAAGTCGGCGCTAGTATTTTTCAAGACACATAGTAATATGAAATAGTTTATTTAGTGTATTGTTTGTTTATAAATTTGTTTATTTTTGTCGTGAAACCAAAGTGCAAACGGTATCCGCGACCAGAGATGTGTTATCTCTGCCGCGACAAACGATGGTTTACCTCTAATGAGAAGATAACTCATTTGACTTAAAAGATGTCACTTCCGCTTTCACTTTTGCTTCCTGCGCTGTGCAAAATAAGTGCATTGTTTGCTGACGTTGTGTCGCGCATCATGGCTGCATGAAGGCATCACTTGTCAGACCAAGGCCCAAAAATCGAAACTGCAAAAGCTTCTTTTTATATATGTTACAGAGCAATCATGAAAATGAAGGAAACTGAGCGGCGTCGAAGTCTTAATTTGCATCCGATGGTGCTTGGTTGCTTGATTTTTTGTCTCCTAGCAGCAGTATGGCTCATGATGAGTCCTTGCGCCAGGTGGATAGTGACTTCCCAGAAAAGGAAAGTCCTCAGGCCAACATGGGCCCGAGAACAATCTCTCTCTCTCTCTCTCTCTCTCTCTCTCTCTCTCTCTCTCTCCTCTCTCTCTCTCTCTCTCTCTCTCTCTCTCTCTCTCTCTAATTCTATTTCTAAATTTAGTATTTTTAAGGATCGCCATTATCGCTTTTTACTTCTAAACTAATTCCATGATTCAATTCTCTTCTATTGATGCTGTACTCTCAGAGACATGTTCTAATTACAAGATGACCTTCAGCTTATGTCGCTGTTTTATACAGGTTTGTGTTCTGTTTTTTGCCTTTTATGCTTTTTGCACTCTTGAATGTTCTTGATACCATGTTTGTTTGTTTGTTTTTTAAATATGTTACTGTCTTGCTCGATGTATATTTATGTGTGTAGAGTAGCAGGACAGTTTGTAAGAGAGGCATTCGCATGCCTAAAACTTTATCCTGAATAAACGTTTCATCATCATCATCATAATCTCTCTCTCTCTCTCTCTCTCTCTCTCTCTCTCTCTCTCTCTCTCTCTCTCTCTCTCTCTCTCTCTCTCTTTACATTTTTTTTCTTCTCTATTGGCTTGTGTTGTGTCAAGTAATTTTGTTTCCCCTGCTTAGTAGTAGAAAATAATTATTGCGATAGTAACTTAGTAATCAGCAGATTAGCAACGGCAAGTTTGAAAAATGGTTGTTACTACCAAAACTTTTACCGTTGTCAAGTAAAGGATCACTCTCTCTCTCTCTCTCTCTCTCTCTCTCTCTCTCTCTCTCTCTCTCTCTCTCTCTCTCTCTCTCTCTAAAAAGAAGTTTCATTTGTCACATGCAGAGGGATGCTGATCATGACCTTCAATCATTTTTCCCTCTTTATGTGCAACCACGCATATTTTGTCTACATTAGCGTATGTTGAATCACCAAGGGGTAGCTCATTTGTTGCCAGCAGGTCTCTAATCCATGTCTTAATTTTGCCGACCAACTTGGATTAGTATCAGCTGTGCCTCTAATTCAGGATGTTACCTAGTATTGTAGTAAACAAAAGACCTTTGGGCTGACGTCAGTCACTGTTGGCTGTGAAATATTGTGCATGGACCAACTGTGCGTACTGTTGATGCTGATTACTTACAGGATTATGAATTAAGCCTGGTGGTCTATTTGGATACTCATCTCTTGCGATACGTGGTTTAGTCAGGTTTTAAAGTCATTAGTTGACTGTGAAGATACCACATACACAGGTCCACTGGTCCATGAGACATTGCCTGAAGAAGCTAGTGCTTGCAAGTTTCCAGTATACAGTGCCACTTATAGACCCGCTATAATGCTCGCTAATCCCCTTATGCATGGAGCCACAAGTACTATTTACAGTGCTTGTTGCAGCATGCACAAGGGAAAAATGGGAGTTAACTCTCCCCAAACTAAATGACTTCCATTCTATAGAATGAAAGTCATTTAGTTTGGGAATTTTTAAGAATCAAGCATACTATCATTTTGTTCTTTGCTCCTCTGCAGAACACCATTAGACCCCATGGACTCTGGGTCAGCTGCAGAAGACAGGAAGATTTTGAAACAGCTGCTCTCAACACTGACACATGAAATGAATAATTCACATCCACATAATAACTATGCAAATCCGAAAGCAGCCAAAATAGCTGCAGAAACAGGAGCACAGCAGTGCACAGCAGAAATCAACAATAGGTTTGACTGCTGGCCTGAGAGAAACCACACGCAACAGGAAGAATGCACTCGTCGAGGGTGCTGTTATGATTATAGCCATGACACAAACTCTGCATCCCCAGTTTGCTTTTTTCCTGACAACTATGAAGGTTATCAAATCATCAGTATTAGTGGGATGGAAAATGGAGGCAGGCTTTGTGGGTACAATGCAACACTGGTGAGGTCTACGTCTTCACCGTACCCTGGAGATGTCAAACTGCTGGGCCTTCTTTTGTTCTTTGAAGCAGAGACAAGAGTCAGATTCAAGGTATGCATTAATTTGAAGCCATTCATCCCTAACACACTGTCACAAGATATGAAGTAAGACAGTTAACCCTTTGGCTGTCGGCAGTGAATCATCACAAAATAAGCGCTACCGACAGCCAGAGGGCTACAGGGTGATACCAGAATACTTTGCAGTTGGTACCTATTGGCACCAAGCTATCCTCAGGTGTCATGTTTATTGCATTTCTTCTGTCAATCATGCATTTTGGGGAGGCCTTGTGCATTTTTGGGATGGGAGGTGTGTGCACACAGCATTCATCTTTAAGATGACCCACTTTTTGTGTCTGGGGTCAGTGACAATGTCACCTACATGTCATTCAGTCGCTATGCCCAGGCAAAAAGACGGCCTTGTTCAGATAGCATGTCCATTAAAGGTCCTGGTAAATCAAATTGGTACAGTTGCAGTGCACCTGAACTGATCTGTGTTCAGGTCATACTCCATAGGCAATAGCTGTCTCTGTCCTGCCTGTTCATTCATTCAGTCCTCTCTGCGCCGTCTGGTGCTTGAGGCGACGGCAAGGGAGCGCCACTTTTGTCTGTCAGCTGCTATTTTGGGTGCTGTTTGCAGAGTAAGGCCTCTGTTCTTGAGCTCTCGCTCCACGGTTCGGCGCCACGTCTCCTTTGGTCGCCCACGGTTTCTCTTCCCCTGTGGTGTCCATCTCAGTGCCACCCTTGGTAATGAGTCAGGTGACATTCTGCAAACGTGGCCTAGCCATCTCCATCTCCGTGTGGCGATGGTTTCAGCGATGCTGTCTGCGCCTGCTCTCTTCCGTAGTTCCTCGTTTGTAATCATGTTTGGCCAGAAGACCTTCATGATCCGTCGCAGGCACTTGTTCTGGAAGACATCCAGCTTGCGTTCCGTGTCCTGCCTGTTAGGGCCGTCCATTATCACTCCGGTGCCATGGACATTAAACTGCAAACCAACCAGCCTACCAACTCGGTCACTATGGTGACTCATACTTGGGATGTTGGGATGGGGGGGGGGGGGGGGGGGGGGGTGACCAAGTGTATGACCATTTCGCAGCTAGAGCTGACAAGAATGCCCTTTTTTTTTTATAACATGTGCATTTTTAATTTTTCATCATATGGTATGTTTACGTAACCGTTTATGTGCCATACTAAGTACAGACTCACGCAAAACCGAAAACACCAGCATGACCTCAGTATTTTGGCACCAATCTCTGAACTGCACTGTACAATCTTCAGTGAATAAATTACAAATGTAAACATTTTCACCTCGGGGCTTACTGTTTATCTCTTAAAGTCCCAGAACTAAATGACATCCATTCTATGGAATGGAAGTTAAACAGTATGTATATATTTGGTGAATGCATCAAGTTTGTTTAGAACTTCACCTTTGATTTCGTACATAAAGCTCTGCCAGCAAGAGGTACAGAATATCACTTTTCTTTCTGATACTCCATGGCATGAAGTAAATTTAACTATGATTGTTTAAGGGTGGTGCCAGAATAGCTTGGTGCCCAGAGGTGCCAAGCTTTTCTGGCATCACCCTTGAACTAAAATGGTTGATCTATCTCTTAACCCTTATCATTCGGAATACACCAGTGTGTAAAATAAGTTTGACTAAAATAGTTCAAGGGTAGTGCCAGAATAGCTTGGCGCCTCTAGGCACCAAGCTATTCTGGCACCACCCTTGAACTAAAGCCATTGGTCTATATCCTTATCTGTTAGTACTATAATGTAGCTTGCATATGGCAGTGTACACATTTGAAGCTTTTAGCCTCAGTATGATATGGGTTAAATTAATCTGTAATGTAGCCTTCATAGGACAATACACAAATTTGAAGAAAATAAAATCAGCCGCAAGATGTCATGGGTTATCAGTACAGCTGCAGGGATTTGAAATAAAATGGGCTGGCTGATAACACTGAAGACAGCATGTACTTGATCAACTTGCATCTTTTGAGAATGGTGTGTACATATTTTGTCACCTCAGAAGCCCCAGTAAATAAAACATTATGGTTGGAAGCTGTATGTATTCATGGTTATCAGCATGACCTTGGTTATTAAACAAAGTTGCTTACGTAAAAATTCATTTTTATCTAAAAGAGGGTCAGCTTAAAAAGCTGCTTATGCAGCATATTTATGCATATCTGTAATGGGTCAAATTGTGTTGTACAAATGTCAGATGCACACGTATGCAGACAGTGCGAAAGGCGAAGGCAGTGAGATCCGGATTTTTATCACTGCTAAGTGTCTAAGCAGATAAACTCATGCCCAGTCAGCTAAAGGCCATCTGGCCAACTTTAGCCACAGTCAGCTGGCATACAGATGTGCACAGGCCGACTTCAATCAACTTCAATCAATGCCTGATGACCTATTGTATGGCAGCTTAGCTTACATCAGATGTGTTTATGTGGTTACAATCTTTTTCTTTGGATAAACATGCTTTTAACTAATATTTTGTTGTTGGTGGTGGTGTTTTTGAATTCTCTGATTAAAAGTGGGATATATATAAATACTTTATTTTGTTTCTTCTTTTTTCATTGTTATTTGCTTTACAGATATTTGACCCTCATGCCCAAAGGTATGAAGTGCCAATGGACCTTCCACCAAAATGTCAGACTTCTTATGAGGACACAGACTTTGAAGTAGACTTTGACATACCATTTGGAATCAGGATTTTGCGGAAAATTTCTTCTCAGCCTTTGTGAGTGTGCCCCTGTCTGAGTCAACAGAAAGCTATGCATTGTGCAAGTTAAACATGTTTACTTTTGACAATTATCGACAAAATGGTATCCATAAATTCAAGCTTAATCCCTTCACTGCTGAGAAAAAGTGAACACAATCCAACTGCAAGAGACATAAATCCTCATAGCCCCCACAGTTGCATCTCCCTCTGAATTTGACAGGTGTAAACGAGTTGATTCTTTGCAGGTTCGATTCAAGGGGGATGGCTCCACTCATTTTTGCTGACCAGTTCCTGCAGATAGGTACCAGGCTTGCCTCCCCTAAGGTGTATGGCCTGGGAGAGCATCGAGGACCCTTTCTGCAGGACATTAACTGGCAGAAGCTGATCTTTTGGACTCGTGACCAGTACCCTATAGTAAGGCTCAGTTGCAGTGCTCGTCATACCCAGGGTGTAGCTAGATTTTCCATGATCAAACATCCCTGATGTTTTTCTTTACCCTCCCCGGTGTGTAATAGGTCATCGGGCCAACTTGGCTGCTGTTGTTCCATGCACAGATGTGCATAGGTCAACGATGGCTGACATTTGCCCAGTGGCCTTTTGCATACTGCTCATACTGCTCGGGTAACCATTCATTGGTCCTCTCCATAGTAACTAATTCACACTGTCAAGTCCCAAATGCATTAGCACCAAACCTGTAGGGCAGCCATTTGGTGGCCATTCATTAGATTAAACCACTTAGCTCTGACGCACTGGATCGACTATGATAATTCAAGGGTAGTGGCAGATTAGCTTTGCGCCATCAGGCTGAAGGTGCATAACAACCCTGTTTTGATCTCATGCTCATCTGACTGCTCATCTGACTTGTTTTATCTGACATTTAAATATGTTGGACTTTAGAGGGAGGATGTTTGAAATTAAGAGAGCAATGTTTATGAATAACTTGTCAGTCGATCGCCATGCAATTATCAGTTAAACTGTACCGACTTCTTTTTTTCCTTACTCGTTCAGGAAAACATGAACCTGTATGGAAGTCATCCTTTCTATTTGAACCTTGAGCCAGATGGAAATACACATGGGGTTTTCTTGCTCAACAGTAATGCCATGCGTGAGTCGATCAGATTTTTCATGTGAATTAAACCTTCACTGCTGAGAAAACGTCAACATAATCCACCTGCAAGACATAGATCCTCATAAACCCTTGCACCTGCAAGGGTTCATGAGGATCTATGTCTCTTGCTGACCCTACCTTGTATTCATGTTCATATGATGAATGGGGCTCTTTGGCATTGAATTAACCAAGATTTCCCAAACACAGTCTGTCATCAATGGCAGGGTAAGGGTTAAGTTATTTGGGTTTAACGCCAAGCAGGCAACTAAGGACATCTCACGGCTGCGTGAGGGTTAGGTGGTTTGGACTTATAAATGTTATTTTTTAATCTCATGATTCATGCAGTGTTATTTTTAATCTCTTGATTTGTGCATCTGATTTAAAAAATAAAAAAATTTAGATGTATTGGGAGATGTGTCCACTCTAGCTAGTCCTTCTGAGATCGGTATATTTTTTCCATGATGCCCAGTACCAAAGGACTTCGGGCTGATGCAAGCCGTTGTCTGTGGCCAAAGTTGCCGGCCGATAGCGGTTGAATAAGTCAGCCTGATGAATTTTTACACTATAGACAAGGGAAAGAAAAACAGGCTGGACACGGATTGACTGCAGCCAGTGTTGGCCTGTTGGCCTTTTGCTGTATGGGTATCTAAAAATGCCTCAGAGGATGCAAATGCATCCAGCCACAGGCAGCAAAAGGCGTAGATTCTCTTGCAAGGTTTCATGAGAGTCTGTGCCTTTTGCAGATTGAAAGGGCTAGATGAGGAAATGTGTATCTGCTGTTACATGTGTGCTGCAGAATTCAATCTTCAGCCATACGGCAGACCTGCTGGAGGAGCCCTGACGTTCATCAGCACTGGTGGGATCCTGGACTTCTTCATCTTCACTGGGCGGACACCCGATGAGGTGGTTCAGCAGTATGTCAGTCTGATTGGCAAACCCTTCATGCCTCCGCTGTGGGTTCTCGGCTTCCACATGTGCAAACACGGCTATGGGAACAGCTCGGAGTTCTACAAAGTCATCCAACGTAATAGAGCTGCCAGGATGCCCTATGTCAGTACCTTTAGAATATTGTAACCCCTTTACTGCTAGTTGACACAGATTGTGTTTGTGAAATCTTTGTTGATTCCATTCCAAAGTGTGCCGGCCGTCCCAGGAACATGGAATCAATGGGGTGTCTGCAAGAGCATATACCCTCTTGAGCCACCGCAACTGCGGGGGCTCATGAGGATCTATGCCTCTTGCAGTTGGAACGTGTGTACTTTTCCTCAACAGTCTCAAATTTTTCTTGACAGTATACAAGCGAGCCAACTAAGGCTGTTGTAGGCTAGTGAACCCCTTACTTACTAGGTCGTGTTAAACCCAACATTTTCAAGCTTTGCAAATTGGCCGGCACCTAACATTTTTTTTTTTTTTAATGAAGGAATTGAAGTGTTTCATTTACTGAATTTGTATTTGTGGTGTTAAATACATCATGTACTTCTGAAAATAACAGGATGTTCAGTGGAATGACCTGGACTACTCGGCAGGAAACAGGGACTGGACATGGGACAATCAGACTTACGTCGGACTGCCTCAGATAATTCAGGACCTACACACTCATGGCCAACGCAATATCATCATAGTGGTTAAGTTTCTTTCATCCGGTCTTAACCCATATCATACTGAGGCTAAAGGCTTCAAATTTGTACACTGCCATATGTAAGCTACATAATAGTACTTACAGATAAGGATATTGACCAATGGCTTTTTAGTTCAAGGGTAGTTCCAGAATAGCTTGGCGCCTAGAGGCATCAAGCTATTCTGGCACTACCTTTGAACTATTTTAGTCAAACTTATTTCACACACTGGTGTATTCTGAATGATAAGGGTTAAATAGTCTCCAAACCCCATTGTGCATGCAATCACCGCTGTTAACCCCTTCACTGCCAGTGGTCGCAGATTGTGTTTCTGAAATCTTTGTTAATTCAATGCCAAAGAGCCCCAGCTGTCAGGGAACCTGGATAAAAATTTATATCCACAAGAGGCATAGATCTTCATGAGCCCCCGCAACTGTTTTGGGCGCATGACGATCTGTGCCTCTTGTAATTGGATCATGTTGACTTTTTCTCAGCATTGAAGGGGCTAAACAGTATGTACAACTGGGTAATATTGTTTCCTCAAAAACATTACCGATGACATTACTTTATGGAAAGGTCTACTCAAAGGTCTGAATTGTGCCGCCGTTTCGAGGATTTCCTCGGTAATCTCGCCGATTTTCCGCTCCTCAAACTACTATTTACTATACTACTACTACTGTTTCCGTGTATAATTTCTTGCGCCTTTTTAATTTCCGCTTTTTTTTTCAAAGTCAATTCAGACCTTTGTCTACTAGCTTACCCAATTTTAGCCTAAGAACCTGTTGTGTTCCCACACAACCAGGGAGGCACTCAAGGATCCCTAACCAGGGTCGTGAGTAGCTTCCCTTCCCTGCCCATCCACTCACATGCCACGTGGCGTGACAACCAGTTGTTCTACTTAGCTTGTAGTGAACAGACGTGTTTAGCCTTTGGGACCTGGCCTCGTTTGGGACTGTGTTGGACCGGTCGACGTGTGTGCTCGGCTGGCGGAGACTATATGTTCAGTGCTACGGTCGCCTGGTGTGCCGTTGTTTCTCAGACATTACGGATTCGGCAGCTCTCCGTCCTTTGCATCACACGGCTCGCGGCTACATTGTGTTGGAGACTGGTTGTCTGTATTGAGCTCACTGAATGACGGATGCCTTGCTGGGAGCCTCTTGGTTGGAGGGCGCTTCGTTGGCTGTGGAGGTGTTGGACCGTTTTCTGCACGTGGGACCCTTTCCTTTTGCCTCGCTGGACGGGCTACAGCTTCGTCATAGCAGTGATCGACGGCCTTCGATCAGGTTTTTCTACCCGGTCTCTCTCTCTCGCCATGGCAAGGTAAGGCCTCAGTTCTTTTTCTTGACCGGCGCTCGGTTCGCCAGGCGGTGGTTCGCGCTTGTGCCAACAAGTGTCCCGATAGGTTTCGGGACTGTCGTTTTCTGTCTAAAGCGTCTTGGCTCATGCGCGTGGGCGGATAGTCAAATGGTGATTAAGCAGAGAATTACGTGCTGCTCAGTGACACAGGACCCTTCCCCTGTGTCAGGGGTCCAACACACGCTCTGCGCCGTGTTAGTTGTAAAAAAAAAAAAAAAAAAAAAAGAAAACAGACAGTCCTCCCACCTGCCTCGGACTGAGGTCGGTCGGGCACGAACTACTGGGACCCTTTTTAGGTTATAGCGGTGGTCTGGCGGAGCAGTGCTCTCGCGCCTTGCGCTTTGGCTCCCGCCGCCTTGTGCTTAGGTTATAGCAGTCTAATTTTGGATACGGCGGCCATTTCCACCTGGCACAGAGAGGGTGCGCTTTTGTGCTGGGCGGCAGTGTCCTTCTCGTACACTCATTCTGACTTAACCATAGGGGCTCCGGCAGACCGTCGGATTCTTCCGTACTACCGCTCGGCGGTTATGTTTCTCTGTGTATGTTAGACTTGCTTGTACTGGGCCATACAGCATGCGGTAGGTAAACTTGCATGAGTGAAGGTACCGTCTGGGCGCGGGGTCGCTCATTGCGTGGCGTCCAGGGCCATGGTCGCTCGCCTGCCTCTCCCTTTGTCTATGTTGCAGGAATGGTCCGCACCACTTGTCGGGCATGACGCATGCGGGGTACTCCCCCTGCTCGGGCTGCGCATCTGGCCACACCGGCGGCTCCTGCGCGCCCTGGGTGGATGAACGTGGTCGCAGTTGGGGCTCCGTCGGCGCGCACGACCGTCGCCGTCCCGGATCAACCCACCTGCTACCGCTACGGACAGGCTTAGCAGATCCTTCTCCAACAGGACTCGCCAGCCTCTTCGAGACGCCAGACGTGTACCACGGCTTGCGCCCCAGGACGGCGTTTCCCTCTGCACCCCTGGACATGGCCCGCTCGCTCCTATGATAATTCCTTCGCCAGCAGCGCCCCGCCTCCCTGAGGCCGGCCTGCGGAGACCTTTGCTGCCTTGTCCTCCGCTTTGGCGGGCCCGATCGACTACTCGACGTCAGAGGCTCTTGCCTTCCACTTGGCCGGAGGAATTTTGGTCGCAGCTTGAGTCCTTCTGGCGCGAGCACCCAACACCGGTCCGTGACCGTCTGTCTGCCTTGGTACCCCCTCCGCGATAAGGGGAAGTCACCAACCGCGCCCACTCTGCCAAACGTTCGACACGCGACTACGGCTTGCGTGCTTAGCTTGCACCTTCTACGAGGACCGCACCGTTTGTGCCCGCTGACTCCTACGGCGAGTCACTAAGCCGGCAGAGCGCCAGCCTCACCTAGCCTGGCCTGCAGCGACCTTGTCGACCCGTCCGCCTTCATCTGACGGTCCTACCGTTCCTCCCACGTGTAAGCCTGCTGACTCCTACGTCGAGTCGCTTAGCCGGCAGCGTGCCGCCCCTCCCTGAGGCCCGGCCGCAGCAACATTCGTGGCCTCTTCAGTGACATCATTGCTTGGACTGCTACTTCTACGGGGACCGCACTGTTGTGCCCGCTGACTCCTACGGCGAGTCACTAAGACAGCAGAGCGCCAGCCTCACTGAGCCTGGCCTGCAGTGACCTTTATCAACCCGTACACCTTCCTCTGGTGGTCCTGCCGGTTCCCCCACGAGTACGCCCGCTGACTCCTACGGCGAGTCGTCTAGCCGGCAGCTTGCCGCCCCTCCCTGAGGCCCGGCCACAGCGACCTTCGTCGCCTCTTCAGAGGCTCGTGGCGGACCCGACAGACCACGTGATACCTGGAGCTCCGGGTGCCCCCGCTCACCAGAGGGCACCCCTGCCGAGGCTGGCCTACAGCGACCTTCGGCGATTTGTGCCCTGTCAACTGGCAGTCTTGGTGTTCCCCTCTCGAGTAAGCCCGCTGACTCCTACGGCGAGTCACTTAACCGGCAGAGTGCCTGCCTCATAGAAGCTGGCCTGCAGCGACCTTCGTCAACTGGTACGCTATCCCCTGGCGGTCCTGACGTTCCCCTTTCGAGTAAGCCCGCTGACTCCTACGGCAAGTCGTTTAGCTGGCAGCGTGCCCGCCTCACCGAGGCCTGGCCGCGGCGACCTCAGTCGCCTCATCATAGACATCTTGGCAGTTCCGACACACCGCTCCACGCCAGGCGCCCCTGTCACCTCCGCTCTTTGGAAGGCGCCTCCCCCTACGGACTGTGATGCACAGCGCAACGACAGACGGAGCCCTCGGTGCGGAATAGGTACATCTCAGCCCCGTCCTTTTGCATGGAGACATCCAAGACCCTCCGGGCCGCCGTGCGGCCCTTGGATTTCATCATCAGTCGCGACCTCTCCGACGCGTATCTCCACGTCCCATGCTCCCCGCCTCCCGACGGCACCTGCGCTTCGCCTTCGTCGACGTGGTCTATCAGTTTCAGGTCCTTCTGCTGTTCTCAACCTCAGCCCATGGGCTTTACCCGCAGCTGGGACGCCTTCGTTGCCAACCCCGGACAGTTGCCCTCCAGCCCTACCTCGAGCGGTTAGACGGCCTCCTGAGGAACCCGGAGGAGACCATGCTATTGACAGACAGGGATACGCTGATCCGGTAGCTGCCATGGCTCAGCTTCCTGATCTATGCACGCAAGTCGGACCTCCCACCTTCCCGCTGCTTCGTACACCTCGGGATGGACTTCGCGACCGACCTCTACCGAGTGACATGGCCAGGGCCCCGGATCCAGAGCTCGCCGCCCTAGCAGAGGAGGTAGTTCCCGCCCGAATTGGCCTCAGCTTCTCGGCCTGATGGATTCAGTGGCGGACCCACTATCCCTCGGTCATCTCTACTCCCGGCTGCTCCAGCTACATCTCCTTCTCCATTGCCGTCCATCCTCCCTCAACATCTCTGCCCCTGTGCCAGTGGCTCTGATACTTCGTCCCCATCTGCGGCGCTGGACAGACCCTTCGTGGCTCGCGTCGGGGGTTCCTCTCGCCTCACTTCTGCCTCGGCCTGCACTCTGTGTGGACGCAAGCCTCCACTGGGTGGGGTGCTCACCTGCTACCGAGGTTCCTCACGTTTGTCCGGTGACTGGCCCCCGGTCCGGGCGGTCAGGCACATCAACCCGTTGGAACTGAACGCAGTTTAGCAGGCGCTCTTCGTGTGGGACTCGTGCCTCTGTCACCAGAAACTATGCGTCCTTTCGGACTACACCACGGTAGTTTCCTACATTCCTACACAGGCGGGATGCGCTCCTCCGTCCTTTGTGTACTCCTCCACCGCCTAATGAGCTGGCATGAGGACCACAGCTTCTCCCTTCAAGCACGACATCCCAGGGAACGTTCTAGCCGACCCCCTCTCTCGGCGCGGCCAGTTACTCCACATGGAATGGACTCTACGACCGGACATCTTCAGATGATCTGCGCCTTTCAGATGATCTGCGCTCAGGGAGAGACTCCCGCGATCGACCTCTTCGCCACGAGGTGGAATCGCCAACTTCCCCTCTTCATCTTCTCGAGTCCAGATCCCCTAGTCTGGGCAGTCAGCACGCTCTCCATTCCATGGGACGGACTCGTCGCTTAAGCTTATCCCCCGACGGCCCTCGTTCCCAAAGTCCTGCTCAAGCTCAGAAGTTGCGCAACTGTGATTCTCCTGGAAGAGTTCTTGGACTACCGACCTGCTCGGTCTCGCCACGGCCACCCCCCCCCCCCCTCTGCTGCCCACCCCGTGCGCGATGCTCACGCGACCGCGCCAGCCGCTGTTCCACCCGTGCCCGGAGCCGCTTCTCCTTCTCGCCTGGAGATTGCACGGCAAGCCCATGCTGCACTGGGCTTCTCGAGTGCGGCAGTGGACACATCGCTTCAGCCCGCAGTCCCTCGACCAGACGCAGCTACGAGGGAAGGTGGTGGATACTATGGCGCTGGTGCGCTGATCAGCAACTCTCCCCCACCGACCTGACTACTCCCCAGTTCGCTGACTTCTTCCTCTGGCTCTTTGGCGACCATGGATTTGCTCCCATCACGATCAGAGATTACCTGTCCAGGTTTGCGGGCACTTACCATCACCCCGGCCGTCCTGATCCCGGCGGATGCAAGGCCCTCGCCGTCCTTCTGACGCACTTGGCCTCCAGCGCCTGGGTTCCGCGTTTGCTGACGCCACGCTGGGACCTGCCCGGGGTACTGAACTGGCCGGTTTGAACCGCTCCCCCTGGCCCGCCTTGCAGATGTGCCTCGGAAGACCTGCCTCCTGTTAGCCCTAGCCACGGCGGCCCGGGTAAGCACGCTACACGCGCTCAGTGCGCCCTGCCTGCCTGCATTTCGGGATGGGTGGCTCCGTGCGACGACTCACTGACCCACCCTTCCTCGCCAAGACTAGGTCTCCCTTGACGGCGCCCCAGGTGATCAGCATTCGGCCGCGGGAGAGAGTACTCTTCCCTGGGAGTCCAGGCTACAAGATTCAGTGCGCGCCCTGCGTGTCTACCTATGCAGTTCCAAGCCCGTCCCGAGGGGACGGTCACGCCTCTTCTGCCTTAGGCCCCAGGCAGAACTAACTTAACAGCCCAGACGATATCTGCTTGGCTATGCTGAGTCATATGGTCCACATGCAGGACCTCTCCCCAGAGGGAGCGAAGAGGCTAAAGATCTGCGCACATGAGGTTAGTGCCTCGGCCACGCGCATCGCCTTCGACCGCAACTGTGCAGGCCGAGACATCGTGGCGCCAGTGGGCTGCCGAGCAGATGCCACCTTCGCCCGCATCTGCAGGCCAGCGAGACATCCTCGCCCTGGTGGGGGACCTCACCGCGACACTCCCTCCCGGCGCCGGAGGCGCAGCGGTTATAATTAGCTAAAATTGTCGGGAGTGTGCGATCAGGAGTGAGGGGTTGGCTCAGTCCCTTCGGCGTGTTCTTGACAAGTTTTAAGCGGCACCCTCCAACTTTTCGCAATTCTTCCATAAAGTAATGTCATCGGTAATGTTTTTGAGGAAACAAATGAATTTTTCTCTAAAATGTATTTTTTCGAAAAATACTTGCCGATGACATTACTCGGAGGACCCTCCCGCCTGCCCCGCTTGCCGCTGGTAAGCTAAGTATTCCAACTGGTTGTCATGCCACGTGGCACGTGAGTGGATGGGCAGGGAAGGGAAGCTACTCATGACCCTGGTTAGGGATCCCTGAGTGCCTTCCTGGTTGTGTGGAAACACAACAGGTTCTTAGGCTAAAATTGGGTAAGCTACTAGACCTTTCCATAAAGTAATGTCATCGGTAAGTATTTTTCGAAAAAATACATTTTAGAGAAGAATTCATATTTCTTTCTTGTTCAGCTTTTGCAGTGCAGTTTTACTGCTTGAGCATTGTAGAACAGCTTATTTTGCTGGTAGAGTGAGACAATGTATTATGGATATTGATGAGTCTCTGGAACTACTGTTCTGAAATGCACTCATGTGTGGTTTTTGTTGTGTGTGAAGTTTTGGTTATGTTGAAATCGCTCTTCTTGCACTCATGCATTGACTATATTTTGTCCAGGACCCTGGTATAAGCAGTACGCAGCCACCTGGTACATACCTTCCTTATGATTTAGGTCTAAAGCTGGGAGTGTTCCTCAAAATGGGAGATGGCAAACCACTCATTGGCAAGGTTAGTCTTAATGGTAAATTGCATTATTACATTTATCCCAGTCGCACAAAGAGATTAAAATTATGTGATCAGTATGTTTTAATTCTTTAGTATCAGAAATACTAATTACCAGTAATACGCTAGCTTATATTTTTTTCCTCAAAATACATTACCGATGACATTACTGTTAGGGACGTGCCTTAGCTAGCACAATTTTAGCCAAAATTGGTTGTGTACCTGTAAGGCAGGGGAGGCAACAAGGGGCGCCCTATCCTAGGCCATTTCCAGAGTAGCCTCCCTGCCATCCCCATCCGGGCAATCGCTCACCGGATTCCCGTCAGTCTGTTTCTTAGCTAGCCTTGGACGGTTGTGTACCTACTCTTCTGCGCTTGGGCTGTGTATGGTGTGACCGGTTGCTTCACTTTGAGTTGCTTCCGTGTGCTCTGTGCTAACCTAAGTTACACTGTTCACTGTGCTAGCTGGGAATTAACGTTGTTAGGAGCCTGTGAGGATTTCGGTGAACTTGTGGTGCTGGCGACTTGGACTTGCTTCCGGATGCAGCGCCTGCGGCGTTCTGTGTTCACGGTTCAAGCTTGGCATCAGTGTTGAGCGTCCTCTACTACGGGTGCTGAGGGCTTCGTCTGTACGCCTCTACGACACGAGGGTACCTTGACTGGGCCAGTCCATGCCCCGACATGGCAAGGTAAAGACACGGTTGCTGCCCTTGACCGGCGCTCTGGGGGGGAGTTAGAGCGCCGGGCGTCGGCGCACCCGTGCATTTCGCTTGTGTTCGTTTCGCCATTATCTCGCGTACGTGGTTGCGTGGCCTCGGAGAGCCACGCTCGACCTCCTCTCATTGTGCACTATGTTTGCAGTTTGCAAGTACGCTCCTGCACGCGTTGTGAAAACGTTCAATGGCCGAGTGACCAACATGCCGTATGCTTGCCCTGTTCCAACTGCGCCTCCGCTAAACCTTGTGCTACCTGCACCCCTGGCAGGAGGAACAGTGGTCACAATTGTGGGGCTTTTATCGCAGCGAACGACCGACACCAGCCTGAGAGCAAGCACCGGCCTTTGCCCCCACTACCTACTCGGTGGGTGCGGTGAGACGTTTGCCCCTGGAGGTGGACACTCGGATGACAGGGGCTACGGCGGACGGTTCCGAGGCTAGAGCTTCAGACAGATGGCGTGCCAGCTCCTGATTGGATGTGAGTGACTGTAGCCCACATTGTACTAACTCGACCTGCCTCCCCGCCCGAGCTGGATCGGGGATGGGCGTGGCTACTGGATGGTGACTCTCCAGTTTAATTACCAGCGCGTTATACCTTCTCCTAGCTAGCCCCTGGGCCGTTAAGTACTCTGGGCCTTGCAAGACTGTGAAAGGGGGGTTATACTCGGCAGGCACTGTCGGCTCTAGCCCCCAGGCAGACAGGAGTCCTACACGCACTGGATTGCGACTCTCCAGACCTTCAGGTTATGACCTACACGTAATACCGGCTCCTAGCCCCAGGGCCGTTAAGTACTCTGGGCCTGGCGAGACTGTGAAAGGGGGGTCACGCTCGGCATGCGCTGTCGGGTCTAGCCCCCAGGCAGACGGGAGTCCTACTCGGACACACATGATCCAGCGCCGTTCGCGCTCAAGGGACAGGAATTCACACTCCCGGACAGCTCCCGCGCCGGAGACGACTGCTGTCTCTCTTCGCCGCCCGATGGGAGGAGAGACAGAAGCGGGCCTGCCACTGTTCAACCTCCCCCGACGCATCGCTCGAAGCGTTGATTGTCTCCTCACTCGCTGCGACACTCCTCGCACCACCGGACTGACCGTTCGTCTTCCCATCTCGGCACCAGAACTTGCACTTGTCCTCTTCCAGGACTTCACATTCCCCCTAGAGCAGCGGCTTGCTGGATGGTCACGGGTCCTCGCGTCACAGTACTGTTTCGTCGCGTAGGATGTCGCGGGACTCTGTTCACTCTTCGCGGCATCGCTCAGGGGTGAGAAGGTCTCCCCCCAGCATGACAGCGACATGACAGGACACTTCTGGCAAGTTCCCCGACCACCGACGTAGGACGGAGTTGTCCGCCCGTCGCTCTCCCGTGCACCCGAAAGATGTTGATACTCTCAGCCTGGCCCCGGAGGATTAAGTTTCAGTGCTTCTCGGTGATGACGAGTCAGTGACCTCAAGGAATGCACCCTCTCTGGCAGACTCGACGTCGCAGCCACCTTCCACGGGCCATAGATACGAGACCTCTCCTAGCCCTAGATGAGACGGCATTGCAGCGTGTCTTCCCCCAGAGGACTGCCCGCCTAACCACCCAACCCCCCCCCCCCCCACGCCCCCCCCTGCTTTCAGCCAAAAGTGGTACGCAGGTCACTCGCAAGCCTTCGCCTGTCCGCTTCCAGTGGTGGATGCTCCGGCGCTGACTCTTACGGGTTCCTCTTGACTCCAACACCTTCCCGCCGGCGTGGACAGGACTGCTACCTTAGTGCGCAATGCCCTCGCCTCAGCAGGTTTTCTGGACCTGGTCACGCAAATGATGGTGCGACGTGTGGCGGAGGCCTGGAGCCCTTCGCTGACTCCGCTCTTAGGGGACATCCTGGCGCTGGCAGTTTCCACCTACCACGCAGTGTACCATACCGCAGTTAACACCATGGCCGCCGCTTCTAATTGTGACCTAATGCATCGGAATGCCTTACTGCGCAACTGCAGCCTTCTGACTCACGTGAAGACACCGCTACGCTCGGCGGTTCTCTCCTTTTCGGTCCTACGTGGCAGGCAGTGAAGGAAGAGAACAAGGACGTTTGGCCCAGCCGCGCCGCTCCCGCCTGCTTTCAGGCAGCCCGCAAGGCCGTGGGTCGTGCCCTGCGGACCAGCAGATCCTCCTCTTGCCTGCTTACCATTCGAGGCTGACTGCCTCCCCAAGCCCCGGCCTTTGGCTGCTCCCGAAAGCTCCCCGACCCTGCCCCCCCCCCTCCCTCCCCCCCCCCGGAGCCATGTTCGCCCGCTGACTTACCTCTTCAGGCCCCGCCGACCGTCTCCGGGTTTCCTGTCGGCGGGAGGCTTGCTCTACGCAGCGACAAATGGCGGTCGCTGCTCTACCAGAAGACCCGTGAATCCTCTCCACCATTTTCGAGGGACTGCAGATCTTCTTTCGGTCCCCCCCCCCCCCCCCCCCCCCCCTGCGCCACTTGCCCCTTTGGACCCGGGTGCCGTCAGACCTTCTCAGTGCGGACACCCTGCGCAATGAGGTCACCGCCTTGCTTCTCCATGGAGGTGATGGCATGACACGACTCCCCAGCCTTCTATAGCCGCCTCTTCATGGTACCCAAGCCCGGTGGCAAGTGGCGACCCGTCATCGACCTCTCCCCCTTGAACAAGTTCATCGCCACTCCGCCCTTCTGCATGGAGACCGTCCGGGCCCTTCGGGCCGCAGTGCAGCCTATGGACTTTGCCATCAGCCTCCACCTGTTGGATGTGTATCTGCACGTCCCCATGCATCCTGCCTCCAGACGTTACCTGCGCTTCGCATTCGCCGGCATGGTCTACCAGTTTCGCGCGCTTCCCTTCAGACTCAACCTCAGCCCCTGGGTTTTCACCAGCATCATGGACGAGGTTGTCACCAAGGCCAGACAGATGTCTTCGAGCCCCTCGTCGAACTACCTGGATGATCTCCTCTTGAGGAACCCTTCGGAGGCTGCCTTGGAGAAAAACCGAGATGCGCTACTAGTCCTGATCGACAGACTCAGGTTCCTGGTCAACAAGGGCAAGTCTGACCTCGCGCTGTCTCACCGCTTCATTCACCTCGGGATGGAATTTTGCACCGATCTCAACAAAGTGAGGCTTCTGGAGCAACGTATTCAGAAGTTGGCGAACCTAGCATGGCAGGTGTCTCTAGAGGATGCGATCCCCGACAGGATGTGGCTTCAGCTACTGGGTCTGAGGAGTGCGTCAGCAGACCTGCTCCCCCTTGGTTGTCTCTACTGCCGCCCGCTTCAGCTGCATCTGCTTCTGCACTGGCGACCCTCGACAGGCGACCTCGAGTCTCCAGTTCCGGTGTTACCGATGCTATGCCCTCATCTGCTTCATTGGGCAGATCCCGACTGGCTCGCGACAGGAGTTCCCCTCTACTCGCCTCCTCCCCGGCTGTCCCTTTGCGTCGACACAAGTCTCTCTGGCTGGGGCGTGCACCTGCTGCCAACGTTCTCCACAGCTTCTGGCATCTGGCCTCCAGACCTCATGGCCCAGCACATCAACTGGTTGGAGCTGAAAGCGGTCTGGCAAGCCCTGATTGCGTGGGAATCTCGTCTGAGACACCAGGAGTTTCTCGTCCTCTCGGACAACTCCACTGTAGCCTCTTACATCCAGAAGCAGGGCAGGACGTGATCCTCTTCACTCTGCATCCTCCTCTACCAGGTGCTCCGGTGGTGCGAAGATCGAGGCATCTCTGTCCGAGCAAGACACATCCCGGACCATCTGAATGTCCTAGCTGACTCCCTATCGCGACGTGGCCAGCTTCTCCACACCGAGTGGGCACTTCGGCCGGACATCTTTCGGATGATCTGCGCAGAATGGGAGACCCCCATGATCGACCTCTTCGCGATGAGGTGGAATCGACAGCTCCCCCTCTTCGTATCCCCCATTCCAGACCAGCTAGCCTGGGCTGTCGACGCTCTCTCCATTCCCTGGGACGGCCTCGTCACGTACGCTTACCCACCTGCGGTGCTCGTCCCCATGGTCCTGCTCAAGCTCTGGGGTTGCAATGCGATCCTGTTCCTGGTGACTCCATTCTGCTGGACTAAGTCATGGACTACCGACCTACTGAACCTCGCCACGCCCCCCCCCCCCCCCCCCCCCCCTCGCACGATGCTCAAGCAACCACGGCAGGCGCTTTACCATCCGTGCCCGAGCATCTCCTCCTCCACGCCTGGAGGTTGTCTGGCACCCCTCACCTCTCGAGGCTTCTCAAGTAAAGCAGTGGAAGCTATCGCTACAGCCTGCAGACCCTCAACCAGACGAGTTTACGAGGGAAAGTGGCGAGTCCTGTGCAACTGGTGTGACGACATGCACCTCTCCCCCACGGATTTGACGGTCCCACAACTGGCAGAGTTCTTCCTCTAGCTATCACCGACCAGCTTTGGCGCCGATCAGCATTAGGGGCTACCTGGCTATGATTGCTGACACTTACCGCCATTTGGGCTAGCCGGACTCTGGTGCCTGCAAAGACCTTGCTGACCTCATGGCCCACTTCTGACTACAACGTCCTGCCCTTCGCTCACGGATTCCAAGATGGGACCTACCCTGGGTGCTCACGTGGCTCAACTCGGACCGCTTCGAACCACTCCGTTTTGCATGGTTGGCCGACGTGACGCGGAAGACCTGCTTCCTACTGGCCCTTGCCTCGGCTTCCAGGGTCAGCGAGCTACACACTCTTTCAGCACGCCCCTCCTGCTTACAGTTCCGGACGGATGGCTCTATGCACCTACTGACCGACCCGGCTTTCCTAGCCAAGACCCAGTCTCCCTTGGCTGCCCCACGAGTGGTCTCCATTCGACCCTTGAGGGATTCTAACTCTGCTCGAGAGACCAGACAGCAGGACCCGGTGAGGGCCTTACGTGTGTACCTGCGGCGGACCAAGCCACTACGCAGGGGACGCACACGCCTATTCCTCCCGCTGTCCCCAGGTAGAACTGACATCTCGGCCCAGACGATATCCTCCTGGCTCCGATGGGTGATACGCTCCGCCTACCAGGACCTCACCCCTGATGCAGCCAAGCGAATGAACATCAGGGCGCACGAGGTCAGAGCCATGGCCGCAAGCCTCGCTTTCGAACGCAACTGCGCCGTCAAAGACATTGTGGCGGCCATGGGCTGGCAAGCTGAGTCAACCTTTGCCCAATTCTGAGCCAGCGTGAGAACCTGTTGCTGGTGGGAGATATCGCTACGGCGCAACACTCCCTCCCGGCACCCCAGGTGCCGTAGGTCAATCTTGGCATAAATTGTCAGGAGGTTGCTCCAGGGAGGGCGGGTCTCGTTGACAGTATTCAGGGGTTAATGGTGTCCTATGCGGCACCCACCTCCTATTCGCTATTCTCCCTAACAGTAATGTCATCGGTAATGTATTTTGAGCGTGAAATAAATGAATTTTTCTTTAAAATGTATTTTTTCAAAAAATACTTACCGATGACATTACTCGAAGGACCCTCCCACCTGCCCCGCTTGCCGCTAGTCAGCTAAGTAAACAGACTGGCGGGAATCTGGTGAGCGATTGCCCGGATGGGGATGGAAGGGAGGCTACTTGGGATATGGCCTAGGATAGGGCGCCCCTTGTTGCCTCCCCTGCCTTACAGGTACACAACCAATTTTGGCTAAAATTGTGCTAGCTAAGACACGTCCCTAACAGTAATGTCATCGGTAAGTATTTTTCGAGAAAATACATTTTAGAGAAAATTCATATTTCATTACTTTTAAAGTGCTGCAAATATAAACTTAATTGTTCTCTGTTTCATTGTGAATTTGTTCACCATCGAACTGTTGATGACAAACGGTGTTGTGATCTTGAGAACATAATAGCTGATGCAATGTCCCAGTAAGCAAAGGCTATTGGGCTGTGGCCAACGTTGGCCCAGTGAGCTCTTGCATGCCAAACCTGTGTTGTGTGTATCATTTTTTTTGGTTAGAGAGAATAGATTATTTCAGATTAAATCAGAAGTGGGTCAGACTTGAACTTGTTTAGACAATAACAGTGAATTAAAAGCCAGGACAAACATGCAGTTTTGCATTTTTGTATCTGCTTTTTATAAAATGTTTTATGGAAGCACGTGCAATTTGGACCAGCTTTTGATTTCCAAAGTTGTCTTTTGTACTGCACTGTTTAGATGCTTCCCAGCTTGCACAAGGCCATCTGGCTGACATAGCTGTTGTTGGCCCATGTACTGCCATGATCAGACCAATAGTGATGTCTACCTGATGGCCTTTTGCTTACTAGAAGAATGGAGACCTAGTTTTTATTTTCTAAGATGGCCCACCAAATATGGTATCTATTTTTTGTAAGGTGTGGCCAGGTGAGACAGCATTTTTGGACTTTCTGCACCCCATGATGCCAGACTACTGGTTCCAGATTATCTCACAGTTCCACACCGTTCTTCCTTTTGATGGCCTTTGGGTTGTAAGTAATTGCCATTGTTTTTCTCAGTTCAACGGTTTATTTATTTATTTATTTGTGATTTTACTTAGACTATTTTCTAAGATAAAGGCTTTCCGCTAACGCAAAATTCTCTGTATTTGACGGGCAAAGAAAGGGACGGAAGAAAATGAAGGCTGTCCGTCACAGGGGCGGACAGATCTTGAGAATAAAGAACTTATTAGTCTTAACCCTGCCATGTTTCAAGTAGACTGTAGAGTAGAGCACCTTGGATGTGATTTTTTTGTCATGTTGTCCTTCCCATTGACAGACAGTTTTAAATCCTAGTGGAAAGCCTGCGGCTGGATCCGATTTTTTGCATAGAATTGATAGGAAAAACTTATGAATGATGTTAAACCCCATGGCAAGTCTGACTGATTATTGATTTGCCAATAGATATTTTTGAAACGGTTACTTTTCCTGATATCTTAACATGGACACCTAGCTCTTACTTGGTTTCAGGACATGAATGAACCATCAAACTTTGTGGATGGCTCAGTGAATGGGTGCACAGATAACAATCTGGATAAACCACCCTTTGTTCCACCAGGTTAGAACTTCTGTCTGACTCAAAACCATTGACCTCATGACTGCCACTGATGATACCATTCTAATAATAATAAGAATGTGTATTTTGAAGGTGCCTATATTTTCAATAAAGAATTTTTCCTTTAAAGCTCTAGGCGCGTACAAATGACACATGTACCTTGAATCCTACACCCTCAACATACACACCCATGCAACAAGATGTAAACAAACAAACAAAAATAACAAAACGGACACACCAACAAAAAATGCTCACGCAAAAAAGACATACCATACAACTAATAAAAGATATATCACAACACAACCATCACTGACAACAAATGACTGACAAAAAAAAAAAGAACATAAAAAAAAAAGAATTAGAAGTTCTCCAGAAGAGATGTGTATATAAGTACACATCTTTTTCTGATAAACGGCATCATCAGTAGCAGCCAAAGGGTTAAGCATTAATAATAATAATAATAATTACGGTATTTATATGCACACACTTTTGACAATGGCTCACGTACCATAAATACATTACGACAGTCACTGAGTCAGCTTGGGGTGGGGAGTGTGGTGATGTTATAGTGCTAGAACTGTTTAAATAGGTGAGTTTTGAGGGCGGACTGGAAGGAGGAGAGAGAGTGTTTCTGACGGAGAGAGAGTGGGAGAGTGTTCCAGGTGGATGGACTGTAGACGGAGAAGGAGCGGGGGCCGAAAGTGCTGAGTTTGGTGCGGGGGATGTGGAGGCAGAGAGGGTCGGAGGTGGAGCGGAGGGAGCGGGATGGAGTGTAGAGGTGAAGTAAGTTGGAGAGATAGGCAGGAGCGTAGTTGTTAAGGGATTTGTAGCAGAGAGACAGAATCTTGTATTGGATGCATTGGGGATGGGGAGCCAGTGAAGGAGTTTGAGCAGGGGAGTGATGTGGTCGGATTTTTTCTTTCTGATGACTAGGTGGGCAGCATTGTTCTGGATGCGCTGGAGAGTGAAAGTGGTGGAGTGAGGGAGGCCGGAAAGGAGAGAGTTGCAATAGTCGATGCGAGATAAGATAAGAGAGACAGCAAGTTTGATGGCAGCTTTGGTGGTGAGGTATTTTCTGATCTGACTGATGCGACGGAGGTGGAAATAGCACACCTGGGCCGTTGCGGAGACAAAGCTGGTCATGGAAAGAGAGGAATCAATGATAACGCCGAGGTTCTTGGCCGAGTCAGAGAGGGGGATGGGGGTGCTGTCGAGTTGAAGATGGAGAGAGGGTGGGAGCTGGGAGAGTTTTGTCATCGTTCAGTTTAAGTTTGTTTGCTGTCATCAAGTTTTTCACATCTTCGTAGCAGTTGGCTGTGCGAGTCAGTAGTGACTGAGTGTTGTCGAGTTGTCTTTGTCTAGTAGTTGTGAGTCGTCAGCGTAGAGGTGGTGGTGTATGTGGTGAGACTGGATGATGTTGGACAGGGGAGAGGTAAAGAGAGTGAAAAGGACCGGGCCCAGGACGGACCCCTGTGGAACGCCGCAGGAGAGCCTGACTGGGTTGGAGGAGATAGTGACGGACTGCTGTCTGTTGGAGAGGTAGGAGAGAAACCAGGAGTGAACAGAGTCAGTGATGCCAAACGAGTGGTGAAGGCGGTGGAGGAGGATAGAGTGATCTAAAGTGTCGAAGGCGGCAGAGAGATCGAGTAGCATAAGAAGGGAGATGTTGCCCGAGTCGGTGGAGAGGAGCAGATCGTTTAGGATATGTAGAAGGGCTGTTTCAGTGCTGTGATGTTTGTGATAGGCAGACTGGAAGGGACTGAGGAGATTGTTGTCGGCGAGGTGGAGGTTGAGCTGGTTGAGAACAACCTTCTCAAGAAGTTTGGACAGGAAAGAGAGATTGGAGACTGGGCGATAGTTCTTGAGTTCGTTTGGGTCGAGGTTGTGTATTTTGAGGAGAGGACGGACGATGTCGGACTTGAAGATATCAGGGACAGAGCCATTTTCTAGAGATGTGTTGATGATGTTGGTAATGAAGGGCAAAAGTTTTGGAAGGCCGTCCCGGTAGAGAGAAGCTGGGAGAGGGTCTAGTTTGCTGGTTTGGAAAGGCATAGACTTTATGGTCTTGAGAACTTCATCCTGAGAGACAGGGCGGAAGAACGAGAGGGGAGTGCCGGAAAAGGGGGTTCGGGAGGGCAGGGCAGAGAAGGCAGAGTATCAAGTGTGTTGCGCAGAGTTTGGATTTTGTCAGAAAAGGCGGATGGGAGTTCTTCTTTGCTGTGTGTGTTGGGGAGAGGAGAGTCTTTAGAAGTGCCTAAGAGTGTGTTCATGGTAGCGTAGAGGGTTTTGGAAGAAGTGGATTCATGCATTACACAGTGCTGTAGCAGTAATAGCATCATCATATGGTACACTTTGATCATCATCTGTCACCAACAAGAAAGTTCAAGAGTTGTGCCAATTTGGAAGGTACCTGTAGCCGTAGCAAATCTAGGCAGCCAAAGGGTTATGGTCAATGCATTTCCTAGGGCTGTTAATGGTACATAGTCAGAAAAATTGTCAGAGGACACTTCCAGACATATCATGAGCCTCTGCCTGAGATGATAAAGGGGTGTTTATATTTTCTTATAGCTTTGATTTTATTTGTGTGCCATTGGTGGTGGGTTCTTTTTGTTTGTTTGTTTTCAATTATTGTTTCCTCTAGTAATTTTGCACTGAATTTCAAACAGGTATTGATGGTGGATCACTATATGCCTCGACAACCTGTCCCTCAGCACAGCAAAATCTGTCTTCTCACTACAATCTCCACAATCTGTATGGCTGGGGGGAGACTCGAGTCACTGCACAGTAAGTTCACTCATTTTTCTCATGCTGTTTCTGATCAATGTTCCTTTATTTATTCTCTTCTTTTGGGTTTCATTTATTTATTTTTTCTACTGTGCACTGCAATGAGATCTTCTCAAACCCATCGTGCATGCAGTATTTATTGGCACTGTTTACGGCATGGAATCCAGTGACTGCATGCACAAGGGGATAGTACTATTGAAAGGGCCATTCTGAGTGTAGGAATGAATGATTCAAGTGGATTGCTGTGATCATTTTTTTTTTAACCCCTGTCATTCGGAATACATCAGTGTGTGAAATATGTTTGATTAAAATAGTTCAAGGGTAGTGTCAGAATAGCTTGGCACCTGTCGGTGCCAAGCTATTCTGGCACCACCGTTGAACTAAAGCCATTGGTCTATATCCTTATCTATAAGTACTATAATGTAGCTTGCATATGGCAGTGTGCAAATTTGAAGCTTTTAGTCTCAGTATGATATGGGTTAATTTGACAGGGCACTGTGGAAACTTCTAAACAAACGAACGCTGGTCCTTTCACGCTCCACTTTTCCTGGTGCAGGTCACTACGGGGGTCACTGGACTGGGGATAACCTCAGCAACTTCACAGACATGTACTTCTCCATAACAGGTGTGGAAGCGTTTATAAATTGAATGAACTTAACTCATTCAGCCTGATGGCCGTATTTCCCAAATTTTGGAGGCTTCATCTAATGACTATGCACCAGTTGCAGGAGATGAATTGACCATGATAATTCAAGGGCAATGCTAGATTAGCTTGGCGCCGACAGGCACCAAGCTAATCTGGCACTACCCTTGAATTATAATGGTCAACCCATCTCCTGCTGTAGTGCGTCAGGGCTGAATGGGTTAAAATAATTAAATTTATCTGATTCATACTCATCCTGAAGTAGACTTGCAAGGAATAAACTCGAAAGCAAGAAACACACTTAGCCTGTTTCTTTCTTTCTTTGTTACTTCTTTGCATTTTGACAGTCACCTTTTTGATTGTTGGGTGTGTTTTTTTCCATCATATTGACCTTTAAGATTTCTGAAATAGTGCAACAGTAACCTAAGGCTGAATCTGTTCTTACAAGACAGGTAGCACAGTTTTCACTATGTGCTTGTCTGGAATCTTAGACTTCGTGGCCTGCAGCCGTCAGGTCAAAAATTACAGACTACCGCACAACTGTTTGTCTGGCAGACACCAGGTTTGAATTATTGGATTAGGTGTTCCTGTTTCAGATGATCATGATTCATGTTGGCTGTAAAAATAATGAATCATAAACACATATACCAAAGCGTGCTAATTTGTATTCCAATGACTATGAGGGTTTTCAAATATATGCCCTCACATGCAAAATGAGAAACCCCTTTTGGACAAATAGATGTTAGCATACATCTTTTATTATGGTAGATTTGAAACTTTGTGGCTTCTATGCTCATAATTATTTTATCATAAGGCAACTCTTACTCTTCTTCAACAGGAATTCTGAATTTCAACCTGTTTGGAATACCATTGGTTGGAGCGGACATCTGTGGTTTCCGCGGCAACACAGTCCGAGAGTTGTGCATTAGATGGATGCAGCTTGGTGCCTTCTACCCATTCATGCGTAACCATGCAGAGGGTTACTCTGTGGTAGGAGCACACTGGTTCTTTTCCTCGATTCACTGCGCTGATCAGTGCAGTGAATTGAGGGGGACAAACCAGTGTGTGGCATGATCTGCCCATTAGTGTAAACACAAGAGAGCGAATCAAATTTCTGGCAAGAATTGTGTGCCCCTGACTTGCTCCTAACATAAATATATTAAAATCCCATTGACACTCCCAGTCAGGGGCACAGAACTAACCAGAACCTTGATTTCCCACCCCTGTGGTGTAAACTCATTTATCGCTTGAGGTCTGAGCTCTTTGAAGTTAAGAGGCATATTGTGTGGTAATTTACCAGTTGTGGGAATCCTTGATATTGATACAAATTCTGGCTGGTATTACTCAGGCATGCTTTTCTTCGGTGAGCATGTAGAGTGGGCAAAAAGACTTTTCTTTTCTACAATGTATATTTTTTATTATCGATACACATGTTCTTCGTGCACCTGTGTGTGTATATATGCCAGTGTTTGTCCTTTCCTGAGCACATTTTATAGCCAGTGGTTTGCAGTACTCCACAGATAGACCCACTCTGGGAGTATGCCACAAGTACACTTATATTGAAATGAGATGCATAGCATCCCAATTGAGAAGTGTTTGTCTGGCACACTCCCCGACTGGGTCTCTCTGGGATCGAGTACTGAAGCCAGCAGCAGTACGAGCACACTGAAGCAAAATGGTGAATGCAGGGAGACCTCTGGAAAAGTCAAATCTAAGTAGAAGGATTTACTCATAGTTCAATATAATTTGATAAAATGATGATTTCTTTCAGCCCCAGGATCCTGGTGTCTTTGACAGCGCAGCCCAGGACATAATGAGAGCTGCACTAGAGATGCGTTACAGTCTTCTGCCCTATCTTTACACACAGTTCTACATCAGTCATACTACAGGCGCTCCTATTATCCGACCACTCTTCTTTGAGTGAGTCTTTGTTTCATAGTTTTACAGAATCCTCAAGTACACTGCTTGCTTTGCTGGAAAAGAGAGTAGAGATGATCCTAAAGTTACAGTCCAAGGACTAAGTATGCCCCATAATCCATGGCCTCCAAGAGACATTAAATTTCATGAGCCCCTGCATTTGCAGGGGCTCATGAGGATGTATGCCTCTTGCAGATGGAACAAGGACTGAAGTGTCTGTCTGAAGCAAAAAGCTGAAATTGAGTTTCCTGGCATTTTGAAAAAGCTGAATTGGTCTCCAGGACTGAAGACTGTCACCCATGTGACCTGGAGGAACTGTAGAGAATAGTATGATCATTCTTCAGTTGGACTCGAATGGTCATCTAACCCTGGGGCCCTGCAGCAGGAGATGGACTCATCATGATAATTCAAGAGTAGAGTCAGATGAGCTTGGCACCTTGTGGCGCCAAGCTCATCTGGCACTACTCTTGAATTATCATGATCAACCTATCTCCTACAACTGGTACATAGTCGTTAGTCAATGCCTCCAAAGTTTGGAAATGTGGCCCTGGGGTTAAGAGGAAGTTCCTGAAATGAACACAATGAATTTCAGTAAGATTTTTCCTTATAACTGGTTTTGTATATGTTAGCCATTAACTACCGCAAGTGCACAATGGCTTCTGTTAATGTTATGGCAGTTTTCTTCTCTTTTTTTTTCATCTGCATATACTTTAGTTCATAATTTTTTAATCCTTTGGCTGTTGGTAGTGCATTTTGTCACAATAATTCCTGCAGGAATCGTGACACTATGCTGCTAACATCAGTCAAGGGATTAAGTGCCAATACAATTTTCTGTTGCATATTTACATGTTGGTCTGTGATTTTGGACCTTATGGTTTAAGGTCTACCATAGCAGACCCATGCCCAGTCAGCAAAAGGCCCTTTGGCTGGAGTTGCATGGCTGTGCATGATCCAACAGCAGCTGACATCAGGTCGATGACCTGTTGCCAGCATACATGTACATTTATTCTTTTTCCCAGCTATCCAGGTACAGAGGCAGTGGACAAGCAGTTCCTTTGGAGCAAGGAACTGCTCATCTCTCCTGTATTAGAAGAGGTGAGAACATTACTATATTACTTACAGAATATTGCAGTGTACCATGTCATATACATGTACTTGCTGTTCCTTTCCCTACCACAGCAAGAGAAAGATTCTCATGATCCCCTGCAGCTGAGAATCTGTGCCTTAGAGGCTGGCCACACCCTACCACAAACACCTATTGCCAGGCGCAATTTTGTGGCGGCATTGTTGCCGCCACATTGTGGGGCGCCAGCAATATTGCCGACACAACTTGCTGCCCAATACAATCCGAGTCCATTTTCTTGTGGCGGCCCGCAAGGCTAGAGCAATGTTGCTGCCTTTCAGCCAATCAGCAGTGTCCTCGCGTCACTGGCCACACAGGGCAATTGCTTCCGGTGCATGTAGTAACTTTTCCGCCAGAAATAGTTTAAAAAAATTTCCTCCCTTTTTGCAATTTTTTTAGGGTGTAAAACTTCAATTTTGTGCCTTTTTTGGCATTTTGGGCAACAAAAGGCATGACAGGTGGTGTGAAAAAAAGCAAAATCTAGGTAATTTGGGTCGACCTAGTGTGTTCATGGGCGCCTAATTGGGGCATGTGCACGGTTGTATGCAGGCTTGCAGACGACAGTTTTGTCATGGGGTACTTAGTTCATTTGAGTGTTGTGAAAACGTTAACTCTTAATTTTTTTAAGAATGGATGAAAATGTTTCTCCTGTGATGTGCTCTGCGTGGATTTTTTGTTTTGGCAGAAAAGTTCTTTGTTCATAGTTTTATGCTGCAAGAGGCTAACAGATAACAGTGTGTGAAAAGGGGGCGTAACCTAATTGCCCTGTGTGGCCTGTAAATGCAGAGTGAATTTTTCTACTATTGGCGTTTGGAAGGAGATTGTGCCAAAAAATCGACATTTTTTGCTTTTTATGCTGATATCAGGTGTTTTTAGGTCATGTTGGCACTTTTGATGCCATACAGATAGCTTTATTTAGCTGTATAAGGATTATAGTGGCAAAATGGTGCATATTTGTGCGAAGGGTAAAGAAAATGCTAAAAAAACACACAGGAACAATCCCAGGTCACGTTTTCTGTCATAGTAGTCATTCAAAAACACTTTTGACAAGGTAACAGTCATTACGGTGTGATCTAGATGAAATTTAGTTAAATTTGATGGTTGTCGGGTGGCCGATTTTTTTGCTTTTGTTTTGATTGCATTCAAACATACCCGTTTATCCTGCACAGTGTATTTGAGGCTTTGTAAGAGTCATCTTAGTGAAAACATGCTGTAAACTGCAAAGCTCAGTGTGGTGACACCAAAACATGTTGTTTTGACTGGTTTCTGAAGTCAGTTTAGATGGTGTGGTGCGGTGAAAAGGCACGGTTGTCATAAATACTATCAAGAAGTTAGTGTGTGAGAAATCTCTTTAACTTTTTTAAACACAAATCATCCTGCTGTATCCTGAGCATATCTATTATGCCTAAAAATCCATTCCACACATTTCCACCCACCCACCCCCACCTTCTTGCCCCCGTGCCCCCCCTCCCACCCCCCCCCACCCCTAATATCCCTCACCCCCAACCCTCAGTCATGGTCAGCCTAACCTTACTATGCTAACCCAGATCCTAAAACTACTATGTTAACCCTAATCCTAACTCTACTATGCTTACCCTAATAATACTAACCCAAAGCATCAACACACACCCCCCCCCCTCCTCCCCCCCCCCTCCTCCTCCCACCCCCCCCCCCCCCACCCAATGCGCACACACGTTCACATCAAATGTTTGCTACTTTTTCAAGCATTTTACACTATTTAAAGCATTCTGCTGCTTTGCCATGCAAAGTAGTCAAAGTTCAGAGAAGCACCTTGGTTCCTTGAGTTGGCTGGTACAAGGATTTGTAGCTGTTTGCAAGAAAAAGCATGTTGGCTGGTGATTCATTTTCAGAAAAAGTGCGGAACATGGCTTCAGTATCTTAAGCCTTGTTTAAAGCTGGAAGGAGGGAATTAAAGAAATGACACCTCATGCAGACTAGTTATGGTTAGGCAGTTTGCTGAATTTTTTGAAACAGTGCAAAGGCTTTTCTATGTTGTCCAGTTGGGTTCAAAGTTGAAAAAACTGTCAAAATGGTTCCTGCTTGGGGGGGTAGTATAGCAAATAAATTGCCAAAAAGTAACCAAACTGTTGAAAATTGTAGTTGCTGGTTGTTTTGAATACGTAACGTGTGTCTGCTTGTCTGCAAAATATAGGGTTGCTAGCTTGAACATGAGTCTTTTTTTTAATCTTTACATGTGTGGTGCTGACAGTCAACCGCAGGATCGAATGGTATTCCGGGCACCAAGGGGTGCAGGTAGTAATTTTGGTGCAGCTTTAAAACCATCAGCCATTCATGTCTGAAACTTGGCAGTGTATCTTCTTATAGGGTACAAATATCAGTGATAAAGTTTTGATTGCAGCTGACAACTTTTTTGGTTTCATTACAGGCCACACAGGGCAATTGCTTCCGGTGCATGTAGTAACTTTTTTGCCAGAAATAGTTAAAAAAATTTCCTCCCTTTTTGCAATTTTTTTAGGGTGTAAAACTTCAATTTTGTGCCTTTTTTCATTTTTGGCGTTTTGAGCAACAAAAGGCATGACAGGTGGTGTGAAAAAAAGCAAAATCTGGGTAATTTGGGTCGACCTAGTGTGTTCATGGGAGCCTAATTGGGGCATGTGCACGGTTGTATGCAGGCTTGCAGACGACAGTTTTGTCATGGGGTACTTAGTTCATTTGAGTGTTGTGAAACACGCTAACTCTTAGTTTTTTTTAAGAATTGCTGAAAATGTTTCTCCTGTGATGTGCTCCGCGTGGATTTTTTGTTTTGGCAGAAAAGTTCTTCGTTCATAGTTTTGTGCTGCAAGAGGTTAACAGATAACAGTGTGTGAAAAGGGGGCGTAACCTAATTGCCCTGTGTGGCCACTTCCCGTTTCTTCATCTTCTGAGCCGGAAAAAATGGCGGAGAAGCTGAACGACGGCTTCGAGACTGTCAACTCATTGGAGACGCGCTGCATGCCGAAACGTGGCAAATAACCGCATATCCGTATGCAGCACGTCTCCAACAAGCAGGGGCTCAATAGAATTGATGCTTCTTGCAGTTGGGAATGCTTATGGACCATACCCCACTATTTCATTTTTCCAGGGTGCCACGTCAGTCGGCGCCTACATCCCTTCTGGCACATGGTATGATCTTGGCAACCTTACACAGCTAAATGTACCCGGAGGTGCCGTGAGGATGCTTGATGCTCCGCTCGATAAGATTAATGTCCATGTGCGAGGTGGCAGTATACTTCCGATGCTTCCACCTGCAGTTACAACTATGTTGAGGTGCGTTTCACCTTTTGGTTATTACTGTTAATACAGAATGTTAACCCATTTTCCCCCAGGACCCTGCAGCAGGAGATGGATTGATCATGATAATTCAAGGGTAGTGCCAGATGAGCTTGGCGCCTTCTGGCACCAAGCTCATCTGGCACTACCCTTGAATTATGATCAATCCATCTCCTACATCTGCTACATAGTCGTTGGACAATGCTACCAAAAGTTTGGAAATGGGGTTAATATGGTTAATTTCAAACGTTCAAATTCCTATCTTTGCTGCAGGAAGTCATGGGGTCAATGATTAGGTCAAATTCAATAGAATTAGTGTTGATGTTCTAGGTATGGACAAGCGTATAAACTGCCCGATGCTTCCACCTGCAGTAACTATACCACACTGAGGTACATGTGCACCATGTTCCTGTCTGGGCTGAATGGGTTCATACAAAATCCAGACCAAGACAGTGACTGCCAAGTGTTTGCAATGCAAACCCAACAAAGAGTAACTCCAACAAAGAAAGAGACACCCTTAGAAAAGACAGTTACAACAACAATTTATTCATATTTTTCAAGTAAAAAATATTAATAGTGTTGCAACTGTCATGTCTAAGCACGTTTCTTTCTTTGTTGGGTTATGCTCTGAATGGGTTCATATCATTTACAGTCGCCAGGGTAAGATGGAGCTGTTGGTTGCACCAGACCTTACCTCAGAGTTTCCCAGTGCCGAAGGAAAACTTTTCTGGGATGATGGAGAGACACTCAGTAAGTTCATGTTCACGTCACAGACAGTTGTAGACTTAGCCCATACGGTTTTCCCTCAGAGAATGCAAATACAGTAGCAGCTTTTTTTGCACGAAAAACGTGGTCTTAACCCTATGCTTGTCAGTAGGGCGTTTTGTCCCAATGATTCCTGTAAGAATCATCACGACAAAAACCCCTACGGAAACACAAAGGTTTAAGAGGCAGATGCTCTCTCACGAGAAGTCTCAAGGCGCAATATGTGTCCATGTGACTTATCATTCATGTGTCACAGTCACCTGAATGGTGGTCTTTAATGACAGGTGATCTGTCACAAGGGTGGCTGCTTAACACATGTTCTGTTGTAATTTGATGCATCAACAGTTTTGCAGGCACATCCATGTCAATTTCACATCGACACCATCATGGAGGGGCACCCCTCTTCACTACCCTCCCTCTTTGTCAGTGTCAATGTTAACTTTTACGTTACAAAATTAGTTGTGTTTTTTGTCACAGTGCTGGCTTACTTTTTTTTTTATACTATATATCTGTAGCTTGTAAAGCTGAAAGTATTTCTGTTTGACAGACACTGTTGGTCAGGGACATTATACAGAGGTACATTTTGATCTGTACATGGTAAGTGAAATGTTTATTATTAAACATCCATCAGGATGCATTTGTTTCCTCAAAACACATTACCGATGGTATTACTGATAGGAAACGTTACCTAGCTAGCCTAATTTAAGCCAAAATTTGGTTGTCCGTATAAGGGGGTGTTGGCAGGTGAGGGGCGCCATAGAACCGGCAGTAACCCGAGTAGCCTCCCTTGCGCCCCTTCCGGGTACCGCTCACCCGATATACCTCAGTTTAGTTCTTAGCTAGCCTGTAGACGGTTGTGTTCGTACATTGCTCTTCGATTCTTACAGCTGTGGTTATGACCGGTTGTCTTATGACTTTACCCTTTTGTCCTGGCTTCGTGGGAGCGCACTAGTTTTGTGCTGGCGTGGAGCTCTTTCGTATTGTGCCTTGGACTGTTCGAACTTGGCTTGGAGCTCACGATTATTGTGACCGGTCGTCGTGTGACTTTGCCATATTGTTTTGGACTTAGCGTGCCTGTGACTTGGAGCTCACGCGGGTTCTTCAGGCTTGGAGCTCACTCGTCTTACGCCTGGTGCTGTTTCGAGCTTGGTCTGGGTGGCGTGGCTTGCACTTGGGTACCTGTGACGGTGTGGACCCGGGTGGTGACTGTGAGTCCAGTGGCGAGGCAGGACGTCGTTTCTACCAGCGTGGGTTTGCTCCTCGATTCGTCATGGCCAGGTAAAATCTCGGCGCTCAGGGGAAGGGAAGAGCGCTGGGCGTCAGCATGCTCTGTGCTCTCGTCGAGTTCGTTCTCAACCTCGCGCGCGGAATATTAGTGCGCGGCCTTAGTGGCCACGCTCGTTCGTTCTTCATTATGGCCTCTATGTTACAGTTACCAGGTTCGTACCAGCACGCAATGTTGCGATTTTCAGTGGCCCTGTGACGAGCATGCAGTCTGCTTACCCTGTTCGGGCTGTGAGTCAACACATCCCTGTGCTGCATGGGCCCCTTGGCTGGAAGAGAGATGGTCCCAGCTGTGGGGATTCTACGCTGTGAACGCCCGACACCTATCAGAGAGCGACCTTCAGTTCCCGCTCAGAGTGCCACGGATGGACCCAGTACATTTCCCATGACCGTGATGAATCGGGCCAGTAGGATGACTAATGCGCAGAATACCACGGATGGGGCTATTAAGTTACCCATGACCGTGACGAATTGGAAAAGAACAGCTACCACCGCGCACATTACCACGGATGGGGCTTCTAAGTTACCCATGACCGTGACGAACAGGACCAATCCTACTACTTCCGGGCAGACGTCGGCACCCGAACATACGACGATCTTAGCCCCGGGTCAGATGGCGGAACGCAGACTGGATAGACAGAAGCTGTCACACTCTGTGCTTCAGGAAGAGAGACACGAGGCACACTCGCAACGGGATCTGCCCCTACAGACGACCGCTCGGCTTCCCGTTTGCAGCTCAGTGAAGAACGGCCACGTCCAGAGAAGCTTCCTACCCAGATGGGCGCCGGCTCCCGACACAGGTTAGACAGACACGAACCGGCTGCTTCCGGAGTTCGCGAACGCCACATGCCTGCTGCACGTTCCACGTCACGTTCCCAGGTCAGCGAAGTGGTGCCCTTACCTAACGCCCGGACGGTGGAGAGCAGACCACGCGCCAGACGCAGTCCTGAGAGGCGAGAGACGAACCCACGACGGGACCTCGACTGCCGCCCTCGGCAACGCTCAGACAGTTCGCCTGACTCAAGAAGCACTCGCACGCTGCACAGAGATGAGCCGCGACAGGAGCTGGCGACGATGCACCAGTACTGTGGGGACCATACGCGATGGTAGGACCGGCTCGCCGACGTTTCGCCGTTCCAGTTCGCGGGATCGACCGCCGAGACTGCGCTCTTCATCCCAGACTTCACGGGACATCCGTCGCCCCAGGTCTGTTTCTGTTTCACGGACGACGGCAGACAAGGTACGATCCACACACATGACCTGTTCCTCTCACCGCAGCCGCTCCCCTCGGGACCGCCGGCCTGCCCCTGACAGTTCGGCATCCTCGTTTAGGACTCCGCGTCACCACAGCGGAAGACGTCCCCCTTCCAGAGCTGCTTCCTCTTCGCTTTGGGCCGCTGCAGCGCCTGCGTTCTTCGGTCACTCGGAGGAGTTGGTCTCCCCAGTTCCCCCCCGCGCATGTGGTGGACGACTCCATCAGCTTGGCGCCAGAGGACTCCGTTTCGGCGTTACTTGACTTGGGCGGCGCCTCTCCTACTCGACGCTCGCAATCTTCAGATGACCTGGATGCGCCGCCAGCTTTGCTGAGCCATAGGATGGAGACTCTTCGGGCCTTGGACGAAGCGGCTCGTCTCATCGCGTCATGCCTTCCCTCGGAAGACTGCCCTCCTTCTCCCCCGGCCAAGATGAGAGCGTCGGCCTTTGTGGACTCCGAGCGCCAGGCCAAGTGCTTCAAGTCTCTTCCTCAACCTCCTGGGTTCCGAGACCTACGCGACACCTTCTCCACTCACCTGCTTCAGGGCGCCTTGGGAGACTCCGGCTTCTTCACGGACACCAGACGGACCTGTCCATGGCCTTCCATCAGAAGTGGTATGCGGGACATTCGCAGAGCTTCACCTGCTCACTCCCGACAGTGGACCCCCCGGCGCTGTCTTGTGCTGGTGCTCTCCGACGACGGGATGCCACTCCTGGGCTTGTATCGACTGCTATGCTCATCCGCAATTCTCTGGCCTCTGCGGGGTTCCTGGATCTGGTGACGCAGGTTATCGTCTGTCGAGTTGAGGACGCTTGGAATCCTGCCATTTCTCCATTGTTGCCCGACATCCTCGCCTTGGCAGTTTCCAGCAACCGAGCCGCTTACCACACCGCTGTCAACACCATGGCTGCGACTGCGATCTGATGCGTCGAGATACCGTCCTGCTAGCTTGCCCGCTGCCGACAGAGGTGAAGACTCAGCTACGTCGGGCTCCTCTTGGTGGAGAACTCCTTTCCGGCCCCACCTGGCAGACCGTTAAGGAGGTGAATAAGGATTTGTGGCCCAGCCGCGTGGCTCCGTCCCGCTTTCAGCCGACCCACAGGGCCGTGGGTCGAGCCCAGCGTACCGCCAGACCCTCCTCCCGTCCCTTCACCAGTCGTGGTCATCCCTCCCCCGGACTCCGGCCTTTCGGCGACCCCGCCCACCCCCTACCCCTGTCGCCTCGGACGGCCCCATCCCTGCTTGGCCTAGACCTGCCCGTCGTCCCTTCGGGCAAGGTAGGGCCCGCTGACTGCCGCCCTCCTCCGACCGCTCCCGGGTCTTCTGTCGGCGGGAGGCTTGCACGACACAGCAACGCTTGGAGATCGCCGTTACCCGACGACCCTTGGATCCTGTCGACCGTCTGCCAGGGACTACAACTTTCCTTTCATTCGCCCACTCCTCTGCGCCAGTCGCCTCTTTGGACGGCGGTGCCCTCGGATCAGCTCAGGGCCGATGCGCTTCGCTACGAGGTCTTCGCTCTACTACGACTACTATTTACCCGACCACATATAGTAGTGCACCTTCATGTTTGTGTATGTATGTTTCTCCTGCCTACTTCCTAAGTTCCGGAGAAAGACATGGGTTATATAAGAGACCTGATCCATTCTATTGAGGATGGAAATGATCGTCTTATTCTATACCTGCGTATTTCTCTGTGGGCTGGCGATTGGGTGCCTGATAGGCGGGGGCAGGGGATCTAACTGTTTGTCTGTCCAGCGCTGTGATTCCCCTTGGTTTGCATACAATTCTGCCAGCGCTAGCCTCACCTATCTGGTTTGTGAGTACGAAAGAAAGCCACGGAGGTGATGATGTGCACGATACTCCAGCCTTCTACAGCCGCCTGTTCGTAGTTCCCAAGCCGGGGGCAAGTGGCGCCCAGTTATCGACTTCTCCGCCCTGAACAAGTTCACAGTCACCCCGTCTTTCCGCATGGAGACCGCTTGAGCTCTTCGTGCCGCAGTGCAGCCCATGGACTTTGCAGTCAGTCTCGATCTGTCGGATGCGTACCTTCATGTGCCCATGCATCCTGCGGCCAGACGCTACCTTCGCTTCGCCTTCGCCGGGGTAGTCTACCAGTTCCGCGCGCTTTCCTTCGGCCTCAACCTCATCCCGTCGGTGTTTACCCGGATCATGGACGCTGTCGTAGCCACGGCCAGACGGACTTTGTCCAGTCCCATGTCGAACTACCTCGACAATCTTCTACTGAGGAACCAAGCAGACGCCGCCTTGGAAAAGGACCAGGACGTGCTCCTCGCTCTGCTCGGCACACTTGGGTTCCTCGTCAATGCGGGCAAGTCTGACCTCTCGCTGGTGCGCCGTTTTGTACACCTGGGGATGGAGTTTCGTACCGACCTAACGAAGTGCGACTCCCAGAGGCGCGTATCCAGAAGTTGGGGAATCTGGTGCCGCAAGTGGCGCAGGAGGACAGCGTCCCTGCCGGGGTGTGGTTGCAACTCCTGGGACTGATGAGCACTGCAGCGGATCTCCTTTCCCTGGGACGCCTATACTGCCGGCCGCTGCAGCTGCACCTGCTCCTACACTGGCGACCCTTGAAGGACGCCATCGACTCCATGATTCCGGTGCTCCCGATGCTACGTCCTCACCTCCTACGCTGGGGGTACCCCGTCTGGCTTGCTACGGGAGTTCCCCTTTACTCGCCACCTCCACGGCTGTCCCTCTGTGTCGACGCAAGTCTCTCAGGTTGGGGGGGCACACCTTCTACAGTCGTTCACCACAGCCTCCGGTCTTTGGCCCCCAGAGTTTCAGTCATGACACATCAACTGGTTAGAGCTAAAGGCGGTGTGGCAGGCACTTATGACGTGGGACTCTCAACTCCGGTGTCGGGAGCTCCTCGTCTTGTCCGACAACTCCACCGTCGTCGCCTACATACAGAAGCAGGGCGGGACACACGCTCCCTCGCTGTGCATCCTTCTATACCAGGTGTTCTGCTGGTGCGAGGATCGGGGCATCGCTCTTCGTGCGAGACACATATCGGGACATCTGAATGTTCTTGCCGACTCTCTGTCGCGCCGCGGCCAGTTACTCCACACCGAGTGGACGCTCCGCCCGGACATCTTTAGAATGATTGGGACCAGGTGGGAGGCCCCCATGATCGACCTCTTTCTCGATGCGGTAGAACCGCCAGCTACGGCTGTTCGTCTCACCGGTTCCAGATCCGCTAGCTTTGGCAGTCGACACGCTATCCATCCCCTGGGTCGGCCTCATCGCCTACGCTTATCCTCCGTCGGTGCTGGTGCCCAAAGTCCTCCTCAAGCTCTGCGGCTGCAACATGGTCCTGTTCCTGGTGGCCCCCTTCTGCTGGACCATGTCGTGGACCACGGACCTATTGAACCTCGCCACGTGCCCGCCTCTGCAGCTTCCCACTCCACGCACCATGCTCAAGCAACCGCGACAGCCGCTGTACCATCCGTGCCCAGAACGTCTCCTCCTCCATGCCTGGAGATTGTGCGGCAAGCCCTCTCCAGCAGAGGCTTCTCGATTGTGGCAGTGGATGCTATCGCTGCAGCCCGCAGGCCCTAAACCAGATGAGTTTATGAGGGGAAATGGCGAGTGCTGTGTGACTGGTGTGCGGACAACCTTCTCTTCCCCCCAGATTTGACGATGCCCCAGCTGGCGGAGTTCTTCCTCTGGCTATTCAACGACCAGGGACTGGCTCCTATTACCATTCGGGGCTACCTCGCCATGATTGCCGACACCCACCGACACTTGGGCCGGCCCGACCCTGGTAGCTGCAAAGACCTCTCCGATCTGATGGCCCACTTCGGTCTGCAATGCCCGGCTCTGCGTTCGCTGGTACCGAGATGGGATCTACCGTGGGTGCTTACGTGGCTAAACTCGGACCGTTTTGAACCTCTTCAACTTGCGCGCATGCCGGACGTGACACGAAAGACGTGCTTCTTGTTGGCCCTAGCCACGGCGTCCAGAGTCGGTGAACTGCACGCGCTGTCGACACGGCCAGATTGCTTACAGCTCCGGACGGATGGCTCCGTGCAACTGCTACCTGAACCGACCTTCCTGGCCAAGACACGGTCGCCTTTGGCTGCCCCACAGATGCTGACTATTCGCCCTTCAAGAGCGACAGACTCCACCTGGGAGACCAGACAGCTGGACCCGGTGAGAACCTTACGTGTGTACCTGCGCCGGACCAAGCCTCTGCGCAGAGGACGCACACGCCTGTTTCTCTCTCTGTCCCCAGGTAGACATGACATATCAGCCCAGACAATCTCCTCCTGGCTCCGATGGGTGATTCGCTCGGCCTACCAGGATCCAGCCCATGATCCAGCCAAACGTATAAACATCAGGGCGCACGAGATCAGAGCCATGGCCGCAAGTCTCGCTTTCGACCGCAACTGTGCTGTCAAGGACATTGTGGCGGCCGTGGGATGGCGAGCTGAGACTACCTTCACCCGTGTCTAACTAAGGGACCTCTCCGCCCAGCGGCAGAACCTTTCGCTGGTGGGAGACATCGCAGCGGCGCAACACTCCCTCCCAGCGCCATAAGTATCTTAGCTAAAATTATCGGGAGTTTGCCTCGGGAGGGCGGGTCTGAGGGTATGTGTCGTGGTTAGGGGCGCTTTAGCAGCACCCACCGCCTCTTCGGGATTCTTCCTATCAGTAATACCATCGGTAATGTGTTTTGAGGAAACAAATGTATTTTTCTTTAAGATGAATTTTTTTCGAAAAATACTTATCGATGGTATTACTCGAAGGTCCCTCCCACCTGCCCCGCTTGCCGCCAGTTCGCTAAAAAACTAAACTGAGGTATATCGGGTGAGCGGTACCCAGAAGGGGCGCAAGGGAGGCTACTCGGGTTACTGCCGGTTCTATGGCGCCCCTCACCTGCCAACACTCCCTTATACAGACACAACCAAATTTTGGCTAAAATTAGGTTAGCTAGGAAACGTTTCCTATCAGTAATACCATCGGTAAGTATTTTTTAAAAAAAATCATTTTAAAGAAAAATACATTTTTCAGTTTTGTATGTTTAAAAATTAATACCCCAACAAGATGGGATGAACCATAACCCACAAAATCCCTTCTATATGTGAGCTGTACTTGCTGTCAATGGCCTCTACCTTTTGTCTTTGACCTGATTCTGATGTTGAATTATCTCCTATTGAAAAAGTCTCGCAGATCTGCCAATGCGTCAGTGAGTTCTATAAGGGGTGCAGGACATGCACGTCATTGATTTGTCAAACGTCATTTGTCATGACGTAAGTTTTAGTTTTTATGTAATTAATATTTTACGTGATGAGTTTCACTTTCGCTTCATAGGCTTGAGAAAATGGTGACAAAACTAGAACTTCACAGTACAGTTTCAGTCTTGCTATAATTTGTGTAAAAGCAGGTCGACTTTCCCAAGCTACATGATATACTAAGTACACGGGTCACCTGCATGCTCTTCTGAAAGTGTGTCAATGTGTGTGTGTGTGTGTGTGTGTGTGCACGCTCCAAACATCTCCAAGAGGCATAGATCCTCATGTGCCTGGATGGTGCATGAGGATCTATTCCTCCTGTAGATGTGCGCATGTTTGTGTGAGAGAGAATGGCGTCATATTTAGAGTATTATGTCTGTGTCTGCGTGGTGACGGAGTTGCCTCGTTTACGTCCCCGCCACTGTCTGACTTTCTCTAGAAGTAAAGGTTTTTAAGTGTTTTAATTCTTTTCTGAAAATAATTAATTTTTACTAAAGAAGTTGAAAATGAAAGGATACAAAGCTGGCTAACGAACTCATCCAATGTCTTTCTCCAGACTAGCTATATGCAAAGGTTCAAATAAATATGACAAAAATTACGGTCTCTAATCTGGGTCAACCGACTTCCTATAAATGGTTGTTTGTCTTCAATGAGACATTCAATTACAGTATGCTCAGTGGCTCTCTTAGCCACCCACTTTAGAAAGTATTTCGCCAAGTTTCAAGCTTATGTGTACAGAAATATCGGAGATTCTCTTGTTTACATACATACGCACAAACATACATACATACGGCGCTTTGCGCCAAATGTACGTTCAGCAGCGAGGTTAGTGTAACTATACATGACGTAATTTTTATCTTGTTACTTCAATTGTTAGAGGTTTAGCCTGCCCGCCTTTGACATCATGGACATGCTATTAAATTCGCCCCACCGTGACCCATCCTAAAAAGTCCCTTCTATAAATAGAAGGGACTTAAAAACACAAGGCCCTTACATACTTGAAAATTGTGTTGTTCTAACTAGCTGAAGTGACCTTACACTCGACATTATGTACTTCCATTTTTGTGACAAGCAAGATTTTCATTGTTCATTGTAATGCATTGAAAATCTGCACCATCTTTTGCCTTCACAAGGCAGAGCTTCTAGCTATCCTTGTTATTTCTGTGTTTCCTTTTTTCTTGGTTATTTTACTGATTTAATAAATGAGGCAGTCACATTTTGTCTGGATTTTGCAAATGTTTAACAGAACCATCTTCAGACTAATGTCCTGTCAGACGGGTATGTGCCTACTGTACTGGGGAAAGTGATGATCTTAGGCATTGACACAACACCAGGCAATGTCACCTTGAATGGGCAGCCAGCGCCTTTCTCATACAATATTAATACCAAGGTAATTTGTGTATTTTAATTGATACTAGGTACCCAACATCAATAGCTGTAAAAGTGTTCTATAGCATAGTCAGCGGCAATGCTATACAATACTTTCACAGCTATTGATGTGGGGCCCCTCGAATGAGTTAAACCATTGACTGCTACTGATGATACCACTCATGTGGTTATGCATCGCTTCCACTGAAAGGTATTGTCAGTAGCAGTCAAGGGTTAAAATTCCAGGAGGTACTTGACAGTTTACGTGCAAGTTTCTATAACAGTAAACTCTGAATATCAGCTGAAACAACTGTACATGTACTTCTACGAGATAGAAATCACATTTACACAGTAAAAATACACAAATCCGATACCGTCGGTGGACTAAAAAGGCAATCATATAACGGTACTGATGAGCAAAAACAAAAAAGCAGCATTATTGTGGCTATGAAACACATCACATATTTAATGTTTGTCTGCCCTTTTTATCCACTGATTGCAGTTTATTTTTTGGTTTTTTGTTCCTACTTCATAAACCCCATGCGTCTAATGTCAGCTAAAAGTAAAAATGTTTTTTTCCTGTTCCTTCCTCTACAGGTAGTAAAGATTGAGCCACTAAACTGGGACCTCCGAAAAACGTTCACAATTACATGGAGCTGACAGACTGTACTAGAACTGTAGGAGTGCAGTGGCACATTATGTGCTTATGAAGCCAGTTTCAGAATTAATTTTATTTCTGAGCTACCTCTACCTGTTATGAGTCTATGTGTGTGTTTGAATGTCAGGTTCAAGAGACATGTCAAGTTTAAACAAGATACAAGATATCAAAATTTCCAAAACTTCAACAGCTGAGTGGAACCTTAAATAAATATCCTGTGTTTGTTTGATGGCGTGGTTGTAAAATGTTTATGTTCAGAGGGAATACCTGTTTCATGTAAGCATGTGTTTTGGGCTCATGCAGTTCACTGTGCTTTGAACTGGACCACAAAATTGGGTAACGCTCCTATATAGTGGTCATTATTAGTATTATTATTAAAATGACACTGTTAAAAGTTTAACAACTCCTTACTGACCCAGGACCACAAAAATATAACCTGAAACAGACCAATCACATGCTACGACAGGATGTGGACCGACCATGATAGATCAAGGGTGGTGTGAGACTAGCTTGGTGCCTCTAGGCCAAGCTAGTCTGACACCACCCTCAAACTATCATGGCCAATCTGTCTCTAGAAGTATGATAAACCTAGAAGGATATTGAAAAAAAGAAACAAAAATGTTATCATCCTCTGGATGTAATGGGATAACTGCCAGTGGATACACATTGCATTTCTGAACTTTCATCCAATGCCACCCAACGTCCATGGAACACGGATAAAAAATTGGGATCAGCAAGAGGCATAGACCCCCACAAGTACAGGGGCTTATGAGGATCAATGTCACTTGTAGTTGGATGGTGTCTGCTTTTTCATGGCAGTGAATGAGTATGCTGTTGTTGAATGCTTTGCTTCCAGAACATTTATTTATCTTGTAGTTGTAACAAACACTTGAGCCCAAAATCAACATGTCAAATTTGGGATTTGTCCTCTGAAGACTACATCAGATCAGGAGATGCCAAAACAGATGTCAGGCTATTTTGGCACTACCACCCCAGAACTATCATGGTACATATATTTACTTTCCATCACTTGTTGTATTGCGCCAGGACTCATGGTTTAAACTTACCAGCTGTGTGCTAATTGTCTGCCTTCATAGATTTTATTTATTTACTTATTCTACAACTGTGTTGTCCCGTGAGGGGAAATTTGGGCTGCCTTCCCTGGGAAAGACACAAATGACCAGAATTTTATCACAATGTGACTTACAGTGCAGGCTGGCTCAAGCAGAGATCGATCCAATGCTGCTTTCCCTGTGACGGTAGTTACAGTCTACCAAGCATTAACTGCTAGCCAAATAACTATCCCCCCTGACCACCACTCGCCTGATCATTTGACCTAAATAATAGTTTAGTGATAGCTTGCTGCCAGTTGGAGAAATCACCTGTTGCAGTTCATAAAGAAGCGTTGGCGACTACTTTAGCCATACACAATACAGCCCTGGAAAGCAAGATATGGATCAACCATGATGGTTCACCAATGTATTCTGGCTCAACCTGTGTACACGTGCAGTATTCACTACTGTTGCAAGGTATTCAAGTTTCAGCTTTCAAGATTATTCTGTCTCTTGAAGTGGGTTGGAGGCTTCACAGGACATTCCCAAATTTTGGAATTTCAGCCAATCTGTGACAGTGTGAGCTTGCAGATTAACTTTTAATTGGAAGAGTGCTGTGTACATGATTATGGACTTAAGGTGGCTCTTGGCGTCCGTTTTTTGTAAAAATTGTAAAAAAAAAACTGTTCAAGATAGAGTTGTGAAATTTGGCACACTCATAGTACACATCACAGATGTTTTCCTTGCAAAGTTTGAAGTTGCTGGGTTGTTTAGAAAAAAATCTACAGCTGATCATAATTATAATACACGACGGCAATGCATGGTATTTTGCCCCCTCTGCTGTACAAAACTGCTTTGCTTTTTCAATGTAGAAATTACTGTTTCTTGTAAAGCTGTGTTCATTCTGTGCAAGGAAAGCAGTTTTTGATGTGTACCAATAACAGATTCAGCACTCACCAGCCATACAAACGTGGCAAAAAAGTAAAAAATTTTGCCACCACTTGTGGTCCTGTAACTTGACAACTATAAGACATAGGCTGATTCTGATGCTTTTATTGCACTCTACATGCAATTTTACATAAGCATGCAAATTTTCAGATTGATAGCTCTGTTAGAACAGAAGCTACTGAGGGGGAAAGTTCGTCACACATGCAAAATACACAGTTCTTAGAAAATTGGCTTCAAAGTTTAGAAATGTTTCACACTACAGTATAGGTCATAGAATGAACTTAAATTCTGTCAAAAGCAGTTAAGTTCACTTGAAACAGCATTCAGCATCATGGGGAGGCACTGAAAGTTTTGGCAGACAGTTAAAATTGTCCTGCACCATAAATGGCACCCTCTCGCTGGCGACGCTGTTCTCTCTCACGTCGACGAATGTCATCAATCTTCTTTCTCCGATCCTTCTCTTTGTTCGAGGTCTTCCTGGTTGCAGATTTTGCTCTCTCCAGGTCCTCCAGCTCTACAAACTTCATCTGCTTTTGGTAGTGATACCAAGTCTTTTCATTCATTGGTGGAGGCATGTTCAGCATTGCAGAAAACCTCCAAAGCTGTGTGAAACCTAGGCCGTTGCTGACTGCAGCTGCAACAACAGGTCTGTTGATATCAAAGCCAGAGTGGGTGATGCTAGACCATAGTGATGTCCACTCTGACAACAGCTCCCCACACCTTGTGCAGTTCACGGACAGCAGACAGGCAGCTCCCTTTCGCCCACCATCACCTCCTTCGCTGATCGACAGGTTCTGAAATGAACACAAGTTGCAAACTTAGTCTTCACTCTATGTCCACATACACAGCACACACTCAACATGTGACATACAGTACGGCAGCAAGCATCATACTCAGCCTGCATGCACTGCCCCAAAACATTATATGAATACTTCTTTCATTCAGCTTTCTGTCCGACTAAAGCTGTATTTGCTGCACAGCAAAACGGGCCAGTTCCTGATCCAGAAAAAGTGGGGGACTCTGAACTGTGTGAACACACAAGATCTGCTTCATCAGTTCATGACAAACCATTTAGTATTTACAAACACAAAAAGCGAAATATCGGCATATGTGGCCTAGACAATAACAATAAAACAAGATCGCTCACCTTTTTCTTGCAAACTGGGCAGTGGAGGATGGTTATTAGTGGTTGTAAACAGCCAAGATTTGCAATGAAATTCAGATCGCCATCGCTCGCTGACCGTGTATCTGCAGGGTCGTCGTTGGTGTCACTCCCGTTCGTATCCGACCTTTTCCGGGTCTTCGGTGTTGTTTCTTCTGCAACTGTATCTTCTGCCATCTTCTTCCTCTTAAAAAAGTTTCTTTTTTTTTCGTCGATGCCACAGACTCTGGCGCAGTTTCACTCGATGCACCATCCCCATTCACGAGCGACGATATCGAAGGCACCGGCTCGGCCTCTTGCGGAGTTTTTCGACAAAACTGGCGTCTCATTTTTCTTCCTGCGGCGCTTCCCAAACTTATGAAGTGTTCGGAACTTAGTACCAACATTTTTCCCCATCTTCAAACGATTTTCTTGCTCACAATTTGACAAATTCCCACGGCACTCAAGAAGAAAGCGTCAAGCAGCGGCCATTTTGGATCGCATGGTTGCCTAGTCGGAAACAGCCGAAGAAGCCCCGAGTGAGCGAAACAGCCAATCAGCGATCGCGCTTTTGAACAGAGGTCCATATATGGAAATCTCCGCTCGGTTTTGCTGCATTCGGTTGCTCTCGTTTTTGGCTTCGTGTGACTTTGTGAATGGAAATTTCCGATGTTTCCGCGCGAATTCTGACGGAGAAAGAGTTGACCTACATAACGGTATGCGGCAAGCCGGAGTTTGTTCAAGCAAAATGGCCGTAACCAAGGCCATAAGTTCACGATGCTCGAAGAAAAAATACGGTGTTTGGATGATTTTCATGTCGAGTGACTTTGAAAATAAGATCAATAAACACATTTTGAGGGCATTATAACATAAAACATGTGCAGGAACTGCTTCTAGATACTTCAAAGACGCAAAAGCCGAGTCTGTCTCAAAACTGTTTTCTGAAAGATTTTGGTCAAAAATACTATGCCAAGAGCCACCTAAATTAAATGATTGTGTTTGGTGTGTTTACACATTTTATCATTGCTGATGGTGCTGAAAAAATCAGTAAACTGAAATATAGTACTCACAAACCAGATAGGTGAGGCTAGCGCTGGCAGAATTGTCAGTACTCAAACCAAGGGGAATCACAGCGCTGGACAGACAATGATAAGAGGATGGAAATGATTGTCTTATTCTATACCTGCGTATTTCTCTGTGGGCTGGCGATTGGGTGCCTGATAGGCGGGGGCAGGGGATCTAACTGTTGTCTGTCCAGCGCTGTGATTCCCCTTGGTTTGAGTACTGAAATATAGTACTGTTTTTGTAACCTCATGTTTGTGTTACCATGAACTTCTCCACAACAGAAAGACCAACAGTTGTCATAAAACAATTTTTTTTTTTTACACTCTCTATCAGTATCACTCGGGGTTCGAAATACTTTTCAAAGAGTCCCCCTTCGGGCCCCCTGTTAGTAAAAGTAGAGTGCCCCAGAGGAAAATAAAGGCCTCGGCTCACGCTGACAGATTTTGCTTCTGGCAATGTGTGGTAAGCAAACCTTTGCACATTGGCATTGTGGCACATGTTTCAATGTGCACGCAATGTGTTTGTACTGACTGACCTGCCATTACCATGTATGGAACAGCTCTCACGCGCTATTACCGATAGCGCCTCCCTCGCATGATCGCAGTTGAAATATTCCGAGCTGCGGGAGTCCCATATGCATGGGAACTCTTGGACAAGGTTGATCAATTTAACTCATTGGAGACGTGCCGCATATGGACACACGGCTATTCGCTGCGTTTCGGCATGCGGCGCATCTCCAGTGAGTTGACAGTCTCAAAGCTTCTCCGCCATTTTTTCCAGCTCGGAAGATGAAGAAAGGAAGCGACGCGAGGACACCGCTGATTGGCTGAGAGGCAGCAACATTACTCTAGCCTTGCGGGCCGCCACAAGAAAATAGACTCAGGTTGTATTGGGCGCCAAGTTGTGTCGGCAATATTGCTGGCGCCCACAATGTGGCCGCAACACTGCCGCCATACAAATTGCGGCCAGCAATAAGTGTTTGCGGTAGCGATTGCCCAGCCCTTAAGGGGCTCATGAACCGTTGCATGATTTATGGACAAGACGGCGAAACACAGGAGGAAGCGGTTTTAGCTATAAGAATAATAGTGGGCTGCAAACAGCAGAGTGAACGTATCATGCTAGACCACTAAGCAGCAAAGAGAGGTTGATGCAATGAGTACCGTGCTACTGCTAAAAATAGCCAGCCGCGTGAGTTTGGTGAAAAGTTCATGACCTGTGTCAGGATCGCGCTGATGCGCCAAGTACCACCTACCACTACTTTGCAACAAACTAGGTCTAAAAAAAGGGGGCACGATGGGCCCCATGGACATGAAAGTAGAGAGCCCGAGGCCAAAGTATGGGGCTTTTTGCCCTGGGCCCCCCGGTTATTTCAAGCCCTGTCTATGAAAAATACTGGGCACTAAAGAAGGCAACGTCATTTAAGCTGGAAAGGTTGTTCCTGATCAGACCTGAAAGTAACACTTAACTGTACAAAGTTAGTTTTTCTTTGCTTTCAATATAATATATTAATTATTCATCAAATGTTTGTTTGGTTTTATTAAAGTAACACAACTTTGAAAGTAAACTGACAGTCTCGTTCAGTTGGTGCACTCTAGTCTGGATAATTACTAACATGAGGTTATGATGTAAATCATCACTAAACATAATGCATGGACCACATTTTTGACCCTGTGTGGCATCCAGTCTCTTTTCATACTGTTTTGCTACTGCTTAAAATAGATTTCTGAAACATTTATTGGGCTCCTAAATATTTCTTCTACAAACAAAAACACATTTTTTTCTTTATCTCATTACTCACCGGAGAGTTGCTCCATTCCTACATAATGCATGGCAAGTGAAGTTGATAGTGTTTGTCACGATGATCACTCGTACAGAAATCATTGCAACAAAAACCACAACTGACATCAAAAGGGTTAACATTCAAGACGTGAGGCAAGCGGCATTGTCTTCAACACCAAAATTGCTTGCTGCATTCGTATGCAGCTTTCTCCAATGACTTAAATATATGACACATCATGGTGTCTCCATCACACACAAACCACATCACATCAATGTTCTACAGTAAAATCAAACAGGGTAGGGTAGTATCTTTTTGTGCTTATTCACACTTGAAATTACCACTACCAGTTCAATGTGAACAGTTTAACTAAATGCTTCAATGTTAAATTTAACTAATATAATAATAAAACAACATGATATAAACAATAAAACAATGTTCTATTTACACCACCAAGACATACAATACCACATATTATATTCTTCAGCTTTTCACAATTATAATCTAAAGCAAACTTTTAGTATGATGACAGTGGTAAACCACAAACATCACCAGTACTGTTTTCAAACCAGCATGCGGTACAGCTATGCATTCCCTTTTGACTTGAGATGGCCTAAATCATAGACAATCAGGTGGCAACTTTCAAGATACTTAAAAAACTAAAATTTCATTATTCCTAAGCTGAGTAAGAACTGGGCTGAAGCGTTACGAGTGTGCACGACTCGAGGTGTGTGCACTCGCTCTATGTGGTTTGATGAGTAAACTGCATGACTTTTGAAAGAAACCAAACCTGTAAACCTGATGATGTGACACTAAAAGTAAAGCACATATCATTTTTCTTTTTGGATTCATTACATTATATAATTTACTCTGAGTGGACTATACAAAGTACCACTTGTACAGTTTATAGGCACAGACTGCCCCAGCCACAAGAGACACTGAGTTGTGGAGGATCTTGCGTCGTGCATCATCCCTCCTCACCAGAATAACAGGTGTTGTGGTGGTAAGGGAGTGTAAAGGGAGTTTCGGCACTTTGCTCATGTTGGTCTCCACTTGATACTTGCAGCACGGGTCAAACTGCCATGAGATTGCATACACACCAGCACACATCACACTGATGAACCCTAGAGGCAAGTTCAACTCTCCTCGATTTGGCCACACTCCTGCACAAACCAAAGAGCCAACACCAGACAGAACAGCAGTCTTGTGTAGACAGTTCCCACACATAATCCATCTGGCCGCTTCGTCTCCAAGTTTTGATGGTTCAATGACAATCGTTTTCACACCTGCCTCCAAAGCCTGGTCCAGCTCCACTTCAAATTCTTCTTGTGAAGACTCGTGCTCGTAGATCTCTCGGATCACAATACAGTCACGAATAACAGGAAGCTCTTTTGTACTTGCTTTTCTGAAAAATGGTTATTAAAAAAATTATCGTAAATCTTAACGTCAAAAAGAGCATTTATGACTAATTGCATGGATTGTCATGCGAGTAGTCGAACATTATGATAGTAACATAAATAGTAACAAACAACCACTGTATCATAAAAGTCGTGCGCCGCAATCTCTAGAGCATCAGTGCACTTTACTACTTTTGCAGACACTAATTATTTGATGAATAAAAATGAAATTATGCGTTCACAATTCTGTAAAACGTAATTTGCTACGACAAGCTGCAAAACATTTTAAAACGACCGCGACAGTTGTTGAATCTTTCGGCTGCTTAGAAACACTTTATTAAGTCATGCACTCTCTATATTTTGGCTTGAAAGCAGATCATTATTTGGTTGAATAGCACGCATAACTTTAAACAACAATTCAAATTATAATTTCTTTGTTTTAATCAAAATAAATCTTTAATCTACTCAACCTTGGACCAGGTTCGGCCATTGTGGACGGGGACGGTACTCGCCTAATGATTTGTGTGGCAAAGAGTTGCTGTCCTTACAGTATGTAATCATGTGACGAATGTTCTTGTCACGTGATATTCCCCAAACTAGCAACATTAGTTTCCCTCAATGATTGGCGAATCGGTCATTGTTTCTCTAGTGCACGAAGAACGCGGACCGTACACTGGGTTGATGTTACTATGAAAGGTGTTGACATGGAGAATAACTTTATGCCGGACGAGGAGTGTCTCCTCGGTACAAAGATGGAAACGAAGCAGATGCCAGACAAGAGGCTTCTATTTCCTGCAGAACTGGAAAAAAAGCTGAAGTTCGACGAGCACCGCCTTCTTAATGACGAACGGCTTCGGGGACGCGACGCTTCCGTCATTTTGAATCGCTTGGACAAAATGCAGAGATTCACTTTTTTTCTGGGTGTGTTGGCGGGCTTGTTTGTCAGTTTCGTCTTCTTTGCGATATTCTACGAATCCTTGAAAAGTCCGTTCAACACCTCTCCGACATTGCAAGATCATCTCGAGTTGCAGGATTCCGATTTGGACCCTCCAGACTCACCAGATACACCGGTAATCGACGACATTTCAAAGTTGAGATTCAGATGGTCAGAGACAGTCATGAAGAACATTTTCAGATATGATCACCGACAGAGCACCATGAATGCTGACTATAAGAAAACCGATACTGTCTCTTCAAAAGCCAAGGGTGAAACTTGTACATCAAATGAGTCAAATCGGTTTGACTGTTGGCCAGAGTCTCAGGGAGCCACAGAAGAAAAGTGTCAAGCCCGTGGATGTTGTTGGAATAGCAGCCCATCTGTCAACGGGGTTCCTTTTTGTTTCTATCCAGACAATTACGTTAGCTATGCTGTGTCACAGAGTTGTGAAAATTCAGAGTCAGGGTTGTCAGCAACGCTTGTGAGGAAGAATGCATCACCTTTTCCCAATGATGTTCTTCAGTTGCAGATTGATGTAACATATGAGACAAGAAACAGACTTCGTGTCAAGGTGACTATAACAGATCCCTATGTCAAACTTCCCACATTTGGGAGAGGTCCTCTGAAGACTGTATAGTAATTAGTATATTACGGTTCAGGAGGTCAACCAACATAGTTCAAGTGTAGTGCCAGAGTATCTTGAAGCTAGGTGATTCCAGCCCTCACTTGAACTGTATAATTGCGGGTTTGTTTCTAGTTGTATTTTTGTGGGCCCGGGTTATTAAGGAGTTGTTGTTAAACTTTTAACAGCGTCATTATAATAATAATAAATTAATGACCATAGGAGTGTTACCCAATTCTGTGGTCCAGCTCAAAACACAATGAACTGCATGAGCCCAAAACACATGCTTACATGAAACAGGTATTCCCTCTGAACACAAGCATTTTGCAACCACGACATTAAACAAACACAGGACATTTACTTAAGGTTCCGCTCAGCTGTTGACATTTTGGAAATTTTGATATCTTGTAAGTTGTATCAGAAATTTATTAAGTGACCTGAAACTGGTACTAAAGTAGACTAAAGAAGACCTCGGAGAAAGAACTCTCGATGGTCCGCTTGAATTAACATTGACATGGAGGAAAAAGTCTGACACCATAACCTGATATCAAACTGCTCACCTCAAGCATTGATGGCAGGGCGTTCTGCGCTGCACACAGACCACCTTGTCACAATTGATGACTTTTTCTTCTTTTTTTAAAAATTCTCATTCAAATGAGTGTAAATGCTGCGTAATTTGATTATTAGAAATGTGCATACTCATCAATTTGTGGTGGATTTTAAAAAAAAATAAAGTGGCCTATTAGTATTATCAAGTTGTACTGATTTGTGGTCACCTAATCTACACTACTCAATGTCACTTTGGTAGATGCTGATGTGATAATGTACAGGGAGTCCTATTTTCATAGATAACTATTTGGCTGTCAGTAGTTGTTTTTGTTATGATGATTCCTGTGGGAATCACAATAACAAAATGCACTACACAGCCAAAGGGTGAAACTGAAAGGTATGAGACAACATTGCTTCAGTGCTTGTCTTGAGCTATCAGACATGTCCCATCAAATGTGCAGCACTAGGAAAGGTATATAAATAGGACACGTACTTTTATTACAACAGCCACTGTTTATCAGGCATCAGTGCTTACTTTGCTTTTTCTGTATGGTTTGTTATGTTTTTCTTTGTTGTTCAGATCTTTGACCCAAAGAATCAGCGGTATGAGGTGCCACTGAACCTATCCAAGAGTGTATCAGACTTGGACGACATAGACTACGTTGTCAGTCTGCAGATGAGTCCCTTTGGTATCCTGGTGACAAGGAAAAGCAATGGGGCCATTATGTAAGCTTTGGGATAGGGAGTTTGCTTACTTACTTACGCCTGTCACCCCTACCCGGGTATAGGCCGTCGACGAGAGACCTCCAGCAACTCCTGTCCTATGGGATAGGGAGTTTGCAGTGAAAACTAAATACACAAATGTACAAAAATGTAGTGTGTTCAAATAAAATAATGTAGCATTTGGAGAAATTAGCATGTCCCAGGTGCAAAACAAATGGCATTATTTGCTAGACCAGTTCAGAGAGGAGTATTGGGGGGGGGGGGGGGGGGGGTAATTGATTAGGATATGGTGGGTATTGTAGTAATTGTACTTGTGACATTTGGTGATAAAAGCTTGTTTTTCTGTCCCAGTTTTGTGCTCCCCTTTGGCCATGAGGATAATTGCTTTCTGTCAGAACATAATGAGATATGGTATTTTTACTTTTGGGAAATAACTTCCTTACTGGAGTTTTTCTCTTCCGCTTGTCTTGTTCAGTTATTATGACTGTTAATCCCGTGTAGTGCCACAATCTTAACCCTTTGGTGGTCAATAGTGGTTTTTGTCGCAATGATTCCTTCAGGAATCATCGCAACATAAACCACTATTGACCGCCAAACAGTTAAGATGTAAATGGGACTGATTTCGGCCAGCAGTGCGCTTAATTTTTTATGAGCCCCTCCCCCAGCAGGGTCCTATGAGAATCTGTGCCTGAAATGTGAGTTGGCTGACTGAGAGGTCACTCTTGAACTCATATGACATGTCCGCACCAATGTGGTGTCTTATAAATGACTGCAATAACTGTATATCATATGACTCAGTTTCAGCCTTTTCTGCATCCGGTTGTGATAAACATTTCCATGTTATTTTAACCTGCCTGCAGTTCCAGTGTGCAGAGGGTCATTGGGTTGATGTCAGCCGCTAGCTGTATGCTGGCTAACTGCAGCTGATGCCTAGCCCAATGGTCATTGTTATTTTCTCAGCCGTCTTGTTTCTTCACTTCCTGTTATCCAGTTTTTTAGTGTTGTGTAATTGCTTTCAGGAAGAGCAGCATGTGACTGTCACAGTCTGATAAGTCATAACTGCATGACTCATGACTGCATGACTGAGGCACTCTTTCCTCAGATAGTTAACCCTCTTGCCTATATACAGTCACCAGTACTCTTTACTGGCTGCTGCATGCACATGGGGGTTGAGGTTATTGTGATAACAGACAAGAAGTAATTTAATGTAAAATACAAATATGTATTAACCCCTTTACTTCCAAAAATAAAAATGAGCACCACTTAACTGTAAAAGAGTTGTAGATCCTCATGAGCCGCCACTGTTGCAGGGGCTTATGAGAATCTATGCTCCTTGCTGTAACCACTTTGTATGATCCATCATTCTATGTTCCTTTGATGGCAGGGGAACTTTGATGCTAAATTTACAATGATTTTAAAAACAAATTGCATCAGTTTGCAGTGAAGGGGTTAAAAGCAAAACTGAATTCAAAATATAATATGGTCTTACAAAATACATTTATAGTTTTGGATTACTATAACCAGCTGGTGAAAGTCTTTTTTTTTTAAATCTTTTGTCTAAAGATTGTATTGACTAGGAAGATAAATTTAAATGAGGTTCTATAATTATTAGTTCAATAATGTAGTCTTTCATCAGAAATTTGTGCATGGTATTATTATTATTAATATAGATAAAATGAGTTCACAGAAGTACAGGACACAGTGAATATGATTTGCATATAATAATATATATGTGTTCATTTATTGGTTTCTTTATTGCACAGATTGTACTAAAGTGATTTTACCCCCCATGTACCCCTTTCATGATCATACATCTACTGACTTGCAGAACATTTCTTTATATTTATGACAGATTTGACTCACATGACATTGCGCCTATGGTGTTAATAATAATAATAATAAAGAGCATTTATATCGCGCTAAATCCCCAGGAGCAGTGGGCTCTAAGCGCGTTACAAAAACATATGTATATATGCAGAATCTCACTACCTTTAAAAAGGTTTAATTTACGCACACACATACAACTAAAACACACATAACAGAACCATTTACAATCACAAGTTAAACGCATTTTGATGATGCCGATGCGCCACCACGAAGGTGCTACACGGTCAACAAAGGGAAGACCTAAGATCAAGGCCACCACGATGGTGCTAAACGGTCAGCAAAAGGAGGACCTAAGATCAAAGCCACCATGATGGTGCTACAAAGTCGACAGGAAGACCCAAAATCAGCACAACCGCAATGGCGCTACATGGTCAATCAATAGATGACCTGTGATCGTCCGAGCCACCAGTTAGTGAACCAGTTCTTAGAGTTGAGGACCCAACTGCTTCATCCAACATTTACGGACTGGGGAATTGATTGATCCATGCTATATACATTTGTGGATGTTTTGACAGATTTGACTCACGTGACATGGCGCCCTTGGTCTTTGCGGACCAGTTCCTGCAGCTGGGGACCCGTCTGTCTTCACCCAACATCTATGGACTGGGGGAACATCGGCATGCGCTGCGTCTGGACTCCAACTGGACACGCCTTGTGCTCTGGACCAGGGATCAAGCACCATCTGTAGGTTGCAATGTGGCAACTTATAAAATTGAAGATGCAGTTTTGTCAGAGTTGGTTAAGCTCTTTGTGCATGCAGCCACTGGTACCGTCTACAGTGTTTGTGAATGCACGCACAAGTGGGTTGAGACATTGTACATGAAGGTAGAAAATCCCATATTTGGGAGTTGACCTCTGAGGACTGAAGGAGATGGAATGACCATGATAGTTCAAGGGCGGTGCCAGAATGGCTTGACGCCAAGCTGTTCTGGCACCACCCTTGAAGTATCACTGTTGTAGTATTCCCTGTTGCAGTGCATTGCATCGGAATGGGTGCATTTCACATTAACAGTTCATGTTGCTGTCACTAATTGCATCAGCTGCCAGAGGCATGCGGGCCTTGGTGGTTTAACCCTTATCATTCAGAATACACCAGTGTGTGAAATAAGTTTGACTAAAATAGTTCAAGGGTAGTGCCAGAATAGCTTGGCGCCTAGAGGCGCCAAGCTATTCTGGCACCACCCTTGAATTAAAGCCATTGGTCTATATCCTTATCGGTAAGTACTATTATGTAGCTTGCATAGTACAAATTAGAAGCTTATAGCATCAGTATGATATGGGTTAACTTTTGTGTGCATTTAGCTTCTGTTAAGCCATAGTTCCTCAGGCTGACATGGGAACTACTGCTGAAGCCCAAGCAGGCACCATACATGCAGGTTTTTGGGGTCAGTCACCCTTATTGGAACAAGCAGACACTGGCTATTGTTCAGTCTAGATTATCTCAATTTACATATTTAACCCCTTCACTGCTGACAGAAATGGTCACTACCCAGGTGAATCAGATATAGATCCTTATAATATATGCCCCTGTGGTTGCAGCAGCTTATGAGGGTCTATGCCTCTTGCTGACACCACTTCATACCTATGTTCTTTGGTATTAAATTATCAGATTTCAGAAATACAATCTGCATTAGTTGGCAGTGAAGGGTTTGAATGAAAACATACATGAGAATCAGGGCACTAAGTTTGGTAAGCATCCTAACCCCTTTTAACCCCAAGGTCCCATTTCTCAAATTTTGGAGGTGTTGCCTAATGACTGTGCCAGTTGTAGGAGAGGGATTGACCATGATAATTCAAGGGTAGTGCCAGATTAGCTTGGTGCCTTCAGGCACCAAGCTAATCTGACACAACCCTTGAATTATCATGATCAATCCATCTGCTGTTGTAGGACTTTTGTCTAAATGGGCTAACATTGATAAGAATTGTATTCATTTGCAGAATGGAAAAAAATGCATACAATGCTGAAGAGTTACAGGGCTTTGCTTGGTTTTTGTTCAGGGTGGCGGAAACCTGTATGGGGCTCATCCTTTCTTTCTGAACCTGGAGGAAGATGGTCAGGCACATGGTGTCTTTCTGCTCAACAGCAATGCAATTGGTAAGTGATTATTGAAATTTGGTTTGTGAGAATAGTTTGTGTGTCTTCTGTGATCTGTATATAATGAAGTTAACAAATTAATGAATGAGATTTTCCTTGATTGAGAATGTGTTTAACGCTAATAGGGGTGGAGATGTGGTGGGAATTGATCCGGACAGTACGTGACATTCTGTCAGGCCANTATTTTACCAAACAAATTGTTTTGGTTTATTTTCTCTCAGGCTTAGTCTGTCTCAGATGTGTTTGTATGTGTGCATGGTCTATTGACGCATGTGCAAGCATGTCATGTTTACTTGTTTTTAGTACAGTTTTCATTTGCCGTATTGAAAGTACGGTAGACTTTGAAATGGGGCTGGCCTCAGCCCATTCAACACCTAGTACGCGATAACATAGGCGGGCAGGTGTCACACTGTAATGGGTAGACCATCGAAACCGATGATGTCGTCATTGTGCATGACTTCTATTTGTGGGTGCAGGTGTGGTTGGCCAAGCCAATCCTGGAGCCACACCTGCGAGGGCAATGGGGGCACTGGAACGTAGCTGTGGGGAGAGTCGACGCTGTCTTTCTGCGAGCTCTGGCACTGGTGATCCGTTCGCGCCGATTGTGTTCAAAGAGCGTGCAGGCTTTCATGGTGGCGGCATGCCAGCTGGAGCTGTCTTGTGCTTGTGCTTCAAGTTCCTTTACCAGGAAGACGCAGTGCTTGAGGCTGTCTCTTATGCAGTCTTTGAAGCGTTTCTTTGGCCGTCCTTGCTTCCTGTGGCCTTTTGAGAGTGCACCATACAGGAGTTGGCGTGGCATGCGAGAATCATCCATGCGTATGACATGACCTGTCCAGCTGAGTTGTGTCTTTAAGATCAAGGCTTCAACACTCACTAAGCCAGCATTGTCCAGGACTTCCAGGTTTGTCACCTTGTCTTGCCATTTGATGCCCATGAGTGAGCGCAGGGATCTCATGTGGAAATGTTCAAGCTGCTTGAGGTGCTTTCTGTACAGCGTCCATGACTCACAGCCATAGAGGAGGCTGGGGAGAACTACTGCCTTGTAGACTTTGATCTTGGCGGAAAGCTTGACGTTGTTGTTATTCAACACACGAGTGCGCTGGCGACCCAGGGCTTGGCTGGCTTTGCTGATGCGAGCTGCGATTTCCTTGTCGATAGTACCGTCAGAAGAGATGATTCTCCCAAGGTACCTGAACTGGTCGACACTCTTCAGCTTGGTGCCTTCGATGTACACTTTGGGTGGGGGGGCTCTTGTGCCTGGGGCAGGTTGGTGCAGGACCTCAGTCTTGCTGAGACTGATGGTGAGGCCAAACATTCGAGAGGCTTCCGAGAACCTGTTGACGATGGTCTAGAGGTCAGACTCCGTGTGCGCCATCAGCGCACAGTCATCGGCAAACAGCGCCTCAAGGATCAGTCTATTGATGGTCTTGGTCCTGGCTTTCAGTCGACGGAGGTCGAAGAGAGAGCTGTCTAGTCTGTACTTCAGGTACACTCCCTTCTTAAGGTCGCGTACTGCATGGGTCAGGACACACGTGAAGAACAGGTTGAACATCACAGGGGCAAGAACACAACCTTGTTTCACACCGTTGGAAATGTCGAAGGGTGCGGATGTGTCGCCGTTTGACTGAACAACTCCTACCATTCCATCATGGAAGAGGCGGATGATGTTGGTGAACTTCCTGGGGCAGCCGAGCTTTGCGAGGATGACCCAAAGCGCTTCTCTGTTTACAGTGTCGAATGCTTTGGTCAGATCTATGAAGACAGCGTAGAGGTCCATGTGCTGCTCAATGCATTTCTCCTGGACCTACACTGTAAAAGTGTAGTAACAAGTTAGAATTATGTCACATCTAGCTATGCTAGTATTGCTGTAAAACGCAGATCTAGCGCCAAAGCAACGAGTGTGTATGTGACAGCAACTATAGAGCCTTCATTGTGGATGAATAAGCTTGAAATTATAGGATATTGTTTTTAAAAGAACTATCTCGAGGTAGATTTTTTTGTTTTTTTAATTAGTTTACACATTATTGAGAAAGTGTTTCACAAAAACCAGTTGATCCACATTAAAGTCTGTAATTTTTCTTGTTCTTACTAGATATTATGCATCATGTAGCTAGACTAAAGGAAGGCATTGAATGAGTTTGTTTGCCAGCATTGTAGCATTGTACCTCTTTAACTTTTTGAATGATAATTAATTCATTTTGGAAATTTTTCTAACCACATTTCACTCCCACCAAAGAGTCAGCCCTGGAAGAGGCTGTGTGGAAGAGACCCTTGTGTGTCTTTCATGACTCGGATAATGACAGTGACTTAAAAGCGCCAAACACATCAGTGTTGTACAATGTTTTCAACTGACGCAAAGGGGCACGAAAAGTCAACAGTGTTATATGTGTGTGTGGGTTGAAGCAGTGCTCTCCCTTTCTGACAATTTGATTAGGAAGACAGTCTCTCCATATTTGTTATTATGTCTGTGAACGTATTGTAGGTGGAAAACATGGGAAAATGCATGCAGTTTAGAAACGGCTTTTTGCACTTGGGTCATCTCATCTTTTTCTTCTTCAGAAAGGCTGTGGCTACGCCAGCCCACAGAACGTATAACTGGCGCCATGTGTGTCTGTGTTCGTGCGGATCGAGGGGTAGGGTGGGTTATGGTGGAGAGAGATGAGTCAGAAGGATAAGCTTAAAAAAATAGTAACAACTCTGAAATTTTCTAAAGAAAATTGCATGTGAACTCAATATGGTAGACTTTGGGATAAAATCCTCATCTTGCGTGATCTATTGATGCATGCACATATTATGCATGTCATGTTTACTTTTTAATACATTTTTTCTGTTTATCAGAGATGGTTTTGCAGCCCTATGCAAATGGCAAGGGATCTGTGACCTACCATGCTCTGGGCGGAGTGCTCGATTTCTACATCTTCACGGGTCCATCATCTTTGGCTGTCATTGAACAATATGTCAGTCTCATCGGCAAACCTGCCATGCCACCCTTCTGGTCTTTGGGCTTCCATCTGTGTAAATATGGCTATATGAACACCTCCGAACTACGCAAAGTCATTGTATCCAACAGGGCTCTGAACATTCCCTACGTGAGTATTTTTGAAGCGTACAACTGCTTAGACAGGTAGAATAAAGTTGAACATTCTGTAACGGTACTGATTAGACATAACTTTTCTTTCTCAAATGTTGCCTTCTACTTGCACAAGGTTCTTATAAGCTTCTTTTTGGATAAGCACTTATCATACTGTTCAGTACTACTAATACTATGCACAGTTTTCACAAGAATGAAAAACAAGATGAGGATTTCATCCCAAAGTCTACCGTATTGTTTGGAGCTCAGATGCATTTATCTTTTTTTAACATTCAGAGTTGTTCATATTTTTAGGCTTATTATGCTGATCCATTTCTCTCCTCTCTAAGCCACCCTCTGATCAACACACACGTTGGCACACACAAATAAAGACAGACACACGGCGCTTCCCACCATTAGTACACTCTGTGGACTGGTGTAGCGACAGGAATCCCTCTTCTTCTACTCTAACCCACCCTCTGATTCACACACACTGGCACACAGAAATAAAGACGGACACACAGCGATTCCTGCCATTCGTAAACTCTGTGGTATGGCATAGCATTGCTATTCTGAAGAAGAATGATAGCACGAGTAGCGAAATGACATCACTTTAAGCGTCGCATCATGGCATCATTAGTCCCATGACACCGTGTTCATAGTGACGACTCGATGTTATATGTCACTCATCGTAGTACTAACATTTGGCATATCAGAGAATCAACTTTGCAATTTTCTTGCTGATTTTAATGCCGAGGGCTTACAGGTCACAATTTGACCTAATCCTATCCCAGGGCCGGGACAAACAGCAGGCTTATGCAAACACTGTTTATTAAAAAAAATCATGCGGGTATTAATCGGCGCATAGAATTTTCCTATTTTTGGCGGATTTCCACTTAAATAAAGCTGTCAATCCGCCGAAGAAAAAAAATTCACCGAAAAAAAATATCGTAAAGTCACTATTCCAATACTGTATTTTGCAATCTTTACATGGCGGATATCCCCAAACCGCGTATTATAAATTGAGCGAGGCGTTAGCTTTAGCCCGCACAGGTCGCTTCTGGTCTTAGTGGTAGTCGTAGTCTGGTCGATATGCTGGAGAGAAAAATACCTAAACGCATAGACAGAATAGACGATTCTGGAGCCAAGAATATTTCGAGATGGACTTGGCTCGAGTAAACCGTAAACGTCGAGCTCCTCGCTCAGTATATTTGCAAGTTAGCGGCCTGTGGGCTGGCGTATTGCGAACTGTGCAGAGTTGATATTAACTACGCTGCACGCGTACGCAGACTTTGGGTTGCAGAAACTTGAGAAAGGCAATGATGTTTCAATGCCAAAAGTGCATTTGGCTAATGCTTCTAAAAATTAATGTTTGGAATTGTTTGTTTTGATGTGTTTTATGTGTCCTCTTTTGTGACATGTTTCAAATGTTTGGCAAATTCACTATTTTAGTTTGTGAATACTTTTTTTTTTCTTGAAGTTTACCTGTTCAGCAATTTTATTTAATTTACAAATAACTTAATTACAATGTATTTCCAGTAAAGTGTGATCAAAGTATGTTGAAAATATATATAATCTTTCTCCAGTTCAATGACCATGGTACATAGTATTAAATAGAGAGAAAAGGAATCCATGTTTACACCTGATTAATCAGATATTATTAAAGAAAAAAAATATAACTTATATTTATAAGAAAACTCAAAAATAAAAAATGGAAAGACATTCAGTTGATTCAGATGTATTTTGAATAAACATTTGGATATATTCTGTTGAATACTTTTAGTATTCTTTTAAACCTTTGACACACACAAAAATGAAAAGTGCATTCCAAAAATAAAAAAGGCACGATTTTTAGGTGGTTAAACTGCTCAGTTTCTCTCTAAAATGCACCAGATCGCACAAATTTCTTTTAATGAAAATTTTCGTGGGGGGGGGGGGGGGGGGGGGGGGGGGGGGGGGGGGAGTATGCCCCCAGACCCCCCTAATGAAAACGGGTTTTCCTCTTTTTTCAGTACGTGTAATTCCATGCTCTGATTAATGAGAAGATGAGAAGATAGTTTGTTTCATTAAAACAATTAAAGTTATGTTAGCTGTTAATGACTCCGAAAAAGTGGTGCAGAAAATGTATTTTTCTCTAAAACGTATTTTTTGAAAAATACTTACCAATGGCATTAATATGTGGAAGATACACTTAGCTTAACGATTTCAGCCTAAGAATCTGTTGTGTATACATACACAACCAGGAAGGCGACTCTAGGGAGCCGTTACCAAGGAACCCTGAGTAGCCTCCCTTCCCTCCCCATCCGAGTACGTGTGCAGTGGTGCCACGCCAGTCAAATGCTATAGCGCTCCGGCGGCAAACGGGGTAGGCGGGAGGGCCATTCGAGTAAAGCCATCAAGTATTTTTTCTAAAAAATACATTTTAGAGAAAAATACATTTTTGTTTCCTCAAAATACATTACCGATGGCATTACTATGTGGAAGAATAGCGAAAAGGAGGAGGCTGCCACCTGCTAGGTCCTGCCACTGCTCGTGCTTAGTGGTCGCTAACAGGAGCAATCTCCCGACGATTTCGGCTAAGCGTACCTAGGGCACCAGAGGCGCAGGGAGGGAGTGTTGCGCCGCAGTAATGTCCCCCACCAGGGCCAGGTTGTCTCGCTGGCCCGCGAGGTCCCTGAGGTAGAAGCGGGCAAAGGTGGAATTGGCCCGACAGCCGCCACAATGTCTCGCATGGCGCAGTTTCGATCAAACGCGATGCTGGCGAAGACCGCGCGGCCCTCATGCACTTGGATATATAGCCTCGTAGCACCCGCTGGGGAGAGCTCCTCGTACGCCGAACGGATGACCCAATGCAGCCACGAGGAGATCGTCTGCGCCGAGATATCGTCCCTGCCGGGGGATAGCGGCAGGAAGAGGCGGGTCTGGCCACGCCGGATAGGCTCCGTCCTGCGCAGGTAGACTCGCAGCGCCTGGATCGGGTCCTGACGGCGGGAGTCCTGGGTCTGGTCGGGTCCCCTGAGCGGGCACAGGGTGATGACTGGGGCTCTGGCTGAGGGGAGCCGATTCTTCGCCAAGAAGGCGGGATTCGTGAGGAGGTGCACAGAACCATCTGACCTGTGCTGTAGACAGGCCGGGTCCACCGAGAGTGCATGCAGCTCGCTGACTGGACGCCGTAGCAAGCACCAGTAGAAAGTAGGTCTTCCTGGTTACCTCCGCCAGACTGGCCAAGGGCACAGGCTTGAACCTGTTTGAATTTAGCCAAGTAAGGACCCAGGGGAGGTCCCAGTGAGGGACGAGCGAGTGCAGAACTGGTCGCCGGAGCTCGAAATGGCACATCAGGTCAGATAGGTCTGGACATGCCCCAGGGTCCGCGTAGCCCAAATGGCGGTATGTGTCCGCCACCTTGGAGAGGTATCCGCGGATGGTGATAGGAGCCAGGTTCTGATGGTCGAATAGCCACAGGAAGAACTCAGCTAGTTGGGGGGATGTCAGAGCCATGTCACGCACCTTTCCCGGAATACTCGCCACTTCACCTCGTACATCCGGCAGGTGGAAGGTCTGTGGGCTGAAGCGATAGCCTTCACCACCGCACGCGAGAAACCTCAAGAGGAGAGGGCTTGCCACACAACCTCCAGGCGTGTAAGAGGAGCCGCTCCAGCACGGATGAAAGATCTGCTACCAGAGCTGCTTCAGCATCGTGCGCGGGGTGGGCAAAGGCAGGGGGGGATCTGTGGCGAGGCTGAGGAGATCCGTGGTCCTGCTCCTGCTCCAGCTGAATGGGGCGACGAGGAGAAGGATTGCATTGCAGCCTCTGAGCTTCACCAAGACCTTGGGCACTAGTACCATCGGAGGGTAGGCGTAGGCCACAAGGCCCTCCCAAGAGATGGAGAGAGCATCCACCGCCCACGCTAGAGGGTCCAGGAAGGGGGAGACGAAGGTGGGAAGTTGTTTGTTCCGGAATCTGATGTCGACCCCTGCCGGCCAACGAGGGTTGGAGAAGAAGCCCTTTTCAAACTCCCAACCTTGCTGGAGCTGGGCGTTGAATGCCTCTGTCAGATCCCGAAAGCCGGGGGCTTGAGGGAGGGACTTGAACTTCTTAGTCAACCTCTTACATCTGCGGCAAGTACATAACTGCGCACTGGCCATATCCAAAGCGACGGAGGGGAAGGGCAGCCGCACTGCATGGACCAAGGGCGACGCAAGGAGAAACACGAACCCAGGCCCCCAGGTAGTCCGTACACCACCACTGGTAAGTCCGAGGGGAAGGCACAAAACACCACGTAATCCCAAGCAAGCACACAGAAGGCACAAGTATCCAAGGGTATCCAAGGTTATCCAAGGCTGAGCACGAGTAGAAAACTCCCTACCACTACAAAGCTAAGCGTTCGACTGGCGTGGCACCATTGCACACATACCCAGATGGGGAGAAAAGGCAGGCTACTCAGGGTTCCTTGGTAATGGCTCCCTAGAGTCGCCTCCCTGGTTGTGTATGTTTACACAACAGATTCTTAGGCTAAAATCGTTAAGTGTATCTTCCACATAGTAATGCCATCGGTAATGTATTTTGAGGAAACAAACTGCTTGTTTCCTCAAAACACATTACTGATGGTATTACTAACGGCCCTGAAAGTCTAAAATTTTGCCCACCAGCCTTTGGCTAGTGACTTCCAAGTTTTACTAGCCAAACTGAAAATGTTACTAGCCAAAACTGAAAATTTTACTACTGAAAATAGTCCCCCCCCCCCCCCCCCCCCCCCCCCCACCCCCCCCCCCCCCCCAACTCAACAATATTATGTACCACAAGTGTTTTCTGCCCAGTGTTAGAGAGTGTTTTCTGCCCAGAGGCATTGAAAACAAATATTTGAACAGACAATCATAACCAAGTTAATGTTTATGTCCTGACTTCAGGCTTTTGATAGTATCAAGTGGAGAAATAACTGACAAAATCCCCATGTGAACTGTGGTGGGATTTTTTATTTATTTATTTTTTGTAAGTAGAGCTGGGCTTCTCTTTGCACAACAGGTTAAAGGGTCTGTAGACCCCCAGGTATAAATTTTAGAGGGTACACAGACCCCCATCCTAGCATTATAGAGGGTCCGCAGATTTATTTAAGAAAAACTGCATCATCTGTATGTTCCTTAAAATAAATTATCCCCACCCGGGTCTTCCCTGGGGGACTGACTTACTTACTTATGCCTGTCACCCCTACCCGGGTATAGGCCGTCGACGAGAGACCTCCAGCAACTCCTGTCCTGTGCTTCTCCTTCGATTCTACTCCAGGTGGTTCCCAGTCTCTTGATGTCTGCTTGGAGGTCTCGACGCCAGGAGTTTCTCAGCCTACCTCTTTTCCTCTTTCCCTGGGGGTTCCATGACAATGCCTGCCTAGTGATACTGGAAGCTGGCTTTCTCAGACTGTGACCGATCCATCCCCATCTTCTTCGCCCAATTTCGTTCTCTGCTGTTATCTGCTCTGTTCTCTCCCAGAGTCTGACGTTGCTGATCTTCTCTGGCCAGTGGATTTTCAAAATTCTTCTAAGGCAACTGTTCATGAAGGTCTGTACTCTGTTGACTATGGTTTTTGTCAATCTCCAAGTCTCTGCTCCATATAGGAGAACTGCTTTTACATTTGAGTTGAAAATCCGGACTTTGGTGTGTTGTGACAGCTAGCTCTCTGGAACTCCACACTTTTTTCAACTGGAGAAAGGCTGCTCTGGCTTTACCAATTCGTGCTCTGACATCTGCATCAGTGCCACCTTTTTTGTCTATGATGCTCCCAAGATAGGTGAAGGACTCCACCTCCTCCAACGGGGTGCCAGCAAGCAAGACTGGTTCTTCCCTGGTTTCGTTCAGCCTCATTGTCTTTGTTCCTGGGGGACTTGGGTGGGGTTAACTACTTTTTATTTCCCAGGGTCACCCTGGTCAGCCCCACAAGGTGGGTTTTTCCCTATATTCTAGGGCATGTGTTTCTGTCTACCCTTGGTCCATTCACCTGTATTTGTCTTTTTAAAACTCTCCCAACTGTCTGCACTGCCTGTAGCTCTTGATATTGGATGTGTGTTGCTAAATGGTTTTAGCTTTATTTAGGCCCCATGGCGTAGGTTTATTTAACGTATTGGACTGGCTGGCGACATTCAATATTCTGTTGTTTTTTTTTTCACAAGCAGTGCAGGCACGTCCTGAGAAAGCTTTGTTGCTTTCGGGACGATAAGCAATGTACAATCAATCATTAAAATAAATTATCTCATTTCGCTCTCTCCTCTTTAAATGTGTTGTGACAGTGTGTGTGTGTCCTTTCCATGATACTGATTCTTTAACTGGTGAGCTATCGCACAAAAGCCTGTCTCCCTCGCTCTCTCACACACAGAAAAACATATCTATTTATTTATTAATTGTATGATCGTTTGATAATGTATTGTAACAGAGAATATAGCGTTTTCTGTTGAACGTGGCAGATTGACAACCAAAGTGTGATTTGTCTAAACTCTGTGTGTGTGTGTGTGTGTGTGTGTGTAAACTGATGTACTTAAAAGTTTGTTTCAACCCGTTTAACCACTCAGAAACAGGTGTTTCTCCATATTTTGCCTAATAACTGTGTACCAGAAGATGGATCGACCACGATTTAAAAAAAACTGACAAACTTATTTCTGTTCAAATTTCTGGACTTGCTTAATGAGTTTGCCTCAGTGCTCATGCCATTCGAGTGCCGTCGTGCTTTAGCCATGGAAATACACTCAGCACAGCCATGAACTCTGAAAACTGTGTCGTAGCGGCGGTGCCACACACGGCCCAGGGGTAGGATTTCTGGTACTGTTGCTTGTCGATGGAGATGGCGGTGTCGAAGTGCAACTTTCTTCTTAGCAATTATCAAGAGCATTCCAGCTCTTCCTTTGCTTTTTCTCCGCCATGTACAACTTCGTTCAAGATCGAAAGCGAATGCACGATGCCGTATCCCATAATAGTATGTATGGTGACGTCACAGCAAGGAACGCGTTCAACATGTAGCGCGCACTTTGTAATAACATGCTGACACCACACATTAACTAACAGTTTGCCCGCCCTGTTACATTTGCATGGACCCCGGCGTCGGGTCGATTCTGAACGCAGCCGCGACTGAGCGAGCGGTAAACGAACCAATTCATAACTAAAAATAGAACGACTGTCACCGACCTCTGTTTTGGTACGCACAGTTCAGTTCGAGTGACGTGTTCATCTACTGCCGCAAAGTGATTTTTAGAGGTGGCTCGTGGTGGCAGGTCACGCGCTGGCGTACCTGATGTTCAGCTGGCGGTTAGCCGTTTTAATTGGAAAACGCACGAGCGCACTCACATTTGGCGAGTGGTTTTTTTTTTTTTTTACTCGCCAAAAAAAAATTTAACTCGCCATGGCGAGTAAATTACTCGCCATTTTCAGGGCTGACTAATAGGAAAAATTTCTTAGCTAGACTAATTTTAGCTAAAATTTGTTGTGTACGTATCAGGCTGTGTTGGCAGGTGAGGGGCGCCATAGCCTAGGCGGTAACCCGAGTAGCCTCCCTTCCATCCCATCTGTGCTTGCACCCAACGGAAGCTCACCAGTCAGTTTCTTTGCTAGACAATGGAAGGTTGTGTATGTCAGTGTCTCTAGCTTCGAACTGTATATAGTTGTGGAATTGGTCGTAGTGTTTTGGAGAGGTTACCCTACGATGTGCCTTGTATTAGGCTTGGACGCTTTTCTGTGGGATTTTCCTCGTCGGTGTTTGTGATTTTGCCCTGACGAGACAGTGGTGTCTTGTGAGCTGTGCTCAGTGGGCACGCGCTCGGGCCGGTCTGGCCGTAGCGTGGTTCTTCTGGTGTGTCCTGGACTTTCTACCTTCAGGATACGGGTAGTGAAGAGAAAGAAAAGGCTCTCCTGCTACCCGCGGAGTGCCTGTGTTCGGCTCGGTGCTGTTCCCAGCTTCAGGGACAGGTCGTGCCTGTGATGCCTGCGTGGTCTCCGCTCACGAACCGTGGACTGGGTCGACTCTGCCTTCGCTGCCTTAGCTGTTGGGTTTCGCTGCAATGAGCTGGTTGGTTTGCGACCTGTGTGGGTTCCACCGCTTCTCCATTATCAGGTAAAACCTCGGTTATTGCCTACGACCGGCGCTCAAGGGAGGGGGCAGAGCCCCAGGTGTCGGCATACGCCGTGCACTTAACTTCGTTTGTACGCGTTGTCATGCGGATTCGTTTTGCGGTCCCTGCCTGGTCGCAGAACCTGGACCGCCGCGTGCTAGTCCTCGAGTCAAGGCCATTTCACGGGACAGGGATCCAACACCGGTAAGCTCCACAGACCTGACGAGTGGCCCTTACCAGGTTGTAGAGCCTTAAACGCCGCGGCTTAGGCCGCGAGCCCGAGCTCTAGCGCCGGCAGCCACCACAGTCCCGCCGAGTGGTCTCTGCCCGGTTATGTCGCCTGTTTCGGCGCGAGATAAGGTACGAGAGCAAGCTCCAGCGCCGGTAGCCGTCACAGACCCGACGAGTGCTGCTTACCAGGTTGTGGAGACTTTTCCGCCATGCGATGCTTCAGTCATTGCCTCCTCCTCGGCAAGGCAAGAGGCCAGCGCGGGCACAGTGATTTGGCGCCCCGCTCCAGGTTAGTGATTGGGGACCATGACCGGACAAGTCTGCTGGCCTGACGCACTCCCGCTCCCCGGTAGGAAGTAGGAGACAAGCACAGGCGCGCAACGAGACGACATACCCCATCTTCTCCCCGGCGCGGACAAGCCTTAGCTCTGTAGAACAAACCAAGCGGACTCCCATAGCTCGACGACGTTCGCGCTCAAGGGACAGGTGGACTCGTCGATGGCCTGCTTCTCGTGTCTCGGCAACCCGGCACTCTCGAGCGACCGCCAGGTATGACCTGGCACCCGCTGATCGTGTTCCCATGGCGCGTCCTCCTGAGACCTCCCTCCGGACCGATGCCCACTGCAACCTGGGGTTTACGCCAACACATACAGATAGATGTCCCGGCCGCGGTGAGGGACTATACTCTCAGCCGCACAAGACTGCTGGACCATGCGGCGATGGCGTGCCTTAGCCGCAGGACGGGGACTATGCTGGGCACTTCGGCCGGTGCCCGCTATCTTGAAGTTCTGATAGGACCTGGTTGAGGATGGCCCACGATGTGCAGGCCCACCCCTCCCCCCATGCTGGAATTTTGTGCTCCCGCTCCTTGGGGAAGGGTAAGCGACGAGTCAGGATCACATTGAGATTGCTTGAAGCTTCGGCGTCCCACTCCAAGATCAAGTAATATTGTTGTTGTTGCGGGTCCACTCGGCCTTGGCGACTAAGGCCATCTCACGGCGGATGCTCAGTGGAAGGAGTTATGACCGTACAAGTCTGCTCGGTTATGTGCGCTCGCCCACCAGGCTCTTTCGGGATGAGCCGGGTTCATGTCGACTTCGCTCGTCCGTCTACCCTTAGGACGGTGTGGACGGACCACGGACGAGACTACAGGAGCGGCGGCAGCCGCTCGCCTGATGCTCACGGGACGGGTCGTCTACGCCTACACGGGTTACGCCGGTTGCCTTCCGGCCCAGCACAGCAGTACGGCGTCCAACCCAGGGACGGTGCCTTTACACTGGACAGGATGAGACTGCGGGCAGTGGGCGCCTCGACCTCGGCTTGCCACACAGCTGCCGGTGCAGCTTCAGCCGCTTGTAGGGTTGGTGGCGTGTACACATTGTAAGCGCTTGCAGCTGGAAGGTAAGTTAAGCGCTGTAAACTATGATCCGTTTTATTACTTAGTGGATCGGCGATGACACAGGGTCCCTGCCGGTGCCCCAGGATGTTAGCTCGGTTTCTACGACCCCGGGTCGTGGCGTGTCTGCTGCGGAGACGGCACATGGCTACCCTTGTCTCAGCCTCTATCGTTCCTAGCGTCGATGATCGGAGACTCCCTCCTCTAGCCGCGGTTACGAGCTTCCTGGCTGGCCAGTCTTCTCCTACCACGCTGCTTACCACTTCTGGCGCGACGCCTTGCCTGCTACCACTTCGTCTGAACAGGGACTTCAGGATGGTCCCTGCGCTTCGACATCCTGACCTTCATAGCGGCTACGACAGTCGACGCGCGCACCATGCTGTACAAGTTCGTCACCGACCCGTCCTTCGGCGGGGAGCCCGCCCGAGACTTCGCCTCGCAGTGCAGACTTGGACTGGGCCTTCAGCCTGGACTCGGCGACTTCCTAGATGATACGGAGCCGGTCGGAGACCTCCTCGGACTGCGTTGCTTTCTGGTCGTCCCCAGTTAGAGACGAGGACACCGCCTCCAGCCGTTCCCTCCGCTTTACCTTTGACGGCATGACCTGCTAGGCTCGCGCGCTTACAGCGGTGCTGGGGGTTCTACCGTGGCTGTTCTCCATCTCAGACAGGACCAGTCGAATGTCTTTGTGCTCCACATCGACTTCCGTAGACGATCCCTCTCGCGTAACCGGTTGGAGTCCTTGGAGAAGGATCGAGATGCACCCGGGATCCCTTCGGCAGGCATGGTTCCTGGTCTACGTGGGCAAGTTCAACCTCTTGCCTTCGTGCCACTTCTCTTCTGCCGATGAAACCTCGCACCAACCTCATGAATGGCAGCTTCCGAAACGGCGAACGCAGTACTTGGTGAATCCAGCGCAGCGATTGTCTTTAGAGCCGGTGTACTCCGCCAGATGGGGACTTCAGCTGCGGGAATTGGTGAGTACCAGAGCGAGCCTTCTTCCCCTCGGATGTCTCTACTGCCCCTGCCTCAGCAGCTCCTGCTTCTCCCCGGGTGACCCTCGACAGGCGACCTCGAGTCTCAGGTTCCGGTGCGACCATGGCTACGCCCTCACCTTCTTCATGGGGCGGTTCCAGACTGGCGCGCAACGGGAGTTCTCTTCCTCCCCTCCTCCCAGCCTGTCCCGCACATCGACGCAAACCTTGCCTCCGGGAGCGCTCGCCTGTTGCCGAGATCCTACCTACCTCCAGCGGATGGCCTCCGGACTTCCTTGTCCAGCTTCGCGTGTCACGTTCCCCATGCCAGGAGCTTCTCATTCCCTCCTACAGCGCCACGGTGGTCGACTACTTCAGTAGCAAGGCTGGGCACGCTTCCTCTCCCCGTACTTCCACCGCTGCCACGGGCTCCGTTGGTACGAAGATCGTGACGTCGCTTTCGTGCAAGAGCTTCCAGGGGCGTCTGCATGACACAGGGGAGTGCTGAGTCCTGTGCGACTGGTGTGACGGTGCGCCTCTCCCCCATGGATAGTTGGTTCCTCCACTGGCGGACTTCAAGCTCTGGCTGTTCCCCTACCAGCGTTCAGAGCCGATCTCCTTCGCGGCTACCTGACCATGGTCGCTGACACATACCGACACTTGGGACGACCCGACCCTGGTATCTACAAAGACCTCGCCGAACTGATGGCTCACTTCGGTCTACAACGTCCCGCCCTTCTCTCCCTGGTGCCGTGATGGGACCCGCCTTGGGTACTTCCTGGGCTCAACTCTGACCGCGTCAACCGACCCATTGGGCGAGGATTCCGGACATGTCGCAGAGGACCTGCTTCTTCTGGCCTGCGCATCTGCTTCCAGGGTCAGCGAGCTAAACACCCAGCACGGGTAAGGGGCCCAACACTGGTAAGCCCCACAGACCCGACGAGTGGCCTCTTACCAGGTTGTAGAGCCTTCAACGCCGCGGCTTAGGCCGCGAGCCCGAGCTCTAGAGCCGGCAGCCCCACAGTCCCGTTGAGTGGCTTCTGCCTGGTCACGGAACCTTGAGCACCGCGAACAGAAAGGAAAGCGGTTGTAGAGCCTTCAACGCTGTGGCTTAGCCCGCGAGCCCGAGCTCTAGCGCCAGCAGCCACCACAGTCCCATCGAGTGGTCTCTGCCCGGTCGCGTAACTTTGAGCTCCCTGACCCGGCGTTCTCCCCAAGACCCGTTCTCCTTGGCTGCCCCGCAGCTGGTCACCATGCACCTTTGAGCGACCCAGGCTCCACCCATGAGTCCAGACAACGGACCTGGGCTTTCGTGTGCAACTGCGCCGGACCAAGCTGCTTCGCAGGGGTCGTACCCGCCTTTCCTCCCACTGTCCCCAGGTGGAATGACATCTCAGCCCAGACGATATCCTCCTGGCTATGATGGGTGACATGCTCAATTCCCAACATGTCTATCTCATCCCGATATGCACTCTCGTCATTGTTATGTACAAAACCCTTGACTGTCGTATCATCAGCAAATTTTACTATGCGTGTGCTATCATATCATATAATGTGTCTGGTCACAACTTTTTTCTTAGTGTACTTCGAGTTCTTTGCATGAGCTTGCCAAGCAAATAAGGCCTTGCACTTGAGGTGTCATCTGCTGTTGCACTGATTTACAAATGAAGCAGTCCACATAATTATGCATATTTCGTATGCTTTTAACCTCGTTGCTGCTGAGATAAAATCAAAACCACGCCTTGGCAAGAGGCCTAGAACCTCATGAGCCCGAGCGTTCGCAGGGGCCCATGAGGTTCTATGAATCTTGTGGATGGGGTTTATAGACGCTGAAAGTTTATTGCATTTATGCCTTTGTTTTAAGCACATATCTATAGGTCTATCAAGAAACTGTCATCCCTCTTGTAAGGTGAATCGGTGTGCTAGGAGCAGTTCCTATGTTCTTGGTGGCTTGCTGACAGTTCACAAGCAACCAGCCAGTGAAAATGCTGTACAAGTCATATGCAGTCTGGAGGCGACTCTCTATTAGAGGGTGAACTCTCGGTGTCAGCCAGCAGTAACTGTATCAGACTTTTGTAGCGCAGCCTTGCAGACCCCTTACAGTCATTACCGTTAACAGTAACAGTGTTAGCCAAGGTGGTTGATATCTGCAGAACCTATGAGTCAGAAGAACATAATTTGTCTGGCAGTGAAGGTTGTAAGGTGTGCATTGTTTATTGAGTCGTTATTTGCTGATGTGGGTGGGTGTTTTGCGTAAATTTCAGGATGTGCAGTGGAACGACATCGACTACATGGACAGGTTCCTAGACTGGACATACGACGCTAATGGTAACTATGCAGGACTACGGGATGTTGTGGATGATCTTCATGCCCATGATCAGCGATACGTTATCATCATTGTAAGTACTAATCTGTATTGCGACATCAAAAGCTAATCTGGCACTACCCATGAACTGTCCTAGCTGATTTATCTCCTGCTATGGTTGTTTAGCCCTTTCAGTCATGACATGCTGCTGCAGGATAAGGATCAGTGATGATAGTTCAAGGGTGGTGCCAAAAATAGGTGCCTGCAGGCGCCAAGCTATTCTGACACCACCCTGGATTACTACCGTTGATCCTTCTCCTGATCTTGTAACACCCCAAATTTTTGGGATGTGACATTAAGGGTCAGCAATTAAGGATAACTATGTCAACGATATTGATGGACTAGCTGACCACCTTTCCTGATTCCAGGCTGTTAGTTTAGCTGTTTCCAGAGACCAGGCTTTTCAGGCACCACCATTGAGCTTTCATGGTTGATTTATATCAGCAGTGTGTGTTAACCACCCTGTGCAAGTAGCCAACAGTACCTTTCATAGTAAAAGTGGTTACATGGGTAGGAGATGAACTTTTCTGACTTTACTTAACCCTTATCATTCGGAATACACCAGTGTGTGAAATAAGTTCGACTAAAATAGTTGAAGGGTAGTGCCAGAATAGCTTGGCGCCTCTAGGCGCCAAGCTATTCTGGCACCACCCTTGAACTAAAGCTGGCCTATATCCTTATCTGTAAGTACTATAATGTAGCTTGCATATGGCAGAGTACAAATTTGAAGCTTTTAGCCTCAGCATGATATGGGTTAATTTGTATGTTTCCAGGACCCAGGCATCAGTACTGTGCAGACCCCAGGCACATATTCACCCTTTGACCAGGGCAAGGAGATGGACATCTTTATCAAGAATGCTTCAGGAGATATTCTGGTGGGAAAGGTATGCTGCTCTTGAAATTTGGGCCAGGCTGTGTTTGGGAATTGATTTTTTTTTTGTAATGTGTAGGTGGGCATCCGTACATCTCGTGAGACCATTGAATAGCATTCTTAGGAATGTTGCTTCTTGATGTCGTCAGTTGGTAGAACAGTGTGTAACTACATTTGTTTCTTCATAAACACTACCGATGACATTACTATTAGGAAGGTACACGTAGCTTACCGATTTCAGCCTCCAAAACATGTGTTGGTACACAACCAGGGACGTAACTCTAGCAAGCAGTTACCAAGTGCCCTGGGTAGCCTTCCTTCCTCCTCAAGTGAGCTGTCTACTCACACCAGTCTTATGCTTAGCTGCCTTGTGAAAGGATTGCCGGTTTCAATCTCCGCATGTTCTTTGATTGGATTATCTTCTACCCTTGGTCCAGCCTTAGCTAGGATATGGTGCGGTAAGGCCTCGGATAATGCCATTGAGCTGCCGGGGTGAGCTTGGCCCTGGCATTTTCTTGGGGGTTGCGGCTGAATTTGCCATTTTTTTTTCCTCATTGCACCCCGGCGGACCGGTAGTGAGCGCAGTTCACGTGGCCTTAGGTGCCACGTGCGGTCGTGTTTTACATGTATGCTCTATGTTGCAGTGGTGAGGACTTGCTTTGGCCAGCGCGGTGGAGGTTTGCGCGCCACGCATCGGGGCGATCGTGTGCGACGGGCGCTCCAGGGTTGGAACAGCCCTGGCCCCAACGGGGGGAGGTTGACCGGCACGGGCGCCTACCGTCACCCCGCTAGGCGGCCGATGAGGTACTATAACCTTCTCCCCACCAGCGCCTACCGCCGCACCAGAGTCATGGACAAGAAACGCATGCGCTCACGCCCCAGTGGGCGAGCTTACAGGTAAGACACCTTGTCTCAGGTTCTAGCGAAATAGGCTTGTCGGCGGCCGCACCGCGTCGAGGCCAGCTCCCCTCGACCGTCGTCTCCTCCATGATACGGCCATGTCTCGGTGGGCACTACAATTATATCCCGCCTGATTAGCAGCTCTGCGGGTCGCCCCACTACTCGCTCAAACTAGAGGCCCTCTATCTTAGGCGCTTTGGGTATGATCCCGCCTGATTAGCGTACGGCCACCACAGTTGCGCCTTCGCAACGGGTAGGCTTAGTCGAGAGGATACTTCGTTGTATACGAGTTATTCTTCGCTGGGGCGAGTAGAAACTGACTTCCCTGTCTGACAATGATCTTCTGGCGCCGTCATTCCCTTACGCTTAAGCTCTTGGCGCTCTGCTTCATGCTCGTACCCCTTCATTCATGGACGTGCACTTGGGCACGATGGGTCCCCCAGGACCTTGCCCACCTGCTCCAAGTTACACGGCCGGCATTGGCTGAGGCCGCCCCGCTAAGCGGTGTACACCCTAGGGCCCCAGCAGTCCTACTGCACCTTGCCCACCCGCGCAGTCAGGCCCACAGCGGCTTGTTCGCCCGCCTTGCGGCCCAAGATGCTTCGGGCCCGCCCGCTCCTCGCAGTCTGGCCGGCAGCGACCCCACCACAGTGATTACAGAGCCTCTAAGCCAGACGAGGCTGATGCAGCTATGTGCACCCAGTCCATGGGGCCAGGCCCACAGTGACTTGTTCACCCCGCCTTGCGGCCCAAGATGCTTCAGGCCCCGACGCGGCTCCTGGGAATCGGTCCGCCCGCTCCTCGCCGTCTGGCCGGCAACGACCTCACCGCAGTTACTACAGGCCCTCTAAGCCAGACGAGGCTGATGAAACTATGTGCTCCCGCTCCTTGCTGTCCGGCCCTCAGCGGTGATCATCAGACCGGATAAGCCAGACGCGGCTTATGGATCTTGACCGCCACCCCACGGAACCTGGCTGGCAGCGGCTTTGGTCACCCCTCGTCATGGTGAACAGCAGAGCGCACCGGTCCCGATGTCCCTCTGATGCCGTACCAGTGCACGGTCGTCAGCTGGATCAAGTGGACGCGTCGGGTACATCGCAGACTCAGATCACACACATCCTCAGTAGCTTGTCTCTTCTGGAGCTCCTCGCCCGGGCTGCACTTGGATCAGAGCTGCCCCGGGCATCTTCCCCCCCTCTTAGGCCCCAGGCCCTCATGGGTGGTGCTCCTCTTCGCCTCGGCTCCGGCAATAAGTAAGTCGGTTCTTCTGCCGGAGGGAGGATGGGACCATCGCTGGAGCTCCCCGCCTAGAGGATCGTCGCTCCTTATCCCCGGGCCCCCCGCACGTTCTCCTCGCAGCAGATCAGCGTCGTGCTCCGTTAGGCTCCGGACACGGGGTCACTGCGGTGATTGGAAGGGGGGCTCGGCCGCAGATCCTGCGGGCTCTCCCTCCGGTGTTGTGCCCTCCTGCCCCAGCGCTCAAGCAGTCGGCCCTGGCTTCGGTGGACCCCGCACGGCAGTCTATGAGTCGGATGTCCCTGCCTCAGCCACAGCTCCTTGGTTCACGCGGAGGCCTTCCTGGTGCAGTGGCGTCTGCACTACGGAGGACGGCGCCTTCTTCTCCGTTTCCAGTGGCCGACGGGATCGGCTTCAAGCTTCGCCAGTGCTGCTTGCAGTTCTCCCCCAGGCCTTCTCGCAGCCTTTTGTTGGTCGGGCGCACAGCAGTGTGCAGGCAGGTGGCCCAGGGCCCGGCGGCCTTGGTACCCGCTCGGCTTCAAGGCGTCGGCTAGCTTTGTTTCGCAACACCCTGGTCTGCGCTGGGTTCCTGGACCTCGCAACGCGTGCGGTGGTTGGTGCGCTGGAGGACTGGTGGGACCTGAATACATCGGCGCCGCTGCCGGGCTGCAGTCCCTGGCGGTGCTGGCTAGCCAGGTGGCTTCTCTTCCCAGTATCTCCGCTGGTCCGACCTCATCTGCAGAGTGGGGGTCCCATCATGCATCACGTCATGGATGCCTCTCCTCCGGCCCTACCCGTCTCTCGGCTTAGACGCTGGCCTCTCCGGCTGGGGGGCATCCCTGTTCCTGGACCACAGCTAGCCAGGCGGCTTCTCACTCTGCGATCTTCTAGTCAGTGGATCCCTGGGAGGCGGTGAGAAGTCGAACAAGGACGTCGGACCCAGTGCTGCTCGACTGACCTTTGCTCTCCTCTGCCTGCTCGCTTGGCCGTCGATCGCTCCTGGTGGACCGTGGGTTTCCTGTCCAACCCCTGCACGGTATGACTACCTGAGCTCCAATCTAGAAGTTGGCTGCGCTCGCCCTGCAAGCGTCCCAAACCGCAGAGGTTGCGACACGGAGGTGACTACAGCTCCTGAGGCTCTGAAGCGCAGCGGCAGACTTCTGCCGCTCGGTCGACCCCCCCCTCGCAGCCGATACTACAGCTTCCCCGGTTCGACGCCCATCTGCGGGAGATCTAGAAGCCCTCTTCCCGGTATCTCCGCTGGTCTGGCCTCATCTGCAGAGTGGGGGGGGGGGGTTCCCCATCGTGCTTGAAGTCACGGGTGCCTCTCCTCCGGCCCTACTCATTGCTCGGCTCAGACGCTGGCCTCTCCGGCTGGGGAGGGGGGGGGGGGGGCGTCCCTGTTCCCGGACCACAGCGCGACTGTGGGCTCCTCGCTGCCGCCTTAGCGGCATACGTGTATACGGACGGCAGTGAAGGACAGTCGGCTCCCTCTCCTCGCTTGGGCCATACGCGTTGGGGAACAGGAGGACTTCCCAGGTCTTCGTGTTACTGGACTCCTCACTCGGCAGGGCTCATGACGCGACTCCGAGTGCTCCCTCCACTCCGTCCTCTTCGGATGTTATGCAGGCAACTGGGAGGTCTCCCCTCATCTTGCCTCTAGTGGACCCTCTCCCCTGGGTGGTGGACGCCCTTTCCGCTTCCTCAGATGGCCTCCGGGCGGACGCTTCCTCCCTCCAGGCTGGTGCCCTCGGGCCTACTGACGCTCAGGGGGGGCCACACAGTGCTTCTCTCGATGGCCCCGTTCGGTGGAATCAAGTGCGGGACTACCGTCCTCCGAGGCCCTACAGTCCTGCGGCGCCATGGGTGCCTCTTGGCCTTGGATCTGACAATACCCCAGCATGCCGCTCGCTGAAACCTCGCTGGGAACACCCGTGAATATTTTCTCGCAGCACGCCGGCGCAACACTCCCTTCAGGCGCTGGGGGCGCTGTGGATAACTCTTGGCTGAATCATCGGGAGCGTGCGCCGAAGGAGGGCCTTGCTAAGCGTTGATGCAGGGTTAGGTGGTAGTAGGCGGCACCCTCCTCCTCGCAATTTTTCCTAATGGTAATGTCATCGGTAATGTTTTGGAGGAAACAAATGTATTTTTCTCTAAAATGTATTTTTTCGAAAATATACTTACCGATGACATTACTTAAATGTCCCTCCCGCCTACCCCACTTGCCGCCAGCACGCTAAGATAAGACTGGCGTTAGTAGACAGCTCACGTGAGGAGAAAGGGAGGCTACACAGGGTACTTGGTAACTGCTTGCCAGAGTTACGTCCCTGGTTGTGTAGCAACACACGTTTTGGAGGCTGAAATCGGTAAGCTAAGTGTACCTTCCTAATGGTAATGTCATCGATAAGTATTTTTCCAAAAAATACATTTTAGAGAAAAATACATGTTTTATAAATTATGCTTTGGAATCCTCACTGCCATTTGTCGCATATTGCATTTCTGAAACCTTTGTTAATTCAATGTAAAAGAGACCCAAACATCAAAGGAATATGCATGGGTTCAAAGTGGTCTTAGCAAGAGGCATAAATCCTCGAAAAGAGACATGCCTCTTGCAGTCAGATGTTGTTCAGTTTTATCTGCAGTAAAGGGGTTAAGATAAGTACATGTACATATCTCACAGTTCAGTTTTAGCACTATACTGCAAAGTCTGCTTTTGTGGCAACTGATCTTTAGCTCCCAAATGGATGCTGTTTCACCCAACATCAAAGTAAGGAGAGCAAAAATAGTACAGTCTGATTTTATGGCTTTCAAATACTGTATTATCTTATTTTTTCCTTTTTTTAAGGTGTGGCCAGGGTCTACTGCTTTTCCAGATTTCTTCCATCCTAGAGCTGAAGAGTACTGGTTCAACCAGATGCAGTCTTACCATAGCAAAATGCCATTTGATGGACTCTGGATTGTGAGTTGCTTCAGTTGTTTTCTCAAAACACATTACCGATGGTATGACATTGTGGAAAAGCCCTTAGCTAGCCTAATTTTAGCCAAAATTTGGTTGTGTCTGTATAAGGGGGAGTTGGCAGGAGTGGGGCGCCATAGACCAGGTCATGGCCTGAATAGTCTCCCCTTATTCCCACCCGGTACGAGAATACCCGTCATCCCTCAGTTTAGTTCTTAGCTAGCACTAGGAAGGTTGTGTCTGTTCGTGCTCTGCGTTTTTTGATCTTGGACCGGTCTTCTGACCTTGGTGGCTGTGAGCTTGGAACTTTGACTTGGAACTTGTGTACTGTGGAGCTTGAGTCGGTTGGGACTGCTTGTGCTCTCTGCTGGGCCGGTTCTCTTTCGTCGACTTGGGGGACTCACTTGCCGACGAGTTAGCTGTTGGGACTTCGAGCTCACTCGACTGTCGCTGTGACGAGACTTCGGAGCCTGGCCGGTCGTGACTGGCGACGAGTTTCTGCAACCGGCTGACAGTGGGTCCACTTCGGTGGAGACTGAGACGTGGGTTTGCTACCGTTTGCCGCCATGGACAGGTAATATCTCGGTGAATGCCCTCGACCGGCGCTCTAGGGTGGGAAGGAGCGCCGAGCGTAGGCACGCGCTGTACTCTTTTGTTTCGTCATCGCGCGCGTTTTATTTTGCGTGACCTCAGAGGCCACGCTCGCTCGTTTCTTCATTGTACCCTCTTGTTACAGATACCAGGTTCGTACCTGCACGTTGTGTGGCGACTTTCAGTGGCCATCGGACGTGCATGCAGTCTGCCTACCCTGTGCTGGTTGCAGTTCGACCCATACGTGTGTGATGTGCGCCCCATGGCTGGAAGAAAGATGGTCGCAGCTGTGGGGCTTTTACCGCCGAGAGCGACCGACTCCTGTCAGGGTACGACTCACAGACCCAGTGCGGAGTACCAAGACGGGAACCAAGCCGGTACCAGTGGCTAAGGCGTCCCGAACAAAGAAAGCTGGCAAGTCGCATACTATCGCGGAGGGCCCCACTGAGGTTACCCTTACCGTGGCGACCTTGAGACCTGATCCTGAACCCTTGCAAGCGGAAGGGATTACAGTCTGTACACCTCTGGAGAAGGCAGACAACTATGATCCTTCCCCCGGACTGGCGTTGGCAACCGAGTCTACGACGCTACCAGTCCAGAAGCACATGGCGGAGCACAGACATGACAGGAGGGAACGACCACGCACAAGTAGTCACACGGTGACACACGAGTCTCGCTTACACCGGGACACGGCCTCAAGAGCTGACCACTCTACTACCCACCGACAGCCCAGAGTGGGAACACGACGGACGGACGAACCAGAGGACAGGGCTCGATCCTCGTCTAGATCTCAGGTTAGTGGAGGCATTCCGATCTCTTCCATTGTGTTAGTTAGAGACAGCCCCCGATCAAGACGCAGCCCGGAGAGACGACGGCCTTCGCCTCTTCGGATTCCTGGTCGCCGCTACCACTCTCGCGCGGGTAGCTCTTCGGACACGAGTGGTTACACTGACGCACGCAGAGACGGCTTACGCGTAGCGAGTCAACGTCGGCGGACCAGTACTGTGGGGCCGAGGCGACATGATAGTCCTCACTCTTCCTTTCGTGGGTCCTCTTCTCGGAGCTGCCATCGTCGTAGACGGTCGCCCTCACGGGGCCCTCTAGAATCACGTCGGACCCGACCAGCCTCGCACAGCTCCCGCTCTTCACGCCGCAGCCGTTACCCGCGGGATCGCCACCCCGTCGCTCGCTCCGACTCTCTTTCGCTGCGCCGCAGAGGTCGCCTCGTCGTCAGCAGACGCCAACCAACGCACCGGACAGCCTCTCCGCCACTCCGCCCCATGACAGCTATGGCTCCCGTTGGTCCCGCAAAGGCTCCCAATTCACTTCTTCCAGCTCGTGTGGATGACGCCATCAGCCTGGCCCCGGAGGACTCGGTGTCGGCCTGGCTGGAATCCTCCCCTACCCCTCGCTCGCAGTCACAGGAAGATAGAGATTCCTCCAGCTTCACTGAGTCACAGGACGGAGACCATGCGCGCCCTTGACGAAGCTGCTCGGCTCATCGTGGCTGCTCTACCTGCGGAAGATTGTCCTTCTCCCCCTGCTAAGAAGAGCGTCGGCATTTGTGGACTCCGAACTTCACGCTAAACGCTTCAAGTCCCTGCCGCAACCTCCTGGGTTCTGAGACATTCGCGATGCCTTCTCCTCTCACCTGCTTCAGGGAGCTCTTGGGGACGCCGGCTTCTTTTCTGACAACAAATGGCCTGCAGACCTGGCGATCGCGTTCCGACAGAGTTGGTACGCCGGACATTCGCAAGCCTTCGCATGCCCGCTTCCGGCAGTGGATCCCCCTGCGCTGTCTTGTGCCAGCCTGTTCCGACGAGCTGGCTTCACCCCGGGCCTGAATCCGACTGCTTCACTCATTCGCAATGCCCTTGCGTCAGCGGGATTTTTGGACTTAGCAACACAGGCCATAGTTCGGCGCATTGAGGAAGCATGGAATCCTACCATCGCCCCACTTTTGGCAGACATCCTAGCCATGGCGGTTTCTGGTAACCGTGCAGCCTACCATACCTCCGTTAACGCCATGGCAGCGGCGGCGAACTGCGACCTCATGCGTCGAGATGCGGTGCTACAAGCCTGTACACTTCCTGTTGCTATCAAGAACCAGCTTCGCCGGGCCCCCGTCGGCAGCGAACTCCTCTTCGGTCCACACTGGCAGTCCGTCAAGGAGTCGAATAAGGATCTGTGGCCTACCCGCGTCGCTCCCCAGCGCTTTCCTCCAGCCCGCAGGCCTGTGGGTCGAGTCCGCCAGACCCCCCGCTCGCCCCTTCACCAGTCGTGGACGTCCCCCCCCCCCCCCCCCCGTAAACCAGCCTTCGGTCGTCCCGGTCCACCGAATCCCTCTTCCTCGGACGCCGCCGCCCCCGGTTGGCCTAGACCTGCCCGACGTCCCTTCGGGCGGGGTCGGGCCCGTTGACTGCCCACCGTCTCCGCCTCCGCCGATCGCTCCCGGGTCTCCTGTCGGCGGAAGGCTAGCACTACACAGCGTCGCTTGGAGGGCGCTGTTTCCCGACGACCCATGGATCCTGTTGACTGTCTGCCAGGGCCTTCAGCTGTCCTTTCGGTCTCCCCCTCCTCTGCGCCGGTCTCCTCTTTGGACTGCGGTGCCGACCGACCGGCTCAGGTCCGACGCGCTACGCAACGAGGTGGACGCGCTGCTCCGGAAGAACGCCACGGAGGTGGTGCTACGACACGACACCCCAGCCTTCTACAGCCGTCTGTTTGTCATTCCCAAGCCGGGGGGCAAGTGGCGCCCAGTGATCGACCTTTCTGCCCTGAACAAGTTCATAGTCGCCCCCGCCTTCCGTATGGAGACCGCTCGAGCCCTCCGAGCCGCGGTGCAGCCCATGGACTTCGCCGTCAGCCTCGACCTGTCAGACGCTTACCTTCATGTTCTGATGCATCCTACGGCCAGACGCTTCCTTCGCTTCGCCTTCGCCGGAGTAGTCTACCAGTTCCGCGCCCTCCCTTTCGGCCTCAACCTCAGCCCGTGGGTGTTCACCAGGATCATGGACGCCGTCGTTGCCAGGGCCAGACGGACAAGCTCAAGTCCTACGTCGAACTACCTCGACGACCTACTCCTGAGGAACCAGGTAGACTCCACTCTGGAGAGGGACAGAGACGCGTTCCTAGTCCTCCTCGACTCTCTGGGGTTCATCGTCAACATGGGCAAGTCCGACCTCTCGCCGTCCCGCCACTTTGTTCACCTGGGAATGGAGTTCCGCACCGACCTCAACGAAGTGCGGCTACCGGAGGCGCGTATCAAGAAACTCGCCGATCTGGCGCGAGAAGTCGCACAACAGGACAGCGTCCCTGCGCGCGTGGTTACAACTTCTGGGGTTGATGAGTGCGGCAGCCGACCTGCTTCGCCTAGGGCGACTCTACTCCCAGCCTGTGCAGCTACACCTTCTACTGCATTGGCGACCCTCGAAGGACGACATCGACGCGCTGGTTCCGGTGCTTCCGATGTTACGCCCTCACCTCCTACGCTGGGCAGACCCTATCTGGCTGGCGTCAGGAGTCCCGCTTTATACGCCACCTCCTCACCTGTCTCTCTGTGTCGACGCAAGCCTCACCGGTTGGGGAGCTCACCTACTACCTTCGTTCATCACAGTCTCGGGTCTTTGGCCTCAAGATCTTCTGACCCGACACATCAATTGGTTAGAGCTGAAAGCGGTTTGGCAGGCCTTGATGACGTGGGACTCGCAACTCCGGGGACAGGAGCTCCTGGTGCTGTCCGACAACTCCACCGTCGTCGCCTACCTACAGAAGCAGGGCGGGACCCACTCTCCATCACTGTGCATCCTCCTGTACCAACTGCTTCGCTGGTGCGAGGATCCGGACATCACCCTGCGGTCCAGACACATTCCGGGGCATCTCAACGTGCTCGCTGACTCCCTGTCGCGACGAGGACAGCTTCTCCACACCGAGTGGACACTGCGGCTGGACATCTTCCAGATGATCGGGGCCAAATGGGAGACTCCCATGATCGACCTCTTCGCGACCCGATGGAACCACCAGGTACCGCTGTTCGTCTCACCAGTGCCAGACCCGCTAGCTTGGGCGGTCGACGCGATGTCCATTCCCTGGGACGGGCTCGTCGCCTACGCGTATCCTCCGTCAGTGATGGTGCCCAAAGTCCTCAAGCTCCGCGGCTGCAACACGATCCTTTTCCTGGTGGCGCCTTTCAGCTGGACCAAGTCGTGTACTACGGACCTGTTGAACCTAGCCACGTGCCCGCCACTACAGCTACCCTGTCCGCGCACGATGCTCAAGCAACCTCGTCAACCACTGTTTCATCCGTGCCCAGAGCGGCTCCTCCTACACGCCTGGAGGTTGTGCGGCGCGCCCTCACCAGCAGAAACTTCTCTAGTGCGGCAGTGGAAGCTATCGCTGCTGCACGCAGACTCTCCACCAGACGAGTTTACGAGGGAAAGTGGAGAGTGCTTTGCAACTGGTGTGGTGACAACGACCTCCCCCCTACGGCTTTGACGACACCACAGTTGGCGGAGTTCTTCCTCTGGCTTTTCACCTTCCAGAGATTGGCGCCAATTACCATTCGGGGATACCTTGCCATGATCGCTGACACATACCGTCACCTGGGCCAGCCCGATCCTGGTGGGTGCAAAGACCTCGCTGATTTGATGGCACACTTTGGCTTACAACGCCCGGCGTTGCTTTCGCTGTTGCCTAGATGGGACCTACCTTGGGTGCTGACGTGGCTCAACTCCGTCCGGTTTGAATCCCTGCAGTTGGCGCGCTTGCCGGACGTTACTTGAAAGACGTGCTTCCTGTTGGCCCTCGCCACGGCGTCCAGGGTCAGTGAGCTTCACGCGCTGTCCACACGAGCAGATTGCCTGCAGTTCCGGACAGACGGTTCCGTGCAGTTGTTACCTGAACCATCCTTCCTGGCCAAGACGCGGTCGCCTTTGACGAACCCACAGATGATGACCATTCACCCATTACGTACGACAGACTCCACCCGGGAGACCAGACAGCAGGACCCGGTGAGAGCATTACGTGTATTCCTGCGCAGGACCAAGCCGCTGCGCCGAGGACGTACCCGCCTCTTTCTCCCTTTGTCCCCAGGTAGACTCGACATCTCAGCACAGACCATCTCCTCCTGGATCCGTTGGGTGATCCGCTCTGCCTATCAGGACCTCGCCCCAGGTGCAGCCCAGCTTATGAACATCAGGGCACACGAGGTCAGAGCCATGGCCACCAGTCTCGCCTTCGACCGCAACTGTGCAGTCAAGGACATTGTGGCGGCAGTGGGATGGCGAGCTGAGACCACGTTTGCTAGATTCTACCTGAGGGACCTCTCCACCCAGAGGCAGAACCTCGCCTTGGTGGGAGACATCACGGCGGCGCAACACTCCCTCCCGGCGCCATAGGCGCCGTAAGTATCTTAACTAAAATTATCGGGAGTTTGCTCCGGGAGGGCGGGTCTGAGGGTTGGTCTGTTGGCAGGAGGGGCGTTTTTTCGGCACCCACCTCCTCTTCGGAATTCCACAATGTCATACCATCGGTAATGTGTTTTGAGAAAACAAATGAATTTTTCATTAAAATGAATTTTTTTGAAAAATACTTACCGATGGTATGACTCGAAGGACCCTCCCACCTACCCCGCTTTCCTCAAGTGCGCTAAGGAACTAAACTGAGGGATGACGGGTATTCTCGTACCGGGTGGGAATAAGGGGAGACTATTCAGGCCATGACCTGGTCTATGGCGCCCCACTCCTGCCAACTCCCCCTTATACGGACACAACCAAATTTTGGCTAAAATTAGGCTAGCTAAGGGCTTTTCCACAATGTCATACCATCGGTAAGTATTTTTCAAAAAAATTCATTTTAATGAAAAATTCATTTATTTCCTCAAAAACATTACCGATGACATGACTACATGGGAATATCTACTTCTAGGCTCAATTTTAGCCTACTTGCCCGTTGTGTGCCCACACAACCCGAGAGGGACTCGGGGAACCCCCCAGAGGGGCCGAGAGTTATCTCCCCATACCTGCCTTACCAGATCCGGTCACGAGACCATTCAGTCTTTCTACTTCGCTCGTGGAGAGAAGACGTGTCTGGCCCGCGCTCTCGCTGCCTCGACCGGTCTTCTGCCTACCGACGCTTGTTGCCGACTCTGTGTGCTCTGCGCCCGCTTCTACCCTGCCTTCTACCTGGCCTTCTCTTCCTGCTTCGTTGGGCTGCTTGCGGGGATTCTTCTGCGTCTGTGGACGGGGGTTTGACTGCCCTTTCCCCCCCTTCCCTTCGTTGCAGAGGTAAGGTAGCGGTAGTTCCCTCGGCCGTCCCTCGGGCTGAGGGCCGGCTGTCGATGGGTGTTTCCCTGCTTTTTGCTGGTGGTTTGGTTTCAGTGCGTAGTGCCTGATTAGCTCACAGTCGGCTGTTGCCGTGTCGCGCCCGTTTTGCACGTGGGCCTTGGGCTCCGTGTGTGTTAGCCCTCCGGGAGTGCCCCATTACGCTTTCACCGGGAGCCCGCCTACGCTTCGATAATGTTGTGCTCCCGGTGCGATGACTTTAGGTGGCCGACGGACACTCACTCGGTCTCCCTACCGCGTTCGGTGGTTCCTCGGACCACAGGTGTAATAATAATAATAATAATAATAATAAGCACATTAAATAGGCGCTTTATCCCAATGGAAAATCGGCTCAAAGCGCCGCCCCGAACTGGGCCCAACAAGCGCGCTCACGTGAGTCAAGCGCATTCACTCACACACGGAACGTAAACACAGAACTTTCACGTGGTGCTGGGGGCAAGCTCAAGCGAGCTGCTGTAGTTTTGGAAGTTCAAAATCGTTTGTATTTGAAATTGGTTGGGTGGACTGAATCTGATACCAGAGTTAAGCGGTGTGCGGCCTGGCCTGAGGTTATGTGGGCGGACCTTGGTCCTTTTACCGCCGAGAGCGTGCCCGCCCGGCTTACGAGCGTTCAGCGCCCTTTGACACGTTGGCCGCCCTGGCTGTTTCCTCGGCCACTCCCGCACGGAACGGTCCCCTCGTCGGGGTTCGCGGTTTTTGTCTGACCACAGGACCGCCACTGCTGCCACGCCCGCTGACCCTTCCGGAGGGTCTGTTTGCCGGCTTAGCGCACGTCTCACTGAGAGTGACCAGCAGCAGTCGGCCTTGAGCCGTCCGTCGTTGACGAGCCGTCCTCACCACTCTCCCCGCACCAGGCCCGCTGATCCTTCCGGAGGATCGCCTTGCTGGCATAGTGGCCTACTTCCGGAGTAGGGCCCGGAGAGACGTCAGCACCGTCCGTCGCGACGCAGCCGCGACTCTGATCCGCACCGTTCCTCCTCCAGACGCCCGCGCCCTCGCTCGCCTCGCGAGCGCTGTCAGCGAGGATTCTCGACGCCCCCTGCAGGACGATGCGCTCAGCCTGCTACCCGAAGTCTCTGTCTCGGCTCTGTTGGACGAGGAGGATCGCTCGACCTCGCACGCGGCCCTCGAGGATGTTTCCCCCTCGGCGCTCCCGTCTTCTTCCCAGTCAGAGACGCTTCTAGCTCCGGTTGAAGCCGCCAGGATCGTGGCCGTGACGCTGCCGGCGGACGCCTGCCCAGCTTCCCCACCGCTGAAGAGGAAGGTCGCCGCCTTTGTTGACGCGGAGAGGCAGGTCAAGAGGTTTAAGTCGCTTCCCCAACCGCCCGGCTTTAAGGGTCTTCGAGACGTCTTTTCGTCGCACCTACAGCTCGCCACGTCCCAGGAGCCGGTCTTCTTCTCCGACCGTCGCTGGCCCGCGGATTAGACATCTTGTTTCGGCGGGACTGGTGTGTTGGACTCTCCTAGCCTTCTCTATCCCTCTGCCTACGCTGGACCCTTCGGCGGTGTCGCTAGCCGGCGGTCTGACTGCTGCGGCGGTCCCCGCCGCGGGGCCTGGACAAGACAGCGACCTTGGTCCGAAACACCTTACCCTGCTCGGGTGTTATGGAGCTCCTCACTCAAGCCTTGGGTCGTCGGGTGGAGGTATCCTGGCGTCTTTCCATCTCTCCCCTCCTAGGAGACCTGCTGGTCCTCGCGGAGACCGCCAACTGCGCCGCCTACCATTCCTCGGTCAACGCGATGGTGGCTTCGGCCAATTGCGACCTCATGCGTCGAGATGCCCTGCTCCGCCCCTGCAGTACGTTGCCGCCGGACCTGCGAGCGCAACTTCACCGTGCCCCCTTGGGTGGACCCTTGCTGTTCGGCGACTCAGTCTCTACGGGTCGGCGGTTCGTTCCTCGTGATGTCTGTGCGACTTGGCCGGAGACGTTTGGTCGGACCTCTGGAGTTTTATCGGCGAGAGCGACCTCCGTCTACTATCTCTCGTCCGGCCCCTGTGGACACTTCCGCCGCCCCTTCGGTAACGACCGCCCTTCCTCGCATCGGCCCCTCGGAACGGTCTGCTCGTCGGGACCCGGCATTGTGCGCTGACCAGAGGATCGCCACTGCTGCCACGCCCGCTGACCCTTCCGGAGGGTCTGTTTGCCGGCACAGCGCCCGCCTCACTGAGCCCGGCCTGCAGCAGTCCGCCATGAGCCGTCCCACGTTGACTGGCCTTCATCCTCTCTCTCTCCCCGAGAAGCCCGCTGATCCTTCCGGAGGATCTAGACGCCGGCATAGAGCCCTTCTCACCGAGTCCGGCCAGGAGAGACGTCAGCCTCAACCTGCGCGACACGGTCGCGCCCCCGACTCATCCCGTTCCACCGTCAGTTCTAGACACTCACGCTCGCCCCTCGAGCGTCGCTGGAGGGATCATTCGCCTCGCCGGGATCGTCGCCGCTCCCCCCGGAGGATCTGAACGCCGGCATAGCGCCCTGCTCTCGGAGTCTGGCCGAGAGAGGCTTCAGCCTTAGCTTGCGCGACACGGTCGCGCCCCGACTCCCTCCGTTCCACTTTCAGGTCACTTGATGGCTGATCAGAGGACTGCCACTGCTGCCACGCCCGCTGACCCTTCCGGAGGGTCTGTTTGCCGGCACAGCGCCCGCCTCACTGAGCCCGGCCTGCAGCAGTCCGCCAGGTGCCGTCCCACGTGACTGGCCTTCCTCTCCCGTCTCTCCGTTAAGCCCGCTGATCCTTCCGGAGGATCGGTACGCCGGCGTAGCGCCCTACTCACTGAGTCTGGCCAGCAGAGACGTCAGCCCTAGCTTGCGCGACTCGGTCGCGCCCCCGACTCCTGCCGTTCCACTTCAGTTCAGGACACTAATGCGCACCGCTCGAGCGCCTTCGGTAGGATTGCCGTTCGGACTCAACCTCCGCCCCTGGGTCTTCACTCGGCTGATGGACGCCTTAGTCGCCTTAGCCCGACAGTCCTCCTCCAGTCCACGTCGAACTACCTGGACGACCTCCGGTTGCGCAACCAATCGGAGACTGCGCTAGCCACGGACAGAGATGCTCTCCTGCACCCCCTGGCACACCTGGGCTTCCTAGTAGACGACGGCAAGTCGGATCTCTCTCCCTCCCGCCAGGTTGTGCATCTGGGTATGGAATGCGCTACCAACCTCAACACGGTACGCCTTCCGGCGCCCCGGATCAAGAAGATGGCGGATCTAGCCGACCAGTTAGCTCGGGAGGATGCAGCCCCCGCAAGAGTCTGGCTTCAGTTGCTGGGTTTGATGAACGCCGCAGCGGATCTTATCCCACTAGGGCGTCTCTACTCCCGACCAATTCAACTGCTTCTTCTTCTCCATTGGCTCACGTCTTCCGGAGACTTGACGACCGCGGTCCCAGTGTCCCAGATGCTCCATCTGCACCTTCGTCGGTGGACCGACCCTACGTGGCTAGCGTCGGGAGTTCCCTTAGCCTCTCCCCCTCCACAGGTCTCTCCTTGCGTCGATGCCAGCTTTTCGGGGTGGGGGGCCCACCTCCTACCGCGGTGTCTCGCGACGGAGGGCCCCTGGCCCTCACACTTGGTGCACACCCACATCAATTGGCTGGAGATGCAGGCCATCTGGCGAGCCCTTCAGGCCGGGGAGTACCTCCTCAGACACCAGGAGCTTCTCGTGCTTTCGGACGACACGACGGTGGTCGCTTACATCCAGAAGCAAGGTGGCACACGCTCCCCTGACCTGTGTATGCTCCTCTACAGGAAGATGCGTGGGTGCGAGGACCGGAGCATTATCCTTCAAGCCCGGCACGTTCCCGGATGCCTGAATGTCTTGGCCGACTCTTGGTCTCGCCGCGACCAACTTCTACACACGGAATGGACCCGACGACAGGACATCTTTTGGATGATCTGCGCCCGCTGGGAGACTCCCCAGGTCGACTTGTTCGCCACGAGGTGGAACCACCAGCTTCCCCTCTTCGTCTCCCCGATTCCCGACCAGCTTGCCTGGGCTGTCGATGCGCTCTCCATTCTCTGGGACGGACTTGTGGCCTATACCTGTCCCCCTACCGTCCTCGTTCCCTAAGGCCTCCTCTAACTTCGGGGCTGTTCGGCGTTCCTCCTGTTGGTCGCGCCGTTCGTCTGGAACCGCTCCTGGACCACCGACCTGCTCAGCCTCGCCACAGACCCGCCCCTGCTGCTGCCCTCCCCGTGGACCATGCTCAAGCAACCGCGCCAGCCGCTGTTCCACCCCTGCCCGGAGTGTCTCCTCCTTCACGCCTGGAGGTTGTGCGGCAAGCTCTCGGAGCTAGAGTCTACTCAGGTGCAGCAATGGAGGCGATCGCTGCGGCCCGGAGACTGTCGACCCTTCGAGTCTACGAGGGAAGTGGCGAGTCCTCTGTTCCTGGTGCACCGATCATGGCCTTACGCCCACGGATCTGACGCATCCTCCGCTGGCGGACTTCTTGCTCTGGCTCTTCCGAGACCAAGGCCTAGCCCTCATCACGGTACGCGGTTACCTGTCCATGATTGCGGACACCTATCGTCACCTGGGACGACCCGATCCGGGCGCCTGCAAGCTCCTAGCCGACCTTATGGGACACTGCGGCATCCAGCGCCCGACACTCCGCTCGCTCATTCCTCGCTGGGTCCTACCCTGGGTGCTCATGTGGTTGAACTCCACCCGCTTCGAACCATTACCTTTGGCCCAGCTCGCGGACTGGGCACACAAGACTTGTTTCCTGCTGGCACTTCCTACCGCTTCGCCTGTGAGCGAGCTACATGCGCTTTCGGCTCGCCCTGCCGGTCTGCAATTCCGAACAGATGGCTCCGTCCAGCTGCGCACGGACCCGGCCTTTCTGGCGAAGAACAGGTCTCCTTTAACTCCGCCTTAGGGGATCACCATTAGGCCGCTGAGAGACCGACCCCGGTCCCAGGAGACCAGGCTACAGGATCCCGTGCGCGCCCTTAAAAATCTATCTGCGGCGATCTAAGCCCGTCCGCAGGGGACGGTCGCGCCTCTTCCTACCCCTAAGACCCAACCGGCGTGACATTATAGCCCAGACGATCTCTTCCTGGCTCCGCTGGGTCATACGCTCCGCTTATCAGGAGATCTCCCCTGAGGGAGCGAAGAGGCTGCACATTCACGCACACGAGGTACGAGCTATGGCCACGAACGTCGCGTTTGATCGAAACCGCGCTGTCAAGGACATCGTGGCAGCCGTGGGCTAGAAAACCGAGTCGGTCTTTGCCCCTTTCCACCTCCGGGACCTGGCTAGCCAGCGAGAGAATCTCGCACTGGTGGGGGGACATCGCCGCCCGCGCAACACTCCCTCCCGGTGCCACTGGCACCGTAGATGCACTTCGCTAAAATTGTCGGGAGTGTGCGACGGGGAGAACGGCGCTGTTCTGCTGGGGGAGTTTTGGGCGGCACCCGCCTCCTCATCGCAATTCTCCCATGTAGTCATGTCATCGGTAATGTTTTTGAGGAAATAAATTCATTTTTCTCTAAAAGGTATTTTTTCGAAAAATACTTACCGATGACATGACTCGGATGTCCCTCCCTCCTGCCCCGCTTGCCGCTTTCGAGCGAAGTATCAGACTGAATGGTCTCGTGACCGGATCTGGTAAGGCAGGTATGGGGAGATAACTCTCGGCCCCTCTGGGGGGTTCCCCGAGTGCCTCTCGGGTTGTGTGGGCACACAACGGGCAAGTAGGCTAAAATTGAGCCTAGAAGTAGATATTCCCATGTAGTCATGTCATCGGTAAGTATTTTTCGAAAAAATACCTTTTAGAGAAAAATGAATTTTTACAGCATAGACAACTACCTCACTGATTGCCTGTGACTGAGGAATCTAGGTTAAGTGAGGCTCACAAGAAGTGTAGATTCTCACAAGCTCCTGCAGTCTGTGGGGGCTCATGTGAATCAATGCTTCATGCAGATGTGTGTTGTTTTTTCTAAGAACCATGCATCTCAGTAATGAACTGTAGCTGAATCATACACATCTCAAACTTAACAGCCTCAGATGTACAGGAATGTTGTTTATGGGAGCACATAAAATAAATACAGATCAGGCTTAGTATTACATGCTTCAGATCCATCACAATATCTACTATAACATTCCATATGAGCAAAGATCCTCAGGCTGACGTTGGCTTCAAATGGCCTGCACACTTTCATGCGCGGGCCAGCTGAGGCTGAAGTCAGCCTAATGACCTTTTGTCTACCAGGTGGTTTTCTTTGCAAGCCTATGAAAATTCAGCACTGCAGTAAAACGATCGTGAATAGCGTGGTATGACTATGGCTCCCACCTGAGACTGACCTGTACTTTCTAGCAGCACACAAGTCACATGTTATATTTTCTTCTGCAATCCAGGACATGAATGAACCCTCTAACTTTGTGGATGGATCAGTGACTGGCTGCACAGATGGGCCTCTAGATAACCCTCCATTCTCACCACCATGTAAGCTAAACAATTTTCTAATTTTAATATTGGAGTGTGCTTGTTGGTGGGTTTTGTTTTTATTCTTCTCATGCATGTACTACAGTGAGAAGTGTGGATGGAAACCACCTTTTTATGCAAGTTGCCTGTAAAAATATAAACTCTCATATATGCGTGTTCTTCTTGTTGCCCTGGGGTGTTTTTTTAAGTCCCTTCTATTTATAGAAGGGTCTTTTTAGGACAGGTCGTGGTGGGGCGAATTTAATAGCATATCCAGGATGTCAAATCCATATTTAATTTAATAGCATATCCAGGATGTCAAAGGCGGGCAGGCTAAACCTCTAACAATTGAAGTAACAAGATAAAAATTACATCATGTCTAGTTACGCTAACCTCGCTGCTGAACGTACATTTGGCACAAAGCACCATATGTGAGTATGTATGAGTGTATGTATGTAAACAAGAGAATCTCCGATATTTCTGCACCCACAAGCTTAAAACTTGGCAAAATACTTTCTTAGGTGGGTGGCTAAGAGAGCCTCCGAGCATATTGTAATTGAATGTCTCATTGAAGACATAAACAACTGTTTATTGGAAGTCGGTTGACCCAGATTAGAGTCCGTAATTTGTTTCTTCAAAAACATTACCGATGACATGACCTTATGGGAGATGTCTATTACTTACGCAATTCTAGCCTAAGAGCTCGTTGTGTTACCACACAACCCGGGAGGCACTCGGGGAACCCCGAGGGGGCCGAGAGTTATCTCCCGATACTTCACATCTGGGACAGAGTACCCATAGTCCCCCAGTCAGTCTACTTAGGCTTACGCTGTTCAGACGTGTTTGCTCTAGCCTACGGACTTGGGACTTTCGACCGGTTCGCCGGTCGTCGACGGCCAGTGGTTCTTCGCTTGGCTTCTTCTTCGTCCGTCCTCCCTGTGCCTTGCGGGGCTCTGGTGTCCCCTCTTCGTTGGCAGCTGCCCCTTGGCTGCTTGTCTGCCTGGGCTGTGCTGGGTGCTTCGCTGTGACTTCGCCGCGCGTGCCTTAGTTGAGATTTCTCCCCCCTTCCCCGGTCCCGCTCCGGGAAAAGGTAAGGTAGTTGGGTTGGCCCTCGGCCGGTCCCCGCGCTGGGCACTGGTTGAGCGGGCACGTAGGCGTTCTTCTTCTGTTGTTTGGCGCCAAGACTCTTGACTTTTACTTGGCGGGCCTCGCGCCCGCTCCCTCTGTCTCTCCTTCCGTGTTGGTGTGGCATTATTATTAACAGGGTCAAAATCTCCCTTTCTCAAAAAGAGGGCATTGTTTTCTCAAAACACATTACCGATGGTATTACACTTAGGAAATGGCTCTTAGCTGGCCTAATTTTAGCCAAATTTTGGTTGTGTCCGTATAAGGGGGTGTTGGCAGGAGTGGGGCGCCATAGACCATGCCAAACCCGAATAGCCTCCCCTTACTCACATCCGGTACAAGATTACCCAGCATACCCCAGTTTTAGTTCTTAGCTGGCAGAAGTAGGTTGTGTCTGTTCGATCCCTCATACGAAAGTTATAAGTCGTGGCTGATTCTCTGTTTGTCTATTGACAAGGGGTAATTACCTAAATATTACTAAATTGCGTTGCTACCTTAGTGGCTTGGTTGCCCAGACCTGTTTACCATACACATTCGGCGTATTGAAGTACACTATTTTGCTTGGGGTACACATACATGTGCACGTTTTACACAAATACACATTTTGGAGAAACTGACAACTCACTGGCTTGTGAATAATACACATGTGAGTCCAAAGTACACTTTTAGTCAGTTGGAAGTACACTGACTGCACCCAGGGGGTCACCAGGTCGGCAAGTTGTTACTCAGAGAGCGGTCGGCGTCTTTCAGAGCTCGCCTGTCAGAGACGCCCAAGAGTACAAAGGGGACCCCAATCAGAAGCAGTGCCTTGCTGTCCCACAGAGAGAGGATGTCGTCTGTCAGAGATCGCCGGACAGAGACGCCCAAGTGTTTTAGGGTGGGACCCAAGGTGGTCTCGGACCTGTAAAGCACAAGATACCTTGTTCTGGGCTCTGGTCAGCAGGAGAGGTAGCTGACAACCTCTACTTGCATGGCTAAACCAATGATTCTTCCACCGGCCCGGGACCCGGCCTCAAGAGTGACCCGCTCCACTGTCCTTCCGCAGGCCAGAGTGGACAAACAGCAGGTGGACTGAGCATCCAGGTGGGGCCCATGTCAACGGCAGTGACCTAGGCGCCCCGGCCCAGTAAGCTGGTAGTCACTGACTGCGGAGGGCTGGCGTCGGCTACCGTACCGACGATGCTTCCAGTCCCGGGCCAGACGACAAGTCATAAATGGACATGCAGAAGCAACTGCTCGGCTTCTCAGGCGCTGGACAGTGTCTAGTGTCTGTGAGAGCATGTGGGCGCGGTAGCAAACACGTATGAGTATGTACGGTTATCGTGGTGCGCGACACAGGGGTTAAAAGGTTGCTTTCCCAGCGGCTCAGCGGTTCGCCAGGCCGCTGGGGCGCGACACCTCTTATCCTTCCACGGTTAGGTTCCTGGAACCTCTAATCCGCTTTCTTTGCTTTGGGCAATAGAGATGAGAAAACAGAGGGGTATTCTGTCTCCCATATTTTAATCTAATTCAATAACTTGATTATCCCTTAAGGGCTATTACAATCAAATTGTGCTCATGCATTAAGCATTGATTAATTTAATTTTTCTTATTATTAGGTTGGGCGCCCTCGCCCGGGCTGCTCACCAGTTTTTTTATGGCTTGTGGCGACCGCAAGGGCTACAGGACCACTGCACTTCGCACTGCAGGATCCCGGCTCGGTGATGTTGGGCCACGCCTCGCGCCGACCATGCAGACGAGAGCCGCTCTAGATGCAGTGCAGAAGAGACGACCTCACGATGGGATCCGGGTTCCGGCGTTCGCTCATGATCTTCAGTTCCCCTTCGGAAGCAGGGACTCGCCTCACAGAAGCCAGGGGTACGAGAGGAACAGGAGACGCCGTCCCAGTTCCATGGCTCGCTACGCAAGGGAAAGACGGGCTCTCCGAGTTTTCGCCACCGTTCGGGGGAGCGGCCCCCTGAGACTACGTTGTGCCTTCCAAGTGCGGGGTCCGCCTTCGTTGGATCGCCGCCGGCCGGAGTTCCCCGGACTTCGGAGGGGTTGGACATCCCTTCGCCTGCGGGCGGAACATACGGTTCCCGCTGGACGCCAGAGGACGTCATTCGCCGTGGCTGGACGAGGTTAGCTTCTCTTCGTCGCTACGCTCGCAGTTCCGAGAGGTCTTGCGTTCGCCATCTACTGCGAAGATTTACAGGAGAGTCTACTCGGGCCGGGGACTACGCAGGTCCCCCCATCGCGTCCAAGCATTCAAGTCCCTGCCCCTTCTGGTCGGCTTCTGTCTCCGCTTCAGGGCGCCGGGGGAGGCGCCGGTGGCTTCAGCTGGATCCTACTTCTTCCGCTGCCAACGGTTGCTGCGTCCGTCCTGATCGATTACGCGCGGCTGAGTGGAGAGTCGGCCACGCAGGGCACCGCGCAGTGGAGAACTTCTTGGCCCCCTGGGCGGACCGACAAGGAGGCTTTCAAGGCCTGTCACTCAGCTGATTCACGCTGCGGGCGCCGCCGGATGTAGCAGCCTTCTTAAAACACTGTGGACCGTCAGACGGGATTGGCAGGGACCACTCTTCCGCGGAGGCGCGGTTCGTCCGATGCACCGGATTGGGCGACTTACATCCGAGAGACGGAGGCGGCGGCGGGACGCCAACGGCACACTCCTGCGAACGTCAGGGACAGCATACTCCAGGCGCGCGAGGGATAGAGGTCAGCGCGGGTGGAGGACTGGTCCGACAGACTTCACTGCGGACGCCGTCTTCATCGGGGCTATGCACACAGTTCAGATTAGCTCCGCCTGAGATGACTTGCGGCTAGTCGCTTCATTTCCCCGACGGGGTGCTACTCTTCGCTTGGGCCTGGCCGTAGTCAGCGGTGACCAGGCACGCTTGGCGCCTCCTTAGACGACAGCTTCGGAACCTAGCGGAAGCGTTCGCTTCCCTGGGTGGCGGCGACTTGGAGTTCCGGCAGGCTGCAGCGCCGGACCGGAGCGGATGGACTTACCCTCGGTAGCGCCTTCAGGAAGTTACCCATTCGGCGCTGTGGATCCTGCGGCCGGGGGCGCAAGTACAGGGAGTTCGACAGGACTTGGCAGGAATTAGTTCCTGAGAGGTCGTTGCGCTCGGGCCTGTGGCAGTAGGGTCGACGCAGCTCTTACACTGGACGGTAGATTGGAGCACGATCTTCGTCCTTCGACTCGACACAAGTGCCTCGTCATCTCGGCAGATACCAGACAAAGACCTGAGAGCAGCGGTGCGTCTCCAGGACCTGGGACAACTCGAGTTTCGAAGTCGTAACCAGTTGGCAAGCCGGGCGGTAGGCTGGGATCATGCCCACGTCGCCGTCGACTAGAGGGCCGACGCTACGGGACAGGTACTACGTGTTTTCTTCGCCGGGATTCCGTCGAGGATGGAGTGCGTGGTCGTCCTGTTCGAGTGGGACTCCCAGTAGACGGGAGCAGGGCAGTATAGGAGGGACTCTCAGTCCCTTCTTCTGCAGCTCTCTTCGGACGGAGGACTTCCTAGGGGATCACCGTTCAACCTGACACCTCCTCTGCTTGGAGAAGGAGGGCGTAATTGGGAGAGGCTAGTGCGCGGGAGGCCTGCCGCGCGGGGAGGCGTCGCTGTGGCCAGATCTCCCAGCTCCACTGCTCGCCATCGAGATTGAATGCCGAATTATACGCTTGGTTGTCCGCCATTACTTGTGTTGCAGGTTGGTGGATGTAGGTGCGCACCCGGAGATTGGGCAGCAAGCCCTCTTCCACAGAGGCTTCCTACGGCGGCCATGGGTGCTACCGAGACAACCCGCAGACCCTCAACCAGTCGAGTTGCGAGGGTAGATGACGAGCGCTGTGTGACGGGAATGACAACCTTCTTCCTTCCGAACTGGACGAAGCCCCAGCTGGCAGGGTGCTTCCTCGGGGTTTTTCATCTCCTAAGGACGGCCCCCTTTCACCGTTCAGGACTATCTCACCATGATCGCCGACTCCTACAGGCGATTTCGCTCATCAGACCCGGGTAGCTGCAAAACCTCACTTCAGAGGCTCCCTTCGCTTGGAATGCCCCGCTGTTCTGCGCAGGGACCAAGTTCTACCTTGGGGGCTTACGGGATCTCAACCTCGTCTGTTGGAACCCGGCACATGACGCGCCTGACGGATGTTCAAGGAGGAGAGCTTCAGGGCAGTCCTTGACTCAACCTCCAGGCTCAGTACTATGCACGCTGTCCACACACCCGGGTGGCTGGCAGTGCCAGTCGACCGGTTCATGCTACAGCTTCCTGACACATCTGCCTGGACGAGACGCGGCCTACATGACGGCGACAGTTGTTTCGCCCTGCGCGTGTTGGGTGCCACCCGGGAGAACAGACTTCAATACCTGGTGACAGCCTTACCTCTTCCAGGGTCAGTATCCGTACGCGCTGTCGTCACACACACACAGATGGCTGGCTGTTACGGACGGAAGGCGCCGTGCAACTACTACGGTACCAGCCTTCAGGGCCAAGTCGTGGTCGCCTTGGCTGCCCTACAGTCTATGTCTGTCGGCCCGTACGAGTGTCAGATTCCACTCAGTAGCCCAGACAATAGGAACCGGTGAGAGTCTTCCGTGTGTACCTGCGCCGGACCAAGCTGGCGCAGGGGGACGCACACACCTGTTTTCTCCCTCTGTCCACAGGTAGACGTGGTATCTCAGCCCAGACCTGCTCCTCCTGGTTCTGGGGAGTTATCCGCCCGGCCTTCCAGGACGTTGACCTGTTGATGCCACATGTTGCACATCGCGGCGCACGAGGTCAGAGCCATGGCCGCAAGTTCCGCTGCGACAGCACCGGTGCAGTCAAAGTCTTGTGGCGGCTGTGAGATGGCGAGCGGAGTCCACTTCGCCCGCTGCTACCTGAGGGACCTCTCCTCCCAGCGACAGATCCTCTCGCTGGTGGGAGGCACCGCAGCAGCGCAACACTCCCTCCCGGCGCCCTAGGCGCCGCAGGTATCTTAGCTAAAATTATTGGGAGTGTGCTGCAGGAGGGCGAGTTTGTGGGCAATGTGGTTGGCAGTAGGGGCGCTATAGCGGCACCCACCTCCTCTTTGGGATTCTTCCTAAGTGTAATACCATCGGTAATGTGTTTTGAGAAAACAAATGAATTTTTCAATTAAAATGCATTTTTTTGAAAAATACTTACTGATGGTATTACTCGAAGGTCCCTCCCTCCGGCCCCGCTTGCCGCAGTTCGCTAAGAACTAAACTGGGGTATGCTGGGTAATCTTGTACCGGATGTGAGTAAGGGGAGGCTATTCGGGTTTGGCATGGTCTATGGCGCCCCACTCCTGCCAACACCCCTTATACGGACACAACCAAAATTTGGCTAAAATTAGGCCAGCTAAGAGCCATTTCCTAAGTGTAATACCATCGGTAAGTATTTTTCAAAAAAATGCATTTTAATTGAAAAATTCATTTTACGCGTGAGGACATAAATGAGACGTTTTTAATCTGGAACGGTCCTTCTTAAACGGCTCAGATCCACAGATGGTCAGTTTCGTTTTCCAAGATGGCGTCTAGCGATGCAGAGCACCTTTTCCTCGCGGTTAAAACCTTTAATGGAATGGGAGTGGTGTGAAAGATCGGTGAAAAGTTAAGTCTAACCATATTTCGGGCGCTTACCTACTCACTTGTTCCTTACCTACTCTTTTGTACCTTGTGGGGTTCGGGGAATGTGTTATGCTCCAGCCATTCCTTGACGCATTACGTTGGTGAGTGTGGCGAGAGCCGACGCTTACTTCGGTACTGTGTCGGTCACGTAATGACTGTGGTTATGCGTAATGCGGACCTGTTTACCTTACACGGGGGCTTGTTAGGTACACAATTTGGCTGGTGGGTGAACATCCTGGTGCACTTTTATCCTTGGCATCACATGTTTCAGTTCTTGAGTGTCGTGTGTTATGCCCACTTGAGCGCAGGGCCACTGGTCGCCACGCCTTGCTGCCGTTTGTTAAGGTTCAAGATGACCTTTGTGTGGCTGTAATAGACGAAAATAAAAAAATAAAAAAAAAAAAAAAGTCTTCCCACCACAGGTGCTGCTCACATTCATGCATGCGCTCGTTCCGCAAGTTACAGGAACAGAGCTACAAAATGGACATTGATTTCGGACGGGTGTTGCCCGTCGCCAAGGCAGCTAAGGGCCGGCGCCAGTGACCTCATCCCAACCCGAACCTGCCTGACGGGAACAGAGTGCTAAGACAGCCCTATGTCCCCCGAACACTTTAGTATATGCTCTTGGTTAAATTCCTCCTTGACTAAGGCTTGTGCATGTGAATACAAATTATGGTCGACAGGAGATTAATGGCCTTTATACGCAACATAAAACTACGATCAAAGCTGCACCTGGAGGCCCGTCGCTATAGTACAGCGCCGGTGTTCAGCGGAGGGCACCGCTCCGACAAAGGTTACTGTGCCGGCCGCTTGCTTCAGGCCTATACTTGTCATGACATGCTTGAGTTTGTTGTGCATGATGTGTTGCGAAGGTTAACCTTACCAGGGCAGGGTCCCTCAGGCCCACGCCCGCGTGCCTTCGGTTTTTATATGTTGCAGTGGCCGTTGGACGACCTGCACACTACATGGAGGATTCCAGTGACCGTCGGACTCGCACAAGGTCTGTCTACCATGTGCCGGATGTACCTCCGAACCTTGGTGTGACGTCTGCTCCACATGACCGGAACGGCGCTGTGCGCTACTTTGGGGCTTCCTTTGCCGAGTTCGCCCGGCACCTGTGACTGGTTCCAGACCTGCTGAAATACCGGCTGCTGTTCCCGGTACTACGATCACTCGAGTTCCGACAAGATGACGGAGAGATCACCAGGCCGGACGCGTCAGTATAGTGTGCAGAGTGGGTTGATCGATGCGGTGGTTCCCAGGAGGGAACGCACCAGGACCAAACATTGTGGCAGACAGAAAGCCAGCACCGGCACGGAGCTCGGTGCTGAGGGACGTGCGCCAATCCGTCCTTGACCCAGTGCCGATCCCCGCTCGTCTCCTAGAAAGCCCACTGGCTCCTACGCGGAGTCTCCTCGCTGGCAGCGAGCCCACCTCGCCATAGAGCTCGGTTCGCGGAGACATTCTCGCACGCATGCATCGTCTCAGCACAAATGGAATCCGCTGGGCGCACAGTACGGAACCCACACACCGCTCAAGGTCAGCTGGGAAGCCGTCCAGGCGGCCGACGACGTAGCGCAGGTTTCGCGCTCGGAGCGGGTATGCTGGCACCGCCCTCGCTCCCTGGAGGGGGCTCCACCAGGACAGCGCTGCTCGTCGGGGATCACCCTGAGCCGGCTGCTAGTGGTTACAGAGTCCTTTGGTGACCAGCTGGCTGTACCGAGGTTCCAGTTTCCGTGCTTACCGCTCGAGTCCTTGACAATCTTGTGGAGAGATCACCACGCTGGTCGCAACGTTCCAGTACGCAGAGTGGGTTGATCGATGCGGTCGTTCCCAGGAGGGATCGCACCAAGAACAAACCTTATGACAGACAGGAAACCAGCACCGGCACGGAGCTCGGTGCCGAGGGACGTGCGCCAATCCGTCCTTGATCCAATGCCGATCCCCACTCGTCTCCTAGACAGCCCGATGGCTCCTTGCGGAGTCTTCTCGCCGGCAGCGAGCCTACCTCGCCATAGAGCTCGGTCCATGGAGACATTCATGCACGCGTACACTGTCACATCACGATTTGGAATCCTCATGGCACTTAACATCGGATCTCCTCTCTCGAACTCATACACGCGAGGAGGGACCGCTCCGCTCCATTGGGCCGCCGTGAGATGGCCTTAGTCGCCTGCTCGGCGTTAAACCCAAATAACTAACTATCCGCTCCATTGCGATGCTCGTCCGCTACGGTTCGCCATCGTTGGAGTCACTCTTCCTACACTCGACGTCTACACTCCTCTCTCTCTCCACTGCGGGCGTGCTTAGGAGTTGCCGTTCTTCACGTCGCTCCAGGGATCCTGTCCCATCTCGCTCGTCGATCCCTTCGCGTCCGGCTGCCGTTCGTCCCTTTCCTCTCCCCCTCACTCAGCCCTTTCCCCTTCTTCGTGCTCCGTCCTAGGGCGCCTGGCTGCAGTCTCTCCACTTCTGGATGCTCGACCCCCTCCGGTGGATCCTCGGGGAGGACGCGGTCGTTACTTCGCCTAGCACAGACCTGTTTACCTACACTTGGGGCTTAAAGTACGGCTCGGAGTTGGCCGCGGCTGCTGCACTTCGTGACAGGCGTTTCGACTTCCCTGCGCTTCTTCTCTCGGTTCCCGGAGCTTCTTGCTTCGCCCTCCTTGGAGTGGTCAGCTGTTGGCTTCCCTCGGCAGGACCGGTTCTCAGGAGGTCTCAGGAGTTGCCTGCCCCTACCGGCGGCGGATCCGCTCTTGACTCTTCTTGGACTAGATGACCTCTCTCGTCCGTAACGCCCTAAACTGCGTGGGATCGGGGAGCGCCTTACCCTGCTCTTCGTTCTCCAGTGGACGGCTCCTGGCCCCTGGCAGGTCGTCTGGCCGCGGAAGGACCCCCTGTGCTGACGACTCGGCTGACCCAGGTTCTTCGGAGTTCCTGGCCTTCACTTTGGGGGTGCAGACCGGAGGTGGCTGCTAGGACCTTGGTTTCGCTTATGCTGGTGCCAGATGGCGAGGGGATGCGGTCCGCGCAGGTGGTCCTCGGCTCCGCCTCCAGATCTCGGGCTGCGCCTTCTTCCGGAGCTGCCGACCCTTGACTCCAGTTACCCGTGCACTCGGCCTCCACTACGTTCCTCGGTTCTCATGCGAAGGAGGAGTTACCGCTGATGGAGTCTCCGCTCCTGTTCGGTTTTCCGTTGGATTCACCGGGGGTTCTTCAACCTACCAATGGACATTGTGGAACCAAAGCGCAGCGCCGTCTCCCTGGTGCCTAACCTACTCGACATCCCCATTGGGAAACCAGTACTCCTCTATGGAGCAGAGACCTGGAGGACCACAGTGTCGGCCACCAAGAAAATACAGACGTTCATCAACAACAGTCTGAGAAGGCTCCTCGGGATACGCTGGCCGGACAAAATCAGCAACGAGGTATTGTGGCAGCGGACAAAGCAGAAGCCTGCAGAAGTGGAGCTTCAACAACGCCGCTGGAGATGGATAGGTCACACACTATGCAAGCCAGCAACCAACACCACTAAGCAAGCCCTAAGATGGAACCCACAGGGAAAAGGAAGTGAGGTCGGCCACAAACACCTGGCAACGTGACCTGGAGACAGATGCCAAGAAGATGGGCCACACCTGGGGACAGCTGGAGAGACTCGCCCAGGACAGAGACGGCTGGAGGGACCTTGTCGGCGGCCTATGCCCCAGGGGGGGGTGATGGGCGTAAGTAAGCAAGTATCCCCATTGGGCGCACAGGGGTATGCCGGAGTTCGGACAGGGGGTACTGCTGCGCCGGTGCTCGCGGTGGAAGGGCCTAGCCACTGCTCGGAGGTCGGCTCTACTCTCCGTCGGTCGTCTCGCAGCCCGGCTGCTGTAGCTACGCCCCATACTTCCGTGGTTCTTCTCGAGGTCCAGCCTAGCCTCCGGACCTCGCGGACAAGAGCGGGAACGGCTTGGATCTGACATGGACTAGGAGGTCTGCTCGTGGGAGGTCTGAGCCAGCCTTTTTCCCGATGGAACCAGTTGCTTCACTCGGAATGCACCAGGATACCTTCGGAGGATCGGCGCGCTGGCGAGATGGCTTAGTGGACCTGGTTGCCGCAAGGTGGGATCTCTGGCTTTCCCCGCGCCTTCGTGGGGTATAGCCCTCCTGGACGAGTTGCCAACGCTCTGACCTAGCCTGGGACGGATCCTCCTCTCGTCCTGTGGGTCACCCCTTTCCCTGGTACCGGTCCTGAACTTCTCTCTCGCCGCGGACCCCCCGCTACTGCTTCCCGCATTCTATTAGGTCCTCATGCAGCCGCGATGGTCTCTGTTCCGCCTTGCTGGAGCGCCTACCCCTGAGCCTTGGCGGTTGCGACAGACCCTCAACGCTGGAGTCTTCGCATGGGCAGCGGTCGAAGCCTCGTTATGGCCCGCTTCCCCAACTTGATGCCTCTACGAGGAAGTTGGCGAGACATTGTGCTCTTGGTCAGCGTCCGTCACCTCTCCCCCACCGACCCTGCTGACCCCAGCTGGTAGACTTATCCCCAGGAGACTAGGCAGGATAGCCTGAGCCTGCCTCACGTATACCTACGACGACATAGCCGTACGGGCGGACGCGCACGCTTCCTGGCCGTGCCCGGCAGCTCTGAAGCTACAGGGCAGTCGATCTCCCTGTCTACGCTCTGCCATACGATCCGAATTCCAGGATCCCTCCCTCAGGGAACTTTGAGGCTAATTACGTCCAATTAGCTACGTGCAGGGCCACGAACGCCACAGCCGCCAGGAACTGGGCTACCCTCTTCGTGGCTATTGGAGGGCTGGCGCGCAGGTGCTCTCGATCGCAGAGTTCTGTCAGCCTAGCGAGGTTACTCGCTCTGGTGGGGGACATCCCGGGGGGGCTCTCCTCCCTCCTGGCGCTTCAGCGCCGTCGCTTATACCTCCCTAGAGTTGTCGGGAGTTTGCGGTTGGGAGGACGGCCCTTGGGGCCTTAGGTGTGCTAGAGCGCGGCACCCTCCTCCTTTTCGCCATTCTCCCATAAGGTCATGTCATCGGTAATGTTTTTGAAGAAACAAATGCATTTTTCTTTAAAAGGTATTTTTTCGAAAAATACTTACCGATGACATGACCTTATGGGAGATGTCTATTACTTACGCAATTCTAGCCTAAGAGCTCGTTGTGTTACCACACAACCCGGGAGGCACTCGGGGAACCCCGAGGGGGCCGAGAGTTATCTCCCGATACTTCCCATCTGGGACAGAGTACCCATAGTCCTTCAGTCAGGATACTTAGCTTACCAGCGGCAAGCGGGGCAGGTGGGAGGGTCGTCCGAGTCATGTCATCGGTAAGTATTTTTCGAAAAAATACCTTTTAAAGAAAAATGCATTTTTGTCATATTTACTTGAACTTTTGAATATAGCTAGTTTGGAGAAAAACATTGGATGAGTTTGTTAGCCAGCTTTGTATCCTTTCAACTTCTTTAGTAAAAATTAATTCTTTTCAGAAAAGAATTAAAACACTAAAAAACCTTTACTTCTAGAAAAAGTCAGTCAGTGGCTGTGACGTAAAAGAGGCAACTCCGTCACCACGCAGACACTGACAATACTGTAAATATGACGTCCTTCTCTCTTGCGCGCGCGGCTCTCTCTCACTCTCACACAAACATGCGCACATCTCCAGGAGAAATAGATCCTCATGCACCCTCCAGACGCATGAGGATCTATGCCTCTTGGAGATGTTTGGAGCGCACGTGCGCACGCACGCACTTAACGTACACACACTTTCAGAAGAGCATGCAGGTGACCCGTGTACTTAGAATATGATGTAGCTAAGTAAAGTCTACCTGCTTTCACACAAATTATAGCAAGACTGAAATGTGACCTGTTCCCACGAAAGGGACCTGAAGTAGCGCTCCGCCGAATGGAGCTACAGGCCGAAAAGAGTGCAGGAGGTCATCTTGGGTCAGTTTGAGTGATCAACTTTAAATGCATGTTTCTTGCTTAATAACAGGACTACAACAATAGTTTTATTGCATCAAATTAATTTGTATTGCTAGTAGATTATAATGGTGTAAATATCTCAAAACTCAAAATTTCCGACTTAAAAATTGTACCGTGAAGTTCTAGTTTTGTCACCATTTTCTCAAGCCCATGAAGCGAAAGTGAAACTCATATCACGTAAAATATAAAGTTACGTACAAACTAAAACTTACGTCATGACAAATGACATTTGACAAATCAATGACGCATATGTCCTGCGCCCCTTAACTTATAAAACTCACTGACACTGGCAGATTGCAAGACTTTTTCAATAGGAGATAATTCAACATCAGAATTAGGTCAAAGACAAAAGTTAGAGACAATTGACAGTGAGAACAGCTCTCATATAGAAGGGACTTTGTGGGTTATGGTTCATCCCATCTTGTTTTATTTTGGGGGGAAAATTAGATGTGTACATGACACTTTTTTGTTTTGAGGGAATACGCTCTTGATTTTACTATGTCATACAATTAACTACTTTGTACAAACACAAGGTAGATATATGGATTCTTACATCGGTTTGTAAGTGATATTGAGAATCTCACTGCGGGGTGTAGGCTAAGCACCTCGTCTCGATCCCCCCACAAGGATCCGCCAGGCGAGGGGGGGGGGGGGGTGGGGGGGGGGGGGGGGGAATCGGAACTCCATGGGCAGAGAGGGATCGAACAGGTGCGACCGGAAAGCTAGAAGTGGGCGCACAGACCACTCTCAGGGCCGGAAGGCCCGAATGGTGGGGCGAGTGGTTTAATTATCTTACGAGCGAAAGCAAGTAGGTTCAGGTTTTAAGACCACTAGAGAGGGATTCTCAGTATCGCCTAAACACCGATGTAAGAATCTATTTCTTGCTCATTTTTTTCTTTGCATAAATCCAATGTGAGTTGGTTTTTTGCACACGCCTAGTCACAACACAGCCGCCATTGTGTCTTGGTAATGATCTTGACGTAATTTACTTTATAATATGACATCAATATTTTGGATGCCAAACAAATGTTCCTACATGATGATGTGATTGCGCAATACATGACACCAGAGTGGCAGTCCTACTATGAAATTATGTCATTGTGCATTAGCTGAAAATGGGTCAAGTTTCAATATCATGTGCACGTACCTTTTAGTTGGCCAGACTTTCTACATGTCAATTTTGTGTACACATGGCCATTCATGCAGCAGGACTGTATCACACACATACATCCAAGTGGTATCACACGTGTGTGATACAGCTTTTCCACTAAAATACAGCAAAGAAGGAGGTGTGTAATAAAAATGAAGTTTTCTTTAAAATGAATTTTTTCGAAAAATACTTACCGATGGTATTACTGATAAGAAGCGTTACCTAGCTAGCCTAATTTTAGCCAAAATTTGGTTTTGTCCGCATATGGGAGTGTTGGCAGATGAGGGGCGCCATAGTCTAGGCAGTAACCCAAGTAGCCTCCCTCCCGCCCCATCCGGAGCTCACCCGATATTCATCAGTTGGTTTCTTAGCGAACTGGCGGCAAGCGGGGCAGGTGAGAGGGACCTTCGAGTAATACCATCAGTAAGTTTTTTTTTTTTAAATTCATTTTAAAGAAAAATTCATTTCTTTCCTCAAAACACATTACCGATGGTATTACTGATAGGAAGAATCCCGAAGAGGAGGTGGGTGCCACTATAGCGCCTGTAACCAAAGACACTGGCCCTCAGACCCGCCCTCCCAAAGCAAACTACCGATAATTTTAGCTAAGATACCTACGGCGCCTATGGCCACCACAATGTCCTTGACAGTGCAGTTGTGGTCGAAATGCAAGACTTGCGGCCATGGCTCTGACCTCGTGCGCCCTGATGTTCATACGTTTGGCTGCATCAGGGGCGAGGTCCTGATAGGCAGAGCAAATCACCCATCGGAGCCAGGAGGAGATGGTCTGGGCTGAGATGTCACGTCTACCTGGGGACAGAGGGAGAAACAGGCAGGTGCGTCCTCTGCACAGAGGCTTGGTCCGGCACAGGTACACACGTAAGGCTCTCACCGGGGTCCTGTTGTCTGGTCTCCCGGGTGGAGTCTGTCACTCTTAAGGGCAAATAGTCATCAACTGTGGGGCAGCCAAAGGCGACCGCATCTTGGCCAGGAAGGTCGGTTCAGGTAGCAGTTGCACGGAGCCGTCCGTCCGGAACTGCAAGCAATCTGGGCGTGTCAACAGCGCTTGAAGTTCACTGACCCTGGAAGCCGTGGCTAGGGCCAACAGGAAGCACATCTTCCGAGTCCCTTCCGGCATGCTCGCCAACAGAAGCAGTTCAAAACAGTCCGAGTTGAGCCATGAAAGCACCCATGGTAGATCCCATCTCGGCAAAGCGAACGCAGTGCCAGGCGTTGCAGACCGAAGTAGGCCATCAGATCGGCGAGGTCTTTGTAGCTACCAGGGTTGGGCCGGCCCAAGTGCCGGTAGGTGTCGGCGATCATGGTGAGTTAGCCCCCGAATGGTAATTGGAGCCAATCCCTGGTCGTTGAATAGCCAGAGGAAGAACTCCGCCAGCTGGGGCATCGTCAAGTCTGTGGGGAAGAGAAGGTTGTCACCACAACAGTCACACAGCACTCGCGATTGTCCCTCGTAAACTCGTCTGGTTGAGGGTCAGTGGGCTGCAGCGATAGCATCCACTGCTGCACTAGCGAAGCCTCTGCTGGTGAGGGCTTGCCACACAATCTCCAAGCGTGGACACGGATGGTACAGCGGCTGTCGCGGTTGCTTGAGCATCGTGCGTGGAGTGGAGAGCTCCTGAGGAGGGCACGTGGCGAGGTTCAATAGGTCTGTGGTCCACGAGTTGGTCCAGCAGAAGGGGCCACCAGGAGGAGGACTTTGGGCACCAGCACAGAGGGAGGATAAGCGTAGGCGATGAGTCCGTCCCAGAGGATGGATAGCGCGTCGACTGCCCAAGCTAGCGGGTCCAGAACCGGTGAGACGAACAGCGGTAGCTGGCGGTTCCACCGCATCACGAAGAGGTCGATCATGGGAGCCTCCCACCTTGTCCCGATCATCCTGAAGATGTCTGGACAGAGCGTCCACTCGGTGTGGAGTAGCTGGCCGCGGCGCGATAGAGAGTCGGTTAGAACATTTAGATGTCCCGGGATGTGTCTCGCACGAAGAGCGATGCCCCGATCCTCGCACCAGCAGAGCACCTGGTAGAGAAGGATGCACAGCGAGGGAGAGCGTGTCCCGCCCTGTTTCTGTATGTAGGCGACAATGGTGGAGTTGTCGGACTAGATGAGGAACTCCTGGCACCGGAGTTGAGAGTCTCACGTCATAATGGCCTGCCATATCACCTTCAGCTCTAACTAGTTGATGTGTCAGGACCGAAGATCTGGGGGCCGAGACTGGAGGCTGTGGCGAACATCGGTAGTAGGTGAGACCCCCAACCGGCGAGACTTGCGTCGACACCAAGGGACAACCAGGGAGGCGGCGAGTAAAGTGGGACCCCCGTAGCGAGCCAGGCGGGGTCCCCCCAGTGCAGGAGGTGAGGATGAAGCATTGGGGGCACCGGGATCAGGGAATCAATGTCGTCTTTCGAGGGTCGCCAGGGTGGGAGCAGGTGCGGGGCTGCAGCGGGCGGCAGTAGAGGCGTGCTAGGGGCAGGAGATCCGCTACGGCGCTCATCAGGACCAGGAGTTGTAGCCGCACAAGATTCCCCAGCTTCTGGATACGCGCCTCCGGGAGCCACGCTTCGTCCAGGTCGGTTCGAAACTCCCTCCCCAGGTGTATGAAGCGGCGCGACAGTGAGAGGTCGGACTTGCCTGCTTTGACGAGGAACCCGAGTGTGTCGAGCAGAGCGAGGAGCGCCTCCCGGGCCTTCTCCAAGGCGGAATTGCTTGGTTCCTCAGGAGAAGATCGTCAAGTTAGTTCGACGTGGGACTGGATGACGTCCATCAGGCAGTGGCTACGACGGCGTCCATGATCCAGGTGAACACCCACGGGCTGGGGTTGAGGCCGAAAGGAAGCGCGTGGAACTGGTAGACTACACCGGCGAAGGCGAAGTGAAGGTAGCGTCTGGCCGCAGGATGCATGGGGATGAGAAGGTATGCATCCGACAGATCAAGACTGACGGCAAAGTCCATGGGCTGCACTGCGGCGCAAAGGGCTCGAGTGGTCTCCATTCGGAAGGACGGGGCGACTATAAACTTGTTCAGGGCAGAGAGGTCGATGACTGGACGCCACTTGCCCCCCAGCTTAGGAACCATGAAAGGCGGCTGTAGAAGGCTGGAGTGTCGTGTCGCATCACCGCCTCTGTGGCGTTCTTCCGTAGTAGAGCGGTGACCTCGTTTCGAAGCGCTTCGGCCCTGAGCTGATCTGAAGGCACCGCAGTCCAGAGGGGCAAATGGCGCAGTGGGAGGGAGGGGGGGGCGACCGAAACAAACGTAGTCTCTCGCAGATGGTCGGCAGGAGCCACCGGTCGTCGGGAAACGGCGATGTCCAAGCTGGGACGTGCGAGCCTCCCGCTGACAGGAGACCCGGGAGCAGTCGGTGGGGGCGGTGGAGGAAGGCAGTCAGCAGGCCCTGGCTCACCTGAAGGGACGACGGGCAGGTTTAGGCCAAGCAGGGGTGTCCGTGGCGTCAGGGGTAGGGAGCGAGCGGGGCCGACCAAAAGCCGGGGTCCGGGGGGAGGGGGGAGACGACCAAGCGTGCCGGACGATATCTCGGCGCATCAGATTGCAGCCGCAGCCATGGCGTTGACAGCGGTGTGGTAAGCGGCCTGGATGCCGGAACTGCCAGGGCGAGGATGTCGGGCAAAACCGGTGAGATGGTAGGATTCCAGGCCTCCTCAACGTGACGGACGATGGCGGACTTGAAGATATTGGGGATGGAGCCGTTTTCTAGAGATGCGTTGATGATGTCGGTAATGAAGGGCAGAAGATTTGGAAGGCCGTCGCGGTAGAGAGAAGCTGGGAGTGGGTCTAGTTCGCAGGTTTTGATGGGCATGGACTTTATGGTCTTGAGGACTTCATCCTGGGAGATGGGGCAGAAGGACGAGAGGGGAGTGCCGGAAAAGGTGGGGTCGGGAGGGCAAGGCGGAGAAGGCAGAGTGTCGAGTGTGTTGCGCAGAGTTTGGATTTTGTCCGAAAAATAGGTAGAAAAAGCGGACGGGAGTTCTTCTTTGCTGTGTGTGTTGGGGAGAGGAGAGTCTTTAGAAGTACCTAGGAGTGTGTTCATGGTGGCGTAGAGGGTTTTGGAAGAAGTGGATTCCAGGCTTTGGTTTTGAAGGTGTTTGCGTTTAGAGTCGGAGATCATTTTACAGACTTTGGATCTAGTTGTTTGGAAGATCTGTCTGTGAACAGTGAGGTCAGATGAGCGCCAGCGGCATTCCGCTTGTCAGCGCTCGCGCTTGGCCTCAGCTATGTCGTCAGTGAGCCAGGGGGAGGGGAGTCGGTTGGGTATGGAGCAGGTGGTGACAGGGGCATGGGTGTCTAGAAGTTTTCGAAGGGAGGAATCGAAATGGGATGCAAGATCGGGAGAGGGGGCGGGGTCCAAGAGAAGGTCGACAGCTTCGTCGAAGAAGCTCTCGCGGTTGACAGATTTGAGTTTGCGACGAGCGACAATGAGCTTGGTTTTTTTTGGGGGAGGTAGATTGAGGGAGATGAGAATAGCGAGGTGGTCAGAGGGAAGCACAGAGGAGGTGTCAGAGTCGATAAAGAGTTGATCGGAGGTGCGGGTGATGATCCAGTCGAGGGTGTGGCCGAGTCGGTGGGTGGGTTTTTTGATGTGTTGTGTAAGATTGTGACGGAAGGCCATAGACAGGTCTGCCGGCCACCTGGTGTCAGCGAAGAAGCCGGTGTCTCCCAAGGCACCCTGAAGCAGGTGAGTGGAGAAGGCGTCGCGAAGGTCCCGGAACTGGGCGGTTGAGGAAGAGACTGGGAGCGCTCGGCCTGGCGCTCAGAGTCCACGAAGGCCGAAGCTCTCTTCTTGGCAGTGGGAGGAGGGGAGCTTCCATGGGAAGACATGTCGCGATGAGGCGAGTAGCTTCGTCCAAGGCCCGAAGAAGCTCCATCCTATGGCTCAGCGTAGCTGTCGGCGAATCCATCTCATCATGGGACTGAGGGAGTCGTGAAGGGGAGGCGCCGTCATCGCCAAGCAACGCCGAAACGGAGTCCTCTGGAGCCAAGCTGAAGGAGTTGTCTGTCAAGCGCGCGGGAGGGACAGAGGCGTCCCACTCTTCCGCACGACCGGTGGTCGCAGGCACGGCGGCGGCCCGACGAGAAGAGGAAGCAGCGCTGGAAGAAGTCGTCTTCCGCTGTGGCGACGGCGCGAGCGGAAAAGCGCTGGGGAATCCCGCGGGGTCCTGTGTGAAGAGGCCGAACTGCTAGGGCAGACCGGCGGTCCTGAGGGGAGCGGCTGCGACGTGGAGAACGGGAAGGTCTTGAACGGGCATCTCGGTGCGTACTGCATCTCGTCGTAATAGCACGGGCCATGGGGGTAGAACTTACCTTGTCTCCTGTCTTCCGTAACGAAGACCTAGGGTGACAGCTGTCCCGCAAAGTCCGGGAGGAGGAGCGCAGTCTCGGCGGCTGGTCCCGTGAACTCGAACGGCGACGAAGAGTCGTAGTCGAGCTGGACTTCCCATCGCGTAGCGTCCCATCGGTACTGGTATGTCGTCATATGCTCCTCTCGTGTCTCCTGTCTCTGTGTAGCAAGTGAGTGCTTCTGGAGTTAGGCGAACTGTCCGAGCGAGGCCGAGGGCGTTGGTAGGGGTCCCATCGTGGGGTCGTCTCTCGCCTCTCAGAGCTGCATCTGGAGCGTGCTCTCGTCTCCACGATCGGGGCGTGTGGTCGTGGCACATCATCACTGACCTGGGATTGTGACGTGGAATGCGCAGCAGTCCTGTGGTGCTCGCGGTCCCTGGATGCAGCAGGCTCATGCCTGTCTATCCTGTGTTGGGAGCTGGCGCCAATCCGTGTAGAGAGCTTGTCTGGCCGTGTACGCTCATCACTGACCTGCGATCGAGAAGCCAAGCGTTCATCTCTAGCGGCGAGATCCCATCGCGAGCGTGCCTCGTGTCTCTCTCCCGACGCACCAAGGGTGACACCTTCTTTCTGTCAAGTCTGCGTTCCACCGTCTGGTCCGGTGCTAAGATCGTCTTAAGAGCATGTGCCGACGTCTGCCCAGAAGTAGTAGGATTGGTCCGATTCATCACGGTCATGGTTGACTTAAGAGCCCCATTCATGGTATTCTGCGCGGTAGTAGTTGTACTGGTCCAATTCGTCACGGTCATGGGTAACTTAGTAGACCCATCTGCAGTATTCTGCGCAATAGTTGTTCTACTGGTTCGATTCATCACGGTCATGGGTGACTTAAGAGCCCCATCCGTGGTATTCTGCGCATTAGTCGTTCTACTGGTCCAATTCATCACGGTCATGGGAAATTTACTGTGCCCATCCGTGGTACACTGAGCGGGAACTGATGGCCACTCTTGGGTAGGTGTCAGGCGTTCACGGCGTTAGAATCCCCACAGCTGGGACCATCTCTCTTCCAGCCAGGGGGGGCATACGGCACAGGGACGCGTTGACTCACAGCCAGAACAGGGCAGGCAGACTACATGCTCGTCATAGGGCCACTGAAAATCACCACATCGCGTGCAGGTACGAACCTGGTAACTGCAACACAGAGGCCATAATGAAGAACGAGCGAGCATGGCCTCCGAGGCCGCGCACCAATAATTACGCGCATGAGGGTGAGAATGAACTCAAGTGCACAGAGCATGCCGACGCCCAGCGCTCTTCCCTTCCCTTGAGCGCCGGTCGAGGGCAGTAACCGAGATATTCACTGGCCATAATGGTGCGAGAAGCAAACCCACGCCGGTCGAAGCGACGTCCTGAGGCGCCATCGGACTCACGGTCACCACCCCGGTCAAGGCCATCCACAGGCACGCTAAGTCCAAGTCACGCCGCACAAGCCAAAGTTCGAAACAGTACAAGGCACAATCCAAGTGAGCTCCAAGCTAGCACAACCCATGCATCCAAGTCCCAAAACGATGCAAGAACAGTTCAAGTAAGTCACAAGACGACCGGTCACATCCACACAGTAAGATCCGGAGAGCGATGTACGAACTCAACCGTCTACAGGCTAGCTAAGAAACTAACTGATGAATATCGGGTGAGCTCATACCCGGATGGGGCGGAAGGGAGGCTTTTCAGGTTGGTGCCTAGACTATGGCGCCCCTCACCTGCCAACACTCCCATATACGGACACAACCAAATTTTGGCTAAAATTAGGCTAGCTAGGTAACATTTCCTACCAGTAATACCATCGGTAATGTGTTTTGAGGAAACAAATGATTTTGGTCTGTCAAGAGGTATATGTCTAATCTTAATTCAGTTCATCATTAATCTGATTATTGGCTTTTTAAACCAGCTGTCAATGGTGGTAAGCTGATTTCAAGAACAGTGTGTCCATCAGCCAAGCAGGCAATATCCACACACTACAATCTGCACAATATGTATGGCTGGAGTGAAACCAAAGCAACATCCAAGTGAGTCTTACCAAATTATTAGTGTAATATATGTTGTGTTCAACTTCAGATCAATTAATGAAATTTCACACTTGAAGACAAGGCAGTGTGAGTGGATCAGCTATAATAGTTTAAGGGTAGTTCTTGATTAACATATCTCACCAGGGAAGAGTGATTTTCCATGATAGTTCAAGGTTAGGGCCAGATTAGCTTGGTGCCAAGCATCCGGCGCTGCCCTTGAACTATCATGGTTCATCCATGTCCCACAGCTGCTGCAGAAAGTCTTGTAAACACCTCCACCTTTTGCAAAAGTCATGATCAAGTGTGGATTAGTGTACAATCCCTAATCAATTATTTATCATTAGCTGATTCTACATACAAAGTTAGTAGCACTTGCCCTTTGCATTGTTCTTGGCACGGTTTGTATATACGTAAGAGTTGTGAATTATGTATGAAATAAATAGGAATGATGCACGAATAATGCAAAAGTTTGTTTGTTTCTTTTTTCATTTATTTATTTTTATTTAATGTTCTTTTCTCTTTTTTATATTTCAACAGTGGCCTGAAGAAGCTGCTAAACAAGCGTAGTTTTGTCTTGTCGCGGTCCAGCTTTCCAAGCTCCGGTCACTATGGCAGTCACTGGCTGGGTGACAACAGGTCCGAGTGGCCAGACTTGTACTACTCTATCCCAGGTAAACATCACTTGTATCTCATGTACATGTATTTCCAGTGCTAGGAGACAGACTGACTTTTATGCGTCATGTTTTATGGGTACATCCATTTTAGTTGTCCCGCAGCATTAACAGCAGTCACAACAACAAACATTGCTGGTGATGCAAAGACAACATGCTGTTTTCTTTGTAACTGAACAAAAACTTATCTGACTACCCACAGAATACCATCTGGCCAAGGTTGGCTGCCACTGGCTCATGCACGGCTGTGTGTGGGCCAGTGGCAGCAAACATTGACTAGATGGCCTTTTGTGATTCTGGCTATAATCTTTATTCTCTCAAAATCTTTACTGATGGCATTACTACGAGGAAGCTTCGCTTAGCATACCAATTTTAGCCCAAAAAAAACTTGTGTACACCACAACCCGGGGAGGCGACTCTAGGGAGTCGTTACCAAGAGACCCTGAGTAGCCTCCCCTGCCTCCCTATCCGGTGGCATGCTCACCGTTTCCCGCCAGTCTCTTCGCTTAGCTACACCTAACCGGTTGTGTGCACCTCACGTGCTCCGACTGTGTATGGTGGGATTACCTTTGTGAACTCGTTTTACGTTGGATATTCCTTGGACGTGTGTTACTACCTGTGTGGTGTTGGGTGCTTAGATTACCTTCAGTTTCTGAGGATTTACTTGGTTTTTGGTCTCTGTGAATTACTGGGTCTCGGGACATGACAAGGTAAAGCTTCGGTTACTGCCTCAGCCGGCGATTTACCGGGCGGCGGCATTGACCGGAGACTATGTACATGACCGACCGGAAGCTCGGACCCTCACAAGGAGGCTCCGCGCAGTCGTGCCGGCCTTTGTCTGTCTTATGTTACAGTACCTAGGTGAAGACCTGCACCAGGTGTGGCGTTCCAGTGGCCTAGCGATGCGCACGATGTTGGCCTACCCTGCTCGGGCTGCGCCTCCAGTCAGACATGCAACTATGCACAACATGGGAGGAGGAACAATGGTCGCAGCTTTTGGGCGTTTTACCAGACGGAGAGACCAGCACGCAACCGTGCAGTGACCACAGCCTTGGAAGTATCACAGAGGAGGGCCACCTCAGACATCGTGAGGTTGTCGGCGCGAAAAAGGGACCTGCTGCCCACACTTGTGCCTCAGACAGAGCTGCTCCGCCTTGAGCGGAATAAAGAGCCTTTAAGCAGCCGACGGGACTTGCCCTCCCGTCAAGCACCAAGATCTCCACCCCACCTTTCGGCCTGGGATATGCCGTGACGGGGTTCATCCTCTAAGGATATGCAGACATTAGGAGCTCGGTCCCCCCACAAGGAGAAGTTGGGCCTCTCGCACGCCACCAGGAAAACGGAGAGCCCAGGCAGCAGAAGTGGGGGAGCACCCCTCTGAGATGACAGCACCCGCCTGACGTAGGCCGGACCAGCGCCTAGACTGGGCCGCACCCAGTGTGCACCTCTCAGAGTGGGACAGGAAATGAAGCCACCGACTGAACAGGCCACGAACGCAGACTTCGGGTTTCCGAGACAGAGAGTGGAGCCACAGGCGATGCCACCGAGACCGAAAGCTGCCACGGAGAGAGGAAACAAGCTCAATCAGTATTTATAGCCAACAAGATGTGGCTCCTTGTCGAGGGTGGGCCCCCGAAGCGCCCCCCCCCCCCCCCCCCCCCCCCCCTGACTCACGATGGCCAGAGGGGATGGATTTTCTTCCTTCCGCCAGCAGTGGTATGCAGGTCACTCCCACTCCCAGGCGTTTTCCTGTGCCCTTCCAGCGGTGGACAAGTCAAGGACGCGTTGTTGCAGGCAGGGGATCCCCTCAGCCAACGTACACTGACGAGAGGTTTGGACAGGACAGCTACCTTGGTCCGCAACTCCCTGGCATGCGCGGGATTCCTGGAGATGGCGACGCAGTCCATAGTCAAGTGTCTGGAGAACACCTGGGACCTCTCGACTTCGGCTCTCAGCCTCTGCACAGGGATACACACGGTGTTAATTGTGACGAATAGGGCGGCATACCAGACCTCGGCCAACTCCATGGCGGCGGCCGCCAACTGCGACCTGATGCGATGGGACAAGCTGCTGGGACGCTGTCGCTCCCTCCCAGCTTTGGTGAAGTCCACAGCTGCACCAGGCACCTTGGGGGGAACTCTACTGTTCGGACCGACTTGGCAGATGGTAAAAAGAAGACAGCGAGGAACTCTGCGCCACTCACTTCAGGAGCAGTTTCCGCCCGCTTTCAGTCAGCCCGCAGAGCCTTGGGGCGCGCCCGGCGGTTCGTGAGACCTCCCCCTCCTCCCGTCCTCTCCGATGCCGCGGGGGGAACCTTCCCCCTATCCCGCGCGTTCGCGCTTTCCCCGCACCCTCCACTGCCTGGTCCTGAGGCGCCCGGAAGCGAGGGCACGGCCGGGCCTGCTGCCTTGACACCCGTCCTCCCACCGACTGGTAGGGTCTCCAGTCGGCGGGAGGCTAGCCCTCCACAACAGCGCGTGGCAGCAGCTATTTTGGATGACCCATGGATTCTTTCGACTGTCAAAGAGGGCCTGTGGATTCCCTTCCAGTCGCCCCCTCCTTGCGACACTCACCCCTGTGGACGTGAGTACCGGGGGATCAGGACAAGTCAACAGCACTGCACAGTGAAGTGAGAGCCCTGCTTCAGAGGGAGGCCACGGAGGTGGTCGCACGTCCCAACTCCCCGGCATTCTACAGTCGACTCGTCCTCGTCCTCAAGCCCAGAGGCAAGTGGCGTCCAGAATTCAACCTTTCGGCCCTAAACAAGTTCATTTCGGCCCCGCGCTTCAGGATGGAAACGCCCAGAGCACTGAGGGCAGAAGTGCGGCCCCAGGATTCGTCATGAGCCTCGATCGAACGGGCGCATATCTTCACATACCCACCCATCCAGCGTCACAGTGTTACCTGCGCTTCGCCTTCCACGGGGTGGTTGGTCAGTTTCGGGCCCTACCTTTTGGACTTGACCTCAGCCAGTGGGTCTTCACCAGGATTATCGACGGAGTTGTCTTAAGGTTCCGACAAGCGGCCTCCAGCCCAACTTCCATCTACCGGGATGACCTGCTCCTCCAGAACCTGATGGCAAAAGCGTTGGAGGACACAGAGTCCTGGCTGACTCTGCTCTGCGGACTCGGATTCCTGACCACTGGAGGCAAGTCCGACGGGATTCCGGCATGCAGGTTATCCACCTAGGCATGGCGTTCCTGACTGACATCAACCGGGTACAACTCCCCGAAGGGCAGGATACAAAAGTTAGCGGAGGCGGCACTCCAAGTGTCTCGCGCGGAAGCTCTCCCGGCCAGGGCCTGGCCCCAGCTGTCAGGCCTACTAAGCGCTGCAGCGGATCTCCTACCCCTAGGCAGATTCTACTCTAGGATGATACAGCTGCATCGGCTCTTGCAAGTCTCATCTCCAGCGGTGGATGGACAGTGCCTGGCTAGCGTCAGGGGTACCACTCTTTTCCTCGCTGCCACAGCTCTCCATCTGCACGGACGCAAACCTCTCAGGCTGGGAAGCACACCTGTGGACGGAGTTGTCACAGCCTCGAGCAGCTGGACGGGGGAACACACAGGCAGACATATCAACTGGCTGGAGATGAGGGCGGTGTGGCGGGCGCTCGCCAGATGAGAGGAACGTCTCGCGCAACAGGAAGTACGGGTATTCTCCGACAACTCGATGGTCGTGGCCTACTTTCGGGACCAGGGGGGAATGCGCACACCCTCCCTTTGCATCCTCGTGTACCAAGTCCTCCGGTGGTGCAGGGATCAGGGCATCACTCGGCAGGCGCGGCACTTCCCAGGCCATCTCAACGTACGCGCGGACTTCCGCTCGCGCCGGGGCCAGCTGCTTCTCTTAGAGTGGTCACTGCGCCTGGATATCTTCCAGCTACTCTACGCGCGTTGAGAGACGCCGATCTTCGACCTGTTCGCCACTAGGTGGAACAGGACGTTGCCTCTTCTGTCTCCCGGATCCACAAGCCTGGACCATGGACATGCTCTCCATCTGTGGGACCGACTCCTCGTGTACTCATTCCCTCTCACAGTGCTGGTACCAAAAGTGCTCCAGAAGTTGAGGGACGGCAATATGATACTGATCCTCGTGGCCTATTTCGACGGGGCCAGATCCTCGTGGCCTATTTCGACGGGGCCAGGAGCTGGACCACAGGCCTCCTGAGCCGTGCTACACTCACCCCTGCGGAAGCTCCTCACACCGCTTACGATGCTCAAGCAGCCCCGGCAGCATCTGTTTCATCTGTGCCCGGAATGACTGCGGCTGCATGCTTGGAGATTGTCAAGCAGGCCCTCGCACCAAGAGGTTTCTTGGGTGCAGCAGTGGAAGCGATCGCAGCGGCTTGGAGGGTCTCTACCCATAACGTATATGAGGGAAAGTACGAGTACTTCAGGCCTGGCGCGCAGCAGAGCGACTCGCCCCCCACGGGCTTGACTAACCCCCAATTGGCCGAGTTCTTCTATGGTTATTCCCCAAGCGAAAGCGGGCCCCTGTCGCCATCCAAGGTTACCTGGCGATGAGGGCAGACACGTATCGACACCTGGCACAGCCGCGCCCAGGCGCCTGCAAAGATCTCTCGGATCTGATGGCGCACTTCGATCTTCAAACGGCCGGCTCCCGCTCGTTGATTCGTCGCTGGGACTTGTCCGGGGTGCTCACCTGGCTCAACTCAGAACGGCTCGAGCCCCTACCTCTTGCGCGACTTGGAGACCTAACCAGGAAGACCTGCTTCCTGCTCGCCCTCGCCTCAGCCTCTCGGGTTAGCGAGATACATGCCTTTGACCGCAACTGCGCAGTGAGGAACATTTGCGCGGCCGTGGGGTGGTGGGCCGAGTCTATCTTCACCCGCGTCTACCTGTGAGACCTATCCAGCCAGCGCAACTACCTGGCCCTAGTGGGGGACATCTCGGCAGCTCAGCACACCCTCCCTGAAACACAGGCGCCATGGTTATCGCCTAGCTAAAATTGTCAGGAGTGGGCGCGTAGGGAGGGCCTCAATAGTTAACGCGCGGAAGCACTCGGGCATAGGTGTACTAAGGGGTGCGGCACCCTCCTCCTATTCTCTATTCTTCCTACTAGTAATGCCAACGGTAAAGATTTTGAGAAAATAAATGGATTTTTCACTAAAATGGATTTTTTCGAAAAATATTTACCGATGGCACTACTCAGAGGTCCCTCCCTCCTACCACGCTTGCCGCAGTGGAGCTAAGGCTCAGAGACTGGCGGGAAACGGTGAGCGTACCACCGGATAGGGAGGCAGGGGAGGCTACTCATGGTTTCTTGGTAACGACTCCCTAGAGTTGCCTCCCCGATTGTGGTGTACACAACGAGTTTTGGGGGGCTAAAATTGGTATGCTAAGCGAAGCTTCCTAGTAGTAATGCCATCGGTAAGTATTTTTCGAAACAATACATTTTAGAGAAAAATCCGTTTTTCGTATTTGGCGAAGAATTGCTGGTAATCAGACTCTTAACCTTATACTATACATGTATTTTTTTCTTTTCATTTACTAGTCCTAGGTATATTGTCAGTGGGGAAAAGCTGTCGTTCCCAGATTTATTTTTAAGCTATGTCACATGTTCATCATGCATGCCTTCACACAGGTATCTTGAATTTCAACATGTTTGGGGTTCCTATGGTTGGTGCGGATGTGTGTGGCTTTGGCGGGAACACGAACCGTGAATTGTGCATTCGTTGGATGCAACTGGGGGCTTTCTATCCCTTCATGCGGAATCACGACTCGCTTATGTCAAAGGTGAATGACATGATTTCAGTCATGCCTTGCATTCAGATCTGTCTGCATCGACCACTCACAGGGGACCAGTACATCACACTTAGTTTGCAAAAAATTAATGTGGCAGTTGCATCAAAATGTTCCCTGCCTGCAGGTTTTTTGTTACTGTTTTCAAATATGTAGCTTGAACATACCTGTAATGGCAGTTGCCCTTATTTTACGGACACTGAGTTTCCCCCCATTTGCTGAGCACTAGATTTTTTCTTGGTTAAATGCAGTTAACCCCCATTTGCATGCAGTGCCTGGTACTGATTACAGCAATGGTGACTGCATGCCATGCAGTGACCATTGCTGTAATCAGTATTGGTGGCTGTATGTGCAAGAGGTTTAATCCTTTTAGCCCCAGGACCCTGCAGCAGGAGATGGATTGATCATGATAATTCAAGGGTAGTGCCAGATGAGCTTGGCACCTGAAGGCACCAAGCTCGTCTGACACTATCTTTGAATTATCATGATCAATCCATCCCCTACAACTGCTACATAGTCGTTAGGCAATACCTCCCAAATTTGAGAAATGGGACCTTGGGGCTAAAAGGGTTAATTGTTTTCAGAAACAGGACGATAGAGGACCTGACAGCTTTGTCATACCAAGGGTTCCTTGTGAAAGTGGTCATCTAGACTGGTTTGACTGTATCGTGTATTTAGTACTTGTAGTTTGTAGATATGCAATCTTTTCTCCAACAGGTATCTTGAATCTGAACATGTTTGGGGTGCCCATGGTCGGTGCAGATGTGTGTGGCTTCATGGAAGATACCAACCGTGAATTATGCATTCGCTGGATGCAGTTGGGCGCGTTCTATCCGTTCATGCGGAACCACAATGGAGGATCAAAGGTGATAGGGCTGAGGCGGCTCTTGACTGCTGCATGCTGAAATAAAACTGCATGTCTCCTTGTATTTACTGAACACTTTAAATACTAGGACAGTACATGTTTCCCGTCTTTGAGACAGAGCGGTGTCATCAAACACATGAATGCACTATCTGGAGATGAATCTGCGGTGACAGTTCTTACAGCATGTTTGACTATGATATTTCAAAGTCATTTCCTGATGATGAAATTGACATTTTTTTAAAAATGACATTCTTTGAGGTGTACGTCGCAGTTCTGGAGACAGATTGACCATGGTAGTTCAAGGGTGGTGTCAGAATAGCTTGGCGCCTACAGGCGCCAAGCTATTCTGACACCACTCATGAATTATCATGGTCGATTCACTTGCTGTCATAGCGTGTCAGGGCTTTATGGCTTATTGCCCTGCAAGTCACCAAGCAAAACAAGCACTACCTACCATTGAACTGTCATACTCAGACACAATGCAAGATTATAGGCACGCAAATAATCGAGCACCGTCCATGAACCTTCTTGGTAGATTAGTCTTGGAAAGAAAGGTGTAGGTCAAACTGCACAGTGCCTTTAGCCCCTTCACTGTGGAGGATAGTTGAACACCACCCAAATGCAAGAAGTATACATCCTCATGAGCCCATGCATGTGCTCGTTTCAGAGGTAGATGGTTTCACTTTTTTTCAATACACATATCAGTGGTTGTAGGCTTGGAGCATACCTGGTATGATTTTCCAGCTCTTTGGTAGTGTGCCTGTTTTATTGTTGTCTAAGTACTGCTTGCTTGACCGTGTGCAGCCTTTTGACATGGGTTGTTTGTTTTGTATATGCTTTGCCCTTGTCTCCTGCACTTGTTTAAATTTTTTAGACGCTGTATACTCAGATGGTCTTTTACAGCACCTTTGCAGCAGTCAAATCAAAATGTAAAGTGTCAACTTGTCCTTGGCTGAAACCAATTACAGTGCTGGACAGAATCAAAGCTGCACCTCCTGGAGTAACAAAAAAAAACCAGAAGAAATGGGTGTACCTAAACAAACTGTAGAACCCTTCCTTGAGCTCGTTAGACGCTTATGTCACCCCGGTTACATTTTGCAATTTCTTGACCGCCCCAAATGATTTTGCATTTGACTCCTTACACCTGAGGACGAAATTATCAAATTTGTGTAGATATCTTCTGAGGTCTATATCACAGCTCAGGCGACAGATCGACCATGATATTTCAAGGTTGGCATCAGAATAGCTTGGCGCCTAGAGGCACCAAGCTATTCTGACGCCAACCTTGAAATATATTGGTCGATTTACATCTTGTTGTAGTCTTTCAGGGTGTTATGGGTTATGCAGCTTCGACTGTTTATATTATGTCAGCTGTATTTCACAGCCTTTATTAGCCTGAAAGAACACTCTGACCTGGAAACAAATAGGTATTGACAGATATATTTTGACTGCATCCCACAGCCTTCTTTAGCCCTGTGGCTTGAAGCAGGATGAAATGTATGTGAGATACGAATAGGAATGTACATGTATGTGAAAAATTGTTCGTGAAAAATCTAAGTCAGGAAGTGTTTTTTTTTTTTAGTCATGTACAAAGCAGAATCCTAAACATTTCACTTATGCCTCTCTTTTATTCTTGTACTTTTTATAGCCACAAGACCCTGCTCAGTTTGACTCAGAAGCTGTGTCGTACATGCGTAATGCCCTCAACCTGCGTTACAGCCTGCTGGCATACATGTACACGCAATTCTACAAAAGTCACATCTCTGGCACCCCTGTCGTCCGGCCTCTCTTCATGCTGTGAGTACATGTGTGTGCTGGTCTGTGATTTTGAACTTCATGGCGTTCAGCCATGAGGTTTAAAATCTCAGATCAGCACACAATAGCTTATTTACTAAATCCTCATGAGCTGCTGCAAACTATTTAAAAACATTGCATTGGTGCAGGTGAAGGCATGATTTTGCTTACAATATCTCCTTTAACCCATTACATCCTCTGGTTGATTTTTTCTAAATGTGCTTATTGTCCCATGATGGCTACATTACAGATTAGGAGATAGATTAAGCATTTTAGTTCAATGGTGGTGCCAGTATAGCTTGGCGCCTTTAGGCGCCAAGCTCCTCTGGCACCACCCTTGAACTGTCATAGTCAAATTAATTTCTTACCATTGTGTATCAGGATGAAAAGGGTTAAAAATGTTTCTAGTATATCATACAATAATGCTGGACAAAAAGGGATGTTATGTAACTAATGAAGTTTGATTAATATAAGACTTCTGCTCATCCATGTACATATGAGAATTCCACTGATGCACGCAGGGAGCCATAGAAGACCCCAGTTAACATGCTAGGTCCTCCGCCCCCTCACCCCCACCCCCACCCCTTCCACACCCCCCCCCCCCTGAATTGTATATATATATAGCATGTACAGTATAGTGCCACACAATATACATGCCCATATATGATTTTTTTATTTTATCTTTTTTTTTTTACTTTTTATCTATGAAAACTGAACTTCCATCTTCTTGGTTTTCTTTCCTATAGCTTCAACAACACGGAAACTATTGACAGGCAGTTTATGTGGGGCAACGAGCTGCTCATCTCTCCTGTCCTGGACGAGGTGAGGACATTTTTCATGATGTGCTAACTGAACTGAATGCAATGCACAGGTGATGTCAGCACTGTCACTTCACCTTAACTGCTGGAAGTAGGCGACCGACACTCAGCTGCAAGAGACATAAATCCTCATGAGCCCTCACAGTCATGGGGAATCATGAGGACTTATGTCTCTTGTAAGTTGTATGTTCTTTCTGCCTATGTCTGTCCTCATTTACATTTGTGTTCTTCACGCAAATGTCGGTCAGCATGCAGTCGTTTCAGATGCAAAATTTGTGATCCCTGGCAGCGAAGGTCTTAACTCATTCAGCCAGACGCACGTATTTCCCAAATTTTGGAGGCCTCATCTAACGACTATGCACCTGTTGCAGGAGATGGATCGACCATGATAATTTAAGGGTAGTGCGTCGGCGCCAAGCTAATCTGGCACTACTCTTGAATTATCATGGTCGACCCATCTCCTGCTGTAGTGCGTCAGGGCTGAATGGGATAATTACCTAAGGTTGGAACTGTATCTCACACTTTCTTTCACTGATGTTTAAGATTTTGGGAGACACCATTGCATGTACATGTATGACAGTTTTGTGACAGTGTTTGAAGTAACTAAACAAGGTTATATAATTATGGTAACACCTGCTTTTCTCACCTTTGAATATGGTAGGTGAAATAAAACTTGAGAATGTTCACTCAGTTTTGTGTTTCGTTTGTTTTCAATTTAATATTCAGCATTTTTCTTATTATAAGTTTATTGTCCATATTCTAACACAAAAAAACAGTAAGGGGAAAAAGCGCCAAAGAAGAAAATGTGGGGGTTTTTTTCGGGGTTTTTTTGGGTTTTTTTTCAAAGTTCATTTTGATTAAATTCACCAGACAATTGCAGAAAAGCTTTGTAATGCAGCAGTAAAATTGGTGCTACTGTTTAGTTGAAAAGGCTGAGAGTAATTAGCATCTGGTGGTGAGCCTGCAATCCTTTCAATTTATTTTCCACATTGTTTCAGGGAGCCACAACGGTGAATGCGTACATTCCTGAAGGACGGTGGTACAATGCTCATAAGCCACTACCACTGGACATGAAAAAAGGAGCATTCCAAGAAATACAAGCACTGTTAAGCGAAATCATTGTGCACATTCATGGGGGGTCCATTTTACCTATGATGCACTCCAACGTCACTACAAATGCGATGTGAGTGTTATGTTTTTTTTCAGTTTTTATTGATTTCTATTTTCATGACAGGAAATAAAGATCTTTCCCAAATGCATTAAGTAGACTTATATGATTTTGAATTCCAGACAAAAAAATGCTGCGAAATAATCAGAAAATATAGAAATAAGCTTTGGAAGGACGCACACAAAACGTTTAACCCTTGTGCGTGTCTGTAGCGGTTTTTGTTATAAAAGAAACCAGTTTTGGAAGAACTAGTACCATTAAAATTAACCCCTTAACTGCAGGGCCAAGGTGCACACTACCCAGCTGCAGTTCCGGTGATTGCATGCACAAGGTGATTTAACCCTTATCATTCGGAATTCACCAGTGTGTGAAATAAGTTTGACTAAAATAGTTCAAGGGTGGTGCCAGAATAGCTTCTAGGTGCCAAGCTATTCTGGCACCACCCTTAAACTAAAGCCATTGGTCTATATCCTTATCTCTAAGTACTATAATGTAGCTTGCAAATGGCAGTGTACAAATTTGAAGCTTTTAGCCTCGGTGTGGTATGGGTTAATGAAGCTTTATTTGGTGCTTTTGCAGGCGAAGGCAGCCCTTTGTCTTGCTGGTGGCACCAGATCAGGACATGGCAGCTTTTGGAGAACTGTACTGGGATGACGGAGAGTCATTGGGTTTGTTGTTTCCTCAAAACACTTTACCGATGGCATTACTGTAAGGAAAATGTTACCTAGCTAGCCTAATTTTAGCCAAAATTTTGTTGTGTACGTATATGGAAGTGTTGGCAGGCAGGGGGCGCCATAGCCTAGGCAGAAACCCGAGTAGCCTCCCTTCCGTCCCATCTGGGTACAAGCTCACAGGATGGATACTCACCAGTTATTTTCTTAGCTAGCCTGTAGACGGTTGTGTTCGTACGTCGCTCTTCGGATCTTACTGTGTGGATGTGACCGGTCGTCTTGTGACTTGACCTGAACTGTTCTTGGACTGTGTTGGTGCTTGGCTGCGCGTATTGTGCTAGCTTGGAGGGTGGAGCTCACTTGGACTGTGCCTTGAGCTGTTTCGAACTTTCGGCTGTGCTTTGTGACTTGGACTTAGCGTGCCTGTGGACGGCCTCAACCCGGGGTGGTGACTGAGAGTCTCTTGGCGCCTTAGGACGTCGCTTCGACCGGCGTGGGTTTGCTTCTCGCACCGTTATGGCCAGGTAAAACCTCGGTTACTGCCCTCGACCGCCGCTCATGGGAAGGGAAGAGCGCCGGGCAGCGGCATGCTCTGTGCCCTTGATTGAGTTCGTTCTCACCTTCGCGCGCGTAATTATTGGTGAGCGGCCTCGGAGGCCACACTCGTTCATCCTTCATTGTTGCCTCTGTGTTGCAGTTACCAGGTCCGTACCTGCACGAGCTGCGGCGAATTTCAGTGGCCCAGTGACGAGCATGCAGTCTGCCTGCCCTGCTCTGGCTGTGAGTCCACGCATCCCTGTGCTGTTTGCGCCCCCTGGCTGGAAGAGAGATGGTCCCAGTTGTAGGGATTCTACCGCCGTGAACGCTTGACACCTACCATCGGCACTCGCTCAGAATACCACGAATGGGTCCATTAAATTTCCCATGACCGTGATGACTCGGACCAGTACAACTACTACCGCTCGGAATACCACAGATGGGTCTCTTAAGTTCTACCAGGCAGACGCCGGCACACGCACTTACGGCGGTCGTAGCCCCGGACCAGACGGTGGAACGCAGAACTGAAAGGAAGAAGGTGGCACGCTCGGTGCTTCGGAAAGAGAGGCACGAGGTGTACACGCGTCGGGATCCCGCCCCTAGACACTACGAACGCTCGGTTTCCCTATCGCAGGTCAGTGATGAGCTTCCACGGCCAGACAAGCTGCCTACATGGATTGGTGCCAGCTCGCTACACAGAGTAAACCGACACGAGCTGGGTGCATCCAGGGACCATGAGCTCCACAGGACTGCTGCATGTTCAACGTCATGATCCCAGGTCAGTGATGATGTGCCACGACCACTCGCTCCAATTGGGAAGACGAGAGCACGCTTCAGACGCAGTGTTGAGAGGCGAGAGCCGACAGCGAGCCCTGCCCACAACGCATCCGTTCGCCTGCTCGACCTCAGTTTCCGCCTCGATTGGACAGTTCACCTGACTTCAGAAGCGCTCGCTCGATGCACAGAGACAAGAGGCACGAGATGAGCACACGGCGACCTACCAGTATCGATGGGACGCTACGCGATGGGAGGACCGGCTCGACTACTGCTTCTCGTCGCCGTTCGAGTTCGTGGGACCAGCCGCCGAGACTGCGCTCTTCCTCTCGGACTTAGGGGGACAGCCATTGCCCTAGGTCTTCTTCGCGGAGGACTGGAGACAAGGTACGTCCTACCTCCACGGCGCTTGCTGACGCAGTACACACCGAGACTCCAGATCGAGACCTTCCCATTCTCCAAGTCGCAGCCGCTCCCCTCGTGACCGCGGTCTGCTCCTAGCAATTCGGCCTCTTCACACAGGACCCCGCGGGATCCGCCGGCGCTACGCCACTCGAGGCTTCGCCACAGCGGAAGACGCCCCCCTTCCAGCGCTGCTTCCTCTGCTCGTATGGCCGCCGCCGCTCCTGCGCTCACCAGTCGTTCGGATGAGTTGGCCGCCCCTGACCCTCCCCGCGCGCATGACAGACGACTCCATCAGCTTGGTGCCAGATGACTCCGTTTCGGCCTTGCTTGATGATGTCAGTGCCTCCTTTTCCCAACGCTCGTGTTCCCGAGATGAGATGGCTTCATCTCCAGCTACGCTGAGCCATGGGATGGAGACACTTCGGGCCTTGGATGAATCTGCTCGCCTTATCGTGTTATGTCTACCCGTGGAAGACTGCCCTCCTTCTCCCCCTGCCAAGAAGAGAGCCGAACGCCAGGCCAAACGCTTCAAGTCTCTGCCTCAACAGCCTGGTTTCTGGGACCTACACGACGCCCTCTCTACCCACCTCCTTTAGGGCTCCTTGTGCGACACCGGCTTCTTCTCCTACGCCAGGTGGCTGGCGGACCTGACCATTGCCTTCCGTCAGACCCTCCTCTCGCCCCATCACCAGTCGTGGTCATCTCCCCCCCCCCTCCCCCCCTCCGAGGCCTCGGCTTTTGTTCGCCCCTGCACACTCCCTGCCCCCACCTCCACCGACGTCCCTGCCCCTGCTTGGCCTAGACCTGCCCGCTGTCCCTTCGGGCGAGGCAGGGCCCGCTGACTGCCTTCCTCCTCCGTCCCCGCCGACCACTTCCGGGTCTCCTTTTGGCGGGAGGCTCGCACGACGCAGCGACGCCTTGAGATCGCTGTTTCCCGACGACCCGTGGATCCTGTCGACCGTTTGCGAGGGACTACAGCTCTCCTTCCGGTCGCCCCCCCCCCCCCCCCCCCCCCCCGCGCCGATCTCCCCTCTGGACTGCGGTGCCTTCAGATCAGCTCAGGGTCGACTCACTTCGCAGCGATGTCGCCACTGTACTACGGAAGAACGCCATGGAGGTGGTGACGCGGCACGACACGCCAGCCTTCTACAGCTGCTTCTTCGTGGTTCCCAAGCCGGGGGGCAAGTGGCGCCCCGTCATCGACCTTTCCACGCTGAACAAGTTCGTCGCCCTGTCCTTCCGCATGGAGACCGCCCGAGCCCTTCGCGTTGCAGTGCAGTCCATGGACCTTGCCGTCAGTCTCGACCTGTCGGATGCGTATCTCCACGTTCCCATGCATCCTGCGCCCAGACGCTACCTTCGCTTCGCCTTCGCCGGTGTAGTCTACCAGTTCCGTGCGCTTCCTTTCGGCCTCAACCTAAGCCCATTGGTTTTCACCCGGATTATGGACGCCGTCTTAGCCAGGGCCAGACGGACGTCTTCCAGTCCCACGTCGAACTATCTCGATGATCTTCTCCTGAGGAACCAATCGGACTCCGCCTTGGAGACGGACCTGGATGTGCTCCTCGCTCTGCTCGACAGACTCGGGTTCCTCGTCAATGCGGGCAAGTCCGACCTCACTCTTGTCGCGCCGCTTCATAAACCTGGGGATGGAGTTTCGTACCGACCTCAACGAAGTTGGTGTCTCCCGGATTCGTGTATTCAGAAGTTGGGGAATCTGGCGCGGCATGTGGCTCAAGAGGACACTATCACCGCCCGGGTGTGACTTCAACTCCTGGGCCTGATGAGCGCCGCAGCGGATCTCCTTTCCCTAGGACGTCTTTACTGCCGCCCACTGCAGCTGTGCAGCTGCACCTGCTCCTACGCTGGCGACCCTCGAAGGACGACATCGATTCCCTGATCCCAGTGCCTCCGATGCTACGTCCTCACCTCCTGCGCTGGGGGGACCCCGCCTGGCTCACTACAGGGGTCCCGCTTTACTCGGCGCCTCCCTGGTTGTCCCTCTGTGTCGACGCAAGCCTCGCCGGTTGGGGTGCTCACCTACTCCCGATTTTCTCCACAGTTCCGGTCTTTGGTCCCCAGATCTCCGGTCCCGACACATCAACTGGTTAGAGCTGAAGGCAGTGTGGCAGGCCCTCATGACGTGGGAGTCTCAACTACGGTGCCAGGAGCTCCTCGTCTTATCTGACAACTCCGTCGTCGCCTACATCCAGAAACAGGGCGGGACCCGCTCTCCCTCGCTGTGCATCCTTCTCTACCAGGTGCTCTGCTGGTGTGAGGATCGGGGCATCGCTCTTCGCGTAAGAACATCCCGGGACATCTGAATGTTCTAGCCGACTCTCTATCGTGCCGCGGCCAGCTACTCCACACCGAGTGGACGCTCCATCCGGACATCTTCAGGATGATCAGGACCAGGTGGGAGGCTCCCATGATCGACCTCTTCGCGATGAGGTGGAACCGCCAGCTACCGCTATTCGTCTCGCCGGTCCAAGACCCGCTCGCTTGGGCATTCAACGCGCTCTCCATCCCCTGGGACGGACTCGTCGCCTACGCTTACCCACCGACGGTGTTCCCAAAGTCCTCCTCAAGCTCTGCGGGTGCAACATGGTCCTGTTCCTGGTGGCCCCCCTCTGCTGGACCAGGTCATGGACTACAGACCTCCTGAACCTCGCCACATGCCCTCCTATGCAGCTCCCCATTCCATGCACGATGCTCAAGCAGCCGCGACAGGTGCTATACCATCCGTGCCCCGAACGTCTCCTCCTCCATGCCTGGAGATTGTGCAGCAAGCCCTCACAAGCAGGGGCTTCTCAAGTGCAGCAGTGGATGCTATCGCTGCAGCCCGCAGACCCTCGACCAGACGAGTTTACGAGGGAAAGTGGCGAGTGCTGTGTGACTGGTGTGGCAACAACCTCCTCTTCCCCATGGACTTGACGGTGCCCCAGCTGGCGGAGTTCTCCCTCTGGCTCTTCAACGACCAGGGTCTGGCTCCAATCACCATTCGGGACTAACTAGCCATGATCGCCGACACCTACCGGCACTTGGGCCGGCCCGACCCTGGTAGCTGCAAAGACCTCGCCGATCTGATGACCCACTTCGGTCTGCAACGCCTGGCCCTGCGATTGCTTTTGCCGAGATGGGATCTACCGTGGGTGCTTACGTGGCTCAACTTGGACCGCTTTGAACCTCTTCAGTTGGCGCACATGCCGGACGTGACTCGGAATACGTGCTTCCTGTTGGCTCTCGCCACTGCTTCCAGGGTCAGTGAACTTCACGCGCTGTCGACATGCCCAGCTTGCTTGCAGTTCAGGATGGACGGCTCCGTGCAACTGCTACCTGAACCGGCCTTCCTGGCCAAGATGCGGTCACCTTTAGGCGCCCCACAGATGATGACCATTCGCCCTTCACGAGTGACGAACTCCACCCGAGAGACCAAACAACAGGACCCGGTGAGAGCCTTACGTGTGTACCTGCGTCGGACCAAGCCACTGCCTGTTTCTCCCTCTGTCCCCAGGTAGACGTGACATCTCAGCCCAGACCATTTCCTCCTTGCTCTGATGGGCGATTCGCTCTGCCTACCAGGACCTCGCCCCCGATGCGGCCAAACGTATGAACATCAGGGCACACGAGGTCAGAGCCAAGGCCGCAAGTCTCGCCTTCAACCGCAATTGCGCTGTCAAAGACATTGTGGCGGCCGTGGGATGGCGAGCTGAGACTACCTTCGCCCGCTTCTGAGGGACCTCTCCGCCCAGCGGCAGAATCTTTCACTGGTGGGAGACATCGCAGTGGCGCAACACTCCCTCCCGGCGCCCTAGGTATCTTAGCTAAAATTATCGGGAGTTTGCTTAGGGAGGGCGGGCCTGATGGCCAGTGTCTGTGTTTAGGGGCGCTATAGCGGCACCCACCTCCTCTTCGGGATTCTTCCTTACAGTAATGCCATCGGTAATGTGTTTTGAGGAAACAAATGTATTTTTCTTTGAAATGAATTTTTTCAAAAAATACTTACCGATGGCATTACTCGCAGGTCCCTCCCACCTGCCCCCGCTTGCCGCCGGTCCGCTAAGAAACCAACTGGTGAGTATCCGGTGAGCTCGAACCCGGATGGAACGGAAGGGAGGCTACTCGGGTTTCTGCCTAGGCTATGGCGCCCCTCGCCTGACAATACTCCCATATACATACACAACCAAATTTTGGCTAAAATTAACCTAGCTAGGTAACTTTTTCCTTGCAGTAATGCCATTGGTAAGTTGTTTTTTTTTTTAATTCATTTTAAAGAAAAATACATTTTCAGAACACTCGCCGATCTTTTTCCTCTAGTACTTGAGCAGACAGAAAGAGTTCAATATTTATCATTTGAATCATAGTTAGTATTATCATTTTCAGTGTCTGGAGTATTCAAGGAGGGGGTTTCACCTATAAGGGGGGACAAGTCATCTCTCGAAGGTTAGAGAGTAGTCCACCAGTATAGGTCCCCACTTTGACAACTAACTCTCACTTGTGGCTTCATGTAGCTGCAGCATGCACAGTGGCCACACCATGGGCAACAGCTTCGACTGGCTGGCTAAACCAAGTGAGGGGAAACCGGGGGTCTCAAACCCTTGGTGAGGCAGGACTTGCTCGTCCTAGCATGCAAAGTCTGTCACCGGCCGACTAGGTGGAGGAAACTCGATCAAGGGTTCAACGGTCAAGAGGGCGGGTCAGCAGTGCACTGTGGAGTGCATAGGGCATGTCAGAGCACGGAAGAAGACATGGCCATCCACTGCAGCCAAGGAAGTTACCAGTTTTAACGTCTCATCCTGCCACTGGACTCTGATTTCTGCGGCCGAGAGGGTGGGGTTGCTCCAGCGCAACAGCTTCTCCACCAAAATCTGCCTCACGCACAGGTTTTGTGCATGGATCTTCATCTTCACCAAATCTGCTTCTTCATCCTCTTTTTTCATCTGCCTCCTCCAGAAGCCCTGCGGCGATGGGGAACGGGCGAAACGACAGGTAGAGGTTACTACTGGGAGTCGTTGGTCCGAACCTGCACATAGGCGGCCTGTGGACCAGTGGTCGCTCTTCCTTGTACCAGGGGCAGCAGGGAAGTTTGGCAGCATCCAAGGCGACTGAGCAGCCCTCTTCAGGACAGCACTGCTCACCCTAGTAAGGGAGGGAACTAGAAAAGGTGTTGCCTGCCCTACACCAAACCAGTCAGCTTACCGCGACTGGCGGTTTAACCCTTTTATGCAGTCGAAAAAAAAACCAAAGAAAGAAACTTATTCTCGGTACATGGAACGTACAAACCCTGTTGGACAGAGATCAGACGCAGAGACTGCACAGAAGAACAGCCCTCATAGCCAGGGAGCTGGTGAGATATAAAATCGACATTGCAGCTCTTAGTGAAACCAGATTTGCTGACGATGGCTCGATCTGTGAACCTGAAGGTGGGTACACCTTCTTCTGGAAGGGCAAAGCAGAGAACGAGGACAGGATACACAGAGTTGACTTCGCCATCCGCACCATGCTTCTCCGACAGCTGCCTTCTCTTCCCACTGGCATCAGCGAACGAGTGATGAAGCTCCATTTCCCCATCTCCCACACCCGACATGTCACTATCATCAGCGCCTATGCTCCAACACTCACCAACGCCGATGACGACAAGGAGGCGTTCTATGAGAGCCTCGACTCCCTCCTGAAGTCCACCCCTGCAAGTGACAAACTCATCGTGCTTGTTAACTTCAATGCTTGAATTGGGTACGAATGTGACTGCTGGGAAGGAGTGATGGGCCCACACGGGCTGGGCAAGATGAACAGCAATCGCCTGCTGCTGCTGATATTGTGCGCTGAGAATCGACTCGCCATCACCAACACCCTCTTCAGGCTGGCTAGTAAGTACAAGACAACATGGATGCATCCCAGGTCTAAGCAGTGGCATCTCATAGACTATGTCATTGTCCGCCAGCAGGATACTTGTGATGTCAGAATCACCAGAGCCATGAGAGGAGCCGAGTGCTGGACCGACCATCGGCTGGTGCGGTCTGTCCTCAACCTGCACATTGCACCAGCACACCCGAACAGGCCGAAGCTCACCCGACCTTCATTCAACCTGGCCAAGCTGAAGCACCAGGACATCAAGGAAAACCTCCAGTCCCACCTTGATGACCTGCTAACTGCCCATGGACCATTGACTGGCAACCCAACTGAAATGTGGAACCAGTTCAAGGGGATGGTTACAGTCTGCCAAAGACGTGCTTGGACGCAAGCAGAGGGTACACCAGGATTGGTTTGATGAGAACAATGAAGAGATCAACAAGCTACTGGAGCATAAGCGCAATGCCATCATCAAGTGGCAGAACGACATCAACTCCTTGTCCAAGAAAGACCGCTTCAAACACCTCCAGAGAAAAGCTCAGAGAGAGCTCCGCAACATGCAGGACACCAAGGCAAAAGAATTTGAACACTTTGCTGAATCCCAACAACTCCAAGGAGTTTTTCAGCACAATGAAAGCTGCCTACGGCCCTGCCAGACCCAGCACAACCCCTCTCTTTTCTTCCGACGTCTTCACCTTGCTGAAGGACAAAAGCAGCATCACTGAGCGCTGGAGAGAACACTTCTCAAATCTGCTGAACCTGCCTTCCACTGTCAACCCCGCGGCCCTGGACATGATTCCCCAAAAGCCGACACTGGATGACCTTGACCTCCCGCCTACCCTGGACGAGGGCAAGAAAGTGATCAACCAGACTAGCTCCGGCAAGACTGCAGGCATGGACGGCATCCCTGCAGAGCTCTTCAAAGCAGCCGGACCTGAGACCCTTGATGCCTTCCTCAACATTCTGACATGCATCAGGGCAGAGGAGAACACGCCACAGGAATATAGAGATGCTACAGTCGTCTCCCTGTTCAAGAACAAGGGCAGCAAAGCAGACTGTGCCAATTACCGAGGGATCTCACTCTTGTCCATTGCTGGCAAGATCCTCGCGAGAGTCATCCTCAACTGCCTGATCAGCTCTGTATCTGAGGAAGCGCTCTCAGAGGCTCAGTGTGGCTTCAGACCCGGCCGCAGCACAGTCGACATGATCTTCTCTGTGAGATAGGTCCAGGAGAAATGCATTGAGCAGCACATGGACCTCTACACTGTCTTCATAGTTCTGACCAAAGCATTCGACACTGTGAGCAGAGAAGTGCTTTGGGTCATCCTCACAAAGCTCGGCTGCCCCAGGAAGTTCACCAACATCATCTGCCTCTTCCATGATGGAATGGTAGGAGTTGTCCAGTCAAACGGCGACACATCCACACCCTTCGACATTTCCAACAGTGTCAAACAAGGTTGTGTTCTTGCCCCCGTGATGTTCAACCTGTTCTTCACGTGTGTCCTGACCCATGCAGTACGTGACCTTGAGAAGGGAGTGTACCTGAAGTACAGACTAGACGGCTCTCTCTTCGACCTCCATCGACTGAACGCCAGGACCAAGACCATCAAGAGACTGATCCTTGAGGCGCTGTTTGCCGATGACTGTGCGCTGATGGCGCACACGAAGTCTGACCGCCAGACTATCATCAACAGGTTCTCGGAAGCCTCTCAACTGTTTGGCCTCACCATCAGTCTCAACAAGACCGAGGTCCTTCACCAACCAGTCCCAGGCACAAGAGCCCCCCCACCCCCCTCCTACCCAAAGTGTATATCGAAGGCACCGAGCTGAAGGCTGGCAACCAGTTCAGGTACCTGGGGAGGATCATCTCTTCTGACGGTACTATCGACAAGGAAATCGCAGCTCGCATCAACAAAGCCAGCCAAGCCCTGGGTCAACTGCGCACTCGTGTGTTGAATAACAACAACGTCAGCTCTCCACCTAGATCAAAGTCTACAAGGCAGTAGTCCCCCCAGCCTCCTCTACGGCTGTGAGTCATGGACGCTGTACAGAAAGCACCTCAAACAGCTTGAACGTTTCCACATGAAATCCCTGCGCTCACTCATGGGATTCAAATGGCAAGACAAGGTGACAAACCTGTAAGTCCTGGATAATGCTGGCGTAGTGAGTATTGAAGCCTTGATCATAAAGACACAACTTCCCTGGACAGGTCACGTCATACGCATGGATGATTCTCGCATGCCACGCCAACTCCTGTATGGTGCACTCTCAAAAGGCCACAGGAAGCAAGGATGGCCAAAGAAACGCTTCAAAGACTGCATAAAAGACAGCCTCAAGTACTGCGTCTTCCCGGTAAAGGATCTTGAAGCACAAGACAGATCTGGCTGGCATGCCGCCACCAGGAAAGCCTGCACGCTCTTTGAACACAATCGGCGCGAACAGTTCACCAGTGCCAGAGCTCGCAGAAAGACAGCGTCTACTCTCCCCACAGCTATGTTCCAGTGCCCCCATTGCCCTCGCAGGTGTGGCTCCAGGATTGGCTTGGCCAGCCACACCCGCACCCACAAATAGAAGTCATGCACAATGACGACATCGGTTTTCGATGGTCTACCCATTATTATCATTTTCAGTAAGTTAGTTTGGCGTGTATCGAGCTCATGAACCCTGTTGGAGATCCTGTAAGTCTGTGTCACATTGTGATACACTTTTGCATGAAATAAATTTGACTATCGATATTTCAAGGATAGTGCCAGAATAACTGTCACCACCCTTCAACTAAAATGGTTGGTCGATCTCCTGGTCTGTCTCTCTCTCTCTCTCTCTTCTCTCTCTCTCTCTTGGCTTGACTTGGCGAACGAAGATTTTATAGGAGTTGCCCACGACGTCTGCAGGCTTGTTCGTGGCTGCGGAGGCCAATCCGAGACAGGCAGGTTCGACCGCAGTGGCTGCAGGGGAAGGTATGGCCAGGGTTCTGAGCTGCGGCATCTCTGTTTTTTCTCCTGAGCCGCTTGTCCTTAAGGCTAGCTCTGTGAGAGTCCTCAAAGGAGACAGCTGCCTTGTAAATGGTGGAGCGCCAGGTGTCACGGTCCGCAGCAAGCGAAGACCACTGGTGGTGGTCGATTTGGCAGGCACTAAGTGACTTCTTGAGACAGTCTTTGTATCTCTTCTTTGGTGCCCCTCTGTCACGGTGTCCAGTAGCAAGCTCGCCGAACAGGGTGATCTTTGGTAGGCGATGATCCTCCATCCTGGAGACATGCCCCGCCCAGTGGAGCTGTGTCCGCAGCAGCAAAGCCTCGATGCTCACAGTTTCAGCCTGTTCAAGGACCTCGACGTTGGTGACATAGTCACTCCAGTGAATGCCCAGGATGGTACGCAGGCAGCGCTGGTGGAAGCGTTCGAGGAGTCGTAGTTGGCTGCGGTAGAGGGCCCAGGACTCGGAACCATACAGCAGGGTGGTGAGGACCACAGCTCTGTACACGCTGATCTTGGTGCCTGTTTTCAGCTGTTGATTGTGCCACACCCGCTTGAAAAGTCGCCCGAAAGCGCTGTTCGCTTTTGCCAGCCTGCTGTCAAGCTCCTTGTCCAGCTTGGCGTCCGACGTGATCGTGGACGTTTCCTAAAGCCTGCGTGGTGGAGCTTTTTGGTGGAGTGCAGGGTGCGCAGTACTGGCCCCACCCTTTAAACCCTTGGTTCATCTGCCATGGCCTAGCAAGCTGGGACGATGGCATCGAGGTCCTCGGGTCGTAGGTTTTATATCAGACTGTCCTTGTCCTAGTCTCTGGCTCAAAAGCCTTCCCCGGAGACACAGGGGCTTTGATGTCAGGGGTTTCCTCCCTTAGCCTTTCCGCAGCCAAGCGGTCAGGCCTGCAAGGCAGCAGGCGACTCGTGGAGGGCGGGGTCGTCTATGTCCCGTGCAGATGTGAACATCTGCCCACTGCCCTGGTCTGTATTCAGGCTTCAAAGGACCGTACACAAATTTGAAAAAAATTCAGTTTACTTCATTGTGCTTGCAGCCAGTGCATTGCTGTAATCAGGACCATGCAATGGCTGTGTTTACAAGAGGGTTAACTCATTCAGTGCCTTGATTGTCTTTCTGCTGTCTTCAATAATTCAACACCAGAAATCACTAGCTGCCCCAGAAACGCGGATTTAGAGTGGTGTCAGCAAGAGGCACAGATTTTCATGAGCCTCTGCAACTGCTGGGACTCTCTCTAGGATCTATACCTCTTGCAATTGGGTGTATTCAAATTCTCTTGGCACTGAATGGGTTAATACTAGACAGTAATTTATTTTCTCAAAACACATTACCGATGGTATTACAGTTAGGAAAAGTCCCTTAGCTAGCATAATTTTAGCCAAAATTTGGTTGTGTCCGTATAAGGGAGTGTTGGCAGGAGTGGGGCGCCATAGACCAGGCCATAACCCGAATAGCCTCCCCTTATTCCCATCCGGTACGAAATTACCCGGCATACCTCAGTTTAGTTCTTAGCTAGCACTGTGGAAGGTTGTGTCTGTTTCGCGCTCTACGTTTCTTCGACCGGTCGGCTGACGACCTTTGCTTACTGTTCGTTCTGTGGAACTTTGGAACTTTTTGGAGCTATTAGAGTCGAGTCTGGGACTTCTAGTGCTCATGCCTGTTACGGCTCTGTGGTGTATGGCTCAGCTTCCAAGTCTGTGCTACAGCGTCTGAACACAATTCACCATCAGGGTCTGCGGATATGTCTTGGGGCCTTCAGGACGTCTCCAGTTCCTAGTCTGTATGCCGAGGCAGGGGAGCCTTCTCTCAAGCTCCGCCGCATCCGCCTCATGCTCAGCTACGTTCTGAAACTGAAGGCCCATCCAGACAATCCTGCCTATGATTGTGTTTTTAAACCATCGTTTGCAGAGATTTACGATACCCATCCGGGAGCTGTCCGTCCACTTTCTTTCCGTGTCCGACCTCATCTGCAGGCGGCCGGATTGGACCTGGACAGAGTTTCGAAATCCCTGCAACACATCACTCCACCTTGGCTCTTACCAGTTCCTGACATCTTGCTGGACTTGACTGCCCACAAGAAAGACTCTACTCCACCAGCCATATACCAACAGAGCCTCAATGAACTGCTTTCAATTTTTCCTGGCTATTGTCGCATCTATACCGATGGGTCAAAGTCTGAGGATGGGAGAGTGGCTGCGGCCGCAGTGTCCTCTCGCCATCCTAGACGCCCCTTTAAGCACCGCCTCCCAGACCACTCATCTGTATTTAGTGCGGAACTGCAGGCGGTTCTGCTGGCACTCAGGCATGCTTATCGATCTAGAGAAAGGAACTTCCTGATTCTGTCTCTCTTTCTGCCCTGCAGGCCCTTCAGGGCACGGGAAATGACCACCCACTGCTGGTGCAGATCAGAGAGCTCCACGTGGACTTGATGAAGGAATATTATGATATCATTTTTATTTGGGTGCCAGGGCATGTGGGCATCGAAGGCAACAGGATCACAGATTCTGCTGCCAACGATGCCCGCAATGACCCTGTCCCTGACACACAGACTGTTTATAGTGATTTTAGACATGTGGCTAGTGCGTACATAGCCCGTGAGTGGCAGTCCGAGTGGGACAAAGAGGAAGCTAACAAGCTGCATGAAGCCCTTCCCAAGTTGTCTGACGGTCTACCTTATCGCTGCGGCAGCCGCCGTGAAGAGACTGTCCTGGCTCGGCTCCACATCGGCCACACGTATGTTACGCACTCTTATTTACTTAAACAGGAGGAGCGTCCATGGTGTTATACCTGCGACGAGCAGTACTCTGTTCAACACTTTTTGTTGTCTTGTGCTGATCTAATCGACACAAGGTATAAACATTTCACGGCAGACTCCTTGAAGGTTTTGTTCCGGGATGTGCCCCCGGACAAGATCTTCAGTTTTCTGAGAGAGTGCCATATTTTTAATAAGATTTGAGCGTTTATAGATTATGATGTTTCTATTATTTTGACCTTTTTGAGAGTCTTCCGACGTTTTCTTTAAAGACCTGTGCGACATTTTAGCCTGACATATTTTTAAGGTATATTTACATCATGTCTTAAGACCTTTCTTTTAGTCTGGCTGACCAAATTTTTACCCTTCCCGCCGTGAGATGGCCTTAGTTGCCTGCTCGTCGTTAAACCCAAATAACTAACTAACTCTTCCTGGCTACGCTGGGTCATTCGCTCAGCCTACGTCGAGCTCTCCCCACAGGGAGCGAAGAGGTTACAGATTCGGGCGCACGAAGTACGAGCTATGGCCACAAGCGTCGCCTTTGACAGGAACTGCGCTGTCAAGGACATCGTGGCTGCAGTGGGCTGGCGGTCGGAATCCACTTTCGCCCGCTTCTATCTACGGGATCTGGCCGGGCAGCGAGACAACCTCGCCCTTTTGGGGGACATCACGGTGGCACAACACTCCCTCCCGGCGCCACAGGCGCCGTAGGTACACACCTTTTAGGGATTGAAGAGTGTCGGAGGAGAGGAGGGGGTCATGATCCTAGAGAAAACCCTCTAGAGATGCGGCACCCTCCTCCTGTTCGGCATTCTCCATGTAGTCATGTCATCGGTAATGTTTTTGAAGAAACAAATTCATTTTTCTTTAAAAGGTATTTTTTCGAAAAATACTTACCGATGACATGACTCGAAGGACCCTCCCACCTGCCCCGCTTGCCGCGGGTGAGCCTAATTTTGTGACTGGAGTTCACAGGTGAATAGGGCTGATGGGTAGGAGCGGGAGACAACTCTCGGTCCCTCTGCGGGTTCCCCGAGTGCTTCCCGGGTTGTGTTGCACAACCGGTTCTTAGGCTAGAATTGAGCAAGGAGTGGAAACTCCATGTAGTCATGTCATCGGTAAGTATTTTTCGAAAAAATACCTTTTAAAGAAAAATGAATTTCTTCGCGGATTCCATGGAGGATGGAGTTTGTGACCGTCCGGTTCGAGTAGAACTCCAAGTAGACGGGAGCAGTGCAGAGTAGGAGCGTCCCTCAGAGCCTTTCTTCGGGTTCACTGTTAGGACTTTTGACACGCCAGCGGATCGCTTTTCAGCCTGACACTTCTTCTGTTTGGAGAAGATTGGCGTACACATGGGAGATACTAGTGCTCTTGAGGCCAGCTGCGCTTGGAGTCGTCGCTACGGCCATATCTTCCAGCTTCCCTGCTCGCCATTGAGAATCGAATGCTGAGGTTTTACGGGGGGGTTGTCCGACAATCCCTATTGCTAGAGGTTTGCGGCGGATATGATAGTAGCGCAGTCTGCAGCCACGAGGAGAGCCTCTTGTCGCCTACAAAGGTTGGTGGGCATTTTCCTGGCTCGGTGCGCCTCGTCTCCTCTCCAGTCGTGGTCAGCTCTTTCCCACATGCCCCCTTTGCAGCTCCCCACTCCTCGCACGATGCTCAAGCAACCGGGACAGCCGCCGCTACAGCCGGGCCCTGAACTTCTCTTCCTCCATCCCTGGAGTTCGTGCAGCAAGCCCTCTACCGCAGAGCCTCCCCTAGGGCGGCAGTGGATGCGGTCGCGACAGCCCGCAGACCCTCAACCAGACGAGTTACGAGGGGAGACGACGAGCGCGGTGTGACGGGACTGACAACAACCTTCTCTCCCTCCGGACTTGACGAAGCCCCAGCTGGCGGAGTGCTTCCTCTGGCTATTCAACGACCAGGGGCTGGCTTTGATTACCTTCAGGGCTACTTAGCTATGTTCGCCGACACCTACCGGCGCGTGCGCTGGTTGACCCTGGTAGCTGTAAGACTTCGCAGATCTGAGGGTCACATTGGTCGGCAATGCCCAGCACTGTTTCGCTCGGGCCATGAGGGGTCTAGCATGCGGGCTTACGTGGTTCAACTCCGTCTGTTTGAACCTCTGCAGTTGGCGCGTTTGACAGGTGTAACTCGGAAGACGTGCTTCCTGGCGGCCCTAACCTCAGCCTCAGACACAGATGAACAGAACCCGGTGAGAGCCTTACGCGTGTCTTAGCCACGTCTTCCAGGGTCAGTGAACGTACGTGCTGTCGACACACCCAGATTGCTTGCAGTGTCGGATGGCCGACTCCGTGCTACCCGAACCATCTTCCTGGCCAAGACGCGGTCTCCTTGACGGCGACACAGATGATGACTTTTCGCCCTTCACATATGACGGACTCCACCCGGGAGAACAGACTACAGAACCCGGGGAGAGCCTTATCTGTGTCCTAGCCACGTCTTTCAGGGTCAGTGGACGTACGCGCTGTTGTCGTGCACAGATTGCTTGCAGTTCCAGACGGACGGCGCCGGGCAACTGCTACCTGAACCGACCTTCTGGGCCAAGACGTGGTCGCCTTTTGGCTGCCCTACAGATGATGACTTCCGCACTTACGAGTGACTGACTCCACCCGGTAGTCCAGGCAGGAACCGGTGAGAGCCTTACGTGTGTACCTGCGCCGGACCAAGCCTCTGCGCAGAGGACGCACCCGCCTGTTTCTCCCTCTGTCCCCAGGTAGACGTGACATCTCAGCCCAGACCTTCTCCTCCTGGTGCCGGTGAGTGATCCGCTCGGCCTACCAGGACCTCGCCCAGATGCAGCCAAATGTATGAACATCAGGGCGCACGAGGTCAGAGCCATGGCCGCAAGTCCCGCTTTGACAGCACCTGTGCAGTTTAGGACATTGTGACGGCGGTGGGATGGCAAGCTCAGACCACATTCGCCCGCTTCTACCTGAGGGACCTCTCCGCCCAGCGGCAGAACCTCTCGCTGGTGGGAGACATCGCAGCAGCGCAACACTCCCTCCCGGCGCCCTAGGCGCCGCAGGTATCTTAGCTAAAATTATCGGGAGTTTGCTGCGGGAGGGCAGGTCTGTGGGCGGTGTTGGTTGGCATTAGGGGCGCTATAGCGGCACCCACCTCCTCTTCGGGATTCTTCCTAACTGTAATACCATCGGTAATGTGTTTTGAGAAAACAAAGGAATTTTTCTTTAAAATGAATTTTTTTGAAAAATACTTACCGATGGTATTACTCGAAGGTCCCTCCCACCTGCCCCGCTTGCCGCCAGTTTGCTAAGAAACTAAACTGGGGTATGCCGGGTAATTTCGTACCGGATGGGAATAAGGGGAGGCTATTCGGGTTATGGCCTGGTCTATGGCGCCCCACTCCTGCCAACACTCCCTTATACGGACACAACCAAATTTTGGCTAAAATTATGCTAGCTAAGAGGCTTTTCCTAACTGTAATACCATCGGTAAGTATTTTTCAAAAAAATTCATTTTAAAGAAAAATTCATTTTTATTGCCAAGTTCTGCAGTTTATCTCTGTTTGAATGCACTTTTTTTTTCTCTGTATTTGGAAGCGTGTTTTTTCTTTCTTTTCAGATTCAGTTGAATCACAGCAGTATACCTTGGTGGAATTCCAGCTGAGAGGGGTAAGCTTGGCTTCAGCATTTTCTCCAGATTTTCTTCAGTTTGAACAAGGATTTTGATATTTCAGTATCTAATAATGCGGTTTAGTTTAAAGATGATTTTGTCAACGGTGTTAATAGCATGTAAAATGGCCTTTGCCTTTGAGAGGCATAGGCTGCCTAGAGCCCCTATAGCTGCAGAGGTCTAGGAGACTTGGTGCTTCTTGCATGTCTGTTCCTGGTGTCGTTTGTTATTGTTTTCTTTACTTCATTCTAAAAAAAAAAATTCTTTTAAGAAAAAAAATGTGTGACCAAGGATATCTCATGAAAAGGCCTGTTAACCCATTTAGCCCCGAGTAGCCTACGTTCTTGTTCCCAGAAATTACTGGTCCAACCAAGAATTAACTTGAAGACTGCAGGTGCTCGGTCTTTTCAGTACCAGGTTCCTCATGTGTGGAACTCACTACCTCTCCATGTATGTCAATCCCGGACACTCAGTCTTCAAAACCAACCTGAAAATGTATCTTTTTAATTTGGCATATCAGTGTTAATTTTCCTTTGCTTCCCATCATGAGATTTTTGGATGGTGTTACTGTAAACAGAATGTGTTCGTTGTGTGAAAGACTGTGGTTAGTGAGCCTGAACTGTTTTTGTTGTTGTGATTTGTAGTTTATTGTGTGTGTTTATAATTATTTGTAAAGCGTTCCGAGCCTGCATAAGTGGGGAAGGAAGCTATAGAAAAGGGCTGTATTATTATTATTATAATTCAAGGGTAGTCACTAGTGCCAGATTAGCTTGGCGCCTGAAGGCGCCAAGCTAATCTGGCACTACCCTTGAATTATCATGGTCAGTCAATCTCCTGCAACTGGTACATAGTTGTTTGGCAACACCTCCAAAATTTGAGAAATGCTATCTTGGGGCTAAATGGGTTAACCTGTTTAGCCCTGACACAACACAATTGTAAAAGATATGGATGGACCATGATAATAGGTACCAGCAGCCCTATACATAGCACTGTCATGCACCTGATTTTTGCCCTCCAACCTCTTTGCTTCAAACAGGTCTAGCTCTTTTAATTAAGGCTTCCATGCAATAAACTTTGTATGCATTTGCAGAAAACGTTGCGTTTTTTCGTTTGAGTCCAAGTGTGAATGTGGATGTTGTACCGTTAGTGAAAAAAAGCAGTTGTTAAAAATGACCATTTTCGTCGAAACGGCACCGGTTGCTCGCTTCCCGAAGCAAGCTCACTGCAGTCACGTTTCAAATGCTCGCCGGACGTGTACTATAAATAGAACAACGCAATGGTATACGTCACATTCGACCCACAGCAGCCGGACGGAGCGGATGGTCCCCCGCGCTCCTCCCCCGCGCTCCTCCCCAAGCAAGCCACTGCCACGCTTCACCGCCTCGCTGCTCACCGCACAGCCTCGTACGAGTACCGACCACAGCTACTATGTCGGCCCACCGAAACAGATGCCAACCCACCCTTATCAGGGCGACTGAACCTTGATACAGTCCACAAAGATCAAGTCTTCCAAAGACCATCCTATGAACGCTAGGATGAAACGACCAACCTCAGGGAGACTGAAAGGATCAAGCTTTGTGGGGGAGACGGGGGCGCTGCGGAGAGGGCACCGGGCAAGGCTGCCTGCGCAGGTAGAAGCTCTGAATCCTGCTAGCGACCTTCCACCTTGGGAAAGTAAGCCAGAAAACATCACCATCTCTTCCACGGTACCCTACATCACCACCGGAGATGAGCACAGCACTGTGAGCAAGAAAGCCCTGGCACTGGCCATGCTCGAAGAGGGGTGTCCCCGGGGGGCATGGATGCGGGCATGCACCGATGGATCAGCCGCGGGTGCAGTTTGGGATGGAGGGGCTGGGGTGTACGTTCGGTGCCCAGGCGGAGAATGGCAGGCGGAGGCAGTACCAGCAGGCCTTCGCTGCACAGGTTACAGAGCTGGGGTGGAAGCCCTGGTCCACGCAGCTAACACCCTTAGTGGCACTGCAGACCCTGATGCCCAGGTTGTCTTCCTTACTGATGCCATGTCTGTCCTTGAGGCAGCAACAGCAAGCAAACTGCCACGTCTACAAGAGGCACTGCAAAACATCAAGTGCACCAGACTGGTGCTGCAGTGGATCCCTTCACACTGTGGCATCTACGGCAATGAAGAAGCTGACTGAATGGCAAAAGCGGGCGCAGAGAAAGAAGATGAAAATGGAGTCAGCTTCACAGAGATGAAGACCATCATTAAGTCTGTGTACAGACCACCACAACGGCCCATAGACAGTTACCATCAGCTGTCCAGACAAGAGCAGGTGACCATCTTTCGTCTGAGGACCGGGCACAACCGACTCGATTTCCACCTGCACAGATGCTTCCAACTCGTGCCATCTCCCCTGTGCCCTTGTGGAGAAGCAGAGCAGACCACAGAGCACATCCTCCAGGACTGTGGGAACCACCAGCCGCTGAGGGAGGAGATATGGCCGAAGCCCGCCACTCTACAAGAGAAACTGTATGGGCCTGTGGGGGCGCTACAGAAGACCACAGATTTCATTTTGAGAGCCAAACTCCAAGTGTGACGGCGTTCGAGAAGAAGAAGAAGGGCGACTGAACAGAACAGCTACGTCCAACAAAGCACAACCTCTTCAACCGACTGGACGTCCAGTCAAAATAGACCAACATTCCGCGAACGAGCAACAAGGGAAGACACCCTAGCATACGCAGAAGAATTCACCGCCCACTACGCCAGGATCCATAACCTACCAGTCCCACAGACCAGTCGCTTCTCAAGAGAGATGACCACTCACTACGCAGCGAACCCAGCAAGTACCACAACCGCCACCTGTTCACCAGTTTACGAGGCCGATCACCAGTCGGAGCCAGGATCTGAGCCGGACTCTACACCAGCCCCTCCTCTGGTCCACATCCCAGAACACCTGTTAAGAGAGAGGGACTGGACCAAAAGAGAGAAGAAAGTCCGCTTGGGAGCCATGGATCTCGACGGCCTCGTCAAACTACTGACAGCGACAGCACCAGCCATAATCTCCTCCCATGGAGACGGCCACCACCGGGCGCTAATCACCACCCGGTGGTTGTTCGAGAATGGAGCACTAAAAGAATTTCATCCGCCCAAGACGACAAGCCTCGGATGTCAGGGAGTCCCTCTGACATGGGAAGCAGAAACGCAAATCTCCCCACCTGCCACCAAGTCAACAGGGAGCCTAACCTCCCCAACTACAGAAACTAAGGAAACCAACACCCCGCCAACGACTACAATAGAAACGGGCAGCAAAACAGAACCACACCCAACCTGCACAGACGCCAGCACTTCCACAACACTAGCCACGAAGGATCAATCCTCAGACCCTATCCTGATCAATGGACCCACCAGCCTACCACACCAACGACGCAGACGACCAACCCTACACATCCGGACCCGGGAGAGAAAAGACCAACGGCCAGCCCTACTGCCAACACCGCCACTACACCTCCGACTGCCACCACAAAACCGCTACCCTCCACGCCCAGTCCAGCGACAGATACCAAGACTAAGACTCCGCTGGCCGCCACCACCACCACCCCAACTACCAAGACATCATCACCAGCCACGGTACTACCGGCCACCACTACTCATACCAGAACTTCTCCAGTGGTTGGAACACCTCACCTCCCCCAACCGGCAATTCCATCCGCCACAACCACTGGGGAGAAACTACCCCCCCCCCCCCCCCCCCCCCCCCCCGGACGAAATCAGCGAAAGCGGGAAGTCCCCATCCCATTAAAAATAGCACTAGCACTAGTATATGTCACTGGAAAGTACTCGTCGTGAGCTTTGCAATGGTGCCAAATATGAAAGACATTTTTTTTTTTTAAAAAGACGACTTTTATTGCAAATTGTAACTTTTGAACTCAAAATTCGTCCTTTTGCTGAAATATTATGCATAGCTTGCATAGTATCATTCAAAAGTTCCTTCATTTTTTTTTCTTTTCTAAAATCTCGTTTCCGACAAGGTTACATGTATCTTACGCGTCCATTGGTTGAAATTCCGAGGTCACCCGTAGTCAAATATGCCGATGTTGTGTACAAAAATGGCGACCCCCAGTGCACTGATAATTTCGTTAAAAAGCGGCGATAAACTAAATAAGTTCACATCATTATCAATGTAAATGTCTTCTAAATCCATTTTGATACAATGCCAATTTATTTTCATGAGTGTTATGAAGTTTGATTTGTTTCTTCAAAAACATTACCGATGACATGACTAATTGGAAATGTCTACTACTTACTCAATTCTAGCCTAAGAACTCTGTGTTACCACACAACCCGGGAGGCACTCGGGGAACCCCCAGAGGGGCCGAGAGTTGTCTCCTGTTCCTGCCCATCCGGTTCCAAGTCACGTGGTGACTAACCAGTCATGCTACTTAGGCTCACACCGTTCGGACGTGTTTGCCCTAGCCTACGGACTTAGAACATTGCTGGTTCGACTGGTTGCTTCGCCGGTCTCCCTGACCCTTGACTACTCTTCTGCTTCGTCGGCCCTGCCTGTACCCTGTGTGGGTCTGCTTGCCCGCTGCTCTCTCCTGCGCCTTGGGTGGCTTGGGCTGCTCGGTATGCTTGCTGGGACATCGCCCGCGGTCGCGCTGTGGGTGTTATGGACGTTCCTTTCCCCGTTCCCGCTCTGGCGGAGAGGTAAGGTAGCTGTGTTAGCCCTCGGCCGGCTCCCGGGCTGGGCGCTGGTTCGAGCAGGGACGAAGACAGTCTTCATCTTCGCTGTAACTTTTCGCGCCAAAATCTCCCCTTAGCTTAGCGGGGCCCCACGTGCCCGCGCTCACTCATCTTTCAGCTGATTAGTGTTGCACGATTTGGCGCTGACCTGCTGGCTTGTACCTTGTTGGGTTTGGTTGAGGTACTTTATGCGTCCATGGCTCGCTTGGCTTGGTGGGGCCCCTCGTGCCCGCGCCCTGTCGCCATTACGTTGGTAAATGTTGCTGTACCAGACGCTTTCTTCATGCCTGTAACTGTCATGACATGCTTGGGTTTTGTTGTGCCTGATGCGTCGTATGCTCGCCTTAGCTTGGCGGGGTCCCACGTGCCCGCGCCCATTAGCTTTACGGGGATAGCTGTTGCAGGTCCAGACGCTTACTTACAGGCTTGTACCTCGTTATTTTGTGCCATTATGTTGCGAAGGCTCGCCTTACCTGGACGGGGTCCCACAGACCTTTGCCCGCGTGCCTCCAGGTATGTTTTGTGTTGCAGTTGCCAGTTGATGACCTGCACGCAATGCGAAGGGTTCCAATGGCCATCAGATAACCACAAGGTCTGTCCTCCCTGCGCCGGATGCACCTCTGACCACGCTTGCGACACCTGCTCCACCTGGCCTGAGCTGCGCTGGTCGCAGTTGTGAAGTTTTTACAGACGCGAGCGACAGGCACCTGTGTGTGATCCGACTCCAGTCGAGGCACCATTCCCCATGCCCAGAGCAGTGACCGCACGAGACCGCACCGACCTTGTGGAAAGGACCCCATACCGGACGCGGGAGCCTAGTGCTCGGAGCAGGACTGCTATCAACGCGACCGCTTGCAGGAGGGAGCCCGCCCGGACAAAGCCTTACGGAGAGAGGCGCCACGTGCCGTCCCATGTCCGCTGTCAGTCCTTGCTCGTCTCCAAGAAAGCCCGCTGACTCTTACGGGGAGTCGCTTCACCGGCAGAGAGTCCGCCTCACTGAGCCCGGCTCGGAGAGACCTTTACCCGCGCGTCCGAGGACTTCGGGCAGTTCAGAGCCCTCACGCTACTCCAGCTCTACCAGACGCTCTCGCTCCCCTGTTGGCGAGCGTAGGAAGAACCACGCTTCGCGCCGTTCCAGGGACCCTGGCCCCCACCGTTCTTCGGTGTCGTCGCGCTCGTCTTTGTCCTTCCCTCTACTGACCTCCCGCTCGTCTCGTCCCTCCTCTCCTCGCCCAGTCCGCGACCCTTCCCCCCCCCCCCCCCCCTCCCCTTCGGCTTCGTCGGCCCCGTTCGCGTAGTCGCAGTCGCTCGCCGCGCTCCGGACGCCCTGCCCGCGGAAATAGGTCTTCGCCACGTCGTGCCGCACCTCGCTCGCCTTCCCGTCTTCGTTGACAGCCCCCCCCCCCCCTCCTTTCGGGGCGCTTCCCCTCCTCCTCCTCTGGCCGCCGGCGGTTGGATGTCATCGCCCTTAGCCCCCGTCTGCATCACCGGACTCCCTCCCCCCGCCCGGTGGAGGATGACCCTGAGCCTGCTGCCCGAGGACTCCGTCTCCGCTCTGCTCTGGGGTCTTACTTCGGCCTGCAGCGTCCGGTGCTCTGCTCACTCATTCCTCGCTGGGACATACCCTGGGTACTGACTTGGCTAAACTCTGCCAGATTCGAACCGCTGCCTTTGGCCCGCTTTGCGGATGTGACTCGTAAGACATGCTTCCTGTTGGCCCTTGCCATGGCGGCCCGAGTTAGCGAGCTACACACGCTGTCAGCGCGCCCTGCCTGCCTGCAGTTCCGAGCGGATGGTTTTGTGCAGCTGCTTACGGACCCTGCCTTCATTGCCAAGACCAGGTCTCCTTTGACCGCGCCACAGGTGATCACCTTACGGCCGCTGAGAGGGACGAGCTTCCCTCAGGAGACCAGGCAACAGGATCATGTGCGAGCCCTACGCGTGTACCTTCGCCAAATCAAAGCCTTCCGGAGAGGACGCTCACGCCTCTTCCCGGCAGAACTGACATTTCAGCCCAGACGATATCTTCCTGGCTGCGCTGGGTCATACGGTCCGCCTACCAGGACCTCTCCCCACAGGGAGCGAAGAGGCTAAAGATACGTGCACACGAGGTACGCGCCATGGCCACGAGCGTCGCGTTCGACCGGAACTGCGCTGTCAAAGACATCGTGGCTGCCGTGGGCTGGCGGGCAGAATCTATCTTCATCCGCTTCTACCTCCGGGATCTGGCAGGCCAGCGAGACAACCTTGCACTGGTGGGGGACATCACTGCGGCGCAACACTCCCTCCCGGCGCCACAGGCGCCGTAGGTACGCACCTAGCTAAGTTTGTCAGGAGTTTGTGGCAGGGAGGATGGCTCTAATTGGCCCTACAGGGGTGCTTGGGCGCGGCAACCGCCTCCTTATCGCAATTCTTCCAATTAGTCATGTCATCGGTAATGTTTTTGAAGAAACAAATTCATTTTTCTCTAAAAGGTATTTTTTCGAAACATATTTACCGATGACATGACTCGGAGGACCCTCCCACCTGCCCTGCTTGTCGCTGGTGAGCTAAGTATCCTGACTGGTTAGTCACCACGTGACTCAGAACCGGATGGGCAGGAATGGGAGACAACTCTTGGCCCCTCTGGGGGTTCCCCGAGTGCCTCCCAGGTTGTGTGGTAACACAACGGGTTCTTAGGCTAGAATTGAGTAAGTAGTAGACACTTCCAATTAGTCGTGTCATCGGTAAGTATTGTTTGAAGAAAAGTACATTTTAGAGAAAAATGAATTTTATGTAATCGTGTGCAATTTGATCGCTTTGCAAGCAGCTAAATGATGCTTCCTCAGCTGAGTAGGCTTCGCGAGTGAACGCTCTTTGTATAATTTTTTCCTGTTCGGTTCCCGACTGAATATTTATTGTTATTATGCTGAAACGTATAATTTGAGCATTCTAGTTTGCATTATTGTAGCTAAAAGTAAAAAATAACCAGCCGATATTTTATTATTTTAAAATTAAAATTGGTCACTGGCGATAGGTTTTCAACTTCCGGTAACGTTATGGTTCTTGGCTATGCGTCGGCTGCTACGCAAAGCAGAGGCGACTGGTAAGCTACGGGTACATTTCTGAAGGATTAAAGCAATAAATACCATTTAGTCATGGTCTGGCAACTTAACTGTCACTTAGCAAAAAATACGTAATGGCATTTGTTTTCAGGGGATGAGTGTTATCAGATCCTGTGCAGAATAGCACAACAAATGGGGAAACCTAACCTATGTGACAGTTAAGAAATGGCTTGGGGGGGGGGGGGGGTAAAACTAAAAGCTGGCATATCAGCGTGTTGTAAGATATCGAGCTAAAGCATTTTGAAAGATATTCACAGAATACTTAAAAATGTTAAAATCGGACAAGAAATGCCTTCAAGAAATGTAAAAGTTATTTTGAAATTATTCTTGTTTTTGCCGCAAGCCAATTTTAGCTGGAGAGGCATTTTCAGCTAACTGGCATTCAGAAACCACTATTACCATCACACCAAAAAAATTTAGCTTACACTGACCAATACTTTAAACAGAATCTCAGATTTTCAGCCAATTTAGAATAGATATGAAGAAATTGTGGGTTGTCAAAGTTTGCTTGCCATGCAATTTCCCCAAAACAGCCTCGGACGTGACCATTTTTTTTGAAAAAGTCTTTACCTTATATCTCTGAAACTATTTGAGCTAGACACTTGCTGGTTTTGTTTTGTTTTGTTTTGTTTTTGTTCTTATTTTTGCTTGAACTTTAATAATACCTTCTTTTCTTGATATCATATTATTGTGAAGGGAGTTGAGTAGTTTTAGGGGCTGCCTGTACCTAATGATAGTTCACAGGTGGTGCCTAGAGGCTGTCCTCATACCACTTTAGCTGTCATGGGCAATTTGCCTCCAGAACTGGAACATAATCTTCAGACAACTCGACCTGCCATTGGTATGGTGTCTCCGAGGCGCACATATCCATCTATTTAAAGATGCTCAATGCGCTGTAGGGATGGAAGCTGGAGTTTTGAAAGCCTGCTGCTACTAAGCGCTACTTTATGTGCAAACCTCCACCCTACTATTTATTTCGGTGCATGTGATATATTTGTTTCCATTTTACCGGCCCTACCGGGCCTTCTCTTTTCAAATAGTGGTAATGGAAATTTAACGTGCGCACTTGATGATTATGCGTGCTGTACACACAAAGACAAGACAGGCAACCGTAAGCGGAGTCTGTACGTAAATTTGACTCGATGGGAATGAGGAAAAGTCCACATCCCATTCCTGCCCACCAGGGGATTCGAACTCAGGATCTTACGACTGCCAGCGCAGTGTCTTATCCACTAAGCTACGTCCCCATTATGTTGCAAAAGCCAGAACGTCCGTTTTTGAGCTAAGCAAGATTTTCATTGTTATACAATGAAAATCGTGCTTTTCTCAAAAATGGATGTACTAGCTTTTGTCATATATGCATGGATGACAGTCTTCAGTCCTGGAGACTGATTTAGCTTTTCCAAAATCCCCAAAAGCTGAGTTTCAGCTATTATGGTTCAGAAAGAACAGCCCCTAGACCAGCCTGTTCCATTTGCAAAAGGCATAAATTCTCATGAGCCCCTGCGTCCGCAGGGGCTCATGAAAATTTATGTCTCTTGCTGGCATGCATCAGCCACAATTTCAGTTTCTGTCTCTTGCTGGTCATGGATCATGGGGCGTACCGGTAGTTAATCCATAGACCCTTTCAGTCATTTCAGTTTTTCACACTGTCACCCGCGATATTGACAAACTCCCATGTTATTTGAAAATGTCGTCTACGTTTTTTTGTGTTAGAATCTGTTTGATTTGACTTGACCTGTTCTTGCTTGCAGTCTACCTTGAAGAGCAACGTGGTCCTTGGTAACTACCCAGCTAGTCTCGATCAGTGGACCATCATGGGAGTCAACAGTAAACCGACCACTGTCTCTTTGAATGGACAGTCTGTTAAATTTGGTTACACTCAGGCTATACAGGTAAGGAGACATACTGTATTGTTGTTTAAAGTGTTAAAGTGTCTGTAGAAAGACCTTGAGTTCAGACTTTTGTAGTGATAGTTTGTCATAAGATTACTGTAAGATTAACCCCTTTGTACATGCAGCCACTGGTACTTTATGCACAAGGGGTTAAACATATGAGGAACCTCAAAAGTCTCATCAGCCTTAGCCGATTTGTCTGGTGGCACCCTTGAACTATCATGGGTGATCAATATTTGTTGCAGTCCATCAGGGTTAAAAAGATTCATTCATTCAAACATGCCAGATCCAGATACGCAGCATAAGGCCGCGTACCCGGATTCGGCACTTCTCGAATGCGTTACAAATTATTTGAAAGATACCTATGTATTTTGGTGTGCACACTTTCTGTCTGACAATGACTCATTTCCCCCTCTAATATTGCAGATGCTAGTGGTAATTGATATAACAGTGGATCTGCGGACTCCGTTCACCCTGACCTGGTCGTAAACAGAATGCTTGGCATTGCAGATTCCTACTTTCTGTACATTGTTTAATCCCACACCGCTTGATTCGCTGCTGGGAATAATCCCTTGTCTGCCAGTTAACCCTTATCATTCTGATACACCCATTGCTTGAGATGAATTTGACTGATAGTTCAAGGGTGGTGCCAGAATAGTGGTGCCTGAGGCGCTAAGCTATTCTGGCACCACCCTTGAACTAAAACAGTTGATTATCCTAATCTGTAATGTAACCTTCATAGGACAGTAAGCAAATTTCACACAATCAGCCTCAGGATGTAATGGGTTAATGGCCATGAATGACGTGGTGTCACAGACTGAAAGGCCATGCATGCAATGACCATTTTTCACGAGGAGCACATTTGTAAATAGAAATGCATCAAGAGGAATAGAACCTCATGAGCTCCTACAGCTGCAGTGACACATGAGGGTCTATGCCTCTTAGGTGACGTTCAGTGCATCCTGGCAGGAAAAGTCAATAACCATTCTTTGTGAGGAGCACATAGAGAAATAATACAGCAGCAAGAGGCATATAACCTCATGAACCCCCACAGTTGCGGGGGCTCATGAGGGTCTACGCCTCTTGCCGATTTGAGTGACGTTTCAGTGCACCCTGGCAGTGTAGTGGATAATCATGAGCTTGCATGAAAGTGGATTAAACTGAAGAGGAATACATTGTACAGTCAGACCTGTTAAGGCAACTACTTCTATAAGGTGACAGCAGACCACCCATTTTTGGTGCCTTGGTCTTTGTTCTATTACTTAAATGATCCCATGTAAGGAGGTCACCTGTTCGATGAGACCACTTTTTTTTTCATATAGCCCCTTGGGTGGTTGCCTTTCACAGGTTTGAGTATATGAGCAACCTCCGCATTGCCAAAAATGTTATTGACTTTATATACATGAAATTCCAAGGATTTATAGTATTTCACTCTGTTACTTAATTTCTTTGTTTGCTGTGATAACTTACAGTAGCACCTGATTAACTCATTGAGCCTTGAGATTGAATCTGGGAATACTCCCTGATGATTAAGACTGCATACTATTTTATGAGATGGATCAGGCTTGATAGTTCAAGGGTGGTGCCAGAATAGCTTGACACCTGCAGGTGCCAAGCTATTCTGGCACTACCCGTGAACGGTGTGGTCGATTCACCATCTGTTGTAGTGTGTTATGTCTGAATTAGTTACTTAATTGTGTCTGTCTAGTTAGCAAGCTGATCAGGCACATCACTTGAAGTATAATTACATCAACTAGGACATCAGCATGGTGGCCAGTAGATAATTACAAAATGTAACACTTTTTATTGTGAAAATGAAAGAACTTGATGATCATTCTGTTCATGTTAATGAATTTGCCTCTGAGTACCAAGATTGTTTTCTTCTGTACTTAGATGCTTTTCTCTCTCATGCCAAAAATCTCACAGTAGTGTGCCATAATTGCAAAGATGGCTTTAAATACGCAGCTGAAGGCTGAAAACTGAGATTTTTACTGTGGAAACTGTGGTTATGCAGCTGATAAATACATATTGATGGTGTTTACATGCAACCTCATAAATAACAAATTTGTGGTTCTGAGAAAAAACTGTCAAGTTTTTGTCATATGTATGCCATATGGGTTTTGTCGCAAGGCAGTTTTTAGCATTTCCTCGAGCTACAAGTTGGAATGTTTTATCAGAAAATAATGAGGCAACTGCGTGAAAACAGTATTTCGTACCAAAATACCAGTTACGTGGTTGCGCAGAAACACCGTTGATATGTATTTAACCCCATCCCTGCCAAGAAAAGGTGAATACCACCCAACTGCAAGAGGCATAGATCCTCATGAACCCCTGCAATCGCGGGGGCTCATGACGATCTACACCTCTTGCTGAGACCAATGTGTATCCATGTTCCTTGGACAGGCTGTGTGTTGTGGTCATCGAGTGAACGATTTCACAGACAAGATACACGCAGAAAAGGGATTAAGTAGGATTGTACCTTTCATGATCTATTATTTAATTTTAGACGGGCGACATACGAATACGCTGCAAATGAAGGTTGCTTTCGGGGACATGCTGCACACCTGTGGCATGTCTGGAACGCATGCATATTTCTTTTTCCTTGAGTATCTGTGCTTGCACAGGATGACTGTGACACTTTACTTCATTTTCCATGTATTTGTGTGAGGCACACCTTGAATGTGTTAACCTATTGGCTGTCGGTAGCGCACATTATCATGATTCCTGCTGGAATACTTGTGACAGAAAGGGCTGCTGACATCCTGAGGGTTTCTGAAATATTTTGTTTTCATTTAACGACCGAAAGGCGAAACCCTCCAAGAAACATGGATACAAATTGGTCTCCGCAAGAGGCATAGATCCTCAAGAGCCCCCTTTTGCGGCTGGAGCGTGTTCACTTTTTGTCGGCAGTGAATGAGTTACTATATTAGGCTTTTTTACAGTTTGCAGAATCCGCATTTGTTTTGAAATCGTATCAGTCATATGTTGCGTACCCCGTGACCAGAAACCTGTGTCGGCCTCAGTATTAAAGCACTCCAGTTCAGCACGGTATTTGATATAATGCACGCAGGTTTCTAGTTGCTCTCAACGAGAATGCTTGGTGAGCAAAAGGCCCTTCGGGCTAGCCCCAAAGCCTGACGTTGGCATAAGGACCTTTTGCTTACGAAGTGGTTTTTCTTCTCAAGACTATGTAAGTTCAGCAATACAAGCAGTTGACCCCATCCCTGTACGTACTTTTTTGTTTCTGAAATCTTTGTTCTTTCAACGACCCACAGCCGCAGCCCTCCGAGGAATAGGCATACACATTGGTCTCAGCAAGAGATATAGATCCCCATGAGTCCCCGCGTCTGCGGAGGTACATGATGATCTATGTCTCTTGCAGTGTCCAATTTTTCTCGGCAGTGAAAAACATGATCGCGAGTAACCCTATCTGACATATATGGCTCCTGGCTATCGCGACATGGTGAGGCTGACCAGTATTCATGTTATTTTTATCTTGCTGCAACCAAATCCTTGTGTATTCAGGATCACAGTTTATAAGTGATAGGCAGTGCATTTATAAATGTTTAGACAGCTATCAATGTCCAAAAATGGAATTTTTTCTGCTATAGGCCAAAACGTGTGACGGGACTAAACGATTATGCATGCTTGCTTACTTATAAAAAATGTTTGTATAGGCGATAGATTTTTTAATTTTCATTTGTCAATGCTTGCTTCAGGTTTTGTAATCAAATATTTTTTGTTATTTTTTATACAAATTATGGAATATCAATTTCATGATATGCTTTCAATCGATTGTTACTGTGATCAAATGTTCATCTATTTTCTCAACCCTTGGACTTGTAACGAATGATCAGATTTCTTCATTCGTTCGTGTGTTTTGTTTTTGTTTTTTTTAAATATTTTTTTATTCACATCATTCCGTATAGTGTGAGGTGACTGCAGCATTTGCATCTGTGCACCAGTCCACGCAGACATACTGCGACATAGCAGACCTACTGCGAATCAAGTCAGCACAGTTTTGCCGTCATGTAAACGTCTGTTCAGTACGAGCCGCTCCGGCCCAGCGAGCAAGGATGATCGGGCTGATGTCGGCCTGATGACCATTTGGGCTGTTTCTGTTTCCTGTATCCGTTTCACTTACAGAACCTCGAGCTGTCATAGTCGATCCCTCGAGCTGTCATAGTCGATTTAACTTCGAGCTGTCATAGTCGATCTAACTTCCGCGACTGTCACATACCGAAAGTGAGATTATGTTCCCCATTCAAACTGCGAGTCTTTGCCTTTTACTGTGAGAGATGGATCGACTAAATAGCTCAAGGGTAGTGCCTGATTAGCATGGCGCCTTTTCAGGCGCCAAGCTAATCAGGCATTACCCTTGAAAATAGGTACTCGGTCTGTGGCACCTAGCTGGCTCAGGAGTGAAATTGTAGGTTTTTTTTAATGACACGTGTGTAAAGTAAACCATATGAAACGATAAAAACGCGAATTTTTCATCGTAGCATTTTTCGTCGTAAGTATGCATTGTTCCTTTTTATTTTGCCACAGCTTGTTAGGGAATGTTTTAAAAGGAGTGGTATGTCTTTTGTGGAGAGAGTGTTTAGTCTTAAAAATCTCACGTAGATGACTTGTGATGTCATCAATGACCTTACCATCAGGAGATATTGAAAGTGAAATGGGGAGCCTTTGCAGAGGACAGAGCTGAAAAGCAACCAGCGTGCAGTGTCACTAGGCTCAGTGTGAATGAAAATCCGGCCTGTCTGGTCTTGACCTCCTTCTCATTTGTCAAATGCACCTAACAAATCAACATGACTTACAAAAACAAAAAGCAAACAGTTGTTTATTTTTATGGTAGCGGTCATATTTTCCCGATCAAATGGATATGATCATCTCTTTGTCAACCACTGGAGCTTGGCAAATGGCTTGAAGGTAATTCACACTCCAGAATATCTGATCTATAAGGAAATGGTGAGCACCGGAAGTTCTGTACGTGTCTTTAGTGAATTTTATAATTCAAATTTCATTTGAGGCAGTTTAGAGGCAAACCACAAAACATGTGGGTAAAGACATCTCACGGGAAACTTGCTTGTCACAGTGTGTCCAGTCTTGTTTATTTTCGCCACAATTTTGTTTATTTTCTTCTAAGGGCGATACGTCTTTCAAAATGTGTGTGCAGGTAGCTCCGACAGCAGGCTCAACATTTCAAGTAAACAACAAAGATAATTTTCTCGCTTTGTTGTATGGATGGATCTTCACTTGCGGGTACATTTAGGGACAAATTTCGCCTTTTTATTGGCTCTGAGTATAGTTTATCAGAGTAACTGTACCGTTTGTATTTGTACAGATTGCGCTTAATAAAAAACTTTCATACGTACAAAAGCTTTGAGTACAGTGTGTGTGTGTGTGTGTGTGCGCGCGCGTCTTTACACAACTGATAACATGCATATCGGTTACTATTAGATCGCCAAACCGCTCTAATTTTATCGTGAAAAAGCGAATACGATCTAAGCGAGTCGTTCAGTTATCCTTTGACGCTTCCACTGTGAGCCATGGATTAGCCTGCAGCATGAGCCTGTATACCATGACAGTGCGACAGGCTTATGATTGTAGCTAATGAAACTAATTAGGCACTGACGAGTATTCAAGATCTGTGATTGACAGTTCGCACTTCAGAAGGCCGTTCTAACAGTATAGACAGTTAACTTTGTGGATGACAATACGCAATAAACTCGAAGAAAGTGCATTGATAACAATCACAGGGACATGCTACGTGTCAACTCAATCTTGACAACAATTTAACACCTTCACTGCTCAAATCTTAATCACATACCACCCAACCACAAGAGGTATAGATCCTCATGATCCCGGCCCCGCGAACGCGGGGGCTTATGAGGATCTATGCCTTTTGCTGAAACAACTTTGTGTCCATGTTCTTTTGACGACTGGGGAGCTTTGGCGGTGACTGAACTAAGAGTTATGAAACCTTAACTGGGACCATATTGCCAATCATATTTTGGTATCCTAAGAAGATTGTGTCGCGTATCTTGACCGTCGTTAAAAAGTACATTTATTTTATTCTGCGCCCCTCAGCCAGTACATTTCATCTGTGAGCGTCACATATCCTCATGCACCATTTAATACGCAGGTAATGAGAATGTAGTCTCTTGCTGGTGGTTATGGTACCCCCATCTACATCCTCAGATTAACCCCTTTCAGGCCCTTGCCGGACGCATATTTTGTTTCTGCAATCTCGTTAACCCATTCAGCCCAGGCACACTACGCTTAGTTATTTGGGTTTGACGCCGCCTGACACTACAGCAGGAGATGGGTAGACCATGATAATTCAAGGGTAGTGCCAGTTTAGCTTGGCGCCAAGCTAATCTGGCACTGCCCTTGAATTATCATGGTCGATCCATCTCCTGCAACTGGTGCATAGTCATTAGATGACGCCTCCAAAATTTGGGAAATACCTACGCGGCCGTCGGGCTGAATGAGTTAAGTCAGCAATCAAAAGTCACACCTGTTCAAGGAAAATGAGCACTGATCGGTCTCTGCAAGAAGCATAGATCCTCATTAGCCGCCACAGTCGCGGGGGCTCATGAAGATCTATGTCTTACAGCTGGATCGTGTTCACCTATTCTCGTCAGGGAAGGGGTTGATGGTGCGGCCATGGTGTACATTTTCGTCCGGTTAGGCCAGAGATATCAGTGTCTAGTAAAGGTAACAAAAAATGCATACATGTACTAGAAGGTTTACGAGTCCACAGCAGATCACAATGAGACTGACCTAGTTCTCTATCTCCCACAAAGAAGCAAACGTAACGGCCTCGAATTTGAGTACATTTCTATCAGTGATGACGCCATTAATTGCTGCCTAATTATTTTAGTGAGCTGATCCGACTAGACCGTTTTACAATGGCTACCGAAAGAAATCAGGACAATGAACGTCTGCTTGCAAAACAAGACCTGGAGAAAGACAAACTATCAAGAACCAGACAGCGCCGAATGCAAAGCTACAACTTTACCCTGGGCTTGGCTTCAGGGCTGGTCGCAAGCTGCACCGTGGTCATACTTCTCTTTGCTTTCCACCCAAAGAGCCTCTCCAAGATTGAAACAGCCGTTCATCGCGTCGAAGAGAAGATAGATTCACGGGTTGAAGCTCTGATAAAGAAGGCTTCGCCTAAGCTTTTCCGCGCTTTATTTGAAGAAGACAAACAATCTAACAGTTCTGACGGTCTCTCCTGCCAGGCCATGGATCCAGACCGCTTTGACTGCTGGCCGTATCACTTCGGGGCGTCGGAGGCTTCGTGTCAAGCTCGACAATGTTGCTGGGACCCAGACCCTGTCATGGCAGGTGTTCCCTACTGTTTCTATCCTGACGGTTACGCCAGTTACGTCGTGACGCACGTCTCCAACACCGTGTCCCCGCCAGGGCTGACGGCTACTCTAGAAAGACAAACCGCATCACCCTACCCTGACGACGCGTTACGTCTACAACTTGACGTCACGTATGAGACCGAGAATAGACTGCGTTTTAAAGTAAGTCTCTTGATTTTGGTTGAAGGAAAATGTGTGTAGCTGTATGTAGACATGTTCTTGTGTAACCTGATCAAATTAACATGGAAGGGCGAAGCTCGTGGATGTTTTTAAAGCCAGTTGATGGGTAGTAAACGCTATTATCAACCCAATCAGCCCTGTCATGCTACACACAATATGGATGGATCATGAAAATTCATGGGTGATGACAGAGCAGCTTGGCGCCTAGAGGCGTCAAGCTGATCTGGCATCACCCTTGTACTGTCAAGGTCGATGGGGTCCAGCACTGTAATATCGTTGTCAGAATACAAATCCAAAATCTTAGGAGTTTGATCTTTGGACTCAGTGAGCTGACACCGGCCCGTGTCTGTGTGCGGTGTTGTCTTTAAAAACCTACAATTATGGACATGTAATATAACGATAACGATTCTTCATTGCCATTTGTCTTGAGACATAGTAGATATGTAACGCGATGTTGTTTACACACACGCATAACTTCATCACACACAGTAATGGTAGTAAGAGTTCCATTAAATAAAATGACATTAAGCTAAAACGTTTGTATCGAACCTTAATATCACAGTGCCCGTATTTGTTATCAGAGCTACGTAATGTTGGCGCACAGTGAGCCATGTAAACCTGAGAGGTCAAATTAACGATCGTATTGTGACAGATGCCTATTTTCTGCTGTACTATTTTCAGATTTTTTACCCAGACAATCAACGTTACGAGGTGCCTCTGACCCTGAACAAGAACTCATCGGCTTCCCGTCAAGTGGACTACAACGTTACGATTCAGAACGACCCTTTCGGCATTCTGGTCACTCGTATCAGCAGTGGGGCACTTCTGTAAGCCACTATGAAGTAATGCAATGATGACTGTCTGCATCGGGACAAAGATCGATTATGATGGTTCAAGGGTAGTGCCTGATTAGCTTGGCGCCTACGGCGCCAAGCTAATCAGGCACTGCCCTTGAACTTTTATGTTTTGTTCCTACCTGTAATTGTAAATGCTAAACAGTATTGAAGATGATTTCAACGTCGTACGATTGAAAGAGTTTATGGCTGAGTTAACCACTTCACTTATGTGACAAAGCGATCATCACGCAAGTTCAAGACCACAGATCCTCACATGATCTACCGCGTCTGCGGGGGCTCACGAGGATCTATGCCTCTTGCTGACATCACTTTGTATCCACTTTCCGGCCTTGGACAGAGCCCGCCACACGTGCCGGTTGTGCCCCGATTTTGAAGCCGATTCCGATCCGATTGCGATCGGATGACGTCAATTATCCGATCCGGTCCCAATCGGCTGGGAATCGGGTGTCTAGAACCTGCTCTATTTTTCCGATCCGAATCGGCCCCGGTTGTAAGCTTCAACCAATCAGAGCGCGTCTCGCAAAGCATGTCGTTTCGGTTTGCAAATGGCGGAACACGCCTGTTGTGATCAGTACCACCGCCGTTGCTGATGTTTCGCACGCCTCTTCCCGAAACTGCAAAACTGCTGATAATGCAAGCACATCATCATCACTGTCAAAAGTAGCAGCCATTTTGCAGAACAGGTACGACTTTGATCTTCGGTTCAAACCGGTCGGCTAAACAAGTCGGGAAATATGTGGCAGTGCACACGTTTTTTTTAGTCCGGCCCGATCACCTACCGATTCGAAACTGATCGGGAATCGGCCTCAAAACCGGGCATGTGTAGCGGGTTTGGCATAAAATTAACAACTGAAGATCTCAGAGGGGGGTATAATTATTATCTGCTTCCGCTTGCTTTGAACAGGCTAACTATCTAAAGGCCCCGCCACACATGCCCGATTTTGAGGCCGATTCTTGAGCAGTTTCGAATCGGAGTATGATCGGACCGGACTGCAAAAACGTGTGCACTGCCACACATTCCCCGACTTTATTTAGCCGACCGGTTTGAATCGAAGATCAAGGTCGTACCTGTTCAGCGAAATATCTGCTAGTTTCAGTGGACAGTGATGATGATGTGCTTGCATTATCAGTAGTTTTACATCATATTCGGGAAAACTGAGGCGGGCGAAACATCGGCAACGAAGGTGGTTGACTGATCTTCCGCCATTTGCAAACTGAAACGACGTGCTTTGCGAGACGCGCTCTGATTGGTTGAAGCTTACAATCGGGACCGATTCGGATCGGAAAAATAGAGCAGTTTCTAAACACCCGATTCCCAGCCGATTGCGATCGGATCGGATATATGACGTCATCCGATCGCAATCGGATCGGAATCGGCTTCAAAATCGGGGCACAACCGGCAAGTGTGGCGGGGCCTTAATACGTGTCTTGTAAATCAAGTTGGGTCCAACAGATTTGTGTTCCCGTCGGCTTGGGAAAATGTAACTGTACCTTGGATCTTTATGTTTGCTTTCTTTGAAGATGAATAACTGTTTCAAATTCACTACTTGTCTGATGGTAGCGGCCGGTTTTTGTGGCGATGATTCCCGCAGGAATCATCGCGACAAAAGCGCAATAGGCCATCGGGCCGACATCGGCCGCCGTTGGCCCGCGCACGACCGTGCGCGGGCCAACGGCGGCCGACGTCGGCCCGATGGCCTTTTGCGCATTGGGTACCGACAGCGAAAGGTCACGTGTTGACTTGAGCCACGTGGCGCGGCCTCTGCTGTTGGAGCCGGGATAGGTTCCCTACAGCTTTTTGGGGACCCTCGTGCCTCCAGCCATCATCTGTACTAAATAAAGTCAGTATTTTCAGTAATTATGTATACAGCTACCGTCGTAATTATGTTCAAATTTGACTCGCGTCACATGGCGCCCCTTGTGTGGAGTCGTTGCACATCTTCAGTTAACCTATGCATCTACGATATGGAGAAAATACACTACGCGGCCGCCGCATAAAAAGAAACTTTCCTAAGTTCTGCAGATCATATTTTTTTAATGCCTAAGAGTTTTAATTTCACGTTGTACCAACAAAATGCGTGTTCGTTTGGCTTTACCGCCGTGAGATGGCCTTAGTTGCCTGCTCGGCGTTAAACCCAAATAACTAACTAACTCGTTTGGCTTTACAGAGCCGCAAACGGTTCCCCCCCCCCCTCCCCCGGCCCCCCTCCCCCGCAGTGTTTCCTCTACGTTACAACCTTGTGAGCGCGATACCCCCAAATATAAAATATTGCAATGTGAGAATTTCGTTTAAGACGCGGTTTATTTCGCACACACCTGTTTGCTGAAAATTTCTTCGTCTGATTTCGCATTATTTTTAAGAGGATGTCATTTTTCTTCAGCGTTCCTTGAGACGTTTTTAATATTTACACACCAATAGTACTGCAGGTAGAGGGCACACATCATCATCATATTTCAGCATGGACAGACAAAAGTAGCAAACCCCCCCCCCCCCCCCCCCCCCCCCGTTTTATTATGCACCTGATGCAAACCTCCCCGTGGTTCACATCCACCTGGTCCATATCTCCCAAGGGGCCACACTCCCTAGGGTTCACGGCACCCTCGTCCATTTCTCCCCAGGGTTCACTTCTCCCTGTCCATTCCTCCCCAGGGTTCACAGCCCCCAGGTCCGATGCCGCCCCAGGGTTCACAGCCCTCTGGTCCACACCTCTCACGGGTTCACAGCCACGTGGTCTATACCTTCCCAGGTCCCTGGTCTATATCCAAGTTGCATTTGACCTTTTTCATATAATTATGGGTTTCACCTAACATAATATATACTAACTGCCGCAGTATCTATATAACAGCAAATTGTTCTTCCTAACTTCATCAGTAAATCATAGTTATTTACAGATTTGACTCGCGCAACATGGCGCCCCTGGTGTTCGCGGACCAGTTCCTGCAGCTGGGGACCCGTCTGTCTTCACCCAACATCTACGGACTGGGGGAACATCGACATGCGCTGCGCCTGGACTCCAACTGGACACGCCTTGTGCTCTGGACCAGGGACAACCCTCCTTCGGTAAGAACATTAAAGAACATTCAAGGGGTTAAGGGTGTGTGTGGAACGTGGGGGTGGGGTGGGGGAGGGGAGTTAAATCTACAGATTAGTTGTGGATGTGTACTAACTCCTTTGTAACAAACTGAGTGCACTTATTCTGCTCGGGGATTTGGGAGGAAGGGTGGGGGGGGGGGGGGGAGGCCCAATGCGCACAAGATCATCGGGCCGACGTCAGCCGCCGTTGGCACGCGCACGTTCGTGCGCGGGCCCACGGCGGCCGACGTCGGCTCGATGACCTTTTGCGCATTGGGAATGTTCTTTCGTTGCAAAAGATTTGTCGATACAGTTAATTTGAATGGTGCCTTGCCTCAACTAAGACTTCATTTCACACAATCCATGTGAATAGGCTCACGGAACATTTGTTTTCTACTGCCTTTGGTGCGAGTCGGTGGACGGAACACGCCAGCGTATAAAGGAGTAGAAGAGACATTGAAACTTTAAGTTAGCTCTTTTGGTCACTATCACTGTAAGACATAACTAGAACATTTATAAAGGTGATATCGCGATCTGTTTAACCGTTATTGCCTGGAGCAAGTGGGGTTAATACCAGTTGCATTACACTCCCAGGAAGGCGGCAATCTGTACGGAGCGCACCCCTTCTACCTCAACCTGGAAGAGGACGGGCAGGCGCATGGAGTGTTTCTGCTCAACAGCAACGCTATCGGTATGGTCCGGAGAATGGCAGAGCAACTACATAATATGCTTATATATATATATATATATATATATATATATATATATATATATATATATATATATATATATATATATATATATATATATATATATATATATATATATATATATATATATAAATCCTATAAGTTCATTGAAATATTTTCAGTTACTAAGTGTGTGCCGGCACCATGCCAGCACTCGCGTATATTCCTGTCGACATCAGACATCAGACATTAAATAATTTCATTCTTTCTTTCTTTCTTTCTTTCTTTCTTTTGTTTCTTTCTTTCTTTCTTTCTTTCTTTCTTTCTTTCTTTCTTTCTTTCTTTCTTTCATTCTTTCTTTCTTTCTTTCTTTCTTTCTTTCTTTCTTTCTTTTGTTTCTTTCTTTCTTTCTTTCTTTCTTTCTTTCTTTCTTGTTTGTTTGTTTGCTCTGTTTGGCCATTGGTACACAAGTATCCCTCATCGCAATGCGCACAAGGCAATCGGGCCGACGTCGGCCGCTAGTCTTGGCCCGCGCACGGCCATGCGTGCGCCAACGGCGGCCGACTTCGGCCCGATGGCCGTTTGCGCACTGGGATGATATTCCAGAGGCAACTGTATCACTTGTTGGTGGAAGATACGTCAGACAGCCTCTGCTGAAATCTTCAGATGAGATTTAGGTCTTTTGTCAGCTTCACCGTCATTATTATCACGTATTATTATTAATATTTCCACGTGCCCACAGAGGTGGTCCTCCAGCCTTATGCCGGCGGGCAGGGATCTCTGACATATCACGCTCTTGGTGGGGTGTTTGACTTCTACATCTTCACGGGCCCCTCGCCCCTGGCCGTCATTGAACAGTACGTCAGTCTCATCGGCAAGCCCGCCATGCCGTCCTTCTGGGCTTTGGGCTTCCATCTGTGTAGGTTCGGTTACATGAACAGCACAGAGCTGCGGCGAGTCATCAGTAGGAACAGGGCTGCCAAAATCCCATACGTACGTTGAAAGAACTGAGAATATGTGCATTTGGTCAATTTTCACCTAATTCACTGCCAGTGGACGCAAAAAATATTTCTTTGAGCCCAAAATCAACACCGAATAATCGCAGCGTTCCATGGAACGCGGACATGAAGTAATGTCAACAAGAGGTAAAGAACCTCATGAGCCCCCGCATCTGCGGGGGCTCATGAGGTTCTTTGCCTCTTGCAGTTGGGTGGTGTTCGCATTTTTTCCCCGCAGTGAAGGCGTTAACGCATGGTTCGTTCGTTCGTTTAACGACGCTCAAGTATATAAAGGCTAGTTCACGGCGAATTTTACTATTTTCCCGGCAAGCAAAAGGGTTTCAAGCCGACGTAGGCTGCAGTTGACCCGCGCATGGTTATGTGCGAACCCACTGCGGCCAACGTGGGCCAATGACCTTTTGTTTACTGCTCTGGCCCTTGGGCCGAAATTCCTAACTTTGCGTCTTGTACTGCGAGTACGCTAATAACCTATTTGGTGATGCCCAGAAAGTGCCAAGAAAGAAAGAAACACGCATAAAAAGGACAATTACAACACAATTGTGTTGTAATTGTTCTTTTGAAGTGTGTTTCTTTCTTTCTTGGCATTTTCTTTGCGTTTTACACTCTTGGCAGTCACATCTTTGGTCTGGATTTCGTTTTTGATTATGTTCCATCAGGACGTCCAGTGGAACGACATAGACTACATGCACCACTATCTGGACTGGACCTTCGATGACAACGACACGTACCCGGATCTCCGCGCCATTGTGGACGATCTGCATCAGAATGACCAGCGTTATGTCATCATTGTCGTGAGAATGTTGTTCTTGTTGTTCTAGTTCTGCCTTTTTCCTTAAAGAGTGTTGAGATACCTGCATTTCCCACAAAAAATAAGCTATTTTGTAAACTAATACAAAATTGTGAAATTTACACGCCAACACAACCCATTTATCATTAGAATAAAAGCAAGAAACATTCATATGTCCATAAATTAAATCGAATTTTGTCATCATTTCCTTTAGGATCCAGGCGTGAGCGTGGAACAGGCCCCGGGCACATACCCACCTTTCGATCAGGGGAAGGAAATGGACATCTTCATCAAAAACGCTTCTGGGGGTATCTTCGTTGGACGGGTATATAAGATTCCATTTCAGACGTGCTGCGTGTATGGATACACGGCAAACATGACTTGACGCATTATGGATACATGTCAAACATGACTTGACGCACATAGATACACAGCAAACTTTACGTGACGCACATGGATACCAGGCAAATGAAGTTAGCTTTTGAGACATGCCGCATAAATGCGGCATGTCTCAAAACGCTAACTTCATTTGCTATTTATCCGTTTACAGCACGTCTGGAATGAGTTAACGCATGATTCTGAGGGAAAAAATCTTATCACCCTTGACCCCGGTTTTCATGTTTCTGTATTTTACTTTCCTTTCTTCCAGTTCTTTCCGTTTTTTTTTGTTGTTGTTTTTTTTGTGTTTATTTTTCGTATTGCGTGTTTGTTTTGTTCCATTTAATTACAGTTTAAAGACTCACGATATCTTGCTTACCTCACCTTTCTGTGTCACCTGCGCAGTTTTAGTGCTTACAAATGAGTTTTTCTGTCCAAAAGGAAATACTTTCTATCCGCAAGAAGTATTAACTCATTCAGCCCGACGCACGTATTTACCAAATTTTGACTATGCACCAGTTGCAGGAGATGGATCGACCATGATAGTTGAAGGGTATTGCCTGGTACTAACCTAGAATTATCATGGTCGACCTATCTCCTGCTGTAGTGCGTCAGGGTTGAATGGGTTAATCTTGATGAGACTGGCCGCCGTGAGATGGCCTTAGTCGCCTGCTCGGCGTTAAACCCCAATAACTAAACTAAACTCATGAGACTGGGCACATCTGGGTCTTATTAGCACATGAACATATTACTGGCGCCATTTACTTCTGCTTTTCTCTAGGTTTCTCCAGGACTGGCTGCGTACACGGATTTCTTCCACCCAAACGCTGAGGAATACTGGTTCAACCAGATGCAGGCGTACTACAAGAGGATTCCCTTCGACGGACTTTGGACGGTGAGGGTTCTTTTGTTATGTTCATCCCTTCTCGGCCCTTAAATTACCATGATCGATTCATCTCCTGCAACTGGTACGTTGTTTTTAGATGACTCCTCCAAATTGCGGCCGTGGGTCAATCCCAACCACCTTGCTTGCAGAGATCGTACAAGTACATTGTCATGTAGGTCATTTTTTATGCGTTCGTCAACCGGAGTAGTACACTGACTGCTTGCAGTCTGTGCGAAATAACATGGAACGTACTGCTTACAATAAATGATAAATCTCCATACCTTTGGTTGGTTTTTTGTTTGTTTGTTTGTTTGTTTGTTTGTTTGTTTTTTGTTTTGGTTTTTTTTTTTTTTTTTTTTTTTTTTTGGGGGGGGGGGTGTGGGGGGTGGTGGTGGTTTCGCACATAATATTAAATCCCAACAAAATTGCTGTTGTTTTTCATAGGACATGAATGAGCCGAGCAATTTTCTGGATGGGTCAGTTACTGGCTGTACAAATGATTCTTTGGACATCCCCCCATTTACACCACCATGTAAGTCTTCTTCACTAATATAATAGTGTGCGTGTGTGCGTGCGTGCGTGTTTGTGATTAGGAAATTGGTCTATCGTCTGTTTCATATTTTAAATCACCTATCACTGTTTAAAAGTGAACGTTTACAATGTGAGCAACTTTGTTCCCGAGAAAAATTATATTTCGATGAGGACCTCTTCTTTGCCGAAACCGATTATGATCCAGCTGCAAGAAAATAGAGCCTCATGAGCCCCTGCAATTGGGTGCTCATGATGGTGTATACATCCCCCCCCCCCCCCCCCACCCTCCACCCCGACACCACTGAGTATCCACGCTTCTTGAACAGCTCGAACTCTTTAGAGCTGAATTAACAAAGAGTCACTAACACAATCTGCCGCCGCTGGTAAAAAAAAAGAAAAGATTAATCCATTCAGCCCTGACGCACTACAGCAGGAGATGGGTCGACCATGATAATTCAAGGGTAGTGCCAGATTAGCTTGGCGCCTGTCGGCGCCAAGCTAATCTGGCACTATTCTTGAATTATCTTGGTCGATCCATCTCCTTCAACAGGTGCATAGTCGTTACATGACGCATCCAAATTTTGGGAAATACGTGCGCCGGACTGAATGAGTTAAACTGATTTTCTGAAACCGGCGTTATCCTGTGCAGTTATTAACGGCGGTAAGCTGGCTTCAAGAACTGTGTGTCCATCAGCCAAGCAGGCGATATCCACACACTACAACCTGCACAATATGTATGGCTGGAGCGAAACCAAAGCTACGTCCACGTGAGTACAGAGTCTCCACATCTCATGAACCCTTTAGCTTTCGGTAGCGCATTTTGTCGCGATGATTCCTGCAGGAAAGCACTACCGACTGCCAGGGAGATGAGTTCCTACGCACTTTGGGAGATGGATCCGCCGTCGGCCAGGAAAGTTCATGGACAGTGCCAGAATAGCTCGGTCGGCGACAATGATGGTTCAAGAAAGATGTAAGATTAGTTTTGCGCTTTGCTTTGCTTTGGGCTGGTTTTGATTATGTTGCGGTTTGTGGTTGTTGTTGATGCTGTTGTTGCTATTATATGAACAGTTTGTCATTGTCATAGCAAACAGTGGACTTTAGTGATCACTTCATTATTTTCTTAACAGCGGGCTGAAGAAGCTGCTGTATACACGTGGTTTTGTGTTGTCATGGTCCAGTTGCTGTCATCGTTGTTGTTGTTGCTTTTTCTTTCTACTGTTATTAGTGTTGTTGGTGTTGTTGTTGTTGTCGTAGTTTTGTTGTTTTTGCTGTTGTTGTTAACCAATTCAGCCCTGACGCACTACAGCATTAGATGGGTCGACCATGATAATTCAAGGGTAGTGCCAGATTAGCTTGGCGCCTGTCGGTGCATAGTCATTAGAAGACACCTCCACAATTTGGGAAATACGGCCGTCGGGCTGAATGAGTTAATGTTGTTGTTGGTGTTTTTGCTGCTGACTCAAATAGGCACTATTATTTTTCAACAGTGGCCTGGAGAAGCTCCTGAACAAGCGTAGTTTTGTGCTGTCGCGGTCCAGCTTTCCCAGCTCCGGTCTCTATGGCAGTCACTGGCTGGGTGACAACAGGTCCGAGTGGCCAGACTTGTACTACTCTATCCCAGGTAAACATCAGGCTAATCAGGCACTACCTTTGAGTTATAATAGTCGGTCCATCTCCTACCGTCAGCACCGAAAGTGATCGCCTGACCAACTCGGGGATTGATTGATTGATTGTACATTGCTTAACGTCCCGACAGCAACAAGGCTTTCTCAGGACGTGCCTGCACTGCTTGTGAAAAAAAAAACTAAACAGAAAATTGAATGTATGTCGCCAGCCGGTCAAATACGTTAAATAAACCTACAACATGGGGCCTAAATAAAGCTAAGACCATTTAGCAACACACATCCATACAGGCAGTGCAGACAGTAGGGAGAGTTTTAAAAAGGCAAATACAGGTGAATGGACAAAGGGTAGACAGAAACACATGCCCCAGAATAGAGAGAAAAACCCACCCTGTGGGGCTGACCAGGGTGACCGTGGGAACTAAAAAATACCTAACCCCACCCAAGTCCCCCAAGGCAGACCCGGGTGGGGTCCCAACTCGGGGAGTACGCCTCAAGTACACTTCAATTCAAAGGAGATGCTGTAAGCCAAAAGTACACTTCTATTCAGACGAGATGCTTAGCATCTCATTTCAATAGAAGTGTACTTGTGGCGTAATCTCCGAGTAGGTCTGTCTGGGGTGTGCTCCCCCAAACGTACTCCTCCATATTAAACGGTATGGGTAGCTTGAGAGGTAGTTTGCACACTGCGCCCTACAGGTCAAACTTCCAAAAAAGGCCTTTGCTGAAAAATACGTTACGTGCAAGGAATGAATCGACCACACTATTCTGACAACACCCCGCCTGAACTATCACAGTCGATGCGTATCCTGTAGTGTAGGGTGTCCAGGCTGAATGAATTAACCCATTGGCTGTGGGTAGCGGGTTCTGTCGCGATGATTCCTGCAGGAATCATCGCGACAGAACCCGCTACCCGGCACAGCCAAAGGGTTAAGATACAATAGTCGATCTATTTTCCGCAGATAGCGGCGAAAATAATGAAAGGGATATTCAAATCTACCTATCTTGTCCAGTCTTGGTTTTCATTCGAACTGCAAAATAAACCTTTCAATAGACGTAGTTCGGAAATCTGAAGTAGGTCAAAACTGCAAGCGTTTTCACGAAAAGAAAAAAAAAGTGGATTTCAGTCCACTTTTTCATTCGAAAACCGTGCAATTTTAACCTTCTGATGATTTCCGTAAATCGTATGTTTACAAAATGCACAACGGATTCTCTTGAGTCCCCTGCTGGCTGCAGAGGCGCATGAGAATCTACATTTGTTGGTGGCCCTACACTTATATGTTTGTTCAGAAGCCGAAAGTCGTCATCACAGTATCTGTGCCTCCATAATTTATTCCACTGTCCAAATTTCACTTGTTCCCATTATCTGCAGGCATCTTGAATTTCAACATGTTCGGAGTGCCTATGGTGGGTGCTGATGTGTGTGGGTTTGGCGGTGACACCTCTCGCGAGCTGTGTATCCGTTGGATGCAGCTAGGAGCATTTTATCCCTTCATGAGAAACCACGCGTCTATCAATACACAGGTAACACAGATGTTTAGTCGGTATGTTTGTTCACTTAATGAAACTGTTATGAAGTATGATGTTCTATAATTTAATATAATTCAAAGTCCTTCATTATTTCCTATGTAAAAAGATAATGCCACTATATTACACAATCACAGATCAAAATTATGGAAAGAAAAATAGGCTGAGACATATCCAGTGTTCCACACACATCACAAACCATCCCATAACCATCTCATAAAAGTATGTAATGCCCTTTTTTATACTCGTTCCATCGATAGCCATGAGATATAATACAAGAACTGTTAAGTTTCGCTGTATGAAATGGATTGGAATGTTGTACTACTACATCTGAAATAAAGAACTCCTGAACGCGTGTGCGGAAGTAAATACTGTCGAGCCAAAAGAAATGCTGCATCATTCGAATCATTAGAAACACTGAAGTGTTTCCGATGATTCAATTGATGTAGCATTACCTTTGCTCGTCAGTATAGCAATACAATAGGGGTGTAGAGTGTTCATGGAGAAGTAGTACCTTTGACTTTTCAGCCAGCAGCGCCTCTTGGGGCAGGCGGGAGCACTGGTCTTCACATGGCACTCAACTCTCACAGCTGGCTCCAGGTCCTTTACCTAGCCACACCCTGGTAACCGCTTCTGCTGGCGGGCGAAACGTTGTGAGGGGCTGACGCGTCTCTCAGTCAGTTGAAATACTTGGAGAGGAGACGGGCGCCGCCAAGTTCGCCTAAGCCCATTGAAAGGACTGATGGACAAGCAACAGAATAAGAATAACATGCCGGATCGGTCGGGGCCCGGATCACCAACGACCGCGCACCCCATTGGAGGTCTCCAGGGTGGGGGCGACAAGTGTGTTACTGGAACCAAACCCACCATCAAGCTGCCCACGCAAGGAATAACTATCGGAACTTGGAACGTTCGCACACTCTACCAGTGCGGCAAAGTGAAGGAACTCACCCACGAGTTGAAGCGCTATCGCTGGGACATTGTAGGACTTGCAGAAGTTCGATGGACAGGCTTCGGAGAAACAACAACAGATGAAGGCCATAAAATCTGGTTCAGCGGAAAAGAAACCAAGCACGAACATGGCGTAGCTTTTATCGTAAGGAAAGAGGTGGCTGGAACTGTCATCAGCTGCACCCCCGTGTCAAGCAGACTAATCTCCATCCGCATCTCCGCCCGACCGCACAACATCACTATCATTCAAGTATACGCTCCAACAGCAGATCATGATGATGAAGAATTAGAAGAATTTTACGAACAACTGGACAACATCATCAAGAAAACACCTAAGAAAGACATTCTGACTGTCCTCGGTGACTGGAATGCAAAGATCGGCCCTGACGCCTACCAACAATGGGCAGGAACAGCTGGCAAGTTTGGCCTTGGAGAAACAAACGACAGAGGCCTGCGACTTTTAGAGTTCGCACAGAGTCACCGTCTCACCGTTGCTAATACCCTCCATCCACACAAGAAGTCAAGAACAGTGACATGGCAATCGCCAGGAGGCCTGGTCCATAACCAGATTGACTTCATCTTGCTGCCTCGACGATTCAAATCCAGCATTAACAAAGCACAAACGAGGTCCTTTCCTGGCGCTGATATTGGCAGCGACCACAACCTCGTCCTTACTAGCCTCAAGTTGAAGCTGGCATTGAAACGAGATAGCAAGAGCCCTCGCATCAGATTCGACCTCCAGAAGCTAAAAGACCCGGAAGTAGAAGAGCTCTTCCAAGCCCAGGTGGGAGGCAGATTTGCAGCCTTGGCTACTTTGGACTGTGACGTAGACACCCTTGCTGGAAATATAAAAGAGGTGTTACTTTCTACAGCAGAAGAAGTGCTGGGGAAGCAGAGGAAGCGCAAACAGCCCTGGGTCACCGATGACATCCTCGATCTCTGTGATGAGAGGAGAGCCTGGAAGAAAAAGAGAGGCCAAGACCTCACATCAGCAAACAAGTACAGACTTGTCAACAAGAAGATCAGGAAGAGGATGAAAGAAGCCAAAGAAGATTGGATTGAAGACCAGTGTTGTAGCGTGGAAGAGGGCATGGCAAACGGCAACAGCAAGAAGGCTTATGAAACGCTAAGGACCCTCACCAAGACTCAACAGCGAACAGCCACAGTCATCGAAGACAGCAGCGGCCAACTCCTTACGGAAAACACTGCTGTACTAAACAGATGGACTGAGTACTGCCGAGACTTGTATAACTACAAGGCTGAGCCAGACACCAGCATCCTCCAAAACAACCAGGCTGGGGCCAGGAAGGCTGAAGACCTGCCAGTGTTAGCTGAAGAGGTGGAAGCAGCCGTACGCGGCCTGAAGGGAGGAAAGTCTCCAGGTGTAGACAACGTACCTGCTGAACTGTTGAAACATGGAGGAGAAGTAACAACGAAGGTCCTCACTACACTCTGTCAAAAGATCTGGGAGCAAAAGAAATGGCCAGTAGAATGGACACAGTCTCTAGTGATCCCGCTCCCCAAGAAAGGAAACCTGAAACAGTGCCAGAACTACAGAACTATCAGTCTGATAAGTCACCCTAGCAAAGTAATGCTTAGAATCATTCTCAACCGCCTCAAAACTTTCGCCGAGGAACTGCTGGCAGAAGAACAGGCTGGCTTCAGAGTTGGAAGAAGCACTGTGGAGCAGATTTTCAACTGCCGCGTCCTGATCGAGAAACATCTGCAGCATCAGCGCGAACTCTACCACAACTTCATTGATTTCAGGAAAGCATTTGATCGCGTCTGGCACGACGGACTCTGGCAAGTCATGAGATCGTTCAACATAGAGGAGGGAGTGATCCAAATGATAGAAGCGCTTTACAAGAACGCCTGCAGCGCGGTTCTACTTAACAATCAGTCAGGCGAGTTCTTCAGGACGACGATCGGTGTCCGTCAAGGATGCCTGCTCTCTCCTGTCCTTTTCAACATATTCCTGGAGAAGATCATGCAGGAAACCCTCCACGACCACCATACTTCAATCTCTATTGGTGGCAGATCCCTGTGCAATCTTCGATTCGCAGACGACATTGACCTCATGGCAGGCAGCAATAGTGAGCTCCAAAACCTGACAGACAAACTTTCAAGTAGCGCAGGGTCTTATGGCATGGAGATCAGTACGGATAAAAGCAAAGTGATGATCAACACCACAAGCGACAGCAGCAGCAACATTCACATGAACGGCCAGAAGCTAGAAGAGGTCAATAGCTTCAAGTACTTGGGAGCCACCCTGTCCAAAGACGGTAGTTGCATAGCAGAGATCCGTATCAGGATAGGTACAGCAACATCCGCAATGGCCAGGCTGGACAGGATATGGCGAAGTAACTCCATCAGCTTCACCATCAAGTACAGGCTTTACAAGTCCCTCGTAGTGTCTATTCTACTCTACGGCTGTGAGACTTGGACACTGCTTGCAGACTCAGAAAAGAAAATCCAGGCCTTTGAGAACAAGTGCCTGAGGAAGTTGCTCCGCATCTCGTACCGCGAGCACAAGACCAACGAATATGTACGGAGCATCGTCACTTCCCTGGTGGGCCCACATGAACCCCTTCTGGCAACCGTGAAACGGCGCAAGCTTGCTTGGTTTGGCCACGTGACCCGACACAACACCTTGTCCAAGACTATCCTCCAAGGCACTCTCGAAGGAAGTCGTCGGCGAGGTCGTCAGAGAAAGAGTTGGGTCGCAAACATAAAAGAATGGACCGAACTCGAGATGCCAGACTTGCTTGCCACCGCCCAAAATAGAACTCAGTGGAGAGCACTGTCTGTTGCTGCTGCCTTTCAGTCCCCCCAACGCCCAGTTCGGGCAAGGGACTGATGATGATGATGATAGCAATACAATGGAATGTGAGTCTTGAGGATGCTACTAACAGTCTAGATACTCAGTTTTCCTTCGATTTCGGTCTAACATTGTTAAACCGAAATCGAAGTGACTTGAATATATAAAAAAAATTCAATCATGTTATGCCGCCCTCCGCCTATCACTGGCTTTCAGCCTCAAGATCCAGCCGCCTTCGACTCTGAGGCCGTATCGTACATGAAAAGCGCGCTGGAGACGCGATACAGCCTTCTGGGATACATGTATACCCGCTTCTACCTGAGTCATACCACCGGCACACCCGTAGTGCGACCTCTATTTGCACTGTGAGTGTTTATCATATGCAAATTGCAATGTTTAATTTTTAACCCCTTTACTGCCAGCGGACGCAGATTTTGTATTGTGTTTTGGAAATCACGGTAAAGTTAACGCCAAAGCCCTGAAATAAGCATGGCTACAACGTGGATTCAGCAAGAGGTATAGATCTTCATGAGCCCCCGCCACTGCCGGGGTTCATGAGGATCTAGACCTCTTGTAGCTGGATGGTGTCCAATATTGGTCGTCAAATCACGAAAGAGTGACGGCCCTATTTCAACAGGATGACGTCATATACGCCCCGCATCATGGTAGTGCTAATGGACATATCCGGGACTTATTTGGTGTACTTTCTTATCGGAGAAATCCGAAGTATATAACTATTACACTGCTGCTGGTCACAAAGATGAAGGTCAAGTACCGTTCTACTATGCTTGTGTGATCATGAAATTTAACGTTTTAATGTAGTCTTATTATATTTCAGTTTTGAGAATACAGAGAGTATTGATCGGCAATTCATGTGGGGGGAGGAGCTGCTGGTCAGCCCGGTTCTGAACGAGGTAAGTCCTTCTTCCTTTCGTTTTCTGTTTTCATCGCCCATAAAATGCAGTCTACGCTAACTTCGTAAAATTCCCAACACAGGCCTCTGCTCAAGAATATGTTACAGTCAAGGAGCGAATCGACAATGGACAAATGGAAGACTCTGATTTGTTAAATTATAGAAAAGGAGAGAACAACTGTGGTATGTAAAATGGCACCAGTATAATTCTGTGGCAGATGCAACCGTGAAAATATTTAACTTAAATACTTTTGCTGCACTTTTAAAATTTTAGGTGCTTGTATTGCAAAACTGCTTAGGCATTAGTTTTAAATATCAAGCTGTCTCTTGTTTTTGCGTCTCTACGTTTGACAAAATATAAAACAGACTTTTAAAAACGTATTTTGAGAGCATGTGCGAAATTTGTGCCTCTCAATATACCGTGGCGATTTGTGGGCCGCGTCTTGTTTTGAATAGGCTTTAGCTACATGCCCCGCAGCCAAAACTGTGTCAAAAAGGTGGTCATGTGGCGCATATAATTACAGCTTCTAATGTTTGAAATCGTACTTAACCCTTTGACTGTGATTCACGAAACGTTAACCTAAAGAAAGCGTGTCTGCATTCCTCAGGGTGCAACACAAGTGGGTGCCTATTTCCCCACGGGTATCTGGTACGACCTGTACACGAACAGAGAGATCCGCATCCCTGATCCCAGGGGAACATTTGTGGAACTGCAGGCGCCGCTCAGCACCATCAACGTGCATGTACGTGGGGGCTTCATCATACCGCTTCTGCCTCCCGCACTCACCACCAATGCTGCGTACGTATTTTCATCACTGTGTAACTTTTATACACTTGTTCCCTTCGGCTGTCGGTAGCGCTTTTTGTCGAGGTCATTCTTTGCAGAAATCACCTCGACAAAAATCGCCACCGACAGTCAAAGGGTTGTATTACATTACCGATGTCTTCTGCTGCATCTTCATCATGGTAATGTGGTGATCCCAAACGGATATACTTAACACAGTGAAACGGAAGAAAAAAAAAATTCATTAAAACCACCTCATAACGAAGTTGGATGTGACAACAGTCAGATAGAACAAGGTTTCTGAGAGGTCCCCGCCATACCTTTTCCTGTCTGTTTAATCTTTTGTGACCCATGTTTCTACGGTGGTATTTTTATATATGTTAAAATATGTGGTATTTTCGTCTATGGTAAAAGATGTTCAAGAACACGTGAATTGTTTAATGGGAATGTTCAATGAAATGACTTTGAAGACAAAACGCACATCTGTCATATTTTCATACATACTCATGAAAAATCCATGTAAACAATTAGTGCCTACAATTTATGTCAGTGTGTTTGCTTGAATATTGTATACTACCGTATAATGTTAATGTTACCAGTATTGTTTCAGACGTAAACAGCCTTTTAACCTCTTGGTAGCCCCGGATGAAAATCTCACCGCCAGTGGGTCCCTGTTCTGGGACGACGGAGAGTCCCTTGGTTGGTAGGCCTAATTGTTTTGCTTTAGATCTTGAAATTTTGAACCGTCCTCTGTTTTTCAGTACAAACTGACCTTTAACTATTTAACCCCAGGGGTGAATTTTGCAGGTGTCACTTAAAGACTATGTAGCAGTTACATGGGACGGACCCACCATGAAAATTCAAGGGTAGTGCCAGATTAGCTTGGCGCCTTGAATTATCATGGTCGATCCATCTCCTGTTGTAGTGCATTGAGGCTAAATGGGTTAGGTCCTTATTATGTGGTGAATTGTGATGTTGGACCTTACGACCGTCAGCCGTAAGGTCCAAAATCACACCAGCACGCGAATAATGCATCTGTACATGATTTTGCTTTCCATGCGTTAACATCAGTCTTGGAATCGATTCTTTCAAACACTAGAAACACAAATCTTTCCACAACAACTTACTAAAACAAAAGAAGTAAAGTGGCGCCTGATTGCTGGCTGTTTTACACAATGTACGGTTTCACTCTTCCTTCAGATTCCATCGAGACGCACAACTACACTTATGTTGAGTTCACGTGGCATGGGGTAAGTAATGTATAGAATTAGAAATGTAGCATGTTATAGCAGAATGTATAATTTTCATCTTCACAGATCATCAACAAAGGTTTGTTGTTGTTTTTTTAAGATATATAACCGTCCCACTTGGACATCTACTAACCGGGAAACACAGTTTGTGTCCGCAAGTGCAGAAATAAATTACGTAAAGGATCTTGGATTTCTACGAACTTAGAACTAGGTGTGAATTCAAAATAGTGCCTTTTCCCTACGTCTAAAGAGACATAAGACAAAAACTATCACATTCAATATCACCACGATCATCATAATTATGTTGTTAATATTATTAGATCTTTGCGGAGTGCTTGCATTAAAAAATAGTGGTTGTTATACATGGAGTCCGAAGGAAGAAATTTTTTAAGTTATTTTCTAAAACTAATTATCGGTACAGGAAATAAATCGAACGTGGTAGACAAGGGTTATACAAGAATAGCTTGGCGCCTCTCACCAAAAATTCAAAAGCAATGTTCGTCCACTGGCAGTCAATGGGGTTAACTCATTCGAGACGTGCCGCCTCCGGATACGCGGCATAAACCGCGTATCCGGAGGCGGCACGTCTTCAATGAGTTAATTGCATGCGACTAATTACTCTTTTTTCTCAGGGTTTGTCTTTTTCTTCACTGGAATCCAAAGTACGCGTGTGTAACTACCCTGTAGGTGTGGACAACTTCCTGGTGCTAAATGTTGCTAAACGGCCTCCCAGCATCTCCCTGAATGGGCGGAGCATCAACTTTACTTATGACGCAGACACTAAGGTGAGATAAGATGATGGTAGTGGTGGTGTTGGCGGCGGTGGTGTTGTTGTAGTTGTCATGTGATGATGATGATGAAGTTGATGATGATGATGATGTCAGATGATAACGATGATAGTAGTGATAATGGTGGTGTCAGATAATGCTGCTGGTGGTGATGGTGGTGTCAAAAGATGAATGTTACTGTTGTTGTAGTGGTGGTGTCAGATAATGCTGATCATGATGGTGGTGGTGGTGTCAGATTATGATAATAATGATGATGGTGGTGGTGGTAGTTGTGATGGTTGTGGCTCTGGCGAAGGCAATGATGATAGTGATAATTATTATTGTCCGGTCGCTGCGGTAACGTGATTATGAATGATCATTGTTGTGGCCGGTATTGCAATCGGTGTGTGTGTGCGTGCGTGCGTGCGTGTGTGTGTGCGTGTGTGTGTGTGTGTGTTTCTGTCTGTCTGTGTGTTCATGCCAGGCGTGCGTGCCTACCTGGTATGCGCGAATGCGTGCCCGACTGCGCTTGTGTGTGTGTGTTTGTGTGTCAGCGTGTGTTTTAGTATAATTAACGGTGCTTAAAGGGGAACGCCCGAACTTTTTTAAGGATTCAATTCGCAAAAAGCTTTAATTGGGCTTCAGTATACATACCCACTTAGACAGTGACTACCCTATTGTCCCACCACATGCTTTCTTTCGTCCGTTCAAAGCGAAAAGAGGTCCACTGGAATTTTCTGACGAGACACGTAACAAATTTGCTTTTGATTGGCGATGGTAGCTGACGTCATAACTATTCTATACGACCTTAGGTCATCTGCATAATTATAAACAATCAGAGACAAGATGGCGAACGAACCAGAGAAGAAAAAAAGAAAGTATCATTCATCGACTCGCGCCGACAATGACAGACTCGGAATTGAAGAGAAGAAAGAGGAAGAGAGACAAGATACCCCTAAGTAGAATTGACATCGGACAAGGGAATATGGACGTGCGGCAACACGTAAAACAAGAGCTTGGCTTGAGCGCCCACCCGAAATTTGTCGCTTTCCTGCTGAATCAGTAAGTAATCTACGGTCTTTGTCGACTATAGTTCCGCGAGCGCTGGTGATTTTCAGAATTCATGATCTTCAGTAGAATTTATCTCTTATTGATTTCGCAAGATTTTAAACCTGTTTTATCATATAGGTACGAGCTAGTTATCACATTTTATGCTGCAAAGATCCAGTGAAAACTACGGTGTGTGTCAAAATTGCACATCGCTGGTCGTAACATGTTTTTGTCTGTGCGGGCTCTCATTCACTCGATTCAGAGAGGTAGTGTTTCTGCTGCGATGGTGCATTTGTCGTTTCCAATGATGCTTTCAGTTACGTAGACTTCGATGAGTGAGATGTGACATTGACTGCAGTGAAAGTGGGTATAAATACCAATGTTCTGTTTCAATTATGGAAGACTGTGCGTGTTTCCAAGGGGTAAAGGATCAAAGGTCAAACTAGGCACTGTGGACTGACGGCGCACGCTCGGAGCTTGCGAGCGCAAACACGCAAGCCCTCGGCGGTGCACTACTTTACGCACGATTGTTACTAGTACAATACTATTAGCAGGTCGAGCACGCATTGTGATTTTGAAAGCATAGCGAGTATGGAAGGTTTATTCTACTTTCTCGTTAAAAATTACGTCACGGTCAAACTGAGGAATGACGGAGAACATCATTACATGTGTACACTGACACGCGTGTACACCACACCGATGACCTCGTGACCCGCAGTATCGTTGCGATACACAGATAGTCGGCCGGGTTCTGCCTTGTGACGTAGGTTCATAAATATGCATATTAATTCAAAACAAGGCCGATGCAGACGATAAATCCGCGACTCGGGTACAAAAACAATACACCCTCCAAACGATGATTTTGGACATTTGACATTGTACTTACATCATAAAGCTATAAGATAGTACACAAAGGACCCATACACATACTGTCCGCAGCAGTATCTGTTGCAGACAGTTTTCTGACTGTGTTGAGATGCTTACTCGCTGCGCTATATAAATCTTCAGTCTTGTACATTTCTGCTTTTCAGATTCTGACTGTCAGGACTTCGGGTGTAGACCTCCGCAAGCCGTTCACAATGTACTTTTAAACAGAGAGCGGCAACGGTTCCAACACCAGTAGCCATTTTTGGGCTCTCGGTAGCGGTTTTTATCGAGGTGATTAGCAGGAATCACCTCGACCGACACCGCTACCGACAGCCAAAGGGCTAGGAATCACGTCGACCACAAGCGCTGACAGTGTTTATACGTCATTTAAGTTAGCAAATTTAAACAAGTACGCATTCACCTTTGAGAAGCTTAAGATAGGTTTGCGATGATAGTTCCAGGCTAGTGAAGGACTGGTTTTCCCAGTAGAAAAAGCCATTTGGACCTGCGTCAGCTGCAGCTGGACCGCGCACAGCTGCAGCTGGACCGCGCACAGCTGCAGCCGTCTTCGGCCAGAGTATATTTTGCTCACTGACTTGGCGTCGTTCCAGGTTCCTTTTGTGTTTTTAAAGATGTGTGTTTTGCTCACTCATCTCGACTGTGGAATATATTTTTCGTTGTCTTGCTGTACATGTACAAATAGTTCACTAGAGTAGACTTTGATCGGCGATTTAACGTAATAACAACTACAGATATTTTGTGGCCTTTCTTTTGCATTTCTTCCATCACCGTGTGTGTGTGTGTGTGTGCGTCTGTCTGTGTCTGTGTGTGTGTGTGTGTGTGACTGTGTGTGTGTGTCTGTGTGTGTGTGTGACTCTGTGTGTCTGTGTGCGTGTGTGTGTGTGTGTGTGTGTGTGACTGTGTGTGTGTGTGTGTGTGACTCTGTGTGTCTGTGTGCGTGTATGTGTGTGTGTGTGACTGTGTCTGTGTGTGTGTCTCTGTGTGTGTGTGTATGTGGTGTGTGTGTGTGTGTGTGCGTCTGTCTGTGTCTGTGTGTGTGTATGACTGAGTGTGTGTCTGTGTGTGTGTGTGTGTGAGACTCTGTGTGTCTGTGTGCGTGTATGTGTGTGTGTGTGTGTGTGTGTGTGTGTGTGTGTGTGTGTGTGTGTGTGTGTGTGTGTGTGACGTTTGTGGCTATTTGAACTGGGCAGAGAGGACATGCCTTGCATAGTTTGAAAGTATCAGATATCAAAATATCTTAGGACAAGTGCATGATTTACTTTAGTGATAACGGAAACAAATTAGACCAAGTTATCATGTGGAGCCTGTAGAAATTGTACCGTTCAAAGACATTAATCTGTGCTTAGTACATCACCTTCATAAATACTTAGAGCAAACCAGTGAGTACAGACTGTCAGCAAGGCTGTTCATGAGACATTGTTTATCAGTTTCCATAAACCATTTGCCCCCATATTTAAAATACTTATTTCTAGATGGATTAAGCTGGTGCTGGCAGACGTAGGCATAGACAGGGAGAACTGCCAGCCACATCGCACGAACAGTTAGCGTAAGTGCCGTGGTCAAAGGGGCGTGGCTTTACAGACAATCTTCAAAGCGGCTTGCTGGTCGACTGAGGGAACTTTTAGTAAATTTAATAAGCAGTCGGCTACACCGCAGAATTTTGGCCACAGTCGTTTAGACAGTTTTGCTAAAAAATGAGAAATGGTCTTATTGTTGTGTCGCACACACCTTTACATGTATAACCAGTATGGTGTTTTCTTACCCTGCTAAAATACATGTAGATTCAAGCGACGATGAAACAATAATGAGAAAAAGAAAGAATCCATTGTCGTTGTGGAGTTGCGTTTTTGTTTCTCAAATTGTCGCCCTCTCAGCAAGGGCTTCTTCAGGGGAATGCCCAGATAAACAGATCCTGTTACCTAGGAATATATTTAATGTTCGTACGGGCACTATGACTACACTCTCTAAAATCTCACGTGACTTCGTATGCCTAAGACGTTAGGTGAAGAATAATTATAAAATTAAACTACGCTTACGGTAAGAAGGTGAAGTTTAATTAGAATTATTCTAATTATTCTCGGACCTTTTGATTCGGGTCTCGTAATCACATCTGCCTGTTATCGGTACTATATCAAGCAAAATGTTGCTCAATATAATATAATAATATTATAATATAATATTTATAAGCTTATCCTCTTCTGAACTCTCTCACACTCTCTCTCTCTCTCTCTCTCTCTCTCTCTCTCTCTCTCTCTCTCTCTCTCTCTCTCTCTCTCTCTCTCTCTCTCTCTCTAAATCTAATGTATGCGAGCGTGCACGCGTGTATCTTTATGCGGTGTGTGTGTGTGAGAGAGAGAGAGAGAGAGAGAGAGAGAGAGAGAGAGAGCGAGAGCCGGTGTGTGTGTGTGTGTGTGTGTGTGTGTGTGTGTGTGTGTGTGTGTGTGTGTGTGTGTGTGTGTGTGTGTGTGTGCGTGTGCCGTATGGCGGCGACTAATGTTAAAGTCTTTAAGTAAGTCGCTCCTGCAAGAATCGATTTTTTGAGACGTCTAGGAGAGGGAATACGGGTTAATCCGTGCCGCCGAGAAAAAGTGAATACCACCCGACTACAAGAGGTACAGATCCTCATGAGCCCCGCGACTGAAATCACTTTGTATCCATAATCCTCACTCGGCTGGGGTTCTTTGTCGGCTCGGAAAATACAGTGAGTTCAAAAACACAATATGCGTCCACTGGCCGTGAATGAGGTTACAGTCATAACACTATTAGTATTATAAATTTTGTTTTCGGTAGAAAACGTACAATGATTTGCTCGAATCAAGCAGTAGATTGATAGTTTGTCTGTCGGTCTCATTGATATTACAACAGGAGAGGAAGCCTCACATACCGTCGAGTTGTTTCCCCCCCCCCCCCCCCCGCCCCTCCCCCCTTCCCCCCCCCCCCCCTCTCTCCGTCAGTCAATAACCCTCGGAACCTTTGTCAGGAGGGCATAACTCATAGCTGAGTCTTGCTCGGCATGTGATCATACTGAATTCGGAAACACGATCCATCTAATATACTGCTTGCGGGAGAAGAGGGGGGGGAGGGGGGGGGGTGACTAACAATGCGATTGCGTTTCGTCAGTCTTGGAAGAACAGCATGGCAAACTCGTTTTGCACGTACCGCATTATGTGCAATGGCAGTTCCTGTGATTTAAATGGCTTCTTATACTAGTAGTCCGTCACCAAATCACCAAAATTCACGATCCTCCGCAGGATTAGGATTAGGAAACCGTTTATGCCTCTTGACAAGGGCTCCCAATCATTCAGTGACGCTCGGAACCTGTCAGGGCACATAACTCTTGGGTTTTCTCGCCCTTGTGGATCTTTTCATGCGGATCCAAGAGAAGCTATAGCCCATTTTCACAGGAGTTGCAATACAATAGCCACAACCAACCCCTCTCTCGTCAGCAGAACGTTTCTACGCCCAAGACGTGCGCAAATACCGCATGACCACTACCGATTACACGCCGGACCTGTTGATTGTACTACCCAATAGGTAAAAGGTCATCGGGCAGACGTGGGCCGCGATTGGCCCGCGCACGGTTGTGCGCACGCCAACCGCGGCCGATGTCGGCCCGGCGACCTTTCAGTGGTGCACTGGTCAGCCAGAGATGATGATGATGATGAGCTTGAAAAGGGACAGGGACTTCCAACTCTCGTTGATTTCGTCCGGGGGGGGGGGGGGGGGGGTGGGCCAGGGGGTTTGGGGGGGGGAGGTACTGGTCAGCCAGAGACCCGCACATTAACAGGTATGTTACTAGATCTGGTCCAGAATAGGTCTAATTAATCAACTTCAGCCAGACACACACCCCTCACCACCCATTTTGAAAAACTGAACCAGATGGTGTATGGACCACAATACAGCGGTACACCTACAATAACCACGAGAACAATTGAACACCATGAGGATCTATGCCTCTTGCTGAAACCACTTACTGTCCATGTTCCTATTACGGCTGGGGATCTATAGCGCTGATTTTACAATGATTTCAAAAACACAAGCTGCGTCCACTGGCAGAGACGTGTTATGCATCGTCCCAGCCGAACCTATGTCCCATCTTTTCTACCATCTTCCCCAATCACAAAATACGAAATCTCCAAAAGGGCTGGCCTAGGACTTCGGACCAAGGACCATCTGCTTTTCACGATATGCCTCAAAGCACAGTATTTATTTCTTCTAGCAGCAGGGGCGACTAGAAGAAATAAATCGACTAGAAGAAATAAATAGACTAGAAGAAATAAATACTGTGCATTGGTACACATTGTGAAAACGCATTTCTCTACTCCAGCCTGTGGCGATTACTGAGTACAATATTCCAGTCTGGTGCACCCCGCCGCAAAGAAAGCTGACCTGGGTTCCGCGCCGCCTCAGATGTAGAGAAATAGCTGCCCGGGAAATTGACGCTGTCCCAAAATAATGAAACGGGCGTATGTTTAACTCGGAATAACACCCTCACACTGAGGAACAGCTACGGCCGATTTCGGTAAGCAAGGAACTATAGATTTCCATGATCTACTGCGCCTGCAGAGGCTCGTGTAAATCTGTGTCTTGTGGATATGGTGGATATAGATGAGGCACGGAAAAGAAATACAGGGTAAAATGGGCAAAACAGAACTGGATCAGATTATTGCTGGCTGTCGAGAGAATTTCTTGCGAAATGACCAAGCCATAGACACACCCTTTGCAAGAGTTGGGAATTCTCACGAACCACCAACAGCCAACAGCTCACGAGAACCTGCGCCTCTCGCTTGCTTGCGTATCGATCGTAGTGACATATTCTATGCTCTTGAAACAGAAGAAATAATCTGAGGTTGAAACCGGTAATTGTCTCCTCGGGTCATCAAGCGGTGTCGATCCATCTGCAAGAGGCACATATCCCCATGAGAGCCTGCAGTCGCAGGGGCTCATGAGGATCTTTGCCTCTTGCTGGACTGTGCAGCCGGGGTTATTCGTTGAATCACTTCACCGCCAAGAACTGCGACTGACAGCCAGACGGCCGAAAGGCGGAGCGGAGCCAAAAACGTCATCGTTGTCTATGACGAATGATACGCGGCTCCCAGCGCCCCCTGGTCGGAACTAATAACTGGAAGAAGATCGAATTACCGCAAAAAGAAGAAAAATGGCCGTAGGAAAAACATCCCGTCGGATCTTCAGTCGGCATTTCCCACTCCTCGTGCAAGAGGCGTAGAATTTTATGGGGCCTTGCAGTAACCGTGCTGGCCGTCGAGAAATAAATCTCATGGACCTTGAGCAAGCCCGTTCCACGTCCTTCTCAACCAGCCCTGCAACATGCATTTATATATTTTCATTGGTTTCAGTGATGTAAGTATACGCCCCTCTCCTATCTTTAAGATCTCCACACATCTCTGCAATTTATCACAAGGAGTTTTAACTCCTTTCCCTGCCACTGGACGCATATTTCCGTTCGGCTAAAATGTTTGTTCGTTCGTCCACCTAAAGCAAAAACAGTCCGAGAAACACGGATACAAAATGTTCTCAGCAAGAGGCATAGATCCTCATGAGCCCCCGCATCTGCGGGGGCTCATGAGGATCTATGCCTCTTGCGACTGGGTTTTGTTCACCTTTTCTGGGCAAGGATGGGGTTAAGAAGACCTCGAGACATCTCTATCATCCCTCACACGGCGTTGACGTTTTAACTAGTGCATGTCTCTGGGGACCTTAATTGTTTTCTTTGGTTGCCAGAATAAAATAAACAGCTGCCCCGCAGACCCAAGTTTCAGACACGGCCCCTCACGATGTTTTTGGTGAGTTGTATTTGTGACCCTTGGGCATAACGTGGGCAAAAGGAAAATAGCCACGGATATGTTTTTATTGCGAAACTGTCGCACGATACAGACAATGGAAGCTGAGGTGTTTATTTTAGAAACGAATAATATTTTTTCAACCTTTTTTTCAGTCACCTCTTTTCTTCAACATTTTTTTTTAAAGCGTTTGGTGCTCAAAGTTCCGTTTTCTAGAGTATGATAGAACCGCGCTGAGATAAAATGAAAAATAAACATACACACCAGAAAACGATGGGGGGGAAATGAATCAAAACACAGAAAAAGAAACAAACCAGCAGTAATGATTCCTAATGGTAGCCAGCTAAAAATAAATATACACAAATAAAACAAATAAATAAAGAAATATAAATAATGAACAAGTAAAATTTAAAAAATAAATAGAGTATGAAAATAGCAACCAAATAAGAAAAGGAAACTCCCACCAACTATGTGAAAATTAACTTCATGAACTGACTTTTCTCCGATTTATCTTCACGGTGCATGTATAATTAAGCAAAAATTCCTCCTTTCCTTGTTTCAGGCATAATTAAGAGTATTTGAGGTTGTCCGCTATATATTCATTGTACTGAATACGTAGAATGGTTGTATTCTTCAAAGAAAGCCCCCGCTAGTGTAAACATACTTCAGGTTCGCATTTCGTCTCGGCTCGATCGCTACAAGCTAGACCCCAGCCTGGTTCGCAAAAGGCCCTCGCACCGATGTCGGTCGCTGTTGGCCCGCGCACGGTAGTGCGCGGGCCAACGGCGGCTCACATCGGCCCGAGGGTCTTTTGCTAACTGGGATACAGAGTAGTCAAGAGGGGATAAAGCCGTCTTTGTCCTACTGAAGACCAGGCGTCCTAAACGGATTTGCGGCAGACAGCTGTTCCCGTACTACAAGAGCCCAGACGCTGACGACTGTTAACCTTTTAGTACCTTATACAGAAGACATATATGCAAAAGTGACCAGCTAGAGAGACACAGATCCTCATGAGCCCCCCGCAGCCCTGCGGGGGAGGGGGTGAGGCTCATGAAGAGCTACGCCTCTTGCAGACAGGTGCTCGCGGAAGCTCGCAGAAATTAACCGCAAGAAAGCCAGACATTGTCGTCCTTTGGGTGCGATGGTCGTAGGATGTAAAGAACCACCTATCGGCTGAGCGGATGCAGTCCATCAACTTCAAGAGACACTGATGCTCATGAGACCCCCCCCCCCAATCCGCGGGGGGGGGGGGAGCGGCTGATGAGGGTATATCCCTCTTGCTAGTCCAATTTTCCTCTGCATTTCCCCCGCCGGACGTGAAGACACAGCCGTCTGGCGTTTGCATTTACGACTGACGACGTAAAGTCTGGGAATCTAGTCGTGGACAATTTGATCCAGCTGAGATCGATTTCAGTAAGAGGTCCGTCTAGGTGCTTGGATGGATATATATTTAGGCTGAACGCACATTTGTGTCCCTCGTTTCAATACCGCGAATAGTGTAGGTTGAACTTTCACAAAACCTGTACTAAGGGGTTTTTCGTTTAGGTCCTGTGGTCTCGGGATACAATGAGAGTCGTTAAACTGAGGCAGACTGATCGACCATGAATGTTCAATGGAAGTGTCAGATTAGCATGGCGCCTTTCCAGGCGCCAAGCTAATCTGGCACTGCCCTTGAACTATCATGTTTGGTCATCTCACACAAACCCTTGAGAGTCTTTTGAGGATGCTTCCACCTCATTTTCGAACCACCGCCGTGAGATGGCCTTAGTCGCCTGCTTGGCTTTGAACCAAAAACACTAACTTACTTTGTCGAACCAGGGCGTCCTAGCGTTTAGAGCTGTTGTTTATAGAACCAAGGTTGTTCATCAGTAGAACCAAGTTTGTTTATAGACCCAACTTAATCAGCTACAAATGCATCCTTGGATCTACTTTTCGAACTGGCACGCAGTCTGAGGAAACACCTCTTAATTTGGAGAACTTGATCAAAGGACACGGACTGTAAGAGATAAAACCTATGACACGTAATCGAATCTGTAACATCTATGTGGATTCAACCAACATAGAATTCCGAGGAGTCTAGGTCACTCACTGGGTTTACCTCCCCTGAGAGGAAGTTGGATAAACTCTACTTTTGCATTTTAGGACACGCTGGGACTACATTTTGCCCTTGAAATGGCATAGATCTTGTAAAATCAGCAGAGTTAATTTGCATGTAGGTGGTGTTCGCATGCAATCTGGGGTCAGCTGCATGAGTGAGCTTAGTCCAGCGCCAACCACTAAGCAAGGTGCTCCGCTAGCGGAGCACCTTGCTTAGTGGTCGGCGCTGGACTAAGCTCGCTCATTCAACTGGCTCACTCATTCAATTGGCCTCTGGTGATTGATATTTTTTTCCTAAAAACTACATAGAACTTGTTGATCTTGTATTTGACACTTGATATCGATGCCGTTCACATTCCACGTCGTAACGAATTTATTTTAACATTTTGGTCACAATGAGTGATCCGAAGCTTTCTTCAAAGGGCGGTTGTGATCATTAGCTGTTGAGCTACAGGTTCGAGATTTCTCTTCGATGTAATCTGGCACTACCCTAGAATTATCATGGTCGATCAATCTCCTGCTGAACATAGTGCGTCATGGCCGGATGGATTAAATGGGTTAATGTGCAAAGGTGGACGTAAGACTGAAGGAAAAAAATTAAACTTTTTTGTTGTTGTTGGACGCGATAAATGTGCCTTTAATTTTGAGCATCGAGTCAGTGACAAGTTGATCGAAGAAAGATAGACTTAATTGAAGGGGATGAAGGACAGACAGACATCTACTTTATCATTATCGAGTTCGTGGTTTCGCTAGCGGTCTAGTCTTTTCGATCGCATGGGGTCAGCAATTCTCTCTCTCTCTCTCTCTCTCTCTCTCTCTCTCTCTCTCTCTCTCTCTCTCTCTCTCTCTCTCTCTCTCCTTACGATAGTTTTTAAGAGAGGTATTTCGCCTAAAACTTTATCCTGTAAATAAAATGTTTAATCATCATCTTTATCACCCTCATTAATATCAGCATCATCATCGTCTCTCTCTCTCTCTCTCTCTCTCTCTCTCTCTCTCTCTCTCTCTCTCTCTCTCTCTCTCTCTCTCTCTCTCTCTCTCTCTCTCTCTCTCTCTCTCTCTCTCTCTCTCTCTCTCCCTCTCTCTCTCTCTCTCGCTCTCTCTCTCTCTCTCTCTCTCTCTCTCTCTCTCTCTCTCTCTCTCTCTCTCTCTCTCTCTCTCTCTCTCTCTGTGTGTGTGCGTGCGCGAGTGTGTGGGTGTGTGTGTGATTGTGTGCAAGCGCGTGTGCGTCCCGACGTGCGTGCGTGTGTGTGTGTGTGTGTGCGTGTGTGTGTGTGCGTGCATGTGTGTTTTCATGTAGTTTGTAGCAAGGACAAGAATGAAAAAAGGTCTGCGCACCTATTCTTTTATCCTTGGAAAATAAAGTTTCATTTCATTTCATTTCATTTCTCTGGAACACAGGGACGACCTAAAAAAAAAAAACGAAGCGTTTTGCTGAATACAAAACACAGCGTAATTGTGTAAAATCAATGGTTTTAGAAGCAAACATGAATCTCTCTTCGGTAAGGTAGTTAAGCAAAGTAAAGACTCCTCCACTGTATGGCGTTTCATAAATTTACTAAATAAAGGTACTAATAAAAGTAGTGCGTCTTTACCACCCCATCTCACTGCAAACAGTTTTAACGACCATTTTGTCTCTGTGGCGGAATCACTAATGCCACTGGGAAATAACTCACATGAGTATATTTGTCCAGACATACTACTAGACTACTGTAACCAGAAAAATAAAAACAACGAACCTTTCATCATACCGCCTATAGCGGTTCATGAAGTGGGCAGATTAATTACCTCGATGGAAAATAAAAAGTCATGCGGGCCTGATGAGATCAGCTCAAAAATACTCAAGACATTGCTACCCTACCGCAGCCACACGCAAGGTGTTGTTGATGGAAGACGCAGCCAGACAAGAGTGTTTCCAGAAGAGTCTTTTATTTCTTGGTCATCGTGGGTCTAATAGGTTGGGCACAACCAACCTACCAGCATGACATACGAGATGGCGAAAATCGGGAGCTCGGTCTCTTGCTCCCCAGCTCCCTCTATCTATCTCGTTCCCTTCGTTGTGAGCTCTCTCCCCCGGTTCTGGTGTTTCCCCCCACTATATATACACGTTCTGGAGGGCATCGCCCCTTTGTCTCAATCAGACAAAGGGGCTATTACTGTCACCCATAATATTCCCCATCTATTATGGTGGTCAGCGTCCCCTGACCCTATCTGTCAAAGGAGCTATTACTGTCGTCCCTAATATCCCACATCTGCTCTGGTGGACAGCGCCCCCTGACCCTAGAGGTCAAAGGAGCCATTACTGTCATCCACAATATCCCCCATCTGCTTTGGTGAACAGCGCCCTCTGACCCTTAGCTGACCAGGAACCTATTACTGACTCTCATAATTATTCCTCGTCAACAGGAGTCTGTGTTCCTCACTACTAAAGTGGGCTCATTATGTATTCATTAGTCCCAGCTCCCAGTTCGCTACTGCCCGCATCGTGACCGCTAAAGTGAGCTTGATGTATTTCCACTCAAAATTATCATTCATTAGTCCCAGCATAGTAGGGCCGGCCACTTGTCAACTTTACGTGAGCTTGTGGTAGCTAAAGTGGACCGTGCCATTACCCTCTCCGTGCTCTGCCCGTGTTACTAAATTATACCCTCGTTATTTTCATATCAAGGGAAATTATAAAATTACCCGACCGTGATATTGGCCGTATACACTTATAGTGTAACATTCCTCCCAAACCTGCCCGAAAAAAAAAAGGAATCTTAATTCACAAGATTCGGGTTTTTTTTTTCATTACATAATATTCAAACCACAAAATCATTTCAAACAATTGAACATGTTATCCATAAAATACATCATTTTCGGAATGACCGCTTATTTAAATCGGTCACTCCTTATTAAAAATTATTATTGTCCAGCGTAATCACGCCAATAAATGTTCACATCAAAATCGTCGACTCAGTTATGTCTTTGCACATGTGTTCGTTATTCTTCACGATCCATCCTGGATCCCAACAGCGTTGATCCTTTGTCACCCCAACGACGGGTAAAACTTGACAACGTTCGAGGCGGGGAGTAACTGCACTCCTCCCTCCATCATCGGCGTAGAGTCCTTCGCTCTTGCGACGTCATTCACGTCTGCTGATTGCACAGCCGCCGAAACCAACGTGGGCATCGTGACCTCACGTTCACCCTTCCTGAGTCGTGATAGTATGGAGCCAAACCAGGCGCTAGTTTTCTTCTTATATCCTACCCTACCCCAACTATGATCACTACAACTGTCCCTACGATAGAACCAATGATGATCTGTTTCCATATCGCCCATTCTTGTTTTGGCTTAACGAATCGCATGCTCTGAAGTCGAGCAATCAGATGATCCATTGGCATTTCCTTAATTTCATCTAACTCTTTTGGCAAAGAGATGGGATCGTAGTCTGGTAAAGCGCTATGAAATGGTTTCCATAACGTTACATTGGAAAATGCATAGTTTTCCATCCATCCTATCAATTTGTCTTCCACCTGATACTGGCTCTCTTGTTGGTAGTAAGGGGTTAACATCAATCTATCACTAATAGCCGTACATGATTCATTGAGGCGGATTAGCGATAATGGTGGGTTGATTTGTTGGTACGTGACCCCTTTACCGTGACAACTAATACTCATCTTTAGTGGACTATGATTACTAATGACCCATAGCCCATCCATTATATACCGTGCCATAGGTAACACTGTACCCAACTTGACCTTTGTTTGGCAGTGTGTTGCAATTACGTCTGAATTGTTTAAAAACAGCGCCTTAACACAAAACTGATTAATGTTCATAGGATATATTGCACTTCGAATCGCAAAGAATCCTATCAAGGGTTTGGAACAAGCTTCAAGTTCAGCTTCCGTAAGGAACGCGAACCGCGTACGTTGCGCGTCTACTGCTATTGTTGTGGATTCTAAGTCATACTGAGCCGTCATTGATTCTGGCGCAGGCCGACCTGAATCTCCAGTTACTAATGGTACCGGTAAATTGTGTACCTTATAAATTTCAAATTTCTCATTAAAATCGAGCAGTGGTATGGGCACGATCACTAGAATTCGTGAGTTTTCAAGAATGGTAGTACATGTAAGAGACTGATAAAATTTCCACAACTCTTTCTTTGGATCCCCAGGTAGGTGTAGGGGTGACTCTAAACGTAATTCAATCTCCGTTAACAACTTTCGAAGGTTATGCGGAGTAATCGTACTCGGAGCTAAACGTCCAAGAGATAACATATTCAACTGAAGTTGAAGATGTTCAAAATAAATCGTCAGACGTTGTATCATTTGTTTGACTTCTTCGATTACCAAATCGATTTGAAGATAAGCTGAAATAAAGGTTTCTAACTCGTATATCTGCTTCTGCATTTCTTGCGTTACGTTTCTTAATTTCTGATCAAGTTGCGTCACACCTTCCATCAACTGATTAATCGTGTGTCTAATTTCTGAAATCTCAACCCGCGAAGCATTTATTATGGTCAGACTTTCAGACACCACATGTGCCAATTCTTGTTGATTATCTGCTAACACTTGTACATTTTCTTGCACGGCTCTCAAGTCCGATTCAGAAACAGTACCGAAAAGGAAATTGAGGGCACTACCTACAAACGGAATTAGTGATCTTCTTTTTCTGCCATACAACGTATTGTATTCTGCAAAACTCTCAGTAATTCCATTGTATGTATCCATCACTATCTTTAGTTTCTGACCTAACTGTGCGAAGTTCTTCACAAACTGTTTCCTTTCTTCAAAATAATGCGCAATGATATTCCAAGTGCTGTTGGTAATACCTTGCACGTCTTTATAGAGCTTATTGATCGCATTATGATATGGCTGTAGATCAATAACAAAAGTTACCAACCATCGCGATCTCGTCGTGGTATCTTCATCAAGTTTTTGAAATACGACATTGTGATTAATATTTAAACCCTGCGCTAGCCCCAATACTATCAGACTCAAGAAAAACTTCATCTTGTTGTTGTCTGCAACATACAAGATACCACCAGAGACTTATACCACTGTCTCTGACAAAACCCAAATCATGCTTCATGATTTACACATTACAATAGTCCTCTCTCAGATCCCGTCTGAGAGTCGCATTTCTAATTTGAAGCCTTCTTTGGCAGAAGAGTCAGTATCGCTTCAAGAAGTTCCCTAACCCCATTAGTCTGTAAACTAGGCTGAATCGAACGATTGTCGTCGATCTCCCCATCATCAGAACTGTCTGATGTGCCCTTGTTACAACTAACGTTTACTGCTGAGAGAAACCTTTTCTCTCTTGTCTTTAGGCGCTTTCTTAACTCCATTAACGGAACGTCCTCCTCGGAGGAAGAATTCTCACGCTCTTTTCGCACCCCCCTAGTCAGTCTGTCTCGTGCGTTCTCTTGCCCTACTGCATCGTCACTGTCGCTATCGGATGATTCTGGAGCTACAACCTGTGTGGCTTTACGTAATGTTTTCCCCCTGGCTTTTGGAATAGGCCACTCGCTAATCTTGGCTATCCGCAAGTGTTCAGCATGTGAATTGGCCTCGGTGCCATCGAGTTGATGCCTCACCCTGAAAGTAACAGGTGACAATTGTTCCACCACTCTATAGTGCGACCTCCACTTACTGTCTAACTTATTGTGTCTACGGTGATTACGAAGGTACACTGGATCACCGACCTTAATCTCGACAGGCTGTACATCCCTATTAGCATACTTAGCCCCTTTCTTCTGTGCTTTCTTAATTCGCCGATACACCTGGGTGAAGGCCTTGTGTTGCTGTTCAAGCGCTATCTTGTGAAAATCTTCACCAGCGTATCTTCTTCGGGGTCTAAGGATGTTATCTAACGGTAGCACTGGATCGCGACCGTACAGTAAAAAGAAAGGAGATTCCTGCGTAGTTTCCGAAACACAAACCCTATAAGCTGCTAGTACCTGGTTAATATGCACGTCCCATGTCGAAAAATCCTCTTGTATCTTTTTGGACAGAATGTCGTTAAAAGTTCTGTGAAAACGTTCGACCTTAGCATTGGACTGTGGATGATAAAGACTGGTCGTGACATGATCTATGTTCAGTTCTGCCAGCGTTTCTGCCATAACCCTATTCACATTCTCATATCCATTGTCTGATACTATCTGCAATGGACAGCCATGTCTGGGTAGAATTTCTTCTACGAGCAGCTGTACCACTGACTGCGGCGTTTTATCTGGTACAGGGAACGCATCTACCCAACCTGTCAGATGACAGATAAATGCTATGACATAGCGATTCCCGCTAAGGGAGCGGTCAAACGGACCTGCCAAGTCCAATGACAACTTAGCGAATGGTCCATTTCCTGCACGGGGGCCCTTTTCTTTTGTAACACTCTAGTCTGACAGATGACACACCCACTAACATATTCATACAGTTGTTTGTACATGTTAGGCCAGTAATATTTTCTACTGACTGTGTCATGAGTCTTGTCTATTCCTAAGTGACCATTTTCGTCATGGTACTGTCTGACTACGTACTCTACCAAGTGAGATGGAACATACAATCTGGCTAATGGTTCATCGTCAGGATGAGACAAGAAATATAGAACATCCTCTATCAGCATGTACCTCCTATTGACTGTCATGGTTCCTTGTTCACTAATCAATAAGTCCTTTAAGCGCACTATTTCAGAATCCTTCTCCTGTTCCTCAATAATATCAAACCCTGGAAGATCAACTTTTCCCAGCTTCTCGTCACACCCTGCCCCTACTGTACAACTAGCGAACTACTTGGGTGTGAATTGGTTGGAGTTTATGACTCCTATGACAAAAGCATTGTCATTGACCTCTCTGGTTAACTCTACTTCTTCCTCATGCTCTGGCATGTGAGTACCACTCGGCATTCTGGATAGTAAGTCTGCCAAAACATTTTGGGGACCTGGGATATATTCAATCGTACAATTATATCCCGAAATGCCTAGGGCCCACATCTGCACCTTCTTATTTTGCATTGGTGAATTAAGCAAATACTTAAGAGGCATGTGATCCGTGCGGATGACAAACTCCGCATTATGCAAATAGTGATTTAGCTTTTGAAGCGCATAATGGATCGCAAAAGCCTCTTTCTCTATCGTCGAACATTTTCTTTGGCTGGTACTAAGTTTATGGGATAGAAAATAAATAGGTCTTTCTACCTTTGAGCCTGGGGAAATGTCTGAATCCTCATCGCCTTTTTGCGCGAGACATGCCCCCACGCATGTGTCGCTGGCATCCGTGTAAAGGATGTACGGACGCCGTGTATCTGGATAGGCTAACACTTGTGCTACAGCTAACATTTCCTTCATCAAATCAAACGCTTTTTGGCATTCCTCTGTCCAACTGAATCTCGCATACTTTCGTGTCAGTGCTATGATTGGTTCAGCCATCTGGGAGAAATTAGGAATCATTTTCCTGTAAAACCCAATCATACCAATGAACGAACGGCACTCTCTGACACAGGTCGGAGCCGCCATAGCCCTAATGACTTTTACCTTTTCCTCATCCGGTTTTATCCCCTGGTTACTAATGACAAACCCTAAGTATTTGGTTTCTTCCTCAAAGAACTGACACTTCTTGAGTTTCAGCTTCAGGTCATGCTGTCTAATTCGATCAAAGACTGTCTGAAGGTGACACAGATGGTCTTCTATTGTTTCTGAGAAGATCAAAATGTCATCGAGATAGGCACAGGCAAAACCTTCTAAACCGGCTAGCACGATATTCATAAGCATCATGAACAATCCCTGTGCTCCCACCAAACCAAAAGGCATTTTCGTGAATTCGAATAATCCCTTGTGGCATGCAAATGCTACTCTATCCCTACTCTCCTGATCCGCCATCTTGACCTGCCAGTACCCCGACTTAAGGTCCAGACTGGTAAAATACTTGGCCTTTCCAAGCAATGACAAAATGTCATCTATCAGCGGTAGTGGGTATGATGTTTTCTTTGTAATCTCATTCAGTTTTCTAAAGTCAACACATAAACGTTTCGACCCATCCTTCTTGGATACAATCACTAAACTAAAAGACCATGGGGACTGAGAACGTGTTATCACACCTGCCTGTAACATCTCTTCTAGAGCCTTGTCAACAATCTCTCTATCTTGAAGCGGGATTCTATACGGTTTTATCCTAATGGGAGGATGATCGCCGGTATCTAGTTTCATCGTGACAGTGTCAGTAGCCCCTAAATCAAGGTCGCTATTCACGAACAAGTCTTGATTGTTCGTAATGAGCTCTGACACTACACCTTTCATCTTCTCCGGCGCAGTGACTTCCGTCAAGTCGACTGTCGATACCTGCCGATCAACCGACCCTATCTGTACTTCATGTACTTCCTGAACTGTTGTTACCTTCCCCACAACACAACCCCTTCTAACTCTATATGACTTGTTTGTGTTGTTCACTATCAGTATGGGATACGACTGGTGATTATTTTGCTTGACTACCGTGCTTGTCACTAATAGTCCCTGTTCTTGTGCTATGCATCCCTTGTCTGTTTCCGAAATCTCTAAGAGTGTCTCTCTTGCAAAATACGGAGCATTCTTCATCCGTACCTGGAGTACTTCTGCCGTCTGAGGTTTTATCACTTTCGTCTTAGTCACTCTGACTAAAGACGAAATGTGGATGTCCTGTTCATAGGGCACATAAACACTCCCGACTCTGAGTTTCTTCAAGTCAAAATAAATCCTCACCCCGTTTTTGTCTAACCAATCATTCCCCAAAATAAAATTCCTGTTGAGCCCTGATACCACGTAGAACTTATGCTTAAATTTTTGCCCCGCTACCAAATTCTAATTCTGAACTCCCCAATACTTGTAAAGCTTCTCCACTAACTGACTGTAACGACACATCTCCCTTTCCTAACTTTGGCTTATGACTGAGTTTATCGTAAGCCCCCTTGCTAATCAAAGACATCTCTGCTCCCGTATCGATCAAGCTACGAAATCGTTGCTTCCCAATTTTGAACACTATGCACTTAGGGCTACCCGCTACGTTAATGCTAAACAACTGACTCTTTCTACTTTTCCGGTCCTGCGTAACGGCTTTGTGTGCCGCAGAACCTTCTAGTTTTCCTGCCTCGACGGAAACCTTCTTTGACCTTGTGGCCGCCTGTTTCCGGCCTTTCTACATTCCCGCTGAATGTGACCTCCTTCCCCACACTTCCAGCATTGAATCGGGGGACGCATTGTTTGCTGACCAACCGCCCCTATCACTCGGCAATTTCTTGCCTGGTGCCCCACTCTCCCGCATTTAAAACAATTACGGTGACGAGCATGGTCTACTTCCATAGCCTCTTCTCCACCCCTAGCTGTCGTTCTCGGCTGACTAACTGGCCGACTGTTTATCGTGCGTAGCTCAAACCTATGGCGGAGGTTTTCTTCTTGCATGGCCACCTGCACGGCCCTATCTAACGTACTTTGAGTTATCCCTCAGGACTTTCATCTTAAGAAAGTCATGCGCCAATCCGTCAACAAAGAAATTGGTTACTAGTTGCCGTTGTACCACAGCCGCGCCCATCTGACTCGGGAAGGCTTCGCCGGCCAAAGTCATTAGGCGCTCTGCATACAGAGGCACACTTTCCTTCGGGTTTTGTTTCACCCGCTGTAGCAAAGCAAACGCATGATTTTCATCGGCGATTTCGCCGAACCTTACGGTTAGCTGCCCTTTCAATTCATCCCAATCCCCTGCCGCTTCCGTTTGTAAGAATCGATGGATAAAATCACTCACCACCCCCGAGCTTGCTTGATAAGCAATGACGGGGCGCCTGTTGAGGGCTTTTATTAGCACTGCATATTTGTCAATTTCTTTGATCCACTCCCTAAATTTGGTAGGCTTGCCGTCAAACGTTCCTACCATCTGCCCTATACTCTGAGCGTTAATCGCCTGACTCATTTCCTCTACTTTTTCGCCTAAAATCCTAAACACTTCCTCTGCCATTTTTTTTTTTTTAATGTAACAACAACACAACCCTAGCTAACTGGTCCGGCTCCTCTATAAGACTCAACAAGGGTTAAACAAAAAAGTCACTTACCCCGTGATCCTTTCGGCTGTTGGTCTTGAATGAGTCGCGGACGTCTCGTGGGCTCGAACTCTTGTTTTTCTTGACGTGGGCTCGAACTCTGCTTTTCATGAAGTGGGCTCGAACTCTGCTTTTCTTGACGTGGGCTCGAACTCTTCTCTTCTCTTCGGGTTGCTGGCTTGACTCTTCTCTTCTATTTTCTTGTTGTTGGCTTGACTCTTCTCTTCTCTTTCTGGTCTGCTCTTCCACCCTTGCGTCGTTGGCTGTCGATTTGGTGCTGATAGTCTAGTTTTCTGTTGCTTCGTTGCTTTGTTTCTTCCCGTTCCGAGATCCTGGTCACGACACCAAAATAAGAAGATAGGTAGTGTTACCCTACCGCAGCCACACGCAAGGTGTTGTTGATGGAAGACGCAGCCAGACAAGAGTGTTTCCAGAAGAGTCTTTTATTTCTTGGTCATCGTGGGTCTAATAGGTTGGGCACAACCAACCTACCAGCATGACATACGAGATGGCGAAAATCGGGAGCTCGGTCTCTTGCTCCCCAGCTCCCTCTATCTATCTCGTTCCCTTCGTTGTGAGCTCTCTCCCCCGGTTCTGGTGTTTCCCCCCACTATATATACACGTTCTGGAGGGCATCGCCCCTTTGTCTCAATCAGTCAAAGGGGCTATTACTGTCACCCATAATATTCCCCATCTATTATGGTGGTCAGCGTCCCCTGACCCTATCTGTCAAAGGAGCTATTACTGTCATCCCTAATATCCCACATCTGCTCTGGTGGACAGCGCCCCCTGACCCTAGAGGTCAAAGGAGCCATTACTGTCATCCACAATATCCCCCATCTGCTTTGGTGAACAGCGCCCTCTGACCCTTAGCTGACCAGGAACCTATTACTGACTCTCATAATTATTCCTCGTCAACAGGAGTCTGTGTTCCTCACTACTAAAGTGGGTTCATTATGTATTCATTAGTCCCAGCTCCCAGTTCGCTACTGCCCGCATCGTGACCGCTAAAGTGAGCTTGATGTATTTCCACTCGAAATTATCATTAATTAGTCCCAGCATAGTAGGGCCGGCCACTTGTCAACTTTACGTGAGCTTGTGGTAGCTAAAGTGGACCGTGCCATTACCCTCTCCGTGCTCTGCCCGTGTTACTAAATTATACCCTCGTTATTTTCATATCAAGGGAAATTATAAAATTACCCGACCGTGATATTGGCCGTATACACTTATAGTGTAACAACATCTCTTCCATATATCGTTGAGAGTCTCACATACATCTACAATCTCTGTATAAAACAAAACTGATTTCCGGATGCATTTAAAGATGCAAAAGTAATCCCACTACCAAAATCAAAAGATCTAAGTGAAATTAATAATTTTCGTCCCATTTCATTACTGCCAGTTTTGTCAAAGCCTTTAGAGAGGCATATTCATAAACATCTATCTAAAAAACCAAAATCTTATCCATTCATTGCAGTCAGGTTTCAGACCAAACCATTCCTGCCATACCGCGCTGATTAGGATGACAGACACCTGGTTAGCATCTATCAATGAATCCAAACTAACAGGTGTAGTCTTTTTAGACTTCCGTAAAGCTTTTGATTTAGTAAACTATGATATACTGATAAAGAAAATCTCATTATACACCAACAGCGCTGCCACGTTCTTCAAATCCTACTTGGATGACAGAAGACAAAAAGTCCTTCTTAATGGTACATATTCTAATCACCGCTTAGTCAAACATAGCGTGCCCCGTGGCTGTATTTTAGGCCCTCTTCTATTTTGTTTGTTCATTAACGACCTTCCGCTCACAATTAGCGATCATAATGTTTCATGCGATATGTTCGCGGATGATGCTGCAATACACACGCCCGACGAGGATTTATCTATTATTGATACACTCCTACAAAACCCACTACAAGACATTGACAACTGGTGTAGTAACAATTCCATGATCCTAAACCCAGCAAAGACTGAATGTATGGTATTAAGTACCCGTCAAGAGCACCAGCTCGGCTCTCTCTCTCACTCAGCTTGTCTCTTCAAGGAAAACCCATCAGTCAAGTAACAGAACATCGTCTTCTCGGTGTTACTGTACAATACAATAATACTTTATTAATCCCTCACGGGGAAATTCACTGTCTGCCCATACAACACATTGCCTCATCAATCACTCATTAAAAAAAACAAAAACAAAAAAAACAAAAAAAAACAACAAAACATCACACTCAATTAAAGAAAACACTCAATTAAAGAAATGAACTGTAACAGACATATTGCCTTTGAATAACAATAGTAATAATACTAGTAATAATACTGAGAGGGCTAGTACTAAGGACGGAAGAATGTTGACCGACACTATCTACTGATATTACTGTTGAAAAGGGTAACAGCCTGAGGGACAAAAGAGTTGGCATAACGTGATGTACGACTTTTGGGTACTCGGAGTCTGCCACTTCTTTCGATACGTCTGCTGTCAAATTCATATCTAAGTGGATGTGTTTTGTCATCAAGAATGTCTGCCAATTTGTTTGTAATCCGTCTGTTGTACAGTGTGTCCAAATTATCCTGTGCCCTACCAATCACCCCACCCCCTTTCCGGATTACTTTGTTAAGACGATCTTGGTCTCTGTTACATAAATTTCTCCCCCAGCACGTCAGTCCAAAAGTTAAAATGCTAACAATACTGGAGCAGTAAAACATCTGTAAAAGATGAGTGCTTACATGAAATGATCTGAGCTTTCTCAAACAGTAAAGACGGGTATGCGATTTTTTCACAATAGCATCTGTGTTTTGTTTCCAGTTGAGCGCGTTGTCAAAAAGAACACCTAAATACTTGTAGGATTCTACACGCTCAACTTCTGTTCCCTTTGATAACAACAGGACCAGTTAGATAACCAGTTTAAATGGCAGTGTCATATTACTAACATATGCAACATAATATCAAAGAAACTTTACATTTTAGTCAAATTAAAATATATCACTGATGTAGAAACACGTAAACTGTTCTTTAACGCCCACATCAGGTCACATATCGACTATGCTTCTACAGTGTGGGATGGAGCAAGCGAGGTCCAGTTAAAGAGACTGAACTCTCTTCATCTTAGAGCCGCAAAACTTATCCTACCTGACCCTAACTCAACTACCGATAATAAATTGAAAACCTTGGAGGTTCGTCCCCTGAAAAATCATTTAATGTACAATAAGGGAATAATTATGTTCAAAACATTGAATAGCAAAATGCCTGATTATATTAAGAAACTATTTTCCTTCCCATCACCAACGTACTCAAGATCAAGGCAATTCATTATTGTACCACGACCTAGAATCGACCTCTACAAGACAAGTTTAGCGTTCTCAGGCCATAGCCTGTGGAACAATTTGCCTAGGAAAGTTACAACATCAACAACCCTTTCATATTTTAGAGCCAGTATTTTCAATTACCTCACGTCATTATCTTAATACTTTCTCTGTGACCCTATATTACTCAGTGTGTGCGTGCATGCGCGTGTGTGTGTGTGTGTGTATGTGTGTGTGTGTGTGTGTGTGTGTATGTGTGTGTGTGTGTGTGCACGTTTTTGTTGTTGTTGTTTTGTTTTGTTTTTATATCATTTATAACTTTTTTTTCAATATAATATTTTTACACTTTGTGCATTATTTATAGATTAGATTAGCAACGGCAAGTTCGAAAAATGGTTGTGCCAGCCAAAACTTTCACCGTTGTAAAATAAAGAATCATTGTCATTGTCATTGTCATTCTCTCTCTCTCTCTCTCTCTCTCTCTCTCTCTCTCTCTCTCTCTCTCTCTCTCTCTCTCTCTCTCTCTCTCTCTCTCTCTCTCTCTCTCACACTCTCACACACACACACACACACACACACGCACGCACACGCACACACACACACACACACACACACACACACACACACACACACACACACACACACACACACACACACAGTTAAAAGGTGGGGGAGCAGAGAGAGGCAGTTTCTCCAAATGCGTACTTTACAATAGTGTGCGCATGTGGCAAGACTCCAAGAAAGTCCTAGCTTATTGTGACTCGTTGTCCCGAGAGCCGAGTGACTTGTGAATGTTTAATTGGGACCAGTTTGTTCGCCGCGCTGCCCTCCACATGAGGGTAGGCAGTTCTACCTCGAACATAAAAGTTCAAGGGTAGAGCCTAAACAGCCACAGCCTTCAGTAACACATTCTCCTAAAACCTTTACTGACAACCCGCATGTTCATTCTACAGCTTCTACTTCGACTATGATAGTTCAAGGGTAATGCCCAACTAGCTTGGCGCCTCAGGCGCCAAGCCGAGTCGGGAAATACCATTGAACTATAATGGTCGATTCATCTCCAGCAAGCCCGTGCATAAAGGCAGTCGTCAAAATTAAGGATGCCTTCTAAAATTAGTCAGATCAATGCTAGGCTTGAAAGGGACCTCATTTCCACCAGCCACATGGGTCCAGAAGCTGGCCGCTTGACAAAGAAAGAAAAAAAATTGCTTTTGCGGTGAGTGAGACTATAATTAAAGCCCCACACTTAAAGCTGGCCTCGCGTTAGACTTTCCTAGGGACACTTTTGCGTTAATTAGTCTGCACGTGCGTCGTGTTCTAATTTGAAACACCACACAGGGACTAGCTACCAGGAGAATACAGAAAGAGAATAATGTATTGTCTTTTGCAGAATTTTATCTTCGATAGGTGGCCTTATTGGTTTCGTCTGAACTGACAAGAACGTGAAACCAACGCAAGTGGACGCGGACTGTGTTTCTGAAATCATTAAAAATTCAACGTCAATGATCCCCAGCCGTCAAAAGTTCATGGATACAGAGTGATTTTATCAAGAGGCATAGATCCTCACGAGCCCCTGCAACTGCGCGGGCTCATGACGATCTATACCTCTTGCGGTAAGAAAAGTGTTGAGGTTTTCTCGGCAGTCAACGGATCAACATTATTTACTCGGAACACTTTCACCGCTGATGAAAACTGAACACCACTCAAACGCAAACTACCGAAATAGAGTCGGTTCCTATACTAGTCTGGCCTAGGAAAATCAGTCGGGAGCGGGTAAGTGTTCAGTCCAGCTGAACTCTAAAAATGACGACATGAAGGGAGGGGGGAAATAAGGAACCACGCACAAATTTACATCTCATATTCGTTGTAAATTGTACTGGTTGCCGGTCCCTGCTAGGATACAGCATACAATTCTCTCGCTGACATACACTGCTTTCTTTGACTGTGGACTGACCTGTCTATCTCTCTGATCTTTTGCACATCTACGCGCGTCCCAGACAGCTATGATCATGCACACTTTGCATTTCCTCTACTGAAACCAAGTCCTTTGGGCAGCGCTACAGAGCAATGCAGACGATCCAATCATCTCCAAGAGTTGACAATGAAACAAAAAGTTCATTTAACCACTTTCTTGCCAGCGGACGCAGATCGCGTTTTTAAATCACTGTAAATTCAACGTCAAAGACCCCCAGCAATCAAAGGAACCTCGATACAAAGCGATTTCAGCAAGAGGCGTAGATCCTCATGAGCCCCCGCAACTGCGGGGGCTCACGAGGATCTATACCTCTTGAAATTTGGATGGTATTCATTTTTTTCTCTTCAGTGAAGACGATAACGGGCAACAAAACTCGGTCTACAGTGACATTTCAAGACAGGGTTCCTGCTCTCCTCGAAAAACCCCATTAACTCATTCAGCCCGACGGCCGTATTCGCAAATTTTGGAGGCGTCTTCTAATGACTATGCCGCACAAGTTGCAGGAAATTGATCGACCATGATAATTCAAAGTTAGTGCCAGATTAGCTAATCTGGCACTACCCTTGAATTATCATGGTCGATCCATCTCCTGCTGTAATGCGTCAGGGCTGAATGGGTTAACGTCAATGGCAAATTTCTGTTTCATATTCTCCTCAGTACTCCAACCACGGACGGGGAGACTAAGCCCTCTCGTAACCTTTACACAGAATTTTTTCCCCCGTGAAGGTCCCTGAGGGGGCTAGACAATCATTACGTAGAAGCGATCCTTAAAAGTTCAGCGCCTCACACCTTCACTGCCGGTGGACGCAGAGTGCGTTTTGAAATCATTGAAACTTCAATGTCAAAGATCCCCTGCCGTCAATTCAACGCCAAAATCCCCAGCCGTCAATTCAACGTCAAAGATTCCCAGTCGTCAATTCAAAGTCAACGATACCCAGCGTCAATTCAACGCCAAAGATCCCCAGTCGTCAATTCAACGTAACGATCCCAGCCGTCAATTCAAAGTCAACAATCCCCAGCGTCAATTCAACGCCAAAGATCCCCAGTCGTCAATTCAACGTAACGATCCCAGCCGTCAATTCAACGTCAAAGATTCCCAGCCGTCAATTCAACGTCAAAGATCCTCAGCCGTCAATTCAACGTCAAAGATCCCAGCCGTCAATTCAACGCCAAAGATCTCCAGTCGTCAATTCAAGTCAAAGATCCCCGGCCGTCAATTCAACGCCAAATACCCCCAGTCCTCAATTCAACGAAAAGATCCCGGGCCGTCAATTCAACGCCAAAGATCACCAGCCGTCAATTCAACCTAACGATCCCAGCCGTCAATTCAACGTCACAGATCCCCAGCCGTCAATTCAACGTCAAACATCCTCAGCCGTCAATTCAACGTCAACGATCCCCAGCAGTCAATTCAACGTCAAAGATTCCCAGCCGTCAATTCAACGTCAAAGATCCCCAGCCGTCAATTCAACGTCAACAATCTCCAGCCGTCAATTCAACGTCAACGATCCCCAGCGTGAATTCAACGCCAAAGATACCCAGTCGTCAATTCAACGTAACGGCCGTCAATTCAACGCCAAAGATCCCCAGCCGTCAATTCAACGTAACGATCCCAGACGTCAATTCAACGTCAAAAATCCCCAGTCGTCAATTCAACGTAACGATCCCCAGCCATCAATTCAACGTCAGAGATCCCCAGCCGTCAATTCAACGTAACGATCCAAACCGTCAATTCAACTCCAAAGATCCCAGCCGTCAATTCAACGCCAAAGATCTCCAGTCGTCAATTCAACGTCAAAGATCTCCGGCCGTCAATTCAACGCCAAATATCCCCAGCCGTCACTTCAACGTCAAAGATTCCCGCGCGTCATTTCAACGTCAAAGATCCCCAGCCGTCAATTCAACGCCAAAGATCCCCCGTTGTCAATTCAACGTCAACGATCCCCAGCCGTCAATTCAACGTCAACGATCCCCGGCCGTCAAAAGGAGCATGGATGTAAAGAGATCTCAGCAAGAGGTAGAGATCCTCATGAGCCCCCGCAGTCGCGGGGGCTCATGAGGATCTATACCTCTTGCAGTTGGGTGGTGTTCGATTTTCGCGGCCGTAAGGAGGGTTAACCCGGGTCAAGAAAAATCGCTTCCCATTTCCATCTTTTCCTCTTGGCTGAAGCTGACCTTCCAGGAACTCATTTCTTCTGCTTCAGCGTCCTCGCTCCTGGCTCTGTTGACATTTTTTCACGCTGTCACTCCAGGAGCTAATCCGTGCCCTCTTGCACGGGGCAATGCATCCTCATGACAGGCTGCACAGGATGCAGGGGCTGATAATACAAAAAAATAATGAAGATTGTATTCATAGGTTGTACGCCCTCCTTCACTAGTGACATTACCAGTGGCGTAGAAACCGGGATTGGGGTGGGGTGGGGTGTGTGCGACAAGGGGGGGGGGGGGCGGGGGGAGGTCTGAAAGAGGGAGCGGCGGGGGTTGGGGGGGGGGGAAAGAGAAACGCCCCCCCCCCAAAAAAAACAAACAAACAAACAAACAAACAAACAAACAAACAAAAACCCATGTAGGTGGTGGATAGTGCAAGGAATCGCATTCCCCCCCAACCCCCCATCCACCCACCCACCCGCACCCCTCATTAATTTAGAGAGGGAAAAGATTGTGCTGAAAACAATCGTTGCTAAACAAATCATAACTTTGATGCACTTCCAGACTTTTTCACAGACCGAAAACTATCCTCAGCCACCCACCGCCTCGTTGTTATAGTATTCGAAGGTTAGGCTGTCGCCTGCTCTCCATCTCACCCCACCCCACCCCACCCCACCCACCCACCACACCCCAACTCCAACCCCATCCCGAGCTTCCAATAATTGTACTTGAACTGTCATGGTCAATATTTCTCTATCATTGAAAGCGAAAAAGTTAACATGCACAAAACCGTCAAGTTACGTGTCCCCTCAGCCTTGACGTGGCATGAGACGGATCGACCATGATAGTTCAAAGGTGATGCTTGGACAGCTTGGCGCCTACAGGCGCCGAGCTGTCCTTGCACCGCCTTTGAACTGTCACTATCAATCCGTCATCTCAACTCCAATTTAATTTTGAGAGGACCACTACCAAATCTGGTGCACGACAGCTTACCAGATACTATATTTGATCTAACATAGATCGCCGACAGTTTAAATGTATTGCTTGAATATCCTGACGCCTTTTTAGGCGCCACTTAACCCTTTGCGTGTCGGTAGCGCTTTTTGTCGCTGTGATACCTGTAGGAATCATCGCGACAAAAACGCGCCTCCGACAGTCGAAGGGTTAAGCTACTCAAGCACTGCCCATCAACTATCACGATCGATTCATCTCTTGCACATAAGTTTGAGGGCCCGTCCAAAATAAAGTCAAACGAGTTCAGTTCACCGCTGCTGCTGTTATCCCGCTCGACGCACACCCATCCACTTCTTATGACAAGGACAGAGCTTCCCAACTGGAGGATGGATTAGGTACAGGTGAACCACAGGGAGCTATGGCCCACTGGGGCCAGTTGCATGAGCGAGCTTAGTCCTGCACCATCCACTAAGCAAGGTGCTCCGCTACAGCGGCGCCCCTTGCTTAGTGGCTGGTGCAGGACTAAGCTCGCTTATGCAACTGGTTCCAGGTGTATCTAACCAAGCTTCGAGGTATAGACTAAGTAGAGGTGCCCCACTGGGAGGTATTGACCAGGTGAACATGGCAACATGTGATTTTGATAAATTAGTTCGGTTTGTGTGTGTGCGTGCGTGCGTGTGTGTGCGTGCGTGTGTGTGTGCGTGCGTGCGCGTGTACGCTCGCCTGCTTTCGTGCGTGCGTACGTGCGTCAGTGTGTGTGTGTGTGTGTGTGTGTGTGTGTGTGTTGCTTTTTGTTTTGTTTTGTTTTGTTTGTACTTCTCCAGTGCCGAGAAAATCTGACCACCAGCCAAATGCATGAAATATAGATTCCCATGAGCCCCCATTGGTTGACTCCCTTTATCGAAAACTCGAGGATAGCGCCAGCCCTTTTGATATCTAAATTTGAAGAACCAGTAGCGTCCAGTCTCGAGAAAATACAAAATAAAAATAAAAATTTATGGGATTTTTTTCCTCTAAAAGTATTGCAAACTTGCCCGCCCTACCATCGCCCCCCCCCCCCCCTCCGCCCCACACCCCCAGCCTTTTTTAAAATTTGTTTGTTTGTTTGTTTATTTGTTTGAAGCTTGAAAGGAACATACCGAACACGCTGGGCTTCCCAGTACAAAATATCGTCTAACATTACTGTGCAAATGTATATATGCATATGTTCTGATTACAATAATAAAACCTCACAAACCAGATAGGTGAGGCTAGCGCTGGCAGAATTGTACAAAAAAAGAAGAAGGTACATGAATGGTGTCATTAACTGCAAAATGCCGTCAGAATGCCATTTCCTGTTTGGCCCCTTCTTGAAAAGAAGAATGCGCAATGCAGTTTCTTTTCATCCGTGAGAGAACTAGAGAGACATGAGCCCCTGGGGGATGAGGATGAATGCGTCTCATTTGCAGAAATCGGTTCCATTTGCATCCAGTCAGATCACCGATGAAGGTGGATTAGTTTTACTGGGTATTGAGCAAGGTAACGTAGAAGTAAAGAAAACCGTAGCCTAAATTAAACTTTGTATATTACTGACTGGGGAATACAAACTCGGTCAAGTATGTGTGCTGGTATGTGATTTTGAACCTTACGACTTGCAGCCTTAAGGTCCAAAATCACAGACCAGCACACATAGAATAACACTTTCTGACATTTGGTGCACAACGTGTTTCGCCCACTCTCTTTTTCAGACGTTGCCTTGATATTAAAGAATTATTTTTTTAAAATGTCTGTTCCTGATTTTCTTCTCTAAAAAGTCAGCACTTCGGGTAAGTTCGTTTGAAGGAAAGCAATTCGAATTTCATTGTTGAAATTTTTTCCAGACACAAACAGTCTCTGTCTCGGATAGGCGTTAAAATAGTGATTTTGTTTTTACTCTCCCTTTTCCCCTTTCAACTATTTCAGTTTCGATGAGACCAGCGTGTCTCCCAGGTTTTTGTGCCTTTTGTATGCGATCACACGTGGAATCCAATGAAATATACACATCAACCCCAATGATCGCATACAAAAGACACAAAAAGGGGTTGAAAGGGGAAAGAGGGGGGGGGGGAGGAGCAATCAATTAAAAGTTTTAACCCAATGCAAAAATGCAAACGCTAAACACAAAAGTTGAAGATCACACACGCCCATGATACAAAAACCGTATGAAAATATCACGGCGCGAGTGAGTGAACAACCTGCTGGCATCAGTAGGTAGGCCTTGGAGCCGGCAGTCCTAATCCCTATCAAATATGGCGGTAGGATCTCAACTGAGATTAGTATGATACGTGCAGCAAAACCCTGCACAAAATGATTATCTCCACGATTTGGTCCGCTGACGATGAGGAGTACCGGCTATTCAAAGTAAAACTTCCTCGATACACACATGAACTTAACATATAAATTCAGACTGACTTGTGTCGCTCAAGTGTGTACGGCCGGCCGATAAACAGGCCATTGCATCATAAAGTGTGCTATGTCAAACACATCTTTACACACTCAAAATCTTAATGTCATTGTAGACTTCCAGAGGGTGCGATCTGTCACTAAATACCCTCTCTCGTCGCAAGACACGTCGCCGGATTGCAAGTATACGTACACCGACATTTTGAAATGCAATTTAGTCGCTGACTACAGCATTTAGACCAGCGAAATCGCGCGACTAACTCTAGCTGGTTTAGACGAGACGTAGGCGCTTGCTATGTCGTTGTCGCTGCTCGTGCATACAAACTTCCGGAGACAAGTTGCCAACTACAATATAGATGGCGTCGAAACATTTAGTAGCAGTCCATACGTAACTCTCCTGGGTCCTGTGTTTAACTCATTCAGCCCGGCGATCGTGTTTCCCAAATTTTGGAGGCGTCATCAAACGACTATGCACATGTTGCAGGAGATGGATCGACCATAATAATTTAAGGGTAGTTGTCGGCGCCAAGCTAATCTGGCACTACCCTTGAATTATCATGGTCGATCCATCTTCTGCTGTAGTGCGTCAGGGCTGAATGGGTTAAATATGCAATTTACCTTTTTTTCAATTGCATGTACTCAAGAACAATCGGCGTTCAACTATTGCCTGTGCAAAGTTTTAGCGACCTTAAAAGATGCATCATAATTCCATAATCTTCAACATTTTTGAGGCGCTATTTAGCAGCTTTACCCGGAGAAGCTAGATTGTAGGTTTTTCCACTTTTAAAGATCAGCTTATTCGTTGCAAGTAAAACAAAGTTGAAACGGGAGTTATAGCTTTGTTTTGGTTCTTCTTCTTCTTTTTCTTTTTCTTTTTTTTTTTTTCGCACAGAAAATATGTATAAACAAAGAGACATCTACAAAAGTTCCCGTTCACACTTTTTGACTCGCTAGTAGCTAAAAGAAACCTGATTTTGTTTCACAAAGTTATTTCCCAGGACTCGGCTTCTTTCAGTGGAGTGAAATAACCAAGTTTGAGCATTTGCAAACTCAGTTAACATACTTTGCAGTGAAAGATACCCATGATCTCTGCAAAGAGCATAAACTTTCATGAGCCCCCGCACGTAGCGATGGCTTATGATATGCTATGCTAAATGCCGGCCCCACTTATCTCCTTGTTAATTCTTCAGGTCGGCAGAAGTATATAAAAAATTAACCCTTTTAGCGCCATGGGCGCATTTTCCAAATTTTGGAGGTGTTACTTAACGACTTTGTACCACTTGCAGGAGGTGGATTGACCATGATAATTCAAGGGTAGTGCCAGATTAGCTTGGCGCCTGAAGGCCGGGCGCCAAGCTATTCTGGCACTACTCTTGAATTATCATGGTCAATCAATCTCCTGCTGTAGGGTGTAGCGCTAAAAGGGTTAATGCGATGTTTGTTTTTACCCTTTCACTGCCGGAACACAGCAAATAAAGCACCAATGCACGAGGCATAATATATCCTCATGAGCCCCAACTACTGCGGAGGCTCATGAGGATCTATGCCTCTTGCTGGCTTTATTCACACACGTACACCTCCTGCCAGACGCGGTAGCGATTCTGTGATGGTTTCGGAGACATTTCTAGACGTTGGCAGTGACGTGTGTAAGTGAATCTTGTCCAAGATGCGCCTCGGGCAGTCATTATAAAGGAACGCTTCAGATTGCTCTTTGCCTTTTTTTTTCTAATGCCTACAAAAACCCTTCATTGTTAGACAAAGCGTTATTAACCCCATCGCTGCCGAGAGAAACCAAAAACCCATCTGCAAGAGGCATAGAACCTCATGTGCCCCCGCAGTTGCGGGGGCACATGAGGTTTTATGCTTCTTGTACACCCCAGTTTGTACCCATGCTTGTTGCACAGCTGAGATTCCACATGGTGAATAGGTCTATGTAGATTTGGACTGACTCGCTTTACTAGGACTACATGAGAGAAAACCACCAGGCTTGGCCTATTGTACCTTTTTCGGGTTGAGGTCGGCGCTGCTAGGAAGGCGTGGTCAGTATGGCTTTTCAGTAGTGCTTCTAGGCACCACATGCGTAATCTGGACATCGACAGCGCTCCTAGGTCAGACTCCTAAGTTCAGTCGCTTGTTTACTTCAAATTTTTGGAGTTGCGCTGCGCATGCACGAAATCCACCATGGCTGCGGAACTCTACAGCGGTTTATGCAGAAAAAAAAACATCTTGCGGAGGCTGGCAGTGTTGGGGTTATCTCTTTTTTCCACAATCGTCTCCTGCGAGAGAACTGTCGATGGTGAAGTTCCAAGGGTAGCTTCAGGTTAGTGCATTTGTCCTGAATCGACCATCAATGTAGCGCAGCTCACTGTTGATGGCGAAGTAGCGCTTAGCTGGCCCCTGTACAGGTCGCAAGCTAATCCAGTAAAACCCTTGAACTCTCACGGTTAGTTCGTCTCAAGCACCTTAGGTAGTGGACGGAGGACAAGAAGTCCGGAAAACCAACCATTTGCTGCAATCCGGACCGCCAAGGTGGCTGAGCGTGTTTGCTGCAAGCAGATAAAGTTAACCCTCTTGTACAAGCAAGCACTGGTGGAGTAAACAGTACCGGTTGCTGCATGCATAAGGGGGTTAAACTGACTATAGCCCCTCACACCACTCTCCCTCCTCTACCGCTCCCACCATCTCTACCATCTTCTACTTCACACATAAAATGCATTGACGTGGTACCAAATTAGGCACGTTTCAGATTAATTAGTTCCATTATATTCACGCCTCCTGAAATGGGGTCAGGCACTTAGCTTTGCTTTAGTTAAGTCTCGTTCATCGTATGCAATTACCCAACATATACTGACGAGCAAAAGACATGCGACATCATTAGAATCATCGGAAACAGTTTAGTGTTTCCGATGATTCCAATGATGTCACATTTCTTTTGCTCGCCAGCAGGCCTATATTTTTTTGCCAAACAACTACGCCTGACACCAACAGGTCTTTAATGTGCATTACTGGGGATGCATCGACAGTGGCGAATCAGGAGTAATGTGTCTATTAGGTGGGAAGCCGGTCGGCATGTCAGTCACACAGTTGTCTGAGGACTCGTTTTGTAATCTGTTTTTATGGCCTATTCGGCGTAAATAAAATAAGTATAAGATCTTTCAGTCAGTCTATCCTTCTGTGTTTGTCTCTCCGAGTCTGTCTGTCTCTCTTTTCGTCACCATCATCTGTTTGTACATCCATCCATCCATCTGTCCTTTCGTCTTTTCGTCATTTCGTCCATTCATCCATCTTTTCGTCCAGCCAGCCAGCCAGCAACCCATATTTAAAGCACCACTGTGTGACTTTGAATCATTGTGTGACTAAATTTTATGTGGCTTAGTAACAGTTCCAGTCAGCGACATGTAACGGAAATGAGGTAATGCTACTGCCAGCGGGTCTGCTTTTCTCTTTTCTGTTTTACTACGTGTGACAGCTCCTAATTTGATTCTTCCCACACCAGCCTAGCGGGTCTGAAGACACTATTGTGCTAACGCATTTCACCCCATGACTGTATTTCCGAGATGTTGAAAGTGTCATCTAACGACTACGTACTACTTGCAGAAGGCGGCTCGACCATGATAATTCAAAGCCATATTAGCTTGGCGGCTGATAGTCAGCTAAAGCTGACGTCGGCCCGAGAACCTTGCTAACTGCATTTTACTTCTTTTTATTGTCTCTTACTTTCAATTATTTTATTATTATTATCATCATCATCATCATCACCATCATCTTCAATTTCATCGTTATTATTATTATTGTTTTATGGATACGTTGCTTCTTCTTTCTGTGTGAACTGATACAGCACAGCGTTCACGCGGCCGCGAATAATATCTGACTAAATTTATCAGATGTTTCAGAAGTTGACCAGCATTACGAGGTCTGAGAACGATGCCATCTCGTTTGATGTAGGCCAAGAGTGAGGCGTCAACCTCACCTTCTCAGATGACCTTGCGCAAATCTTTAAGGTTTAAATGATTACCGCCCTTGTTCCGTGCCCTCAATCCCGACATTCAGTGCACGGCCACAGCCTAATCAGGTTCGAGACAACCGGAGCAAGATGGCGCGATATGTTTGATAGACTGTGCTAGTCGTGAAACAGATTATCAAGCAGGCGTCAGATGCAGGGCAGTGGTTTATTTCCACAGGCAAATACCCCAAATACGATTCTTGTTACCCAGTAAACAAAGGACCTCGGGCCCACTGTAACGATAATCGTATTTTGCTTAACATTAATCTGTCCTTAGATTGAAATGTGCAACGGCAGTGTCCAGACTATTTCCTGCTTATGCGTACATCACTAATAGGTTCCTCTCACTTTCATGATCAGACGGTTATCTTTAAAATCACCGTCGTCGTCGTCATGTCATTGGTGTTATCATCCCCATCATTCGCAGCAGCACCAGCAGCAAAAACATCACTACCTCCGCATGTTCTACCACCACCACCACCACCACCACCACCACTATCACCATCTCATAATGTACATTTTGTAGATTCACGTTTAGATGGTGCGATTCCTTGTCAAACCTTTAATTAAAATCTTCACTGTTGATGATGTGAACATGATCCAAATGCAAGAGTCGTAGGATCCTCATGCGCAGCTGCACTGAGTTGCGGGGGCTTGTTAGGATCTGCTGTTCGTGTTTCGTGGATGGATTTGACTCTTTGGCGTTGAATTAACTCATTCGAGACGTGTCGCCTCCGGATACGCGTATCCGGATGCGGAACGTCTCGAATGAGTTAACAGATAGTTCAGAAACACAATCTGTGTTCACTGGCAGTGAAGGAGTGTACAGTCCGTCAACGTCAGTATCATCAAAAATCTGCCCTGAGGCATTTACATGCATTAGTGTGCTTACACGTGTAATGAAAGCACGCGCGCACGTGTGGTATCTTTAAAACAATACCCACGTCAATGATTTCAGAATCAGTTACAACTATTTTTTTCTGTAACAATGTAATAATGTTGTATTGGGATTTCCAGTCAAGTGCTTATATTCGTGTCCTTTTCTGAGCAGACAGACCTTTTGATTTGACGAGGGCAGAGCTCTTCTGCCGGGGAGGTGAAATCTGGTATTCAATTTGGCGGTAAACGGCGAAGTGCTGAGAGTTGCAAAGCTCTAATCCATGTTCCGATCCGTGTTATTGATGAGGCCCACACGTCGCCTCTATCTCTTCATTGACACAGAAAAAAAAACTGTTCTTTCATCTGACGTAGATTCCGAGGAGTTTCCGAATCCGAAGAAAGTGGAGAAGTAACGAAAATCCCTACTAACAAGAGGCTAAGATGCTCATGAACCCCTGCGACTGCAGATACTCACGAGCATCTTAGCCTCTTGCGGTTGTTTGAAAAATACTCAGCCGCCATCCTAGCATGCGTAGATTTTGATGACCCGGCTTCGATGGCTTTTTCCATCTGAGGAAAGATCTTTAGAAGTAAATGTAGCGGATCTCAGCAAGCAAGAGGCATAGATTCTCATGAGCCCCTGCAAGGCAGGGGCTCATGAGAATCAATGCCTCTTTCAGACGCCGGGGATGACAGACCTGTGACGCAGTCTTGTCTGTCTTGCCGCATCTTGGCATGGCGCCCATCGACTGAGTCTTTCGTAAGTCGAAGACGCTAGCACAAGATGTCCTGTGGTAGTTGCCACCATTTACGGGGAAGGGCTTACATTTGATTACTCTTTCCTTTCTACCGGCGGCAACTGCACATACCCAAAGAACGATATAATTTGACAGTTTGATGGTAGTGTGTCTAAATAACATGGCGCAATTCCACTTCAAAGGGTTTTGTAAGTTGCGACCACGCGGCCACACCATGATATGTTGCACCAGGTGGCGCGCTGCATACATTTTGAAAGAAAGTTGCTGGTTTTAATCCACATCGCTGTCAGTCATCGCGAATTTCGTGACCGAATCGACTGGAAGTTGACTGAACGCAGATGTAGGCCTAAATGAGACAAACACAGACACACACACACACACACACACACACACACACACACACACACACACACACACAATTAGTGTCAAGAGACATAAATCCTGAGGATTAATGTCTCTTGCAGCTTGGTACTTTCGCCTTGCCCAGGCAGTTTTTTTTTTTTCAGACGTTGCTTTGATATGAAAAAAAAAAGTTTTTTTTTTTTGTTTTTTTTTTTGTTAAATGTCTGTTTCTGATTTCTTCTCTAATAAGCACTTCAGGTAACTTATTTTTTTAAGGGAAAAAATTCAAATTTCATTGTTGAAAGTTTTTTCCAGACACAAACAGTCTTTGCCTCGGATAGGCGTTAAAAAAAGTGATTTTTTTTCTCCCCCTTTTCCCCAGTTACGGGGTTAACCGTTGGAGTCACACTTTGCGCACACCCTTTTTCAGTGCCCCGTCGCCGTCTTTAAATTCTGTTTCTTGATGATGGACAACGTTAAGTTCAAATCGTGCATGTTTCAAGTTCAAAGGAAAGCATGGGCGACACGCGGACACCGGATGCGGAAATAGATGGGAGCATGGTCTTGTTTTTGTCCAATCAATGGCCATTGTCTGTTTTACTGTCATACGGTCGATGCACGTCATTCTATCCAGCGAATCCACCCATCTGCAAGAGACATAGATCCCCATGAGCAACTGCAAGCTATAGGAGCTCATGAGAATGTTTGCCTCCTGTTGAAATCATTTATATGTGAGTTTTGTGTGTCAAGTCTGTCGTAAAGATCAGACGTTCGCTTAAAATGGAAAAAAAAAAACCTCAAACAACCACTTGTAGTCTTGAAATTTCTCGCAACCGTTAACTCATTCGCGACCAGCCGCATCCGGATGCGCGGGCATAAGCCGCGGATCCGGATGCGGCTGGCCGCGATTGAGTTAATTATTACACTAAAAGTTATAAAGGGGGCACTAGAACTTGTTTTGGGCAAGTATGCACTTCTGTCTTGTGTTTTCTTGATCTTTAACATTACAAGGTCTCGACTTTGTTCAACATCTTGCCTGCTACTGACGATACCGCTTGGCAAAAAAGACGCGTAATTACTGGTCTTTTCCGCCGAACGGTTTCGTCAGTAACGGTCAAAGGGATAATTGCGCAGTCTTTAAATTTCAGGCAGGACCAGTTTAGGGAAAATGATACAAGCTTTACAACTGGATGGATTAACCCATTCATTCCTGACGCACTGCAGCAGGAGATGGATCGACCATGATAATTCAAGGGTAGTGCCAGATTAGCTTGGCGCCTGTCGGCGCCAAGCTAATCTGGCACTACCCTTGCATTATCATGGTCGATCCATCTCCTTCAACAGGTGCATAGTCGTTAGATGACGTCTCCAAAATTTGGGAAATACGTGCGTTGGGCTGAATGAGTTAAAGACGTTCGCACAACAAAGACGATCTTCAGCATATGTCCTCTTACATTACATGACACTTCTCTGTCCAATACAGAGATGCCGCAACTCAGAACTCTGGCCATACCTTCCCCTGCAGCCACTGCGGTCGAACCTGCCTGTCCCGGATTGGCCTCCGCAGCCACGAACAAGCCTGCAGACGTCGTGGGCAACTCCTATAAAATCTTCGTTCGCGAAGTCCAGCCAAGAGAGAGAGAGAGAGACTGGTACAAACAAATAGAAATGGACAAACAAAAATGGGGACATCCCAATGCGCAAAAGGCATTCGGGCCTTTGCGCACTGGACTACTAGTCACTTTGGTTGATACTAAAACACTAGTTTGTGCATTTGTGCTGTCCAAGCTAGATTATTGTAACTCTTTGCTTTGTGGCTGCCCTCAGTATATCATTGATCGCCTCCAAAAAATTCAGAACAATGCAGCCCGGCTTGTTGTGAGAGTCCGTAAGACTGAGCATGTCACACCCATCTTGAAGTCCCTTCACTGGCTACCTGTGTCCTCACGTATTCAATACAAAGTTATGTCAATCTGTTTTAACTGCCTTTCAGGCACCAGCCCAGAATACTTGTCCTCTTTGCTGCATGTGTATACACCCTCTCGTGAGCTCCGCTCCTCTTCTGATAAACGGAAGTTGTGTGTACCTTCTGTCCAAACTAAAACATTTGGTCAGCGCACTTTTGTTTATCAAGCCCCAGTGTTATGGAATACACTTCCTCTTGAGGTCAGAAACAGTGAGTCTGTCTCTGACTTCAAGAGGTCGTTGAAAACTCACCTCTTCAAGCTTTACTTTGAATAACTGCCAGTGTTTGATGCCTTAGTTGTAGTTCTGCAATCCTCCTTGTTTAGACTGAATGTTAATTAGAATATAAATTATTATGTATGTATTGTTGTTTAGTTTATTGTAAAAGTGGTGTGTTCGGGCATTGTGCTTTGTTTGTTATGTGCATATGTCATTGTATTTTTATTTTTGTGTACAGATTGTAAAGCGCTTAGAGCTTTTGAGTAAGATTAAGCGCTATATAAATACTCATTATTATTATTATTATTATACAGCTTGAGCTGGGACATTGGGGTAGGTTATAAAATGATGTGGGTTTGCTTATCGTGTCGCGATTCATGAACAACTATGTAAACTGGAAGGGTTTGCGACATGTCTCTCAAGGTGACAACGCCCTGCGCGGTTATCCACTATTTATCCCACACTTCAAACTGAAAACACCTTTATCACTTTTCTATTCAAATTTTTTTTGTGTGCAGCATGTCAATATCAGATTGTCGCAGCAGCCATATCAGCCAGTGAATCCAATCACTACTTGGTATAAATGTGCACACCAGTCCACAAAAGATTTGGGTATAAGGGGGCACATTCACATCACAGCAGTTGTTAGTTATTATTCACGTTCAGTCCAAGCTGAGCGGGAAACTATAAGGCCATCTCACGGCGATCACACCACAGCATATATTAATGGCATATATTATGGAACATAAAGTTGAAGATGAGTTACAAAGTACAGTAAAGTTTCAGTGTTTTTGGTGGGTGAGGCCAGTGACTCAACCTCCTACTATGCCGTAACGCATGTACGCTAGCGTTCTCCGTGTGGTATAAACAGCATTTTAATCTTACGATAATCTTAAATTATCGCCACAAGAGAATATGACGCTACGGTAGCGCAGCGCTATCGAGAAATAGTGTTATTGAATGGTAGTTCCAACTTCCGTGTTTGTAGACACGCTGTGCTTCTGATACATAACTCTATCGGGCTTCTACGTTCGTTAAAGTGTGGATTCAATGCCCCCGGCCAATCCTTCTTGTGCCCTTCTCGCCTCCTGTCGCGTGTATTGCTACAGATTGTCTGAAACAAATCATAGGACATTCGCGCGAGCCTGTCCGGCCAGAAGTACAGACGGACAAGTGTCTCAACAACCCCACGACACGAACTGAAAATGGGAGATATCTTCATTACTACTCTAACCACATGGGACACGTACGGCACCGTCCCTCTGGCATTACGCACGATTTCAATGAATATCCGCATCAGGCACACTACTGCTCTAAACAGAAAAATCCGGAACCCATGTGGAAATGAAGCCCTTCCCTATCAACAAGAAGCATAGATTCTCATAAGCCCCTGCTCTGCAGGGGCTCATGAGAATCTATTCTTCTTGCAGATGGAAGGGAACCGCTTGTGCTCTTGTCTTCAATTGGTACTCGTCTCAAGGACTGCGAATTTCCCGACGTGACCAATTATATTGCAGTTTGTCTTGATCGTGTCCAATGACAGGCGAGATACTTACGGCCTCGGGCAGTCGTCTGACCTGAGGGACGGGGTTTGGGTTGGGAATGGAGCGTATTTTATCACCACAATTTTGATATCACCAAGTGATATCAAAACGGGAGAGTGAGATAAGTCGACATACAAAAATTCAAAACTTTTTATTGTCCATATTCAACTCACAAACATTTACTTAGCCTGGGCATTAGCACTCGAGAATAAATATAAATATAATAATTTCAAAGCCTCTGGACTGTGAGCATTTTTGTTGATTTGAGCTTTTTTGTTGATTTGTCCACTTGTCACGTGACCAGTTTTGTTCCTTAATCAATATCATACTGAGGATAAAGCTTCGAATTTGTACACTGCCATAAGCAAACTACACTCTTTTCATCCCTATGTCACACGACCAATAACTTTAGCGCAAACCGTACCATGTGACCGGGATACAAAAACCCTTGTAGCGACAAATGGCCGACATTTTGTAGCCCTCTTTCTGACGCGTCTTTAATGCCAGTTTTGTTCTATACAAAATCATCAAAACGGTCTAAAGTACAAAGTTACTTAGTGTTGTTCGAAACAACAGGCACACTACTGGAGACCGCAACGTCATGAAAAGTTTTTAATTACGTCATAATTCTATTATGTATAAATATATATTCCATTGTAGTCAGTCATGTCTGGCGTGATCCAGGTCGGAAGATTTCTTCTTGATTTATTTTACAAAAACATTGGAGGAATGAAAACAAATACGTTATTGGTAGCAGGGGCTTGCTGCACGGACCCGGGCCTCGTAGGCCTTCGGGAGGTCAAAGAAACCATTGTACCCCCCTTCGGCCTTCGGGGTACATTGGTTCCTTTGACCTCCCGAAGGCCTACAAGGGTCCGTGTAGCAAACCCCTGCGACCAATAACGTATATTATAATACTTTCGGATACGGATATAGACCAATGGCTTTAGTTCAAGGGTAATGCCAGAATAGCTTGGCGCCTAGGAGGCGCCAAGCTATTCTGGCACTACCCTTGAACTATTTCAGTCAAACTTATTTCACACACTGGTGTATTTCGAATGATAAGAGTTAAGGCGTTCTGCTCTATGGCTTTGGTTGCTAACATTTGCCGATACCACGGGCTGTCAATGTTGTCTCAACGTAGACCTTTTTCAGTTTCTTTTTACAATCTGTATCAGTGAGTGGCACACTTGACTGAGATTGTGTACTGCCCCTGGTGCGAGTCGATGGAACTCTCCTATAGTAAAACAGTAACTATCCCCTCACTGCCTTGTCCTCTGCTCGCCTACTGACCCTGTGCACTTGCCCCATATAAGGCGCCCATGAATTCTGACACCAAATGTAAAACACCAGCCTCCGTTTTCCACTTTTTTGACAGCACCTGCCATGCAACTTGCTGCTGAATATGCAAAAGAAATTCAAAAGCACAGGCTCAGTTTTACATCCTAAAATGTGTTTGAAAGAAAAAAACATTTTTCTAGTACTTCTCTCGGAATTTTTACTGGTTTGCGACCATGGAGGTTGGATCGGCTATGCGGGTTGGAGTGTAAAGCCTTGGTACTTTGGTGCCTCTAAGAAGGGTTGACGTGCCAACCACACATTACCTTCAGCTATTTGGTCAGTCCATATCCCACGGCTAACGACTACTGTTTGACAAACGATGCTTGTGAGAAATTATTCCTCCACTGCCATTGGACGCAATTTTCTTTTTTTCTTTTTTTAATCAGTGTAAATTCAACTTCAAAGATCTTACGCCGTCAAATGGAACATGGATATAAAATAGATTCAGCAAGAGGTAAAGATCCTCATGAGCCCCCGCAACTGCGGGGGCTCATGAGGATCTATACCTCTCACAGACGGTCGGTTGGTGTTCAGTTTTTCTAGACAATGAACGGGTTATCTTTCACATATTTTCGTCTGCTCTTTGCTTATGGCTCCAGCAGTGAAATGGCATATAACCTTGCCGACAAGACCAGTAACCTGTTTCTATGTCTTCATTTTTGTCCAGTTGCCGGCGAGAAATTGCTGTCTGAATTCCGCATTATGACCTCCCGGTCAGACAGTGTATTATGATCTTCATCTGTAATGAACTCGTATATTTCTAGTATTCCTGTCCAAACCACAATATAACAGGTCTGGTCTGGACCAAACTAGCCCGATGACGTGTTTTGTCCGGACAGATCAACAATTTTCAATAGTTTATTTTTATTGCACCTAGTAACTGGAGTGTGCTGGTCTGTGATTTTGGACCGTACGGCCTATGGCACTTATGGCGAGAGAAGACGCTCAGCACTTAAAGCGATGTGCTCCAATGGCAGGCTTTGATGACTAAATTCGCCGATGCAACAGGTTATCAATGTCGTCTTGACTAAGCGATGCAACAGGTTATCAATGTCGCCTTGACTAAGCGATGCAACAGGTTATCAATGTCGCCTTGACTAAGCGATGCAACAGGTTATCAATGTCGCCTTGACTAAGCGATGCAACAGGTTATCAATGTCGCCTTGACTAAGTGATGCAACAGGTTCAATGTCGCCTTGACTAAGCGATGCAACAGGTTATCAATGTCGCCTTGACTAAGCGATGCAACAGGTTATCAGTGTCGCCTTGACTAAGCGATGCAACAGGTTATCAATGTCGCCTTGACTAAGTGATGCAACAGGTTCAATGTCGCCTTGACTAAGCGATGCAACAGGTTATCAATGTCGCCTTGACTAAGCGATGCAACAGGTTATCAATGTCGCCTTGACTAAGCGATGCAACAGGTTATCAATGTCGCCTTGACTAAGCGATGCAACAGGTTATCAATGTCGCCTTGACTAAGCGATGCAACAGGTTATCAATGTCGCCTTGACTAAGCGATGCAACAGGTTATCAATGTCGCCTTGACTAAGTGATGCAACAGGTTATCAATGTCGCCTTGACTAAGTGATGCAACAGGTTATCAATCTCGCCTTGACTAAGACCTTAGACCTTTCTACCCTTCTTTTCACAGTTCAATTGAGTAGGCGCACGCGCCAGAGGTTTTCCGATGCCTTTCCAGTGTAACGGAAGGAACTCTTTTGTGCACATTAAGAACATTAATAAAGGAGATGTTGCGAACTACTAACCTGTTACTGCTGGAGCAGGTCGCTGTCAACGTAAAACTCAGTCTGCATACCTTATTTGCCCTCATTTTGCAGTCGTGTCAGACCGCACACCCAATGCGCAAAAGGCCATCGGGCCGTCGTCGATTGCAGTTGGCCCGCGCACGGCCGTGCGCGGGCGGCCAACGGCGGCCGACGTCGGTCCGATGACCTTTTACGTATTGGGCAGTGGCCAGTACGGTTAGTCAATCATGGTACATGTATTCATCTCCGACGTTCCGACTGTTAAAGACAGTGTTCAGACAGGAGAAGCTTTAAAGCCAATGTATTAAAATTGCGTACAAGGAATGTACTAGTGCACAGATGGCTACAGCTGTTATCGTTAGTGTTCAGTACCAGATCAGAGTGTACGAGGAGCGGCCTCGCGGACAAAGGCACGAGCTGAATGGACCAGACATATCAAGGGTATTAAATGCAAGGACTAGCTTAACCCGTTCCATTCCGAGATTAACCCATATCATGCTGTGACCAAAAGCTTCAAATTTGTACACTGCCATATGCAAGCTACATTATAGTACTTACAGATAAGGATATAGACCAATGACTTTAGTTCCAGGGTAGTGCCAGAATAGCTTGCCGCCTAGAGGCGCCAAGCTATTCTGGCACGACCCTTGAACGATTTTAGTCAAACTTATTTCAAACACTAAGGCGCCAAGCTATTCTGGCACTACGCTTAAACTATTTTAGTCAAACTTATTTCACACACTGGTGTATTCCGAATGATAAGGGTTAAGTGAACACGAACCAACTGCAAGATGGGGCTGTTTGTCTGGCTTCGAGTTCACAAAGGTTTCATTATATAGTCTGCGATCACTGGCAGTGTATGGGTTAAAGCGATCTGCTTCAGGGCGGGCTTTGATTGTTTGTCTGTTTTGAAAAATGTAAATAAATTGTTTTGTAAGTGTCTTTTCTAAGCTTGCTTCTTTCCTCGTTGGGTTATTCTCGGGCCAAGAAATATCCAACGAAGAAAGAAACACGCTTAGAAAAGTCGGGTACAACACAATTTATTAATATTTCGGGTAAATACCCTTTGTCAAAATAGACAAACAAACAGAGAGATTAGCCGCTACTTATCTTCATTGGCAAAAGGAATGTGTCAAAATAGACAAACAAACAAACAGAGAGATTAGCCGCTACTTATCTTCATTGGCAAAAGGAATGTGGCAACATTACTTTTGCCAATGAAGATAAGTAGCGGCTAATCTCTCTGTTTGTTTGTTTGTCTATTTTGACAAAGGGTATTTACCCGAAATATTAATAAATTGTGTTGTACCCGTCTTTTCTAAGCGTGTTTCTTTCTCCGTTGGGTACTTCTTTGCATATTACACGCTTGGCAGTCACCTTTTTGGTCTGGATTGCTTATTCTCGGGCCGCTTTGATTGCTAAAATTTGCCGATAACAGGGAACGTTTTGAAATCATAAAAGTTCAACGTTAAAAGATCCCCCGCCGTTTAAGGAACATTGACACAAAGTGGTTTCAGCAACAGGCATAGATCCTCATTAGGATCATCAGGATCTATATCTCCTGAAGTTAGGTGACGCTCATTTTTTCTCGGCAGTGCCGAAGGGGTTCATTAGCTTGGCGCCATGAAAGTTTGCCCTACCCAATGCGCAAAAAGCCATCTGACCGACGTTGGCTTTTGCGTACTGGATCTCATTCGTCTTCCGTGAATCGCACGTTGTGCTCAGCATCTTTCGTGACAACAGTACATCATAAGCCAGTTTCGTGTTGATGAGTCTGACAGAAATACCAACAGTTTCATTAACCCCTTGAAAGTCGACAACATGTGAACACTATATAACTGCAAGAGACGTAGATCCTCATGATCCTCCGCAACCGCGGAGACTCATGAGGATCTATGCCTCTTGCTGACACCACTTTGAATACAATGCCATGTTCCTGCCACGGCTGGGACTCTTTTTTTATCGTCGAATTTACGAAGCTTGCAGAAACACAGGTCTGCGTCAGCTGTTGTTGTTGTTTGTGGTGGTGGTGGTGTAGGTAGACGTATTGTTGTTGCTGATGATGATGATGCTGTTGTTACTGCTGCTTTTTTTCAAGAATGTGGTAAATGCCAGCTCATACTAGCGCCTTCGTCATTTCCCCTGTCTTTCGACGAGCTGTGCACAATCACGATCTTTTCAGATCGCCACAAAAACTTGTTTATCAGCCTCTTTCACTCACTTCGCCCCCTTCTGTAGTTTAGTTCAGTAGCCAGCAAAAGAGGATCAGTCGGTTGTCGCTTCAGCAGAGCCAAACAGCCTACATAGGCATGGCGTGAAAATTATTTTCGCCTCGACGGGCTCCGAACTGAAAGATCTCGCTTAAAACAGATCGAAGCCTTTCAACCCCTGTTAAAAAGTTTGTCTAAGGATGGAAATGCGCCCAGTCTCTCTTAGCAAGACTGCATATATTCTCAGGAGCCCTTGCGAGTGCAAGGGCTCATGAGAATCGATGCCTCTTGCTATCCTGACGGAGGCGGGTGTGGATGAAAAATTTCGTAAGGCCGTATGGCGACAATTTGAAGACTTTGAAACCCGTTGGCAGAGGTCGTCTGAGGACTGATAATTATACGATATTAATCTCACTTAGCAGAAGTGATAGATTCATATGAGGCCCTGCGAGTGCAGGAACTCATGAGAATCTATGACCTTTGTAGATGTAAAATGTACGGATAGGAATCCTTCACGATGAACTTCCCAAGCATGGCGTGAAAATTCTGTTCACCTCCCTCCGCTCCGTGAGCTTGTGTCGGCATGTTTACATGGCCCAGCAATTACATTTCCCTCCCTCTCCTAGGCGGAGCAGAAATTCTATTTGGCCGAAAGATTAGTTCCACGCTGCTGCATCGATTCCAGATCGAGAGTTTTCAGCTGTAAGCCCACGACCTCCTCCCCCAAAAATGATGTAAATGATGGTGCCCTTTGCCAGCGAGAAGGTTAGATCAACACGACCACGCCATGCATCTGCTGACCCTGCATACCCTTCCTGGGTGGTGGACCGTTGTCGCTGATGAGTCGTAGGATTAGTTCAAACCCCGATGTCTTCTTTCCACGTACACGCCGCAGATATAAAAGCGACAGGGGGAACCAGCAAGAGGCATAGATTATCATGAGCCCTTGCAGATGAAAGGGCTCATGAGAATATATGCCTCTTGCAGATGGAAGAACGGGTTTAGTGATTAAAACACTGATGCGACAGGAGTTACTTTTCTTCATGCTTCTTTACTCCCGAAAGATGTGTGCGCAGGCCCCGATAGGGGGGTCGCCATAAAAAAGCACGTGACCCGCGTGCAAACAGCCATTGGTCGGCGGAGTAAACAGGGTTTTTGTGGGCTCCTGCAATTTTTCTTTGCGCTCGACAGTTTGCCGGGGACAATGCGTGAATGCTAAATGCTCACTTTGCTGGGAGACAGACAAGTAAACCAGACGATCTTAAACTGATCCAGACAAATGCGATTTGGATGGAGCATCACTTTTTCTTTCTTTCTTTTTTTTTTTTTTTTTTTTTTTGGGGGGGGGGGGGGAGGGAGGGATCAGTCTTAAAATGCAAATATTTTATTATCGTTTCACTGCCGTGACAATGTGAGCATCAACCAATATATGCAAGAGGCAACGATCTTCATGAGCTCCATGAGGCGCGACGGCTTATGCCCACATTTGTTTCTTGCTTACCCTTCTTATATCTATGTTCTTTGAACGGATAGGGTTATGAGGCGTTGAATTTGCCATGGATGGACCGCTGGCAGTAATGGGTTTAATGTATTACACTTACGACTCGACCCCGACTGATGTAGGTGATAGCTTAGTTAAAATGTCTGAACATAATGACGCCCGGAGAGCTACAAAGTTAAGGATCGGGCAATACCCATGAATTGACTCGTCTGATCATAAGTGACCGTTCCGCGAATAACAACCCAATGTGCAAAGGTCATCGGGCGGACGTCGGCCGCCCTTGGCCCGCGCACGGCTGTGCGCGGGCCAACGGCGGTCGACGTCGGCCCGATGGCCTTTTGGGCACTGGGAAGTAATTGTACATTGAAACTTGATAGTCTAACTATGATAATGCGCGTCCTACGCCTCACTGAGACGTCTCTTCGACTGACAAAACAACAAAAAAGACTATCTCTATTTGTGTCTCTGGCTTCACACAGCGATCACACGAATAACCACACGAGCAACGAACGGAACTGAACTGCGTCATTGAACACCAATTTCAAATAATTCCGCACACGTGCTTGGCATAGAAGACGATGGGCATCTTCCAGTCGTGTATTGAACGAAACATATCTGCCAGAGATATAGATCCTCATAAGCCCCCGCAATTGCTTGGCTCATGAGGATATATGCCTCCTGTGTACTCACCCAAATCTGTGTTCCGTAGGGAAAGGGGTTCGTCTGGGAAGAAACAAGTGACTCAGGCCCCACTTTCTTCACCCTTCAAACATAGGCTAAAACCTGATGAACGTCTACGTTTGATCAACACAATATCATTTACCCTTGTTTACAACGTGTGAACTATATACATTTCCAAGAGCCCCTCACATTATGCAGGAGTCCTTGCGAATCAATGCCTATTACACATGTGAGGAGTTCAATAAATGAACGCAAACGGAACAGTCTTGGATTGGAAACAACTGTGGTCTACAGGATAGATGATTAGAGTTTCCAGGGTCTACTCTGGCTGATCGCGCCCATGAGGATCTTGCCTTCAACTGTGCTTATTGACAGTGTTTTATGCTCAGGACACAGGGGCTCCATCTACGACATAGTGCTCCCAAGGGATGTTGGTACAGCAGCTAGCAAATCTTGTAGACACGACGCCATTCTTTGCAGACAAGTTACGCCTCGATAGATCCCCACCTCAAAAGGACTCGCATAGAGAAGAGTACAATTTCATCAAGAGGCGTAGATTCTCATGAGTCCCTGCGAATGCAGGGACTCATGAGAATCTATGCCTCTTGCAGCTGGAATCTGGTCTGCTTCAGAGAGAACGCGTAAACCAGTCTGCTGCCAAATCCCAGAGTTGCTGTTCAGCCTCCACACACACACACCGTGACAAAGGCTGTGGTCCCTGGACAGTGTCTGTTTGATTGTCCATTTCAAGCCTGGGACAAAGTTTGCTCTGGCCGCTTTGTGTCCAAGCTCGGTGTATACACGGGTAAAGTAGTTGTGTAGCTTTGAAATGGTCCGCTGGCAGGAGTAGAACAGTTTGCCAACGTCAACCACGAGAAGACTACGTCCACACTGGCTTTCTCCCTCGATTCGCTACCGACGGAGGCAGCCAGTGTGGACTGCGTCTGGACATCTTTTATCAGATCATCCAAATCCCTAAGTGGTATTTTCACAGCGATCTCCTGAAATTCGCCGATACAGCGGGTTCTCAATGTAGTTTTGCCTCAGCTAAGACCTTCCTGCCCTTTTCAGAACCATAATAGGCAGACGCAGCAGAGGTTTTCTGCTGTACCTGTTACGCGTCACGCGGGAAGTCTCCTGTGTAACAAAGGAGAAAATGAGCAAGTCTTTCAATCAGCGACCTTCAAACCTCATAAATAATGTTAGACCTTTCTGCAGTTTTATCGGAAGGCATACTAGGAACATTTATGAACTGTTGGCCCTGTATTGTCTGGAATAGGTGACTTTAAGTTAGTCCTTTCGTAATGCATTATTGTGATATACTAAAAACATTATTTATGAGTTTATTTCGTCTAATTTATTTCCTTCACAACTTTTTGATCACGCTTTTGTGCGCATGCACGTATGCCTACATGTTGACTGTGACTCAACAGAAGTATCTCAAAAACGGGATCATATTTCCCTGTTTCCATTTCTATTTCAAGACCTTACCCTATAAACTGACATTGCAAAAATGTCATTGCCTTCTCACTTGCGTGTCTTGAAAGCAAAAACAATACCTGGAATACGATGTCTCAATCTCTGGCACTCTGTCGGCCCCGGCCTAGTGAGCAAAAGGCGCACGGGCCGACTCCGGCCACAGATGGCCCGCGCATAACAGTGCGCGGGCCATCAGCGGCCGACGTCGGCCCAGGGACATATCGCCTCCTGGGGATCACCTGAGTTTCTTGACGATTGTTTCGTGAGTGGACGTCATTTCATCAAGAAAAATGAAAATGATACTGGTTTCTTAATTTCCAAAACCCGGATCCAGTTCACAAGCCAGCCAAGTCAAACTGCAGGAGGCATAGATTCTCATGGGTCCCTGCAGCTGCAGGGAGTCACGAGAATCTGTGCCTCTTATGGGAAGACATAATCATCATTTACATCCTCGGACAGAAATATTCGGGGTTTAAAGCTATGTCTGGATCGTGGATGCTACGAAATCAGATGACGGCGTATGGCTTTTCCATCATCAGCGATGACATTAACCCATTCAGCCCTGACGCACTACAGCAGGAGATGGGCCGACCATGATAATTCAAGGGTAGTGCCAGATTAACTTGGCGCCTGTCGGCGCCAAGCTAATCTGGCACTACCCTTGAATTATCATGGTCGATCCATCTCCTGCAACTGGTGCATAGTCATTAGATGACGCCTCCAAAATTTGGGAAATACGGCCGTCGGGCTGAATGAGTTAAGAAGAATTATGATCTAATTTATGTTCAGTTTAACCTCATTGTGATTTTATATTTTTAGATACACAAAGATGAACGGAAGCCATGCTGGTAGGCACTCGCCAGAAACTTTCCCAGCTCCCCCCTTCTCTCCACCTTCAACTCAACAGCACCCGCATCTCCCTTTCTGACTCGGTCAAGAACCTCGGCGTTATCCTCGATTCCTCTCTTTCCATGACCAGCTTCGTCTCCGCCACGGCCCAGGCATGTTATTTCCACCTCCGCCGCATCAGTCAGATCAGAAAATACCTCACTACCGAAGCTGCCACCAAACTCGCTGTCTCTCTCATCTTATCTCGCATCGACTACTGCAACTCTCTCCTTTCCGGCCTTCCGCACTCTACCACTCTCACTCTTCAGCGGGTCCAGAACAATGCTGCCCGCCTCGTCCTCAGAAAGAAAAAATCCGACCACATCACTCCCCTGCTCAAGCTCCTTCACTGGCTCCCCATCCCCCAACGCATCCAATACAAGATTCTGTCTCTGCTACAAATCCCTTAACAACTACGCTCCTACCTATCTCTCCAACTTACTTCACCCCTACACTCCTTCCCGCTCCGTCCGCTCCGCCTCCGACCCTCTCCGCCTCCTCATCCCCCGCACCAAACTCAGCACTTTCGGCCCTCGATCCTTCTCCGTCTACGGTCCATCCACCTGGAACACCCTCCCACTCTCTCTCCGTCAGAAACACTCTCTCTCCTCCTTCCAGTCCGCCCTCAAAACTCACCTCTTTCAACAGTTCTAGCACTATATCACCACACTCCCCACCCCAAGCTGACCGTCGTAATGTATTTTCACTATTTGTGTTATGTGAGTCATTGTCTAATAATATAAATATAAAACAAAATATATAATATAAAGCGTGCGCATGCGTGTGCGAGTTGTGAGTGCGCGCTCAGAGTTATAATTATTATAAGATAAGCGCATTATAAACACTGTAATTATTATTATTTTGATCATTAGCGATGACATTAAGAAGAATTATGATCTAATTTATTTCCTGTTTGTGATTTTATTTTTTCAGATACACAGAGAGACTATTTTCGCTGTACCACCCCTAAAAGTACGTCCTTGACGCCATGTGACCTCTGAAAATGATAGACTGACGTGTTTGGAAAATCCGACATTTACAAAATAATGCGCAGCATACAGTAGAGATTTGCATGGCAAACAGATCACGAACGATGTATGTCACGGTTAGTGACTGTTTTGACAGTGGTAGTCGAAAGTTACCGAAGCACCGGTCAGTGTAGGAATAGTGAGTTGTTTTCATGTTGGTAGAGACGGGTGGGTGTTCCTTGTTTTGCACGTGCGGGGCGCGCTAGTGGATACGGTAGTGTGTTCACTGCCGAGTTTACCTTGTCGGTAGCAAGGGAATAATAGTTTAGTTCGCAGCTGTACTCGGTTAGACCAGGTTGTCTTGCCCAGCTGACTGTTTGGTAGTCAGTGACAGCGCCGGTCCAGTCCCGTGGTCGTTGGAGGCCGGAGACTGGGGTTATTGTGCCTACGGGTGTCGGCGTTTGTGACGGGTCGCAGAGGAGGTAAGTGCGTTAAAAATCCCGCGTGCGGATATTTTGTCATGTTATGGTTGTTATAGGTGTTTTGTACTATATGCTAGGTCTAGGGGTATCGTGGGGGGAAAAGGAGGGTAGAACTCGATGGGTGTTAAAGGGAAGTATTGTTTTGGCGTTATTGTTTGGTTCTGTAATTATTAGTTGTTTTTAACTGTTTAGCGAAATGTTGCATTGGTTAGTGAAATGTGTTGATTAGTGAAATGTTGTATTCGCTTGTTGTGGAAGTGCAGAGAATGTTAGGAAGGTTTATATGTAATGTTTGAGAACTTTCGTTGTTTTGGTTCGTGTGTAAATTTTGGAATGATTTGGAAAGCACGTGTCATGAGTGAAGGTCAAGTGCTTGAATGGTTAGTGGTAGTGTTTTTGTAAACCAAGCAGGGTGGGTATGGTGGTTAGCTGGTTTTAGGACCCTCTGGTTTACGTTACTTACGGGGCCGTTTAGGCTTGTGCTTTTGTTTTGCATTTCGACGTTCGGGGTCGGGGCCAGCGGGCATTAGGACCAACCACGCCTCGCTGGACCGGGTGTCAGCGTGGAAGGGGCGCGGTCATCTGTACTGCCGAAGCCGCCGTGTCGCCATTGCAACCAGACCTCGCGCCAGCGAAACGGAGAGGGAGAGACAGAGAAGACCCGCGAAGCTGTACGACCGTTAAGGAAGCTGGACGGGAGGGATCCACAGGCGTTCGTCGACTTACCACGGTGGTCCCATTCTTATTCAGCTTTCCGTCATTCACTCTGCCTTGGTGTAGTTACATGATTCTTGTATATGAACAGTATATTGTAAATAACGTTTTTCAGCCGTCAGTTCGGAGGGCTGTAACCTGACTTTTTATTATTGTGGAGCAACAGTGCTGCGTAGCGTGGGGGAGTGTTTGTGTCCACCACTCGATGCAATGCTGATGCTGTGGAAGTAGTATTAACCTTGGTTTAGTTTTTTCCTTTTTTTCCTTTCTTTGTTTTTTTTTCCGGTGGGGGGGGGGGGGGGGGGCAGGGAGGGGAAGTGTCGGTGGGAAGTGTGGGAAGGAAGGAAAGGGGGAATAGTTAGTATAATAGTAATAAAGATTGAGTGTGCGTGTAAAGTAAATGTGTTGTGTTGCTTGTGCTGAGCTGTAACCTGTCTTGAGGCAAGACGCTAGGGTTCTTTATCTATCTCTTCTACTCCTAACCTTCATTCTCTATCTCTTTAGTCGGGACATTTGGGGGTTCTACTTTTATTCTATCTTCCATTCTCGTCTGCCCCTCCCTAGTCGTGACAATGTATTATATTACCAAATGAAATAAATATATTCACCATAAATATAGCAACATACACAGATGGAAATCATTTCATATTTCCGGTTCATAACGAAATCAATACAGAATATACATGCTTTCTACATACACCCTTGAGTATGTTTGTCATGTGGCATGAATGCATTTTTCGTGTGCTTCAACTGATACAAAAGACTCGAAAATATTAGCGACCGATACTATCTCCATGAAACAAAGTACAGACATTGGAAAGACGCGACCAGGTTATAAAGACGAAATCGACTCGCCTTTCTGCAGATTTCTTCCTCTAATGGAGTACAATAAAATGAAATGTTCTGTTTCCCAGAGATAGTAAACGCAAAATGAAGCTCTTTGAAATGGGCGAAACGTGCGTAAGAAACTGCAAATTTCCTTTGACTCCCATCGTCTGTCGCACGAGATAGAGCGACCGACAATTTTAGCGGGAAAATAACATTTCATGTACATCTCATTAGCATGGAGTCTGCCGAGGCGTGTAACGCTATTCATTTTTGTTGTTGTTGTTGTTTTGTTTACGGTTACCCTTTCTCCAGATTTATATCGTTCAAAGAGGTTCCAGAATTTCAGTCGTTTACTCCTTAACCTATACAGGAGGAAATGGATCGACCATGATGATTCAAGGGTAGTGTTAGATTAGCTTGGCGCCATGAGGCGCCAAGCTAATCTGTCACTACCCTTGAATTATTATGGTCGATCCATCTCCTGGAGCTAATACATAGTGACACCACGAAACTATTTGGCAAATGCGGCCTTGGGGTTGAATGGGGGTTCAATCGACCTGCTTTATAAAACGTTAACAGTTTGCAAGATCAGAACTCCTTTATAAATGTTGATCTTGAAGCTGTGACAGTAACCCATAATGTATCTAGTGAGAGTTTGACATAGACACAGGCACAATGAAAGAGGGAGGAAAAAAGAAAATTGAGCTTTTTTTAACTTTTTGTTTAGTTGAGATTTTTGTGTTTCCCTTGTGTTTGTACTCGCTATTATGTTTTGTTGTTTGTTTGTATGTGTTTGTGCGTGGCGTGCGATGCTGCATGTGCACGTGTTTGTGTGTGCGCGCGCGCGTGTGTGCATGTGCGTGTGTTGTCTTTTGAGAGGAGAGAAAGAAAGGTAGGCAGGCAGGCAAAGACAGACAGACAGGCACGGAGTAAGAGAGCTTATCCAGGCGTGTATAGAAATATCGGCATCAGTATAACGCAGAGGTTTAACTGTATTTACTGTACCGTCAAACACCACTTCATTAAGCGAAGCCCCATTGGGCCATCTAGGTCCCGTTTTTATCGGCGACCGCCATAAACTATCTATTTTTGGAGATGGATCGACATTATAGTTTAAAGGATAGTGCCTGACTAGCCTGGCGCCTATAAAGGCGCCATGCTCGTCTGGCGCTATCCTTGAACTACTTGGGTCGATCATCTCTCTCAGCCCGTCGTTCTTACTCTTTCAAAATAAAATTTAAAAATCTGTCTTTGATTTAAAATTGTTAGTTTTATCCGAAAATGCGCGAAGCTGATCTGGCACTAGCCTTGAACTATTATGGTCGACCTGTCTCATACCTGGTCGTTCTGGGACGCATACCAGAGTCGAACTGAAAACTCGATCTTATGCTTGATAGTGTTAACCCATTTAACCCTGACGCAATATAGCAGGAGATGCGTCGACCATGATAATTCAAGGGTAGTGCCAGATTAGCTTGGCGCCTGTCGGCGCCAAGCTAATCTGGCACTGCCCTTGAATTATCATGGTCGATCTGTCTCCTGCAACTGGTGCATAGTCATTAGATGACGCCTCCAAAATTTGGGAAATACGGACGTCGGGCTGAATGAGTTAAAGCTTCTTCGATCCGTCTCGGTTCTCACGCGGTACGTGAGATCATTAAAAGGAACAGACTGGCCAGATCGCTGCAGTGTCATATTTATGGCGAATGGGTTCCGCGATATGTTATGATAAATCGTGATTAACGGCGGCATGCTAACTTTGTGGGAAGGGTGAGCCTGACATATAACTCTCTCACATTAACCTGTGGACTGCTACTGACGATACCGCTCGGTGATAAAGACGCGCATCTACGCGTCTTTTCCGTCGAACGTTATCGTCAGTAGCAGTCCAGGGAGTAATTTAAAGATACACGCTGCATGCAAACAGGGTTAATAGTTGCAATATATCACTTATACATGTTACTAGCATGTCTCACAATATTGCTGCATAAAATGGCTAACATTACTAATGAATTTTGGATGTCTGAAAATGAAAGACATCTCTTTACTTTTTTTGGTTTTTTTTTTTTTTCTTTTCCTTCGTACGCAGAAGAGTCCCCCCCACACGTAACAAGAGTAGTAGAAAAAAAACTCTGTTACGGGTGTGTACTGACACATATTTTGAAAAGGAGGGTAGAAAAGTTTTAGCTGAGACATCACAAAAGTGAGAACACTGTGCATCTGAAAATGTTAACAAATCAAAGCCCGCCTTGGAGCAGATCGACATGAGTTTCAAAACCCAGGCTCGAATTCGGAACCGGCTGTCTCAAAACAAATTGCACAAGGAATGCCTAGTTTATCCACTTTGTACTAAGCCCGAGACAGTGTATCGCCCTCCTCACATCACCATTGGCGAGTCTGAACTAAAGTCAGTGCACCAGTTTACTTACCTTGGCTGCATTATCACGTCGGACGCCAAGCTGGACAAGGAGCTTGACAGCAGGCTGGCAAAAGCGAACAGCGCTTTCGGGCGACTTTTCAAGCGGGTGTGGCACAATCAACAGCTGAAAACAGGCACCAAGATCAGCGTGTACAGAGCTGTGGTCCTCACCACCCTGCTGTATGGTTCCGAGTCTTGGGCCCTCTACCGCAGCCAACTACGACTCCTCGAACGCTTCCACCAGCGCTGCCTGCGTACCATCCTGGGCATTCACTGGAGTGACTATGTCACCAACGTCGAGGTCCTTGAACAGGCTGAAACTGTGAGCATCGAGGCTTTGCGGCTGCGGACACAGCTCCGCTGGGCGGGGCATGTCTCCAGGATGGAGGATCATCGCCTACCAAAGATCACCCTGTTCGGCGAGCTTGCTACTGGACACCGTGACAGAGGGGCACCAAAGAAGAGATACAAAGACTGTCTCAAGAAGTCACTTAGTGCCTGCCAAATCGACCACCACCAGTGGTCTTCGCTTGCTGCGGACCGTGACACCTGGCGCTCCACCATTTACAAGGCAGCTGTCTCCTTTGAGGACTCTCACAGAGCTAGCCTTAAGGACAAGAGGCTCAGGAGAAAAAACAGAGATGCCGCAGCTCAGAACCCTGGCCATACCTTCCCCTGCAGCCACTGCGGTCGAACCTGCCTGTCTCGGATTGGCCTCCGCAGCCACGAACAAGCCTGCAGACGTCGTGGGCAACTCCTATAAAATCTTCGTTCGCGAAGTCAAGCCAAGAGAAGAGACTAAGCCCGAGACTTGCCGCATACTGATACGCGGGAAAATCCGCGTATTTGTATACGACACGTCTCAAATGAGTTAAAATACAAGGCACAACTCATGAGCAATTATTGCGTTCGATACTTTTTTACACCGCCGACACAGAAAGTGACGTAGTAGTACAGAAGTGACAAAGCCATGCTTTGACAGACATTACCTTCCGAGGTGTATCCACCTAAAAGCTTTATTTTGTAACGAATTGAAAAAAAAAACAGATTTTAAAAATCCATAAGCTGCAAGAGGTATAGATATTCATGGGTACTTGCGGCCGCGTTGACTCATGAGGATCTATTCCTCGTGCTGGAATTATATTTTTTTGTAAATAAATAAATAATAAATACTATACATTTTGATAAGAAAAGGAACCAATTCATAACAACTTCATAAGCCTTGCATTGAATGATTTGCTCCTTATGATGGATCGAGACAAACTTCACTGGATCGAGACAAACATTATAGTATTTCCGATGCGCAAAAGGCGATCGGGCCGACGCCGGCTCGATGGCCTTTGCGCACTGTGAAGTGCTCTATACTGCTTCGATCAGAGCGGCGAGGTCCTAAGTCACATCCCAGCACACATTTAAAATTGATGATCGACACAGCTGAAGGAAACAGGTCCCATGGGGACATATAGTGTCCAGGAACAGCAAATAGTAGTAGTAGTATCAGTATGAGCCAAAAGCCTATCAAATTGTATGTAGACGGTAGACGTGCGGTATCGTCAATCAATAACGTGCCATAGCTGGTGTAAACGGTATAATAATTTAGTTCTCATGTAATTTAAAGATTAAATTAAATTATCACCCACTGTTCCACTGTTTGCAACAGATTATGCCACCACAGGGCCTGGGAAACCGGCTGCACACGTTATGTCTCCTGACCACGGCTCCTGCAGGTATCATCCTCGACAGAAATTAAGCGTTAGCGACAGCCAAAGGGTTAAATTCTAGATTATAAAATGTTCAAATTCCAGCCGAGTCTAACTTTTTATCTGTATAGATATTTCTACTCGACCTCGCTTTCCAACTGAATGCTTCCAACAGATTTATGACGATGAGCGAAACGGAGAAAGAGAAGGGTGTCAGGGGGGACGGCAGGCAGCCTCGACGTAATCCAATTTTCTCAAGTTCTTTACAGACAAACCTACCATCTATCATATACACGCTCGTTCTTTTCCCCATCGACAGTCTCATCTCGGGAGACGGCTAGATTATAGTCTGGCTAATAAGTTGTGCAGTTTTGGGCATCCTTTCCTGCTGACAGGTCAGTGGGACCCAGTTCAAGTGAGGAAACTGTGCTCGGGCCGACATCGGCCCGAGCACAGTTTCCTCACTGGAATAATATTCATGTTCCGCGATCACGAAACAGAAAAAAAATCCGCATTTCCCTTGACCTATAGGCCTACTCACATAACAGGTCGTGTCTTCATTTCCCTACAGAAATTGATCTAATCCATAATCCTAAACTTAATTTTACAAGTCACGAGACTGAGACAGATAGACCTCGATCGGCTCATATGCCGGCTAGTGTTTTGGTCCCTATCCGCCATGGCTCTGCCCAGTGAGTGAAATGAAGACCCTACGGCCTACTGTCAGCCGGTCTCCAGGCCTTACTCAATGAGGCAAACTGACCAATGGGTCTTCAGGCCAATGCCGGTCTGGCTTCTCAGTCCAGGCCCTACTACTAAGTGAGCCAGCGATCGTCGGACAGACCTCAGTTTGAGTTGGCCTTCGATCCGCGGGGGTTCAGTTTTCTTGCAAAATATACACGGCTGTTGCTGTCGCCTGATGGAGCGAAAGACATCGACGCTGATATGCAACCGTCGGGAGACGTGCCTACGGCTAATTTGACCGGACATTCATAGACTAGATTCAAAGCCAAGGGCATCCTAATTTCAGTGTGCCCTATTCTTTTCACCTCGAGTTTTGGTTTAAACCTTTCCGTCCTGATACGCTGTTGCATGAGATAAATATGGCTTTGATAGTTCAAGGGTGGGCGCCAAGCTATCCTGGCAACACCCTTGAACTAAAATGATTGATATATTTCCTAATTTGTAATGTAGGTTTCACAGGAAAATACACAGACTTGAAAAAAAATTCAGCCTCAGGATTTCATGGGTAAACACGGCGTTCAGTACTGACACATTGCAACAAGATATTCTGGCGCCACCCTTGAGCTATCATGATCGATCTGTGTCCAGAGCTATGTAGTTTCAAGAGGACAATTCACAATGGTGGGAATTTTGAGCGTAAGTTAAATGAGTCAAGATACCCTGTTATACAAGTACATAGTCTCTTGTTTACTTACTGCAGTGCACGTTTAATGCCCGTTACTGTTAATTTAACCGGACAGTTCCATTATCAGGGACGGCCGGCTGTGGGAATGATCTGGCTCCCGAGAACCGCACTGGCTTATTTTTACGACTCAGTGTCTCTTTTCGCCTTCTTGCCTTCTCTACCTCCCATCCCTCCCCACTTCTTCCCCCAAAGCCTACTTCCCCACCCACCTCCTTCCTCTCAAACAGAGAGAGAGAGAGAGAGAGAGAGAGAGAGAGAGAGAGTGACATCGGACACCTCCCATCCCTCCCCAATACATCCTTCTTCCCCCAACGCCTACTTCCCCACCCACCTCCTTCTTCTCAAACATAGAGAGAGAGAGAGAGAGAGAGAGAGAGAGAGAGAGAGAGAGAGAGAGAGAGAGAGAGAGAGAGAGAGAGAGAGAGGAGATTCAATACAAATCGCACCCAGCCCCCCCCCCCTACCCACACACACACACGCATGCGCGCACGCGCGCACGCGCGCGCACACACACACACACACACACACACACACACACACATACACACACACACCTTTGTGCATTATAGATCCGTTCCATTTCCCAATGTTCATTTAAAAAAACGTGTTTAATCTTTGTACCTCTTTCACCTTCAGTGCTGTACACGGGCTACAACTGCTCAAAGATTCAGGGTGTATTAAATTTTGTGTCGCGCCAGAGCAGAAGGCACCCCCAATGCGCACTACAGAAGGAGATGGGCGTAGTCGTTAGAAGAAGCCTCCCAAAATTCGGGAAATAGTTGACGTGCGTCTGGCTGTGAATGAGTTAAGCTAATGTGCTCTTCTCTCTTTTCCTTTTTTTTTTTTTTTTGTGCCATGTCAGCCCACCTTACCAACTGGCATCTGCAGCACAAAGCATTCGATTGTAAAAGTGCTAACCGTTTGACACCGTACAAGAAAGGCGTATACCCCTGTGTGTGATGGTCTGAGATTTTGGACCTTACGGCTGTAAAATCGCAGACGGCCAGCACACTGGCTAATTTATTATCCGACACTTCCAATACTTCATTTTCTAACTCTTCCCGCATGCAACAAGACTGTTGACCCGCGATATTGCAAATCGTAGATGACAAGAAACGCGCACACACGCACTTCCCTATTGAATCCCGCGATCTCATACAAGCCAGTATTGTTTCTGTCTTTTAACCCTTATCATTCGGAACACACCAGTTTGTTAAATAAGTTTGACTAAAATAGTTCAAAAAACGTTAAACCTTTCGGGCTTAACGTCTTTTGTCCACCACGAAGGTGATTTCAAAGACGGGGCACCGAAATAGGGTCTGAACAAATTTTGACACAAGCTGGATTCGAACCCGGAACCTTTCGGTCCAGAGACCAACACTCTACCGCCGAGCCACCCAGCTCCCCAAAATAGTTCAAGGGCAGTGCCAGAATAGCTTGGCGCCTCTAGGCGCCAAGCTATTCTGGCACCACCCTTGAACGAAAGCCAATGGTCAATATCCTTATCTGTAAGTACTATAATGTAGCTTGCATATGGCAGTGTACAAATTTGAAGTTTTAACCTCAGTATGATATGGGTTAATCTGCAGTTGGCATAGATTCTATCTAGCCATTGTAACCTCAAGAGCTCATGATAATTTGAGTCTCTTATTGGTATATATGTAGATGCGTTCACTTACACCTCTGCTATTAAGAGATAGTTAGTTCTCCGGTTTTAATATGTAATCCGTTCAGAAAAATTGAACAGCACCCACCTGCAAAAGGAATAGGTCCTCATGAGCCCCCGCATTTGCGGGGGCTCATGAGGATCGATGCCTCTTGCTGACACCTCTTTGAATCCATGTGGGAGGGGGGGGGGTCTTTTTGTTTGTTTGTTTTTCTTTTCTTTTTGTGTGTCTGTGTGTGTGTGTGTGTGTGTGTGTGTGTGTTTGCTGGGTGTTTTTTGTTTGTTTGTTTGTTTGTTTTGTTTTGTTTTGTTTTTTGTTAATTAACAAAACTTGCAGAAACACATTCTGCGTCTGCTGACACTGAACGGGTTAAGCTTTGTACCGGCATGACTCTCAGCCACTCACAAAGAAGACTCTTCTCTTACATGGGGGGGGGGGGAGGGGGGTACAGGGGGGTGGTAGAGAGAGAGAGATGATGGAGATGATGGACGAGAGAAAAGGGAAAAAAACGAGTAATACGATGCAATCTGCATTGATAGAACACATAAGGCAGAAACATCATACTGCTGACTTATCGTCACTCCCTACAGCGAGCTTGAACATCTTATAGCTTTCTTGAGCATCGTACAGCATGCTAGAACATCGTCAGTACTGTGCATCGTACAGCATGCTAGAGCATCGTCAGTACTGGTCGCACGCTTCAAACGCAAATTTCGATACAATCAAAGCCATTAACTCATTCAGCCCAACGCACGTATCTCCCAAATTGTGGAGGCGTCATCTAACGACTATGCACCTGTTGCAGGAGATGGATCGACCATGATAATACAATACAATAATACTTTATTAATCCCTCATGGGGAAATTCACATTTTTTGCCACCACAGGTGCTGCTTACATTCACTCACTCGCTCATTCCACAAATTACAATAACAGCTACACAATGGACAATGACTCGGGACGGGTGAAGCCCGTCGCCAAGGCATCTAATGGCCAGCGCCAGTGGCCTCATCCCGACCCGAACCTCCCTAACAAAAACAGAATACTAAGACAGCCCTATGTCCCCTGAACACACTATTATAATGTTCCTTATTAATTCCTACTTGGCTAAAACTAGTATGAGTAAACAACAGAAACAAAATACCCGCGTCGATACGGAGATGATCTCCGATCTAGGCAACATACAACTGAACAACGATCAAACAGCACCTGTGGGCCCGTCGCCGCAATGTACAGCGCCGGTGTTTAGACAGTCGCTCCGGCATACACAGTCACCACCTTAATTATACTGAACTTAACTAGTGATATAACTTCATATTCATTTTAAAAACAAACTTAGTAGAACTACATCATTAACGTGAAAGCAGTCCAAAATGGTTTCTAAAAAAAAAGTACACACGCGGCTGTTCAGAGAAACACAGTCACTGCGTTTGGGAGGTGTCTGTCATTACATCATTCGGCTGGAATGTGGGGCCTGAAGCTTGCTGGTACTGGCTTCGTTGAGTGCACTAGGCTAGCGCAGGCCGTGATTTTGAGCGTGGCATTCCGGAAGAGCCACTCCTTAGATGAGATCAACTGATGAAAGGGGAGGAAAGCACGTTGGTTGTATTGCCACAGCATAGCGCGCGCTGTTCTACTGATATCCGCTTGGTACAACAAGAATCAGCGTGTATCAACTCCCAGCATAGCGACACAGCGGAAAAAAATATGAAATCCAGTTAACAGTCACAACACATCAAATTTCCAAAAGTCATCAAAAAGAAATACCGGTCGTGATGCAGCATTGTAGGGCCTGACATCGTATATCAATGACGAAGATACAATGGCTAGAATTCTGTCGGTGGCGACCATTTCTGCCGGAGCTGGCGGCCCGGAGGTGTTGCATGGCCGCCATCTTGTCTTTCATCATTTAGAGTAATGTCTGCGTTTTTACGAAGTTGCTTCTTTTACGTCACTGCCACTGACTGACTTTCTCCAGAAGTTTTTATACTGTTTTAATTTTTTTCTGAAAGAATTACTGAAGTTTTACTGAAGAAGTTGAAAGCGTACAACGTCTTTATTCAAACTATCTATCTATCTATCTATCTATCTATCTAATCTATCTATCTATCTATCTATCTATCTATCTATCTATCTATCTATCTATCTATCTATCTATCTATCTATCTATCTATCTATCTATCTATCTATCTATCTATCTATCTATCTATCTATATCCCGTAGTCATGGCAACCGTTGGGGCACCACTGATGACTTGGCAACCAGCTCCCTCCATTTCTCTCTCTTCTCTGCCATTCTTAGCGTATCGCCCAGCTTCAGTTCTGTCCACTCTGAAATATTGTTTTTCCATCTTTTCCTCTGTCATCCTCTCCTTCGTCCTCCTTGCACCGTGCCTTGCAGGATTGTTTTGGCAAGCCCTGCTGAGCGCGTGACATGCCCATACCACTTCAGTTTGCGTTTTTTTCACAGTGGCTAATAGGTCTTCATAGGGCACAATGGCTTGCCTGATTCTGCTTCCCACTTCCTCGTTCGTGATGTGATCTATGTATGAAATGCCAAGCAGCCTTCGAAAACATATCATTTCAGTGGCTTGTATCCTTCTTTCATGGTCTGCTGTTAGGGTTCATGACTCGCAGGCATATAAGAACACTGAGATGACTAAGGAGCGCATCAGTCTGATCTTGGAGCAGAGTGTGATGTTTCTGCCCTTCCATATAGTCTTCAATCTTGTCAGTGCTGTTGTTGTCTGCGCAATCCTGGACAGCATTTCTGCTTTTGATCCCTCATCTGTCACAATGACTCCTACGGTATTTGAATTTATTAACTGTTTCCAGTTTTTGGTCTCCAATCAAGATGTCAGTGCCAATGTCACTGGTATTATTGGTCATCAGTTTGGTCTTCTCTGCACTGATCACTGATTTCCATCCCAAACGCAATGGCTGTACTGTCCAGCTTTTCCACCAGCTGAGCTAGCTCCTTCCAAAACTACCTATATCCAAAATTGCAAGTAAATATGACAACAATTACGGACTCTAATCTGAGTCAACCGACTTTATATAAACATCCAGTTACAATATGCTCGGAGGCTCTCTTAGCCACCCCTTGAATAAAGTATTTCGCCAAGTTTCAAGCTTGTGCAATATCGGAGATTCTCGTTTTTACATACATACGCACACACACACACACACACACACACACACACACACACACACACACACACACACACACACGCACACACGCACACACACACACACACACACACAAACACAAACACACACTCACACACACACACGCATAAGAGTAATTCCGGGGCCACAAAAAAAGAATGACTCCACTCGCGAGCACGTCCTTGGCCGGCGAAGCCCCCGTAAATCATATTACAGGCTGGGAGTTGCCAGAACTGCAATGGGCTCACCGGTACAGTCACGTCTACTCCCAGCAGAGTGACTACCAAAAATGCTTCCTTTACGAGTTGTTTGTGTGTTGGTTTGTGACTGAAGGCCTTACAGCCCTAGGCCTCCACAGAATGCGTTAAAATATTCTGCCCCATGGACCGGAATCCCCAAATTTTGAAGTTGCCCTCTGCAAAACTCTATTACAATTATGGAGACAGATCGAACGTGATAGTTCAATGGTGGTTCCAGAATAGCTTGGCGCCTATGGGCGCCAAGCTATTCTGGCACCACCCTTGAACTATCAGCTCGATCCAAGTCTTCCTGTGGTGTGTCGGGGCTGAATGATGTAATATCGTGCTTTGGTAACCTTGGTCCGTCCGTATAGATAAGAAGAAGGTAAAAAGAAAAAAGTGTACGTCTTTTGACGCGAACAGCGGGTTAAAGTGCCCGGACAAACATGTGATAAACTTGTTTTTTTTCCCCCGGCTTTTAATCCACTGTCGTCGAAACACGTGCAGTTTTGACATGCTTCATTTTCCGAACATCGTCTATTCTGGTTTATGAATAATTTTGTGACTTGAATTTTACGGTCCATTTTCCATCCATCTTTTTAGGGTTAAGATGTTTGTTTATTGTTATTATTTTTTTTAATCACAGACTTTCAAGTGGCCAGGGTCTTTACAAAATATTTAAACTGCACAGGTTCAAGGCTTAGCACGGTTATAATATTAACCGTCTCTTTCTGTGACGTCCTATGATATGGTCTGATTTATTGAACTATTAAGATAATTTTATGGTGCATGACTGTATCTACAGACTTCGCTCGAAACTCTAGCTCAATGTAATGATATGGACGTTTGTGGCAACATGGCATGTTAGTTTCTGTTCGGGTTTAAATTAAAAGTAACCCTTTAACTGCCTATAAAAATTGACCCAACTGCAAGAGGTGTAGACCCTCATGAGCCACCGCAACTGCGGGGTCTCATGAGGATCTATGCCTCTTGATGACAATAATTGCATCCATGTTCCTTTGAAAGCTGGGAATTTTTGACGTTCAATGTACAATGATTTCCAAATACAATCCGCTCTGTCCACGGACAGTGAAAGCGTTGATAGTGAGTTCAACATTTTAATTTGAAATATAAACTAATCACAGACTCATGCTGGCGGTAACATGTGACGTTAGGCTCTGGCTTAGAAAATAGGAGACGATGGTGGTGGTAAGTTGTGTCGTGGTGGTGGTGACAAAGGCAGGACTGCAGGGGCAGAGCAATCGCGGTTAAAAAGATAGAGCTCTTGTCCTTTAAATTATCTCCCGCTAAACGTCTGTTCCTTTTTATTGTCAGCTATCCCCCGGCACAAGAACTCCGCATCCAGCCCAGGTTAAATTAATTTCGATCGGCTCTGCAAAAGGCATAGAGTCTCACGAGCCCCTGCATCCGCAGGAGCTCTTGGGAATCTAAACCTCTTGCTGGCACATGGACCCACCCGGATTACCTCAAATTGAGACCAAAAAAAATCCGTGAACGCCAGAACGTGTGTCTTGTGCAAATGAAAATCTCTTGATGACAGAGAAAAGAAAAAGGTGTCTTCCGCCTCTCTTACGATTACTTCCCCTTAGACGCCACGAGTATTTCCCCTTGGTGTGTCGATGTCTTGGGCTAGTCAGTGCCGGCCGCGGACGAGATTCGTGATAGAATGAAGGCCTTCCGCACAAGTCGTGGTTTGTATAAACCTCAGTCTGTATATCAATAATAATAATAATAATAATAATAATAATAATAATAATAATAATAATAATAATAATAATAATAATAATAATAATAATAATAATAATAATAATAATAATATCATTTATATTGCGCTGTAACCCAGCATCTAAGCGCTTAAAAAATTCGTACAGACACAAAAAACGAGACCCAATGACCACCGCTGGCAAAAGCACAGATCATCACAAGCCCCTGCAACGGCAAGGGTTTATGATGACCTCAGTACCCAATGCGCAAAAGGCCATCGGGCCGACGTCGGACCGATGGCCTTTGCGCAACGGGTACGTCTCTTTCCGATGGATCGTTTATCAGTTAAATTTAATCAGCTTCACCTGCCAAGGAAAACTACACGCAATCAAACTTCAAGAGACGTAGACCCTCGTGAGCCCCCGCAGTTGTGGATCTATGCCTCTTGCTGACACCATTTCGCATCCATGTTCCTTAGACAGCTAGTGCATGTGTGTGTGTGTGTGTGTGTGTGTGTGTGTGTGTGTGTGTGTGTGTGTGCGTGTGTGTGTGTGTGTGTGTGTGTGTGTGTGTGTGTGAGATAGAGAGAGAGAGAGAGAGAGAGAGAGAGAGAGAGAGAGAGAGAGAGAGAGAGAGAGAGAGAGAGAGAGAGAGATCTTTTGAAATGTCTCACTTTAGTTGTAACATTTATTGTAGCTTTTACTTTCTTGAACTTTTTGTTCTGTGATTTTTGATCTTCTAAAGCGCTTAGAGCATCGTTAATTTGGAGGTTAAGCCATATATAAATGTACATTATTATTATTATTATTATTATTATTAGTAGTAGTAGTAGTAGTAGTAGTAGTAGTAGTAGTATAATATTTGGCGTTGAATTAACCCATTACATCCTGAGGCTGAGGTTTTACAAATGTTCTCATTGTCCTACGAAGGCTACGTTACAGTTTACAAGATAGACCAACCATTAATTTTTAGTTCAAGGGGGGTGCCATGATAACTTGGCGTCTCAAGCGCCATGCTATTCTGGCACCACCCTTGAACTATCATAGTCGATTTTATTTCCAGCAGCAGTGTATCAGGATGAAAAGGGTTAACAAAGCTTTCAGAAACGCAATCGGCGTCCAATGCAAGCTACGTAGTTAACCAACGATTGCTTCAACTGCTCCGTCTTCGCTCCCGCTGATGACATACGCCGGGGCACAATGAACTCATCAAAGAGCAGAGGAGGAAAGCTACAAAACAAAGAAATCAACATTTCCAAGTCAACACAAAGACCATCCCAGTGTTGTGCGCGGGCCAACGGCAGCCGACGTCGGCCCGATGGCCTTTTTTGCGCATTGTGATCTGACCAAAGTCGGCCGCAGTTGGGCCGCGCACAGCCGTGCGCAGGCCAACGGCGGCCGACCTCGGCCCAATGGTCTTTTGTGTGCAGGGTGTTCTCACACAGGACTAGAAAAGCCTAATCATTGCGATGTATAATGAAACGTGTCTATTTTCAACTGTCATTCTGGTGATTAATACACAACCCCTTCTGAGTCCTGCCCGAACACCTCCTCAGCAGGAGGGTGTGTCTCATTTACGGAGATTTCCAGTAGGAGCAATGACTGACTATCTTTCACGCGACGAGACCACTTCTCGTTGTTCCGAACCATCTTCTTTCGTGTTAATCAACGACAATAGGCTGCAATAAGTTAACCAATTTGTGCATGTAGTCACCGGTTCTGTAAACAGTACCGGCCAGTGGCTGCTTGCACAAAGTGGGTTAATTCTATAGAATGTAAAACCTTGAACAGCAGGTATCACCTGATATGCACGTGCACCTCGCGCACTCAGCACGTGTAGGAGAGAGAGGGAGAGCACGCGCTGGTGCACGAGACAGTGGTGGGCATAACGCAGATGATGCCGTATAATTATAGTGTTGTCGCTGTGCATAATGTACGTGTCAGGTGTCAGAAGTGTTCTAACCAAATGAGCAAACGCGTGAAATATTTGTAAACCCTTCATTGCTTAGATAAAAAAAAGAACATCATCCAACTGCAAGAGGCAAAAATTCTCATGAGTCCCCGCACCTGCTGGGGCTCATGATGATCTATGCCTCTTGCTAAACCCGCTGAAAATGATCTTTGAAAAGGATAGATCTATTGCAGTTCATTTCTGTCCGTATGTATATTCAGAACAAATCCAAAAATGTTTTAAATGGTTGTGTGTCTGTCATTTCTAAGTGTGTTTCTTTCTTCGATGGGCTTTTCTGTTTTTTGTCTACGCTTGGCTTTTTACACTTTTGACTTCTAATATATAGCATGTCTAGCTTTGTCTACTTCCAATAATTATCGTCTCCGAGCAACTACTTTGAAACCATAGTGAACGCGTGTGGACGCGGGGTGAAGCTTGAAACTGCTATATAAAATGACTGTAATTATTCTAATACCACCTGGTGCCTTGTTGTCAAGTGAATTTAGTTTTACTTTTTCAATCTTTTCAATTCCATCTCCTCTATTCTTGTCGGAAGCCTGAGTGTTCATAAGATTTTAGGGGCAACAGCTGCAAAAAACAGCCCCCCCCCCCCCCCCCCCCCGCACCATCCTCAGGTTGTTTTCGCAAACTGTTACACCGGCAAACCGGCCCCTACCGACTGCGTACCAGTTGCGGGAGGAGTATCGACCATGAGAGTTCGAGGGCAGTGTCTGATTAGCTCGGCCCCTCGGGCGCCAAGATAATCAGGCACTGCCCTCGAACTCACATGGTCCAATGCAGTTTTTGTTCACTATTGCGTGAGCTACTTCAGTTTTTCAATCTACTAAGTCAGTGCTATAACCAATCAGGCAACACCCTTGAACAGTCACGGTCGAGTTTTCTGAGCCTGGTCGAGTTTAAATAAGATGACTTAGTTTCATGAAATGTGAAACGGCCAGCGCTGCCTCGAAGCTCTGCACTGCAACTGAAGAAAAGGTCGCGTAAATTAATTTTCTCCACTCGAAACCACGTGCAAGGTCGCGATGATGAGTCGAAGTAAGGCAACAAACAAAATAATCTAATCATAAGGAGAGAAGAAAGCACAATGGAAGAGGACACAGATGGACTTTTTGGATTAACCCATTTAGGTCTCACAAACTACAATGAAGTTCGGGTCGACTTTGGACCGGCATGGATCGTGCCAGAATAGCTTGGCTTCAGGCACCACCCTTGACACTGCTTCTTGACCGAGCTATTCTGGCAACACCGTAAAACTATCAACATCGATATATTTTGAACTGTAATATAGTGGTCGAAAGACAATTGTTAAAGTATGGATTTCCACCAGATGGATCGGTGTCTTATACTCACAGATCGCGAAAGATTTTGCTAGTTATACACAGGACATCAAACTTGCAGAACAAATAGTTCAAAGTCCGTGCGATGTGATGCTTCCTTTATTTCTCCACTTATCCATCCGGTGTTTCTTTCTTGTGGTTTATTTGGGGGGTTTTGGGGGGTTTGAAACTTGAAGGTTCTGTAGTTCGTCGATTTTTTTTTTATAAATAGTTAACTCTCTTTGTCTTAACCTTGCCGAAAAAAGGTGAAAATCACCCTACTGCAAGAGGTATAGGTCCTCATGATCCCCCACAGGTGCAGAAGCGCATGAGAATCTACGGCTCTTGCTGAAACCACTTTGTTTCCCTTGCCCTTTGACGGCAAGGGATTCTTGACGTTGAATTTGCAATGATTTCAAAACACAGTCTGCGTCCACGGACATTGAAGTGGTTAGCACATAACTCTAACCACAAAGAAAAATAGGCAGTAAAACCCAGAAGCACTGGAAAGGACTGAAGCAATATCCTGTTAGTTTTAGATAATATGTCTTTGAAACAAAATAGTACTTTTCTTCAAACGTTAACTCATTCGCGACCAGTCGCATCCGGATGCGCGGCTTATGCCGAGCATCCAGATGCAGCTTTCCGCGAATGAGTTAACCTTTTTCTACAGTCGTCGTCACTAATTGAATGTGCTCTCTCGTTACACAAAGAAGAATTACTTACTTACTTACGCCTGTCACCCCTACCCGGGTATAGGCCGTCGACGAGAGACCTCCAGCAACTCCTGTCCTGTGCTTCTCCTTCGATTCTACTCCAGGTGGTTCCCAGTCTCTTGATGTCTGCTTGGAGGTCTCGACGCCAGGAGTTTCTCGGCCTACCTCTTTTCCTCTTTCCCTGGGGGTTCCATGACAATGCCTGCCTAGTGATACTGGAAGCTGGCTTTCTCAGACTGTGACCGATCCATCCCCATCTTCTTCGCCCAATTTCATTCTCTGCTGTTATCTGCTCTGTTCTCTCCCAGAGTCTGACGTTGCTGATCTTCTCTGGCCAGTGGATTTTCAAAACAAAAAGAAGAATTAGCCTGAGGTTAATTTTGGCCAGCGTGGATTGCTTTTAACTGTTTACTGTCAGAGGACAGAAGTCAACACAAATGCAAGAGATATAGATCCGAATGAGTCAGACAAGGTTACTGACAGTGAATCTGCGATCAGTCCAAAGAAAGCATATTTAACGACTGGCTTGGAAAGGGTTATATTCAAATCATGCCTCTTGCTGTAGTGTGTATCGTAGCTGTTTGTATTAAGCCGCCTTTGGCTGTCGGTAGCGCTTTTTGTTAGGTGATTCCTGCGGGAATCACCTCGACAAAAAGCGCTACCGACAGCCAAAGGGTTAGGGATGTCTCCTAGTTCGACTGACCGGACTGAGGAAAGTCCCATGCAAGACGAGACGAGAGTTTAGATGGGGCAAAAGTTCAAGGCTGATTTTAAGTGAGAGCGTGGCATGATTCTTTGTGAGGAGCATCTTTAGGGACAGACGCTTCCAATATCTGTCACTTGTCGGCCATCGGACTTCGACTTCTTCACACAATTGATGGCTAATGAAATGAACTGTGGGAGATGAGCCACTCAAGAGCAGAATCTAGAAGCAAAGCCAGCTATGCCAGAATGGGATGATGGGTGCGAGCCGGAAAAGCAAAGCATTCAGCATGCGTTGGTCGTGTCCCCAGTAGTAAAACGCCCTCATCGGGCCGACGTCGGCCGCATTGGGCCCGTCCACTGTCGTGCGCGGGCCAGCTGCGGCCCACGTCGGTCCGAAGACCTTTGCTTCCTGGCGCACATTTAACTCATTAGAGAGGTTAGCTTTACGCCGGACGAAGCATGGACAACACTCCAAACGTTCTAAGAGGCATAGTCCTCATTAGCCACTTAGGATGTCTGGAGTCTTGTCTGCGACTAAGGTACACGGTGATTATCTGTCACGATTTCGCTCTCGTTCGTTGTTTCCGAAAGGCCTGGGTTTCGAATCCAGCCGGGGCCAAAATTTGTTCAGGGCCTATTCGGTGCCACGTTTTTGAAATCACCGTTGTGGTGGACAATGAACGTTTAAGCCCTAAACGTCTGACGTTTCGTTCGTTGTTGGGAGTCGTTTGTTGCAACGAAATCTTACTGTTTGCTGCCATTGTCGTGTGTCCGAGGCCATAGAAAACTCCCCAGTCTCAGGAACAGTGATATGAACAGAGTCCGTCCGCAAGAAGCATAGATTTTCATGAGTCCCCATCGAATGCGGGGACCCACGAAAATCTATGCGGCTTCTTGCAGTATTGGGAGATACTTCCTGTTTTTAGTAAGTGAACGTGTTTGATTTTTCTTCTTCCGACTTTCTTATTTTTGTCCTCTGGCACACATTAACTCATTCTACCCCAACACCGAAATCTTTAAATGTTGCCGTTGTCCTCTGAAGACTGCTTTGCAGTGCAGGACACAGACCGACCATGATAGTTCAAGGGTGATGCCAGAATAGCTTGGCGCCTATAGGCGCCAAGCTATTCTGGCATCACCCTTGAACTATCATGGACGATCCTCATCTTGATGTGGTGTGTCTGGGGTAGAATGAGTTAACCAAAAAGGGGTGGGTGGGTGCAGGATGAAGGAGGTGAAGGAGAGCCGAAAGCAGGCGAGCAAATCAACCACGACAGTCCAACTTCACCTCGTTAAAATGTAAAAATCAACATCTTGTGATATTCCTTTTTCTCCTGAATATTTTCTATAAAACATGAACCAATAAAATAATGCCCCAGTAAGCAATGGTCCTCGGGCCCACAACGGCCGCAGTTGACCCATCGCACGGATGTCCGCGGGCCTATTGCGGCTGTTGTGGGCCCGAAGACGTTTTACTGCACGTGTTCCCCCCCACTTTTTCATTGAGGGGGTGGGGGCAGGGCTACTCAGCCCTCCCCCCTCCCCCCGACCAGTTCCTACGCCACTGATTAATACACCACAATTAAATGTATCTGTTGTTGGCGGACACATTTTAGAATAATCCCGCAGAAAACTTTCGTGCCATCTGAGGAAATCGATGAATAATTTACGATAGTAGAACTAAGTTCGGACGCAAGTAGTCCATCTGAATAACAGTTTCATTGTAATGATCGCGATTATTTAAAGGGTGACAGACTGTAAAACTGTGAAGTACTGACGGTCCACTTTACAAGACACGAAAGCGTTACTTCAGTTTGTACTCGTTGAACTGCCTGAGAGAATCAAATAATTGGTAAATCTACACATAATGGAAAATGGGCGGCTGCGTTTCCGGAACAGAATAACGGATGACTTTCTTCTCTTGGGTGTTCATGTCGAACAAGTCCCGGCAGATTTTCAGCGACAGGCCTGGGCACATTGATTAAAAAATAAAACAGGCCTCAACAAGTGACTGCCAAGCGTGTAAAATGCAAAGAAGTTCGCAACAAAGAATGAAGCACGCTTTGAAAGGCGCCTACGAAACAGTTCACTGTTTTTGTGCTCGTCCGTTTAAAGCAGGTATTTTTTCTTGGTTGCGTATTTCTTTACATTAATTTAAGACGTTTGTAAACTACCTACAAAGTATGAAAGCGTGCCGAACATGCTATGCATATTATTCGGAAGAACTGAACTCGAAATAAACTTAACCCTTCCTTTTTCCGAGGAAAAAACTCATCATTTTGAATGTTCGAATTATTGAGCTGCCGCGGCAGATATTGCTTATCTCATTCAGCCCCGATACACCACAAGACATGGATCGAGCATGATAGTTCAAGGGTGGTGCGAAAATAGCTTGGCGCCCATAGGAGCCACGTTATTCTGCTATCCTACTCGGTCTGTCTCTAGAATTGTAATGCAGTCCTTGAGAGGGCAACTTCGAAATTTGGGGATTTCGGTCCTGGGGTAGAATGTGTTATATGCGGCGGAAAAGGGAGATTTGGGCTCGTTGAGAGTTCGGTTTTCCCGTAAAAAGAGGGTAAAATTCCTAGCATATTCATCGGGCTTTAACCTGTTAGTATCTTCCCTAATCCACTACAATTTGTCGACCCCCTTCAAGAGCAGTCCAACAAACTGCTTCCCCTTCTCCACCAAGCCAATCACAAACACAACCACCACTACAACCACCATCAAACTCTGAACCGACCCCACCCACCGGCAGACCTCCTGACCCCGCTGTCGACCCCACCCCATCCTAACATCAGGCGACCTTGCCCCCCAGACTCCTCAAAGTCCCTCCCTCAGCATCTTTCATCTCCAAGAGGCACAAAATCTCATGATGCATAACTTATTTAAGAGGCGTGGATTCTAATGAGCCATACAATTTGTGCAATAGCGTAGATATTAATGAGGCATACATTATACAACACCCGTGGATTTTAATGAGTCATAAATTATGCATAGATGCTCATGGGCCCCTGCGGCCGCAAGGGCCCAAGAGACTCTTTGCCTCTTCAGTGATCTAAACGACTTGAACAACATTTAATTAAGTTGAAGGGACTGAAGGTTGTGATTTCATCTGCGAGTGAGGGTAGAGGTGTCTTGCTGCGAGACAAACTGCGGTCGATGATCGCACATGTACGGAGACATCCTCGACTCAATCACCACCAGACGCGACAATTTCGGTCCTCGTGAAAAGTACGGACACTTGCACTATGACAGCTCGTTCCAAAATGTCTGATAATGACAAGTATAGTTCCCGCGGTTTTAGCATCGAAACAACCCAATATTGCCCAGTTATCTACATTATCGGTGCTTTTCCTACCTACTTGGTACGTGTTCTTTGTAGACAAAACCCAGTGTGTCAATCAAACAGACAAACTCTGAAGCACTCTCTTCTTCTTCCTCACAGTATTTGTTCGGTGAAAATCCCCTTGTAGCAGAGGACAATAATCTTACCCATATTCATTGTCCAAATTATTCCACGGGTGTACAGTGGTGGTGTTACCTTATAAATGAAGCCAAAGTTTAAAAAAATCAAAGTTTCAGGATTCAAAATTATTTTCCAGATTAAACAAAAGATAGTAGAGGCTTCGTCGCCCCACCCGCCCGCCTTTTGCTTACTGGGTTTGTGCTTGTCAGTGTAGGAAGTGATTTCTCAACCATTTGTCGCGCTTGCTCCAGATCCTTGTGAGGTCGATGCGTGATATAGTAAGGAATCTTCAGTCCATCAGGAACCATCGGCAGCCATTGATTTCACCACAGCATCGATCCACCAACCGCACCTCTTCCGTTTGCAAGAGACATAGGGGCTCATGATGATCTATATCTCTTAGGAATAAGTATCAAGAGCATCTTACTCCTGTGCCTGTCCGGAGGACACCGCCGGTCTGCGTTGTGTCCCTGGGAAGGAGGTTGTGACCAGAAGAGACATCAGGCTCAAGTAACACTTAGAAGCTGCACGTCTTTCGACTAAACTGCCACGACCCCCACTATACGAGGGACAAAGTACTGTGGCTAACCCAAGTCACAAGAAGATACGCGTAAGAGGAAGTATATCCTGGACAACTTCTGCAGTGTGCCTGGAACTCTTGAAGATCTATGGTTCTTGCTGAGTGAAGCGCCTGAATCAATGAACCGTGCACTGACACACTGAAGAACTTTCGTTGTCGGAGGTCAATATATATCAGGGATTTCGAGAATTTTTTTGTACGAGGCATGCATCACCATTAACTTCTGCAGGCTGCAAGTAGCAGACTCTTGAAGATCTATGTCTGGTAGGGACGAAATGCTTGATATTTATCCCCTGACACTCCCAAAACTTCCTTCGCCAGAGGACTGACGGCGGTGAAAGATTGTAAATCCTAAGATACATATGTCATCAAGAGCCCCTGGCGCTGCGCAGGCTCTTTGTATGTCTCTTGTACATGTATGGAAGGGTTCGATAACGTGGAATGTCACAGTACCATCCTCAGTACTTTCTCTAAGGCTGTCTAACTGTCAGATGGTGGAAAAGCTGGATAGTACAGCCATTGCATATGGGATGGAAATCAGTGCAGAGAAGACCAAACTGATGACCAATAACGCCAGTGGCATTGGCACTGAAATCATGGTGGGAGGCCAAAAACTGGAAACAGTTAAGAAATTCAAATACTTTGGAGCCATTGTGACAGATGAGGGATCAAAACCAGAAATACTGTCCAGGATTGCGCAGACAACAATTGACACTGACAAGATTGAAGACCATATGGAAGGACAGAAACATCACACTCTGCTCCAAGATTAGACTGATGCGCTCCTTAGTCATCTCAGTGTTCTTGTATGCCTGCGAGTCATGGACCCTCACAGCAGAGCTTGAAAGAAGGATACAAGCCACTGAAATGAGATGTTTTCGAAGGCTGCTTGGCATTTCATACAGAGATCACATCACAAACGAGGAAGTGGGAAGCAGAATCAGGCAAGCAATCGGGCCCTATGAAGACTTATTAGCCATTGTGAGAAAACGCAAACTGAAGAGGCATGGGCATGTCACGCGTTCAGCAGGGCTTGCCAAAACAATCATGCAAGGCACTGTGCAAGGAGGACGAAGGAGAGGAAAAGATGGGAGGACAATATCTCAGAGTGGACAGGACTGAAGCTGGGCGACACGCTGAGAATGGCAGAGAACAGAGAGGAATGGAGGGAGCTGGTTGTCATCAGTGGTGCCCCAACGGTCGGCAAGACTACGGGATATAGATAGATAGATAGATAGATAGATAGATAGATAGATAGATAGATAGATAGATAGATAGATAGATAGATAGATAGATAGATAGATAGATAAATAGATAGATAGATAGATAGATAGATAGATGGATGGATGGATGGATGGATGGATGGATGGATGGATAGATGGATAGATAGATAGATAGATAGATAGATAGTCTAACTAGAGAGGCATGTGAGATGTTTAGTTTCAGAAAATAGAGGCTCTTCCGTCTTCGCTACACAATCATTTACTTTCACAAAGTACGCCCACCATCTTCCTGGGGCAGCTGGGTAGCTTTGTGGTAAAGCGTTCGACTGTCGTCCGTAAGGTCCCGGGTTCGAATCCAGCTAGGGTCAAAATTTGTTCAGACCCTATTCGGTGCCCCGTCGTTGAAATCACCTTCGTGGTGGACAAAAGATGTTAAGCCCTAAACGTTTTCCACCATCTTCCTGGTAGCGTATTCTGATCCCGCGAGGGATGTCAATAAGTCGTGTGCTGGTCTGTGATTGTAGACCTTACGGCTGGACGCTGTAAGTCCAAAATCACAGACCAGCACATCAACGTGTACAGCTAATCCCGTTGAAATGTGACAGCGACCCAGTCACCGACTTTGGTATCAATTTCAGCCCACTTATTTAACTACAAATATAAAAGATTTGAATTTCCAAAACTTCAGAAGCTCGCTTGAGCTTGCCTTTAGCACCACGTGAATGTTCTGTGTTTATGTGCATTGTGTGAGTGAATGCGCGTGATTTACGTGAGCGTGCTTGTTTGGGTTCAGTTCGCGGCGGCGCTTTGAACCGATTTTGAATTGGGATAAAGCGCCTATTTTAATGCGCTGATTTATTTATTTGATTTATTTATTCACAATGATTCCGGCCTAAATTGTTTGAATTCAGTTTCTAAGCCGATGTGTTTCTTTAGAGAACAACTCAGCGAAGAAAGAAACACGCTTAGAAAAGACAGTTACACAATTTCTATATATTTCGGGTTAAAACAGTTGCACCCTCCCACCGCGAACAGATAAGTTGCAAATTGTGTGCTTGTTTGTATGTCTAATTTGAAGAAGAGCTTTAACCCTCAATTTTAACTCACTCGAGACGTGCCGCCTACGAATACGCGGCGAATCGCCGCGTATCCGTAGGCGGCACGTCTCGAATGAGTTAATAAATTGTGTCGTATCTGTCTTTCCTAAGCGTGTTTATGCAATACAATTGTTACGTGTTGAGTCGTAGTCGTAGTATATCACACCAGACGCACGCACGTAAGATTCTTTTTAAAGAAACTTCATTCAGCTGCAACCCGTCACACGTGGCTTAAGGATGTAGACTACACTGGAGTAACAGTTCCAACAATATTTTATTTCAGCGATGCGATCTCCACACAACGCATTCCCAAATGCACCACCACTGATACAATGTCTCCTCTGCAAAATGTCAACACTGGCGACACAATGCGTTTCTCATACAACGTACACCACCGTTACGCTGCGCCTCTCACAATGCACACCCTATACGGGCCACGTACCTACGATAAACTGTGTGTCCCTACAACTGACAATGCATGACAATGTATAAACGTGATTTCCAGCACAAACTTTTATAGTACAACAGCTTTCCAGAATAATCCAAAGAATTCACACAACGCAACCAATCAGAACGGAACACGTAACCGAAACTCATAAATATTAAATAAAGAGAACTTTCTAGAATGAACTACAATAGTCTACAAAAATTCGACTGCTAATTTCAGCCTCTATGTTGGTTAGTTCGGGTTTAACGTCCACAGCACCGAGGTGATCATGGACGGCCCTGACAGGCGGGTTATGGGGGACAGGGAAATCTATTGCCTATGGAGTACGACCTGAACACTGATCAACTCAGGCGCACTCCAACTGTGCCACTTTGATTTACCAGGACCTTTCAATGGACATGCTATTGAACAAATCCGTTTTTTCCCCCCTGGATTGTGAGTCCAGCTACCGGGGCCGGGACGGGATTCGAACCCACGACCCGGCGATTCCCTTCGCTCAACTGCTCCGACGTTTAACCGCCTGAGCTATTTCGGACTCTAGCCTCTATGTTGGGAAATCCCGACGCGTTATAACGTCTCATAAAAGTATGGTGGGCAGTTCACGACCTAGTCGGAATTTTCCAGAAATTTCAGGATCTTTCAAAAACCATACTGACCGGCTGCTAAATTCACGCGTACAGAAAACAACTATGACCATGAATATTAGAGTGCCTTTACTACTGTGTTGCAAAGTATTGCCTACACTGACGTCACACATGCGAGGTCACTAGACAGCGCGATTTTGCTCGAACGTTTTGGTTTATTCTCAGCGAATCTACTCATCACAAAAATCGACCGCTCTTCTCCGCGCGACTTTGCTAGGAGCTTCCGGACTAAACTTAGCGTATCATAACAAACCCAAATCCACTCTACGCGTGAAAAATAAAGAATCTTACTGAAAAGGTACGTGATTCGTAATCGTGATAGCTCAAATAAATATTGGATCGTTTCCTACGATCAATACATGCATGCTCTCAAGGAACAACACAACCACAATCGTAACAACAATACAGTACAACTTTATTGTCTGCTCGAGTCAAAGCACGACAGAAATTTGCTTTTTGGCTCGTCATAAAACAACAAAACAAGACACTAATAAACACTATAAGAACATCCCATTAAAATGATCACTGCAGCAATCTAGCACAGGTAATCTACCACAAGCAATATATCACAAGCAAATTATCACAAGATGGGAGATAATGTTAAGTAGACCACACATTATATATCACGTCGTTATAAACAAGAGTTCAGAATCGAGACAGGGTTTGGAATAAAAGATTTCTTAAAAACATTATTTTGGGCAAGTGGCATGTTGAAACGTCTGCCTGATGGTAGCATTTGAAACTGATCAAATAGTGGGTGACGAGGATCACTGACAATGCTAGCAGCTTTCCTTCGGACAGTCCAATGGTACAGATCATCTTATGGGTACTGTCCTAGGCCAGTGATCTTCCCAGCTGTTCTGACGATACGTGACAGTCTCCCCTTGTTTTTCATACTGAGGTTGCCATACCAAGCAGTGATGTTAAAAGTCAGTATGCTTTCAATCAGTCTTCTATAAACGAATTCTAAAACTTGGAACTAACATTAATTAAAAGTTCTCAGTTTCCTAAGAAGGTACAGACGTTGGTTTGCTTTTTTCATAATCAGATTGGTGTTTTCAGTAAAAGACAGGCTACTATCTACATCTGTGCCAAGATACTTAAATTCAGTGACCACTTCTACAGGTTGATTATTAATTGAGACAGGTACAAAATATCATCAACTTTCCTGTCATCAATGACGAGCTCCTTGGTTTTCTGTACATTCATATCCAGAAAACTGTCTTTGCACCATGACTCTAATACTGCTATCTGTGCAAAGTATACAGCCAGACTGTCTTCTTTTTGGAGAATGGGTACAAGAGCCATGTCGTCTGAGAACTTTAAGAGACGAGAAGTGGCAGTATGACAACGCATATGGTCTGTGTATATAGAAAACAATGTCAGAGACAGAACACACCCTTGAGGGCAGCCCGAATTTAACACCATTTGCCAGACAGACTGCCATGTACATTTACACGTTCCGGTCTGTCTTTCAAAAAGTCTCGCACCCACAGAATAATGCTTGTGTTCACATGAAATTCCATCATACGCTGCAAAAGCATCAGTGGTTCAACAGTATTAAAAGCATTTTGAATTTTCAAGATGTTAAAAAACAAGATTGTAAAGAGTAACGCACGCATCTTCCACACCCCTATGATTTTTGTAAGCAAATTGGAGTGGATCCAGTAGTTCAGCAACATCATTTAACAGATACCTCCGCACCACCTTTTCCATACATTTTGACAACATTCAAGTTTATGCAACTGAGCGGAAATCGTTGAATTCACAAGCATTGTTTTGTTTTTTTTTAGGAATCGAACAATGATTGATGATTTTCAAGCAGTAGGGACAGTATGAAGATCAAGCAGGAACTGAAAGATAGTAATGAAGATCTTTCCCAATTGACCTGCACAGGTTTTCAATACTTTTCCTCCTAACCCATCTGGTGCTTTGTGTGTATTCAGCTTAGAAAAGATGTGCACTACCTCCTCCTCAGTAAATGACAAAGGTTCAGGCACAATAGACTGGCACAAGTCATCACAGTTAGCACTAAGGTTCTTGCCATCGAACCAGAGTAAAAACGATTCAGATCATTCGCCATCTCAACTGGATCCCCAGTACAAAGACGTGCTTGTTTCTTTTGCTGCCTACCAATCATGCAGTTCAGACCATTCCAGGCCTTACTAGCGTTGCCAGAAGTAAATTTCGTTTCGATCTTTTTTTTTATAGTTCAGTCTGGCAGCCCTAGCAGCCCTTTTAAAATCCTTTTCCTTTTCCCGAAATTCATCGTTGTTTGCTCTTTGGGTTGTTCTCTGCATTCTACGCGCTTGGCAGTCACCTTTTTCGGTCTGTATTTAACTCATTCAACTCCGACACGCCACGGCAAGACATCTATCGAGCATGATAGTTGAAGGGTTGTGCCAAAATAGCTTGGCGCCCATAGGCGCCAAGCTATTCTGGCACAACCCTTGAACTATCACGCTCGATCTGTTTCCAGAAGTGTAATAGTCTTCAGGGGGAAACTTCAAAATTTGCGGATTTCGGTCCTGGAGCAGAATGTGTTAATGTGTTTTTCTCTTTGAGCCCACTTTATCAGCTTTGCGAGCCGGACGGCGGGAAGCACTTAGCAAAATAAATATGACTCATAGGCATGGCCAATGCAAGGTTTGAAGCCAGGACTTTGTTACGTGTTGAGTCGTGGTCGTAGTATGATATCACACCAGACGGCACTCAGGCACTCTTCTTTTAAAGAAACTTCATTCAGCTGCAACCCGTCACACGTGGCTTAAGGTTGTAGACAATACTGGAGTAACAGTTCCAACAATACTTTATTTCAGCGATGCGATCTCCACACAATGCATTCCCAAATGCACCAACACTGATACAATGCCTCTTCTGCAAATGTCAACACTGGTGACACAATGTTTCTCATACAACGTACACCACCGTTACGCTGCGTCTCTCACAATGTACACCCTATACGGGCCACGTACCTACGATAAACTGTGTGTCCCTACCAACTGACAATGCATGACAATGTACACACGTGCTTCCTAGCACCAACCTTTATAGTAAAACAACTTTCCAGAATAATCCAAGGAATTCACACAACGCAACCAATCAGAACGGAACACGTAACTGAAACTCATAAATATTAATTAAAAAAGAACTTTCTAGAATAACTACAATAGTCTACAAAATTCGACTTCTAATTTCAGCCGCAAATCCTAGTGTTAATGACGTCACACAAAAGTATGGCAGACCGTTCACGACCTTTAATAATACACTGACAGGCTGCTAAATTCACGCGCACAAAAAAAATAAATATGACTAAGAATAGAGCGTCTCTACTAAAATGTTGCTTACATTTTGACGTCACATGTACGAGGTCACTAGACAGCGCCACCTTGCTCGAACGTTCTGGTTTATTCTCAGCGAATCTACGCATAACAAAAATCGACCGCTCTTCTCCGTGCGACTTTGCTAGAAGCTTCCAGACTAAACTTAACGTATCATAACAAAGCCAATCCCGCTATCTGCGCGAACAATAGAAAATCGTACTGAAAAGGTACGTTATACGTAACTATGATAGCTCAAATAAATATCGGATCGTTTCCTACGATTAACACATGCATGCTCTGACAGAACAACACAACCACAATCGTAACAGACTTGTTTATTATAAATGCTGCTACAAAACTACACATGGTCTTTGTATTCAGTCAGCAGTTGCACGCAGCGGGTCATTTTTTTAATCAAGCCACTATAGTGATCACGACCTGGCGCACCTGAATATGAACGCAAAATAAATCTGCGGTAAGTTGACCTATGCCGCATGATGACCCAGAAGTCAATGCGAACCTTTTTCTTAAAAAGAAATACTTGTAAATAAATGTGTTTATAATGGGTTTTGGAAAAAATATTTTGAGAAAGCAGCAAAACATTACGTGCGACATTCTTCTTCTTTTTTTTTTTTTTTTTTTTTCCTGCAGCACCTAAGGGTAGTGACGTAAATGGTTCATTTTTAAAAACAGCGAGGGGAAACCCGCCAGCGTGTTAGCCAGTCGTTGAGAGAGAGGTATGATGCCATTTAGTCACGTGATTTTAGGGTTTTGTAGATTAGATTCCTCTTGCTAATCCACTGAGCCCTTCATAACACTATTTAGACCTGTCTCACTACAAGATATGGACATAACATGATAGTTCAAGGTAGTACCAGAATAGTCTGGTGGCGCGTTTGGAAATTTCAATCTTTACTTATGGGACATTAAGCAAGGGACAACCAACGACCAGAACTAGCATGGGATTAATGGATCTGTTTCCTGAATTTTAACTTAATCAGGTGCTCCGCATCAATAGCTGCAGAAGTGTCGCATTGCGTTGCCAGCGGCAACGCTATTCAACACTTTCGCAGCTATTGATGCTGGTCGCCTTGAATGAGTTACTGAATCGGTGTAGTCTTCAAAGGACAGCTCCCATATTTGGTTCCGTGTGTTACACAGTTCTGACGATAGGGGTTTAGTGGACCCGAGGGTATTAATTTTTTGGAACGCGAGAATTTCGCCCAAAAAAATAATACCTGAGAATGAAAACAAATCTCCCTAACTCACGACAGCGCCATTGTTCAAGCAGTTTGTACCACCTGCCTTTCACTTACTATAAATTGGGGGTACACACAATTTGAGGCGGCCATTTGCACCGCGCAGGACACTTCATATCTTCCGAGTGTACTTCCGCGACAAAACATATATATTATATTATATTATATTATATTATATTATATTATATTATATTATATTATATTATATTATATTATATTATATTATATTATATTATATTATATTATATTATATTATATTATATTATATTGAGCAGCACTTTTGATATAGTGCGTGTAACAGGCAGATGTGATTACGAGACCCGAATCAAAATGTCCGAGTCGGTACGACGAGGACATTTTGATCGGGTCAAGTAATCACATCTGTCTGTTTATCGGCACTATATCAAGCAGAAATGTTGCTCAATATAAAGAATATACCCAGTCCAAAACAAAAATTTACCAGAGCCCTTCCGATTACCGCCATTGGTGCTGAAGTGGTCAATTTCGCTATATTTGGACATAAAACTTCCCAGCTTGACACTACTAACCGAAATTGCCACATTCCTTCTGCGAATGAAGATAAGTAGCAACTGATCTCTCTGTTTGTTCGTCTATTTTGACAAAGGGGTTTATCTGAAATAGTAATAAATTGTGTTGTAACCGTTTTTCTAAGCGTGTTTCTTTCTCTGTTGGGTGCTTATTTACTAACTGAAATGTCCTCAGCGCAAATCCACCCAGGCGTACATCTACACAGTGCAAATGTGTTCCTCTGATTTTCTATTTTATTTTTAGAACTAAATAAACTCAGCGTGAATCTTCACAACATGAAATCGACAAAGGTTTGAATTTACTCAAATAAAAAAAAATATTTCAATGGAATAGCGACAGCACACATTTACACTGGTAGATTTACGCCCAGGTTCATTCAGGCTGTGTAGACTTTCACTGGATATTTTCACGTTTTTTTAGATTTGCGCTAAAACATTCCGAAACTTACTCCTTCAGCGCCACTGATACTGGCACTGTGTACTTCATAATAAAAAAAATAATAATACATAGTTCTTGTATAGCGATGTTCTCCAGGAAACACTGGACTCACTGCGCATGCACAACAGCACACCCTCTCTCTCTCTCTCAGACACACGCACGATTATAAACTACTTTAAACCACCCCATCTCTTCCCAACACCTTACATTCACTTCCTCTAGGATTAGAATAAAAGGCAGTCAACAGTTAGCTAAAGATGAGCTAAGTGTTAAATGCCCGACAGAAAAGAAAAGTCTTTAAGTGAGCTTTGAACTGTGACAATGTGGGCAGATTCCACATTTCAGTTGGCAGGAAGTTCCACACTAGAACAATCACGTCACCACAAAACACTTTAACGTCACAATCTAGGGCTCGCATAGTCTGGAGTTCACGTCAGACTTTCTGAAATGTTGCAAAGGAGGTGACATGACGTACAGTTTACATGCACATAGGCTGAAGGGAACTTTACCGTCCAGCACCAAATATATGCTTCAAACATACAGAACCCAGCAAATCTGACACTGCTGAACATGTTTCATCGCGCAAATTCCTTCTCGCACGCATCCGATGTTGGAAAAAACAAGCGGACAAGCTGCCTTAGGTGCGACCACAGATATTAATAACTATGTCTATTTATGAACCTGGGTGTTATACTTCCAATGTGTGTTTGTCTCCGTTCAAATGGTTACCCTGTTGTGTGCCACGGTCGACTGACTCAGCGCTGAGATTTCGTTTGACTGTGTAGACATCAGTGCTTTCTATAACCGTGCGTGTTGTTGAGTGAAGTATACTTGTAATTAGAACACGGATAATGGCGGACAATGCCAGCAGGTTTGTTATTTATTCCTTTTCTAAGGTTGTCACTATTACTAGCGGACATCAGTGTCGTCAATCTCAATAGTATGGCGATTCGATTCGTGTATTCGCTGCTGTCTATTCTCCGTTTAAGTGTGTGAATGGAAAAGTAATTTCGAGCGTGCGTACACACTAAGAAGTATGTCATTACTAGTGAGCATAAGGAGCTTGCTAATGTGACAGTATGCGCATATTTAGCGTTTTTGCATTGCGGACAGGCAAGCGTCAAGATTGAGTCTTTCTGGTCTGCAAGGGATTATGGGAAGGAAAGCATATCGAACAAGCTCATGCATATTAATTTGCTTGTTATACAATATATCAGTACATGTGTCAAAGAAGGGGACATTTTATGGAGTGGGTACATAGATCTCTATTCTACAGCATTAGTGTTCAAGTAAGAAATAAATATATGCACATATAACAAGCCACTGACTACGTAACTGTTCCTAACAATAGACAGAAAAACGACATGAAACAAGAGCTGAAGACAAGATCGTATTACTGTGCGTCCGTTATCACGTCAGGGTAGCTCGGGGTACAAAGCTCGTTCTTAGGTAAATCTCACATTGGTTTTTTTTTTTGTTTTTGTTTTTTTTTCCACCCTTGGAAAATGCCCTGCGAGTGATATGAGCAGAACTAACCCCTTCAATGCCAGTGGGCGCAGATTGTGTTTTGAAAACCATTGTAAATTTAACTTTAGACGTCAAAAAGAACGCGGATACTCGTATATAGTTTAAGCAAGCATAGATCCTCATGAGCTCCCGAAACTGCGGGGGCTCATGAGGGTCAATGTCTCTTGCAACTGGGTGATGTTCATTTTTCTAGATAGTGAAGGAGTTAACGTTATAAACCAGACTATGTTTTCCGTTATTTTGTTCGAAACGACTTCATGGATTGTATGGGTGTACTGATCTGGCTAAAAGATACCTCGTTCTCGAGGCCCCAGCAAGTATTCATTCCATTTGCCCCGATACTTATCTCCGCTTGACAAATCACACTTGGCCACATTAGCACTGGAGAAAAAAATGTATTCAAGGCGTTATGGGACTCTTGGAAATCTATCAGGTCAAATTTTTTTTCCCCCTCTGGAGCTGGTCATGTCCGCAGGCAAAAGATCATGTCTGTATATATACTAATTGGGTAGGTATCAGATTTGCAATTCGCCGTTCGCGAACACAAAGCACTGGACGCCTACGAGGGAGTTTTTTTCTGTGAGGCATGTTGCTTGCGTTTGGTAACTGAAAATCAAGGTACTCATTCAGCCCGACGTCCGTATTATCCAAATTTTGGAGGCATCAATTAATGACTATGCACCAGTTGCAAGAGATGGATCGACCATGATAATTCAAGGGCAGTGACAGATTAGCTTGGCACCGACAGGCGCCAAGCTAATCTGGCACTACCCGTGAATTATCATGGTCGACCCATCTCCTGTTGTAGTGCGTCAGGGCTGAAGGGGTTAATGAGAATGCGACCACCACACGCACAGGCATGTTAAGATCGCTGCGTAATAGGCTACAGAACCAGTCTTTGATTACATCCACACAACAGCAAATAGTCTATTGTCGTACTAGTTAGTCTTCAATTATCTCTGCAGGAGGTAGCTAAACAAATAGTCTATTTCCTACCACCTGTTGCAGAGGTAATCGAAGACCGATTAGGTAGTCGCTTACGGAACCAATGTGACCGCACGCATCAACAATTCATCTTTTGGCGTTACGGAAAACACAGCGAGATCGATTGTTATAAATTTGTATCGAACTTGCACATTTCTCCATTGTTACATGGACGTCTCAGTTCACTTGTGGTGATACGGGATGTGCGGTCTCCGCCGTACTTCTAACTATTTTGTTACAATGCCACAAAACACTCAGCTGCTGAGGAGGGGTAAAATTAGTGCGACCCAACTGTGGCAACAGCACCACTTCGACGAGAAAAGAAGATATCGATTCTAAAAGTCGTTATATAAATAACTTAAATCATGTATTCATGATCTCCCGTTAAATCACGTGTGTTCAGTTCGACCGATAAAATGCTCGCTAAAGCTTGCTTGTTGTCGGTTCAGATGAGTACTCGAGATTTCTTTTGAACGTCAGGTTAGGCAAGAGTGAATTTAAATATTTTGATTCCATGCAGATGTACGCCTCTAAATAGCAATATACGGCCAAATCGGTCTTGTGTGTGCAAGCCTTTGTTTTTGGACCCTACGGCTGCAAGACGCAAAGGTCCAATATCACAGACCGGCACACACAATATTATCTACAAATCCATTCTCTGCTCTGCTTGCAGCCATGGCCTTCTCATTAAAACAGCCCCAAAGCAAAACAGAACAGAACAAAACAAAACAAAACGAACTGAAACGAAACGAAACGAAATAAATCAAAGCAACAACAACAACAAAGCCGAAGAGAACAACAAAATGCACCCAGAACATTAACTCATTCGAGACGTGCCGCCCACGGATACGCGGCAAATCGCCGCGTATCCGTAGGCGGCACGTCTCGAAAGAGTCAACATCGCCTATAAACAACCTCCCCCCCCCCCCCTTTCCAAAAATAAACAACAAACAAACAAATGTAAGCTAATTCAGTGACTTGCTACGTTTTCCTGTGGCGGTATAAGCCACTACTTACGCTGCTCTGCGCTTCATTTTGCTTCATTTGTCTCCCAGAGATCTTCACAGCGGGGCTTCCATTTGCTAGCAGGTCATGTTACATATTCAAATTGGGCAGTTGAGGCAGTAAGAGGAATTTGCTGGAAATTTCTGTTTATGATGAGAGGAGACATGTTTGGTGCTTTGATTCATACCATCCTGAGCTTATGCAGGACAATTGTGGGCCTATGTTGAGTTGCCGTTGACGTAGTGATTTGAGGGGCACGCTGATTTCCGCTTGTGCTTCGGTGTGGGGTTGGTAAGGAATCAGGTTCATAGCCAAGAAATGAGACTATCAATGTGCTGTTGTTTTGTTTTGTTTTTTTAGGTTTTGTTGTGCATTCAAATGTGGGGCGGTAGTGTTTTTTAGGGGACTAAAAAATTTGGGGATGACTGGGACTGACTGACTATGGCTAAGAGACTGGATAGTACGGAAACGGCACTGTGTTCTTTGGCCAACACCACTGCAGACAGCACGATGTCCACCCCCCCCCCCCCCTTCTCTCCCGCCCAAAGGAAGATATATATGTACAAAAATGGTACCGGAAAGAGGCATTGATTTATGAGCCCCCGCGGCATGCGAGGGTTCATGAGGCTCTATGCCACTTTCAGGTCGATAGGGTTTGTTGAAAATGGGAACAGAAAAGGCGGGAAAACCCGAAAGCAGACGACGGAAAACAAAGAGGGATGGTCGGGGGGGGGGGGGGGGGGGGGGGCCGGGGGGGCCAGCTCGTTATGGTTGTCTTAGCCTGTCTCTTTAAATCTTTCGCTGTCGGGTCCGGGTTTGCTTTTTGTTTTTGTTTTTTGTCGCGAACAACCCACAACCGGAGGGGTTAATCTTGTCACACATTGCGCCACACGTTTAACCCTTTGAATGTCGGTAGCGCTTTTCGTCGAGGTCAGTGATTCCTGCAGAAAACACCTCGACAGTGATTCCTGCAGAAAACACCTCGACAAAATGGGCTGCCGGCGGCCAAAGGCCCGCAACTTAACCCCTTCACTGCCAGCTGACGCAGATTTTTTTGTGTGTGTGTGAACTTATTCAACACCAAAGAGTCCTATCCGTTCTAGGGAAATGGATTCAAAGTGGTGTCAGCAAGAGGCATAGATCCTCATGAGCCCCCGCAACTGCGGGGGCTCATAAGGATCTATGTCTCTTGCATTTGGATTTTAGTCACGCTTTCTTGGCAGTCAATAAGACACTATTAGTTTAATAATCAGAGTCATTTTCTACACGTCACAGATTCGGTACTATCGTGCCTTTTGCCAACACACTCCCGACGCTAGCGGTGGAAAAAACGTGAATGCGGTATCACCTGAAGAAGTTAGGAATAGGAGTTATTTCTAAATCGGAATCAGGTCAGTAGGTTGGGCCCCTTTACGGTAAAGAACGGCAGTAGGTTGCTCCCTTTATAGTAAGGACCAAAGGTGCCTATTGGATGGATCGACCCAATTAGCAGTCGTACACTTAATACTCCACAGGTACCTCTACCCTTTGTCTGTCGATAGCGTTTTTTTGTTTTGTTTTTTTTTTTTTGTTTTTTTTTTTTGTCGCGATGATTTCTGTAGGAATCATCGGAACAAAAGCCGCTACCGACTCGCAAAGGGTTAAACTGTGAATGTCAGTGGGGCAATCCCATGCAGGCAAGAGGTATATATTCTCAGGAGTCTGCAGATGGGAAGGGCTTGATAAATGCACGGAATGTTTGTAATCCGTGCAATGTCACTTGGACCTACTTTTGATATATAGATATGGGGTCGTGATTTAGAGTACACGCGCTAGCTTGACCTGGCTCATGGACAACAGAATAAGCTTCATAGTGCGGAAATTTTATCGGATATATATATATTTTTTTACTCTTTACGTTTCAATGACGGAAAACCACCGAAATACACCGAGTAAATCTCGTCGTAAAAAAAACAAAACACTTTTAATGCCGCCTGAGATTTGAGATTTCACGCACAAAATAAATACAAAACAAACAAAATTCCAAACGTTTTCTTTGAAGCTCGCAAGACAAAAATGTTCAAAAAATGTTTTTGTCTCATTTGATGCAGACGTCTGTTTATCGTTTGAACATCAAGTATTATCAAAGAACGCTTTGTTGAGCCAGAGGCCGGCGTGTTCCTCTGAGAATAGGCTATATAATATGAGTGCTGGTGTGGGATATGGGAAATTCAGCACCAACACACACACACACACACACACACACACACACACACACACACACACACACACACACACACACACACCTGAGTCTGAACTTCTCAGGTCAAATTAGCGCCTGCGACCGCGATGGCTCACGTGAAAAAAATAGTGCTTGATCAGCTCTGCCGTCATATGGCAAAAGCCAGTAAGCCCATTTTTGAGACTTGAAAAGCGAGAGTTTTATTACACAAAATACAATCTCCCTGTTCTGAAAAAGGGATATGCATCCGTGTGCCAAATACCGGCAGAGCTTGGCGCTCGTCAAAGCGCCCGTCTTATAATATAAATCAAATCAGGTTTAAGCCATTGCAATGACAGCTCATGCAAAGAGTAGTGCTTAATAATGCTTCTTAAGGCGTCTACATGCCCACATTTAACCAAACTCCTTTGAGCACTTACGGTCGAATAATCGCGTACAAATTTATTACAGTAGAGATGCTTTGAGCGACCACCCTTATGAGAGAAGACCTGTCATTGAAGACCATTATATTGAGGTGGTTGCAGCCACCTTAATGACGTTTATTTTATTTAATGAATGATGACGTGTTTTGCCATTCGAGTCTAAAGAGAGCACCTGCCATGGGCGGATCTGTTACTTCTCGAGGTTGGGGTTGGGGTGGGAACCTCAGCCAACTAACACTTCTAACGATTACATTTACCAGGAGTAAGGTGAGGAAGGAGGTTGGGGCTGGGGGGGGGGGAAGGGCGGGGGGGGGGGGGGGATTTCCAAACTCCCGAAAGGGCACTTTGCTACAGCAATTGAACACCTTCCCTGCCACTGTACGTTCATTTTTGTTTCTGAAATCTGTGTACATTCAAAGGCCCAAACGTTCGAAAGAAAGATGGATACACACTGGGTTTTTTTTTTTTTTTTTTTTTTTAGCAAGAAGCATAGATCCTCATGAAACCGCCGCAGTCGTGGGGTCACATGAGCATCTGTGTCTCTTGCAGTTGGATCGAGTTCACTTTTTGTGAAGGGGTTAACTCATTCGCGGGCAGCCGCATCCGGATACGGCTGGTCGCGAATGAGTGAAAGTATTTTTGGGTAGGGTGAGATCTGGAACCCTACGCTCCCCCCCCCCCCCCACTCACACACACACACACACACACACTCCACCCCAGCCCCACCCCCACCTACCCCACACCACTCCAGAAAATCCGATCCGCCCCTGCCTGTCTTTCTAAGCACAAAAAATGGCCGCTCAAAACAGATTCTGCTGTATTAGCGATAGAAATGAATCAGCCAAAATGTTAATAACCGGACAAAGCAGATAAAGGCTTCTTGCATTATGAGATAAAAGTGTCACCCCGAGGGACGTATCTATGGCATGGGGGAGGGAGGGGTGGGGGGGGGGGAGAGTGCTCCACGTGCAAAAATCTTATTGCATCCTTCACATCAATCAGCCATTGTGTCCCGCCGTATGGATCTGCCAAGGGCTAGTGTCTGATTCGCTGTTGCGGCTGGATAGGCGCCAAGCGAAGCAGGCACCGACCTTGAGCTATCATGGTGGACGTATCTCCCGGGAGAAGTCCGCTGTGATCGACAGGCACGCGAATATTGCCACTTGTCTTTGGAAATGAAAAAAAATTATGTTCCCAAGTTTTCAATATGACGCAGACAGATGTATACGAAATAAATAATAATAATTACGGTATTTATAATGCGCTTATCTTATAATAATTATAACTCTAAGCGCGCACTCACAACTCGCGCACGCATGCGCACGCTTTAGACAACGACTCACGTACCACAAATAGTGAAATACATTACGACAGTCAGCTTGGGGTGGGGAGTGTGGTGGTATAGTGCTAGAACTGTTGAAAGAGGTGAGTTTTGAGGGCGGACTGGAAGGAGGAGAGAGAGTGTTTCTGACGGAGAGAGAGTGGGAGGGTGTTCCAGGTGGATGGGCCGTATACTGAGAAGGAGCGGGTGCTGAAAGTGCTGAGTTTGGTGCGGGGGATGTGGAGGCGGAGAGGGGCGGAGCGGAGGGAGCGGGGAGGAGTGTAGGGGTGAAGTAAGTTTAAGAGATAGGCAGGAGCGCAGTTGTTCAGGAATTTGTAGCAGAGAGACAGAATCTTGTATTGGATGCGTTGGGCGATGGGAAGCCAGTGAAGGAATTTGAGCAGGGGAGTGATGTGGTCGGATTTTTTCTTTCTGAAGACGAGGCGGGCAGCCTTGTTCTGGACGCGCTGGAGAGTGAAAGTGGTGGAGTGAGGGAGGCCGGAAAGCAGAGAGTTGCAGTAGTCGATGCGAGATAGGATGAGAGAGACAGCAAGTTTGGTGGCAGCTTCGGTGGTGAGGTATTTTCTGATCTGACTGATGCGGCGGAGGTGGAAGTAGCATGCCTGGGCCGTGGCGGAGACGAAGCTGGTCATGGAAAGAGAGGAATCGAGGATAACGCCGATGTTTTTGGCCGAGTCAGAGAGGGAAATGGGGGTGGTGTCGAGTTGAAGGTGGAGAGAGGGAGGGAGCTGGTAAAGTTTCTGGCGAGTGCCTACCAGCATGGCTTCCGTTTTGTCGTCATTCAGTTTAAGCTTGTTTGCTGTCATTCAGTTTTTCACGTCTTCGTAGCAGTCAGCCGTGCGAGTCAGTAGTGACTGAGTGTTGTCGAGTTTGTCTTTGTCTAGTAGTTGTGAGTCGTCAGCGTAGAGGTGGTGGTGTATGTGGTGAGACTGGATGATGTTGGACAGGGGAGAGGTGTTGAGTGTGAAAAGGACCGGGCCCAGGACGGACCCCTGTGGAACTCCGCAGGAGAGCGTGACTGGGTTGGAGGAGACTCCGTCGATGGTGACGGACTGCTGTCTGTCGGAGAGGTAGGAGAGAAACCAGGAGTGAGCTGAGTCAGTGATGCCAAAGGAGTGGTGAAGGCGGTGGAGGAGGATAGAGTGGTCTATAGTGTCGAAGGCGGCAGAGAGGTCGAGTAGCGTAAGAAGGGAGATGTTGCCAGAGTCGGTGGAGAGAAGCAGGTCGTTTAAGATATGTAGAAGGGCTGTTTCAGTGCTGTGATGTTTGCGATAGGCAGACTGGAAGGGACTGAGGAGGTTGTTGTCGGCGAGGTGGAGGTTGAGCTGGTTGAGAACGACCTTCTCAAGAAGCTTGGACAGGAAAGAGAGAATGGAGACTGGGCGATAGTATTTGAGTTCGTTTGGGTCGAGGTTGTGTTTTTTGAGGAGAGGACGGACAATGGCGGACTTGAAGATATCAGGGACGGAGCAGTTCTCTAAAGATGTGTTGATGATGTCGGTAATGAATGGCAGAAGTTTTGGAAGGCCGTCCCGGTAGAGAGAAGCTGGGAGAGGGTCTAGTTCGCAGGTTTTGAGATATTATGATGCAATGAGAGATGCGCCTGGGCTGACATCATCGTATTACGTTAACTCATTCGTGGCCAGCCGCATCCGGATGGGAAGCATAAGTCGCGCATCCGGATGCGGCTGGCCGCGAATGAGTTAACCCATTCAGCCCCGATACGATGCTACACAACAACATTTGTATCGACCATGATAGTTCTCGGCGCCAAGCTATCCTGGCACCACCCTTGAACTATCATGGTCGAACTATCTAATGAATCGTAATGAAGTCTTTCGATGACAACTTTCAATTAAGGAAATTGTGACCGTAGCGGGACACAATGCGTTGTATATGTCCGAGATTTTCGACTTAGTGACCTAGAGGCGCAAGTTCCAAAATCACCGACCGGCATACAGCAATATGCATACTAACTCATTCAAGGCTCCCCGCATCAATAGCTGCAAAGTTGTCTTATAGCGTTGCCGGCGGCAACGCCATACGTCACTTTCGCAGATATGTATGTGGGCCGCCTTGAATGAGCTAAACAGTTTAACTCATTCGAGACGTGCTGCGTCCGGATACGCGGCTTTATAGATCATAATTATTAACATCCATAAAACGGCCTATTGCGTGTAATATAATTATGCACCTGTACAAAAGTGACAATTTGTGTTGTTTAGAGCATATATTTCAATCTAGCGATAGAAAAGGTTGACAGATGTTTTCATTTTAAAACGGCGCATACGTCAAATTAGATACTAGGGCCAGAAATTCATTTTTTTATTATTTTTTTAAACGGAATCAAATCAAAACACAAATGTACGAAAATAAACCAAAGATTCTTTCAACGGTTGGCACTGTGCAGACGATCTTAACCGTTGTAGGAATCATTGCGAATAAAACCGCCGACGACAGGCAGAGGGTTAAACTGACCCAAGAGTTTGCGTTTTTTTGTTTGTTTTTTGTTTTGTTTCTTTCTCCTCTTATATAACTGTCTTTTTGTTGTTGTTGTTTTTTGGGGGTTGTTGTTTGTTGTTGTTGTTTTTTGGGGGTTGTTGTTTTGTTTTGTTGTTTTTTTGTTTGTTTGTTTGTTTGTTTTTTTGTTATTCGTTCAAAAGGTTTGTTTCTGAGTATCTGTAAATTGTTTTTTGCTTTTGTTTTTTCTAAAATATTCATATTTTTCCTGTTCACCGATAGGCGCGCGGGTCAATGTAACATTAATGTATTTTCGTCATTCCTATTGCCACTAGCCACGGCTGTAGTTATATCATATATATATGTTTGCACATTCCTATCCTCTCAATTTTTTCACGGACTGCAGCTGCCAAGATATTAATTCGGCGGCTGAAAAAAATAATAATAATAAAGGTAATAAATTGTGTGTACTGATCTGGAAGCCGTAAGGTCCAAAATCACAGATTAACACAAACACATCATAATGAAACGGGAACCAAACGAAAGCAAAAGAAACTTTTACATTTTTTTTCTAGGCTAAAGTGCGCCAAATTCAGTACTAATTTTACCGCTGCATGTAAAACAAGAGCCGCTGTGGACAGTAAATAATTTGGAAAGTTTGCGTGATGAGTTTTGTCCGCTCACAAAAAGGTAGGGTCGGAGTCATTCAGAGGTATAGCATGTTCGGCGAGCTTTAAGGTATAGGAGCGAAGTATGAAAAATCAACTACCTACCGAGGGAACTGTATAACTAATATACCAATGAATCCTTTTATCTCCTTCTCTGAACATTTTATGTCAACGCTGTTGGCTAGTGGTTGTTCTTTCTTTTCTTTTCTTTTTTTTTTTTTTCTTTTTTTTTTTTTTGGTGTGTGTGGGTGTTTTTTTTTTTTAGTGAAGACGGGGGTGCAGAGAATCGGGGTGGGGTGGAGGGGGGGGGGTCACTTTACAATGAACCTTAAGCTTTGATTATATGCTGGACCCCTTTACTGCCAGTGGAAGCAAAATGTCTATAAAAAGCAAGAGCAAGAGAGTAGAGTAGGGTCAGCGAGTGGAAAAGAACCGCACCAGCCCCCGCATCTGCAAAAACAGCAGGGCAACTTCAACGCCCAAATAATCCCAGCAATCTAATCACCACGAATACAAATAGGGTCAGCAAGTGGCAAAGAACCCCATGGGCCCCCGCAGATGCGGGGGGACATGAGGTTCTTTGCCACTTGCAGTAGTGTGGTGTTCGCATTTTTTCCGGTTTGAAGGAGTTGAAATAATATGAACGCTTTTCTTTCAATTCCTGCTGTTCATTTTTATGATATTTGTGGTCAAACGGTTGCGAGGAAAGATGTCGCCTGTCACCAAATCTCGCCAATCACACCACATATACACAGGTACGAAGCTATGATCAGGCTTACTCTTGAGCCGTCACGATCGATCCAACTCCCGCAGTTGACGCTAAGAGAGGAAACGTTATCTAGTCTTGCACTTGCACTTGTCGGCGACTGCTCGCATTCGATCGCCATATTTTCGCCAGACAGGCGGCATCCATCACTCTGGACACATGTGGCGTGCCAGAGATAGGCGCAGTGTCGATCCAATCAAAACTTTCCACTCTTTTCTTGACGAAGTGCATATCCAATCCAAACTTTCCTCTCTTCTCGATCAACAAACTCGTTTGTAATACGAAACTTCCGACATCAACAAGAACTTGCTTTATTTTAACTCTCTCCTATTAGAATTTGTCTTTTTTAAAGGGGTGAAAGTGTGTGTGTGTGGGGGGGGGTGGGGGGGGGGGGGGTGGGGGGAGTAGGGTTAGTAAATGTTGCCCTTGGGGAATCGCTTTTCAAGAGCACAGTGAGGCCAAACTGTAAGTTACATCGTCTCGATTTGGTATACCTCGCCCTTTCCTGGGTATAATAGAACTCATGGCATGTGTATATATGGTAATTTTATTTATCCAGAAAAGAATGCGTGCCTCTTATAGACTTATTTTCGCTTCCCCATACTCTTATTAACCCCTAGACTGGTGAGAACAAAATCAACACCACCCAAATGCAAGAGGCATAGATCCTCATGAGCCCCCGAATTTGCGGGGGCTCATGAGGATCTATGCCTCTTGCTGAAACCACTTTGCTTCCGTGTTCCTTCGGCGTCTGGATCTTCGACGTTAAATTCACAATGATTTCAAAAGCCCATTCTGCGTCCGCTGGCAGTGTAGGGACTAACTAACAACAGCATCTTGTCTCCTTGGCCCTTCGATGTAAAACAGATATTTGCGTTGGGCAGCGTCAAATTCCGTAAATCAATCAGGTGTTTGCATAGTTTGACACATCGTCTTGAATGGCCTTTAGAAAATACACTCGCTTAACCCTCTGGCCGCCGGTAGATCGTTTTGTCGAGGTGATTCCTGCAGGAATTACCTCGACAAAAAGAGCTACCGGCAGCCAACGGGTTAACCTTTTGCCTTGAAATGACTGTCACCCACGGTGTGCAAGAACGTGATTTGGCCCAAAGTGAGAGTGAAGGACTGACGAATGCACCAAACTTAACCATGTTACTCGCAATACTTTGTCAATATTGACAGACAAGGCTATAGGAAAAATATGATTCTGACCATCTGAAATTTCATTGCTCAGGGTCATGGTTATTGTTTTCGTTTTGACGTTTCAATGACGTTTATGCATAAAGGCTTGGGACGCACGGATGCGCATACAGTTTTATGCCAGTTGTTGACTCTGTTTAACAAAAACATGTACATCTATGTTCCTTCCGTGCTCATGGAGATTCAAGCTACTCTGTTTAAAGTCTTTTATTTAGCCGAACACTAACGCTGGAAGTAATTATACACTTGCTTGACGAGCTGAAATAATGATGGTTCAAGACTTGCGGATTTGGGATAGGAAGGACAATTCAGAGCGTGTTCAATGATTCATGAATCAATTTTGTGGCAGAAGGCACAAATGTAACTCGTCGATATGGGTCTTATGAAAATATGTACACCTTCCTCTTGTCTTTCTGAGACAGAGGAGACCACGGCACTTTGAACCTGCATGTATTTAGAGGTCAAAAAAGGACCTCTTGTCGGCGTATTCCAACTACAAATAAATGTAGATGGTGAAAAACGTGTGCATAAGGCACGCTTTATCACGAACCCCTGCATTCGCAGGGGTTCGTGAGAAACTATGCCTTATGGTGATATAGAGGTAGCCTCTATTTTCCACATTTTTGCTCCTCACGCAGAGGAGGTCATCTGCGTTTGTGCCAATGACTGGGCTGTGGGTCTCTGCAGCTGCTTCAGTCCGGAGTGCTGTTCGATTGATTACTACGCTTCTTCCGTCGAGCGCCTCGGGCCTTCCGGCTGATTTCACACTCTTCGTATCACTCCGCCGTGGAACTATTTACTTCTGCAAGAGGCGTAGATCCTCATGAGCGCCTGCAGTAAGCACGAAAATCTATACCTACAGTCTTCTCCAGTGATACATAAAATAATATTTCGCGGATAAAAGTGGTCCGTTTGACTGATTCACTTTTCTGTACATTTCCAAATTTCACCAGTTCCGGCCATGTATGCAAGAAACACATTTCTTCATGGGCTTCTGCAGACTGCAGGGCTCATGAAGATCTCTGCCTCTTACCCACGGTTTTTGGGCGGTTTTTTTACAGCCTTGTTTACGTCTGCGTTGCATAGATGAAGGCGCTCTTTTTCGGTTGATTTCACGTTTTTCTTCTGCATAGTTTGCAGGTTCTCTTTTTCCGTCTAACATAGATCAATGTTGACCCACGGAGGAACCCAGTGCACAATTAACCTTCGGGCCGACGTCGGCCGCTGTCGCTCCGCGCACTGACGTGCGCGGACCGAATGCGGCCGACATCGGCCCGACGGTTAATTGCGCACTGGAATTTAAAGGAGACACGAGTGATTTATAAGGCTTCACTGTGTGGATAAAGGGCTACTGTGTTTTGGAATGGCTATAATTCTCCTCGTAAGAGACCTTTTGCGGTGTCTGTCTGTAATTCACCACACAAAGAAAATAAAAAGAAAAGTTGCGGAAATGGAGGCTAGAGTTGAAATGAAATTAAGTTTCTGTTTTTGTGTCAGCTGTCATTTGTGTGTGTGTGTGTGTGTGTGTGTGTGTGTGTGTGTGTGTGTGTGTGTGTGTGTGTGTGTGTGTGTGTGTGTGTGTGTGTGTGTGTGTGTGTGTGTGTGGTTTCTTGTTTGTTTCTTTGTTTCAATGTCTTTTACTATTGAGTTTGTGGTTGGAGATAATAAAAGTGAAATATATGTGAAAAGTTTGCTTTGATTGTCCCTAAAACACCACCTTTCGTCTGAGGAGAAATAAAAAGACAGCTTGTAAGTTTAATTCTGCTAATGCAGCTAATAAAGCTGATCCACGTTTTGTTTGACTCAATTTTAAGTTAACCCATTCAGCCCTGACGCACTACAGCAGGAGATGGGTTGACCATGATAATTCAAGGGTAATGTCGGCGCCAAGCTAATCTGGCACTGCCCTTGAATTATCATGGTCGATCTATCTCCTGCAACTGGTGCATAGTCATTAGATGACGCCTTAAAAATTTGGGAAATACGGCCGCCGGGCTGAATGCGTTAATAATGACGTTAGCAAAAGTTTATATGGTGTCTGTCACGACCAAACAAGGATACAGAGCCAAGACTAGCTTGGTGCCTTCTCTGACGCCGAGCTAATCTGGTACTACCCTTGAACTGTAGCATGGTTGATCCATCTCTCGCTTGTGCGTCTGTATCATACTTGATCCTTCTCCGACTGCGATGTTTCACACGCACAGATGGCAATGGCATCCGTTCTTCAACCACAGCTTTAAACTCGTTGACTGTGGGTAGCGTTTGTTGTCGCGATGATTGTTGTAGGAATCATCGCAACAAAAAGCGCTACCACACCGACAGCTAAAGGGTTAAGTCATACGAGACGTGCCGCAACCCGACGCAGCACGTCTCGCATGTGTCAAACGTCGATGATATCCTTCTTCTGAGAAGCGGTGTGAAATACCAGTAATGGGAATATATCAGTGCAAACATTAGGTGCAGGTTCTGCAGTAAGAGGGTTCATGCTCACATGCAAACCCCGTGGTCCTTGATAATGCTGGGCTAGCTGTGGGGCCCATGAGCATCTATGACTCTTGCAGATAAAAGGGGTGTTGCTGAGGGACTGCCTGAACCATATCTCTTGTCGAGATGCCCTGGAATGAGGTTAATCCGAGCCTTTAACCCCGTCACTGCCAATGGAAGCAGATTACGTTTCTGAAATCTTTGTCATTTCAACTCCAAAGATCCCCAAGGAAAATGGATGCAAAATGGTGTGAGCAAGAGGCATAGATCCTCATGAGCCCCCGCAACTGCGGGGGCTCATGAGCATCTATGCCTCTTGCTGTTGGATTGGGTTCACCTTTTCTCGGCAGCGAAAGGGTTAAGTTGTCCGTAAAATCTTTTTAGCATTCAGTTTTGTTTTTTTTTTTTGTTGTTTTTTGTTGTTGTTTTTTTGGGCGGGTGGGGTTTTTTGTGTTTTTTTTTTGTTCTAATCAACCTCTTTCAGTGGTTGCACTTTTTGTCTGAGAGAACGTTAATCTGCGTACAGGAAGCACAAAGCCGCGTAAAACAAATGTGTTTGTCCCGTATTTTTCTGTAATTGCAGAGCGTGGGATAAAACTGGTTTGAATATAATTTTACCTCTCGGTGTCCCTGTGCCTTTCTTAACTAAATTGGCGCGATCTTCCTCAATTCTTTTTCTCTCAATTTAAAACCAAGAGTGGTCAATGATGCAAATTAGTGTCTTGCGCAACTGCGGTTTTCAAGTACAAATTTAAATGTGATGCTTACATGTACACGTTGTAAAAGGTTTATTTGTTGCTGAAACATACACCTCTCACATCTTCTCTGGTAAGATTTATCCAAACGGTCCTTCCGTCGGTCAATGAGCACTTGATATGACCTCCTTCCACAGAACACTCATATAAACGGCACCAGGAAGAGGCAAATGCTAGGCTCATGATCTATGCCTCTTGCAGACGGAGGATGTTCAATGAAGGAACGTCTTTGTGAGACTATACGGATTTAAAACAACCTACAGATGAAGGGTTAATAGTTTGCAATATGTCATCTATTAATGATCTTGGTATGTCTTACATTAACTCATTCGCGGCCAGGCGCAGCCGGATGCGCGGCATAAGCCGCGCATCCGGATGCGGCTGGCCGCGAATGAGTTAATGCTGGCCCAAATGGCTAACTCAACTTATTAAGTTTGAATATTGAAAAATGAAAGATGTTCTGATTTTTTAAAATTATTATTTCGCACGTAGAGGAGATCTTCCATTATGTAAACTGGACAATAGAAAACCTCTGTTACGTTTAACTACTGGCACGGTTTGCGGAAGAAAGGTAGAAAAGTCTTAGCAAGGGGCATGGTAACATAGATAACCCTTTGTAACGACAAATTTTAGCAATTCACACCCGCAGTGGACAAGATCTCTCTCAATTAAGTCAGCAAGAGGCACAGATCTTCATGAGCCCCCGCGAAAGCGTGGGATAATGAAGATCTGTGCCTCTTGCAGACGGATTCGCTGAACTTTAAGAGAAAGGCGCCTTTGTGAGTCGATATTCAGAGGTTAAGCGGATGGGGCGTAATTCTCCCAGGGTTGATTTCCAAGGGTCAGCATGCGCAATAAGTCAGTCTGGGGAGTTCATTGCAAGCGCGTGCTGTGGTCGATCAATCACAGTCTTAGAGAAAAACCAGCTCCGGCCGTCCGCATAGGGCACACATCCACATGGACCTTTGCAATCTGCAAGTGGGTCATGACGATCTCTGCCTCTTGCTAGGAACGCTCGGTGAAGGGTACAACTGTGCACTCATTATTAGATGGTTGCTGAGTGTGTGGCCGGGAATATTGTAATCGCCGAGTGTGACTGCAATTACTGGACACTAAGACCACAATAATGAGAAACCTTGAAACACGACCACCTGCAATGAAGGATACAGGTGTGATATAGTGTGTTCCTTTCATACAAGAAGTAGTCTGGGTTACAGCAGCCTTCACGGGCCAATGAAAGTCTGCGCCGTGTCCTCATAGGCTGCGTTCACATTAATAATAATGAATCTCGCAGATTTCATTGCTGGGGACGTACATAGAACGATCAGTCATGAGACCTTTTAGCCCCGGAGTCAACCCCGTCTTCAATTTGGGCACAGGTTCTCATGTGCCCCTGTAGTTCAACAGGGGCACATGAGAATCTATGCATCTGAAGTGTTTCAGTTGTAATAATGTTATACTTTAAGACAGAGAAAGTGTTATCAGCCTTGCCACACGACAGGAAGATGCGGGTCGACATGAAGGGTGGTGACAGAATAGCATGGCGCCTCTAGGCGCCAGGTTATTCTGGCACCACCCATGAACTATCATGATCGATCTGATTTCTGGACAGTCTTCGGAGGACAATCCCAAGTGGTGGGAATTTCCACCTCACGCTCATTAAGTTAACACATTCAAGACCTGCTGCAGCCGGATACGCGGCTTTATGACGCGTGTACGGATGCGGCACGGCTCAAATGAGTTAAGCTTTTGACCCGAGGTCGTCACATTTATGGATCAATAGAAGGTCGCACCACATTTGCAAGTGATGGCTCGGGTCACGCTGACCTTCCTAAGTGGATCACGCGTCAGTTGAAACTCTGATTCTGATGTACGTATAACTCCCGCTCTCAGCCCTGACCGATAAAAAGAAGAAAAGAAAAAACGGAAAGGAAATATGAAAAGTTAAATCAATCCACCAAGAAGAACAAAAATATAAAAAAAATAAACAAAATGTGTGTGAACCTGAGTGGATGCAGCACAACTGCAAAGTGCAGCTTCCATGGCAACGCATCTAAAAATTTCAATTACAATAAGAAGCGCACTCATCCATTACAGAAACACATTAATAATACCCATGCAATCCTGCTGGTTGCTCTTGTTCTATGTTCGCGACAATGCAAATGTCTGAAGTGAGAAAACTTTTAACCCTTTGGCTGTCGGCAGTGCTTTTTTGTCTAAGTGATTCAGGCAAAGAATCACCTCGACATAAAACCGTTACCGGCAACCAGAAGGGTTGAAATTGTAATCGGCTTATTGCATGAATTCATCTCTTAAGTCCCCATACATCAGCTAAATGTGTGTGCTTATACTAAACGCGTTTTCGATTTTAGCATTTAGAATTTCTGAGCCAGGGCTTTGTGCCTATCAATTTTCCAGATGGCCTTTTAATCTGCTTCTCTCCCTTGGTCGTTTTTCTTCGTATCATACGCTGCTCTCCCCTTTATGACTGAGATCCCGGTTTTCTGTTTGAATACCTCTTGCATATATATTGCTAGTGATCATCAGCTGCATGAAGCATAATTCTGCGTGAGATCCTGCAGTTTTGCAGTGGCAGTGAGCATCTATGCCTGGTCTTAGATGGAAACGTTCCTCTTTTGATCACATTTCCAAAACCTTTTGCACTAGACTAGATGAAAGTTAAGACATTTCCTGTATGAACAATATTTTTCGTGTGCCGGTCTGTGATTTTTGACCTCAGGGCTGAAAGCCGTGAGGTCCAAAATCACGGTCCGGCAGACGTTTTTTCAGACGTGTCGGATTTACTTTCACGGAGCGTCCTTTATTTCTGCAGTCGCTCTCATGCGAGAGATGAATTGCTAACTACAGATCGCGTTTCCACGAAATGTGTTGCCATGACAATCTCGCTGCTGAAAGTGAGGCTCAAGACCTGACTAATTTCCGCAGATGTCTGGAAATAAATTATTTTATTTATGCAGACAAACGAAACTGCAGAATATTGCTGTCATCTTGTAGAAGGCAAAAATGCATGTCCATATTTGTGAATAATGAGAGTTTTTGTAATATTATGAAAATTTCGTTTTTCACAGAAAATGAACTTACTGTCTTTTGCTTTCACGGAGTATGTTTCTTCTGTGCTGTTTGAAAGGTCGTTGTGTCACCGAAATGACACTATAAATTGTACTACAAACGAAACGAGCGGCTTCAAAAGCAGTCACTAATTGCATATCGCTTTCTATCACCGGCTACAAAATAATAATAAGAAGAATAAGAATAATACATTAAAAAAAAAATTTTTTAAATCTTTCATCATACGGTTGGTGACTACAAATGGCATCAAGAACTGGAATGTAATCAGACACTTGCTGAGAAAAAATATGTTCAGAGTATCTTGTTCCTTTGCTTGCATCTCCATCGTTAGGATCGAGTCGATTCACCGTGATCATTCAAAGAGAATGTTTGATCAGAACTGGAACTTCACGCGCTGAGGGCGATTATATAACGTGTGCTGGTCTGCGACTTTGCACTTTAAGTCCAAAATCACAGACCAGCACTCACATCTGAGCCATTTGCCCCATGAAGTGAAGGGACGTGTTTGATGTCGTATCAGAGAACAACGCAAGACAGTCACAAATACACGCACGTGCGCACACACACGCAAACACGCACGCACGCACGCATACAGACACATGCACACACAAACACACAAACAAACACAAACACACACATACACACACTCGCACACACGCATGCACACACGGACACACACACACACACACATATACACCTGCGCGCGCGCGAACACAGACACGTGCGCGCACACACGCACACACACGCGCGCACACACACACACACTCACACACACACACACACACACGTCAAACCAGTCAGTCAAGTGCATAAGTGCCGAGTCGGAAGAATGTGCATTGAATCCTTTATTCATGAATTCGATCGTCGCACAAAATAACAGAACAAGCAAGCATACTGAGAAGTAAAAATCAACGCATGTACATAGATGAAAACCTTCACAAATATTTCGTGGCTGAGCCTTGAGGCAAGCAAAGGCAGATGTTACTGATGTGGCAGACCCTAAAACTACACAAACATAAAGTAAATACATTTCCTAGACCATGAACCCAAGGACTTCCTCAGATGAAGCTCATCTGCGTGCAAGAGGAGAGCCGCGCATTCTCAGGAGCACCTGCGGCAACACGGACTCATGACAATGTATGCCTCTTGCTGACCTCAGATGGGACTGATTTAACCCATTCAGTCCTGACGCACTACAGCAGGAGATGAATCGAACATGGTAATTCGAGGGCAGTGTCAGATTACCTTGGCGCCTGTCGGCGCCAAGCTAATCTGGCACTGCCCTTGAATTATCATGGTCGACCCATCTCCTGCAACAGGTGCATAGTCGTTAGATGACGCCTCCAAAATTTGGGAAATACGTGCGTCAGGCTGAATGAGTTGACCCCTTGACTTCTGCTGACGATACCGCTGGGCTGAAAAGACGCGTAGCGGAATGGTCAGTTGCAGTCAACAGGTTAAAAAACCGTTTCATTATCAGATTTAATACAAAGACTGAGGCGACGGTTTTGAGTTGGAGACTGAAAAGGTATTAGTTGTGGCGAGTCACAGTAAAACAAAGCATGCATGTTATTCCTCGTTTGTTGTCAATGGTGTTCTTCCATTCCATAGCTTTGAGGAGCGAGACTTTGTGTTGGTGACAGTTACGTGATGTAGTAGGATTTTATACAGACATCTCTCTCTCTCTCTCTCTCTCTCTCTCTCTCTCTCTCTCTCTCTCTCTCTCTCTCTCTCTCTCTCTCTCTCTCTCTTTCTCACGCACGCACGCGCGCACGCACGCGCGCACACACACACACACACACACACACACACACACATTTGCCAGTATATACAACATTGCTTTATCTGGCGTCAATCAGCAATATCATTGTCAGCAATGAGAGTCGTCTCGTCTTTTCTACCTTCGTCCGATAAAGTGGCACAGACGTGATTAGTTTACGGCAAGAGGCATATATCATGAGCCCCCGCAACTGCGAGGGCTCATGAAGATCTATGTCTCTTGCATAGGCGGCACACGCTGAAGAAGTGGGTCTGCCTATCCACTGTCAGCAGAAAGTTGTATAATCTTGCCATATGGGGGAGAGAATCAAAGACTGCAAGAGTCTCGTACTACCCCTAACTCGCTCTGAGCATCAATGGATATATTATGTCCTACATGCAGAAGGAGCGAGTCAGGTGCACGAAACTTTTGACAGTCAATTTCCGATTCCCTCCCCCTGTGATCTGGCCGGTCAGTGTCCCTTGTATCAGCAGCGACGAACGCGGTTGGTCGATGCAAACAACGAATAAAACTTCAAGAAAAAAAAGCCAATGAAAGTCGTGCAGACATCTATCTAATCGTACACATGAAGCTTTTCACGATCGAACCTCAATGAACACAAATGAAGATCATATTGAACAAATCCAAAACAAAAAAAACCCAGCACCAGTTATGCACAACTGAAATGAAAATACCGCCTGACTATGTGATAGCAGCTTAACACAGAATGTTGTGCCCGACGATAGCATAAAGACCATTTAAACCCGAATAGCATTAAAAGGCCGGCGACGCACGCGTATTAGTTTAACTCATTCGAGACATGACGTATACGGAGACGCAGCAAAAAGACGAGTATGTTGAATGTGTTAACCCTGTGGCTGTCGGTAGCGGTTTTTGTCGAGGTGATTCCTGCAGGAATCACCTCGACAAAAAACCGCTACCGATACCCAAAATTTTTCACAAGTCACACTTATCATGTTACCGTTTGCCTCCAACTTTGACCACACATAACAATAAACTCATGTCTTAAAATCACTTAAAGATAAAAGTGATCTATCCGAAGATATCTGAGATGACAACAAACAATCCCTGAACCAAAGTGAGAAACAAGGAATACAACACTTTACACCAACAGAAAATAAATGAGAAAAAAAGAAACTGGCTGGAATGCACGCAAAGAGTAGCAAGAGTTTCAAAAATGTACAAAAATCTCACCAATAAAGAGTGACTGCTTGTAAAATTGAAAAAAGAAGGCACATTAGACTAGATATCACATACTGTACGAATTACGAACGAAATTAGTAACAAGTATTGCAAAAACACTCAACACAAACACTGTATGCATAAACAGCTAAATAATGACATGTCCCATCACGTGAGACTTTCATCACACTGCCTGTCTCCCTTTTCGCTATCGCTGCCGGATAAGCGGTAGCGAATCGAGGGAGGCAACCAGAGTGGAGACTACCAGTACGAGCAAATTAAATGCAATTGTTAGAAACTCGTAAATGTTGAAGACAATATAAGCAGCCTCTCTAATACACAACAGAAAAAAAAAGTTTTAAGAAAGTACAAGCAATACAGAAAATGTTACAAACGTACATTATACTCCTACACATGTTTGCAAATAAAATGTTTCCTGTTGGGGTTTTCTGTCCCCTGGATTGTTATGTAGTATTCAGAGGCACCCATAACGGTTAGGAATTTTGACCGTGGGACTCAAAATATTAAGCAATGAAGCAAAAGACTACAAAAAAAAAAAAAAAAAAAAAAAAAAAAAAAAAAAAAAAAAAAAAACAGTACATTATGGAATTATCGGTTAACACTGAGATGTTTCCGATGATTGGAATGTCGCATTTCTTTTCCTCTTAAGTATACCATGTCACTACCAGATTACTTCCCTTTCTTGCCACAACGGCACATTTTGCCTGTCTACTCTGTAGGTGTTTCGTGTCAGCGTATATCAGCCATGTGAGCATGCTCACAAGAAATAACCCTTCAGCCGACCGGTGATCGTACCACTGGAAAAATTGATGCTATTATAGATGCATCTAAGGTCTCTTTAAAGAAATCAGCGGAGATTCCCCAAACGCAAAAGGCAATCGGGCCGACCTCGCCCGACGTCTTCTGGGCACTGGGCCCCTACCGTACTAATGACGCCAAATACGCCCGCTTGTCAATACAAACCAGCCCTCATCTCTGGAAATCTCCACGACCTCTACCTTGTGAGAAACACAGACACAAATAGGGTTGAGCCTAGCCAGCAAAAGACATGGATCTTCACGACCCCCACGGAGTTCATGAAGATCTGTGTCTCTTGCAGATGTAAGGCACAAAAGAGCGAAATCCTCAATTTCTTGAAAGCATTCGATTTTATGAAGGGAAAGAAAAAGGCCCTTAGATAACTAATGGAAAATACACGAGGAGGGGAACCTAAATGCTGCAAAAAAATCATTGAGGTGTCTTGTGTGTGTTAAAAGCACGGAGTACAGTCTGTGGCGGATGCGTTGATATCCGGGGAGGAGAATTTCATGAAAACGCTTTCTGCACTGTCAAAAGCATATACTAACCATAGTGACTGCGAACGCCTGTATATAAAAGATTCTAGACCTTTTTTGTGGTCTGCACACACAAATTGTCAGTGTATGCATATTGCTAAAGGGTTTTTTTTTATTAATTTTTTTTTTAGTTGTTGTGTAGGTCGGGTTTGTAAATTACATCTGCCCAGCGTTTTGAAGCATGCATATCCATTGACACATTCTGCCCCAGGTCCGAAATCCCCAAATTTTGAAATTGCCCCTTAAAGACAGTATTACACTTCTAGAGACACAGATCGAGCGTAATTGTTCAAGGGTGGTTCCAGAATAGCCCCCCCCTCCCCCCGCCCCCTCCCCCTCCCCCCTCCCCACCCACCCCCACCCACCCCCCAATATTCTCAGAACTACTAGAGACAGCAATGGGTGCATTTACTTACACCATGGCAATTTGTCCATTATAGGCAAATGACATTGTTTCTTTTAGTAAATGTACGCCATCCCACATCCGCCTCAGATTATAGATCTTCAGTACGGTGAAATATCATCGAAAACAAGCCCATATCCAAGATTTCTTTTCCATCTACAAAACCTCTAGGTTGCCCTCTTTAAAAACATTATTGAAGATCCTCGTTGACCTATCGGAAAAAGTGCCTAGATTACCTAAAGTGTTTATGTGACTTTCGGAAGGTTGGCAATTAGTCAATACATATCTACTCTGCACTAATTTGGTTTTTAAAAAAATAAAATTTAAAAAAGTTAAACGTTTAGGTGATTTCAAAGACGGGGCACCGAAAAGATGTCTTGTACAAATTTTGACACCAGCTGGGTTCGAACCCACGACCGTTGGGACCAGAGTCGAACGCGCTACCAACTGAGCTACCCAGCTCCCCTAATTTGGTAAAACCCAGTTAGTCCATTTTTGTGACAAGCAAGATTTTCATTGTATTACAATCTCGCTTTTCACAAAAATTGACTTGCTGTCTTATGCCAAAGTAGTATATTGTGCGGCAATTACTTTATCGCTCGTCTAAAACCGTATTATTTTTATATCGGCGGTCTCGGGCATTACGTGTACATTATCCGTTAGTTCAATAATCACGCTGGTCTTCGGTTCTACTGATCTTTTGACATTTTCCTCGAAAATGTAAAGACTGAAAAGCATTTATGTATACAGACGAGCAAAAGAAATGCGACACTTTCGGAATCATTGGAAACACTGTCATGTTTCCGATGATTCCAAAAATGTCGCATTTCGTTTGCTCGACAGTTTATATAGTAACAGCGTCAAACCTGTGTAAGACGCGACTGTCAAGGGACTACCAAACGGTAGTCGCCAAAAACAAGTGGTCTCCTTACACACGGTCATCTAAATAACAACAAAAGACCACGGGACCAAAGCATGAATGGGTGGTCTTTTTAGACAGGTGCTCGCATTATGCAGATGGTCGCCTTAAAATGTTTAACTGAAAGCAGGTTAATACTTTTATTCTTCATTGTTATTAATCATAGAACTGTGAGTTGAAGTTTTAGTGCAATAACTACTTCACTGCCGGAACACCACGAGCAAAAGCCAGATGCAAGAGGCATAGATCCTCATGAGCCCCCGCAGTCGCGGGGGCTCATGAGAATCTATGCCTCTTGCTGACCTCACTGTGCGTCTATGTTCATCGGACGGCTGGGACTCTTTAGAGTCCAATTAACAAAGATTTCAGAAACACGATCTGCCTCCGGCACTGGCAAAACCCGAAGGAGTTGACTGTATTGATCAGCAAGTGCAAGTCACACAAGTCCGCAGTGTCTTATTCAATCCATGTGAGGCAAAACTCAAACTTATTCTGGTAAGCAAAAGGTCCCTACTGGGCGATGTCTCCCATACAATAAACACAAATGTACAAGCTCGAATAAGGGTCAAGACTGATCGAGCATTTGCGCGCATTGCGGATGGCGGGCAGGTTTCCCTCGTGAGAACGACGAACCGCGAGTGTTGCTCCCACTGCGACATGGTTGACCTCATGAGCAGTTTTGCGGACCCCCGGTGACGAACTGCTTCTGTTAGCTAGGACCTCGCTTACAGAGCTGTCATTTGCAAGCGGCACAGATCCTCATGAGCTCCTGCATTGCAGGAGGTCATGAGAATCTACGCAACTTGCTAAGAATCGTCACAGCTTGATTTACGGTCAACTTTGCTAATAACAAGGTTTGTGCAACAGCCGGATATAACAATACTCTTTCAGAGGTCTGGTCTCATCGTCTACACTGTCTCCATGTAAGTTACTTCGCTTATCAAGAACTGTGGATATAACTGACAAAAAACAGAAGTGGCTCGCCCGAGCCTTTGTTGCATCTGAAGTTTACTGTACTTACACATCGGCATTTCCTCAGACGGATGTGGTCTCAGAGTGTTAACCTATGTTGCGAACTCCCAGAGCTTTACGGAATTAGTTTCCTGGACAGTGTGTGGGAATTGGTAAGCCCGCGACTAATCCTCAGTCGACCTGATCAAATTACTAAAAGGGATAGATTTTCATGAGTCCATGTGGCTGCAGGGGCTCGTGGGGACGTACGTTTATGACAGGGTCTCACAAGAGTCTATGTCTCTTCCTGGCTTGGGCAGGTTTTCCTCAAAATGGCAAAGCGTTGGGTGGGTCAGTTTACACGTGTGACTGACAGTGCTTATCTTCTACCACTATCGATTCCGCTCTCTCCACTTTGTCCGTTCATTCAGGTCATTTTGCACATCGTGGAGGATTTTGTGCATCATCCCCTTCACGCTCCAGCTGCAAGAGGCATAGATCCTCATGAGCCCCCGCGACTGCGGGGGCTCATGAAGATCTATGTCTCTTGCTGAGACCAATTTGTAGCTATGTTCCTTGGACGGCTGTGGCATTAGGTCTTTGAATGAACAAGGATTGTAGAAACAAATGTGCATCCAGTGGCAGTTAAGGGGATAACTCTTGTGGGCATACATGCGTAAAGGGGATTAAATATAATATTCCTCTCTATGCCGTTTTCGATACTACCGTAAACGCGACACCTATATGTGTAAGACTGCGAATAATGTTTCCTTCGACAAAATATTTTTTTCCAATCGAGCATTTTTTAGGGGTGGAGCAACAATGCGCGATTTATAATTCTTATATTATTAGCGACCATGACCTATTAAAGGGCGCACGTGACGATAGGCCGGTTGCGATTTCCCGAGCAGCGAGAAAACGCTCGCTAGATTACGCGACTTTGAGCCGAGACAAGACTTGGCTAGTCACGAAATGTGGGCAACTCGGCTAGCGGTTTCGCTTAGCCGATACTGTTTTGCTGTGAATACAACATGCGGGAAATTTATGCTCCGATGTCGACAAAGAACTGTCGACGATTGCTTCCTGGTCAAACAGTTGTTACAATACAACTTTTTTTTCTTATTTTTGCGAAAAATAAAACTGAGCAAAACGATCTCACAACATTCATGAAAATTTCATATCGCGATGAAGCCACTGGTCACGGTGGCTTCGGAAAATGATCTGCCATGTCATTTCAATAGCTAGTATGATTATTTGACTGTTACACCAACAGTAGATGCATTTTATTCAAGTAAACTCTGCTTATATAGGGCGATTTCATGGAAATCATTTGTTCATGTAAAGTTTTACTGGGCACTGCCGAGCATCCATGATGACGCGCTTTCTCGCCTCTCGCGCTACAGAGCGGGCTACTGGCGACCTCGATGTTGACAGAATCAGTCTTCTCGTTTACATCTTGTTTTCTGTCGTTCTCTTTTTCTTGTTAGGAACAATTACGTGTTGCTGCTGTTTGGTTGGTTGGGTTTTGAACTCATTCAAGACGTGTCGCCTCCGGAAACGCGGCTTATACCGCTTATCCGGAGGCGGCACGTCTCGAATGAGTTAATGCATATATTTCTTTCTTTATTCAAACAATACATACAGTAGAAGAGATACTTTTTTTCGGGGGGGGGGGGGAGGGGAGGGGGCAATGGAATCACACTCGTAATTTATGAGGTGTCCGGTCCGATGCCAATGACCGCGTTAACTCTGAAAGCTGTTGTCACCCCAAAAATAGTAAGTAGAAGGAGGCAAGTGGGATACACTGCATAAGCAATAGGGCTCTAGTGGGTTACGGAGAATTTTTTGTCCTCGGGTATTTTGGGCGAAACGTTCGCTAAAGCCCGCGCCCAAAAAATAACACCCTCGGGTGAAAAGTAACCCACTCGAACGCTGCTGTCTATGTACTAATTATATAGTCCGGAAACACAACAGCATCTGCTAAGAAATCAATCGTTAACCTGCCCACACTCACACCCACGTTCAATGCCATCAATATTAACTCATTCAGCCCAAATTTTGGAGGCGTCATCTAATGACTATGCACCAGTTGCAGGAGATGGATCGACCATGATAATTCAAGGGCTAATCTGGCACTACCTTTGAATTATTATGGTCGACCCATCTCCTGCTGTAGTGCGTCAGGGCTGACTGTCAGTTGACGCAGACTGTGTTTCTGACATCCGAGTTTACTAATTCCGAATTTATTAATTCACCACCAAAGGACCTCAGCCGTCTCAGAAATATGGATTGAAGGTGGCGTCAACAAAGGTATGATACTCATGAGCTCCGCAGTTGCACATAAAAAGATCTATATCTCTTGTAATTTGACCCTGTGTACATTTTCTCGACAAAGAAGAGGTTAACGCTCTTTATTCGGCTTAACCCTCCTGTGCGTGCAGCCATAAAATGTTAACCCATTGGCTGTCGGTAGCGCTTGTTGTCGCGAATATTCCTGCAGGAACCATAGCGACAAAATGAGCTACCGACAGCCAACGGTTCACAGTTTTGGTGTCTGCACACACGAGAGGGTTTAGCGGGGTGTCGCCAGATCTCTACTGTTTCTGCAGTAATGCGTAGGAAGATACAAGGATCTAATGGGTGTAGGCTTTAACACCACTATATTCAAACTGATAGTTTTTCCGCACAAAGACATGATCGATTAGTGTCTTCGTGATTAGAACATGGCTGAAGGCATTTCCTGTTGCAGAGCAACGTTTCTTGTCATCAACTGAAGCTTCCTTTTCTCGCTTGAAAACAAAAAAGATTTTTTTTTAATTTAAAAAAAATATATAATAAAAAATGCTAGACCCTTCCATCTGAAGGGCTAAAAATTCACACGTGCCAGCACTGCAGCCGCCATATTACACAAACAGCATCACAATAACATGCTAAACAAAATTTCCAAAATGCAACCAGACGCAAATGAGAGAAAGCGGTTATGATAGAGTGAGTATAATTATTAAAGAAGGCAAGCGAAAAACCTAGTATAAAACCAACCACACGACATAATATGACGAAGAAGAAAGACCAGTTCTGTTGTCGGAAACAGCAAATTAAGTTTCAGCTTTTCAACACGTCGTAGTATATGCCACTCTCAAGATCAAGCAAAATGTTCATCATTCTGTGAGCGTAGGCCTACCATTCCCAGAGTTTTTCCAGTGAGAAAAAGGATCTTCCGCTAACGTCGGTCTTACCTCGCCCGTGCATGGCCGTGCGCGGGCCAGCTAAGGTTGACCTTTCCCAAGGACCTTCTGTTTACTGGGTGCTGATAGGAAAATCCAACAAAGAATGAATCGCGTTGCAAGAAACCAAGCACAAAACAGATTACTGCATAAAATAGTAAATTAGTAAACTGTTTCGTGCTCGTGCTTTCACCGCGTGTTTATTTCTTTGTTGGTTATTTCTTAGCATTTCCCACGCTTGGCAGACACCTGTTTGGTCTGAATGACGGTACTCATAGCCAGTGTTTACGGCAACGAGTACAAACTGAATGTGACTTAATAATTATACGTGTTGCAATTTTAAAATAAACAGCTTTCAAGTTACTCTGCGTCCTGTATTCGCGTGTGCGGTCAGCATTAAAATTTGTCTTCGATTCAACAGTGCACGACGGTATGTTTTCAACAACCAAATGTCAGTGTCAAAAAAAAAATAACGTACAGAGAGAAAAGTGCGTCATCCATAAAAAAAAAACACAGATATACACATGCCCAAGTCAAGCATTTCAAAATGCGACATTGCACTTACGGCACTGCTGTTCTTGTGCACAATACACGATTTCAGAAGTAGGTCAACACTTAAAGTGTTTCGATGAAAACAGTGGATTAAAAGACAAACAGGCGATATGGGATTTCCGAACAATGTATATTCTAAATTAACGATTCTGATAGAAGAAAAATGTCAGGAAAAATGTTTTAGAACTGTTTGTATCTCCGGGTTTTGGAGGCATTTTGGTCCTGTTTTTCTGCTCCTTCTTGTTACCTATTTGTCATTTATGGGAAATTCAGACTGTTTTTTTTTTTTTTTTCAAAAGAAACGCATTTCAGTAGTGGCGTGGCACCAAACTTCAGCCAAAATAACGCAGATAAGGTTCCATTTGAACCCACCAGCCCATAGAGAGGTCTGTTCTGCTAATTCCGTGCCGCAGGAACACATGAGAATGTGCGGTTCTTGCTAGCAGTGACAACCTAAGGAAGCAAAGGTCATAGGGGCCGACGACGGCCGCAGTGGGCCCAGTGCGGCCGTCGTGGATCCGTATACGCTTTGCTACTGGGGAAGCTACAATTACACGATCAGTTTACTTTTCTGCTGATCATAGGGGTCACAAAATCAGTGCCTGAAATCTATGTTACGGTGGACAGTATAGATATAAATCGTCGAACTCTAAGGACTATAACACATACAAGAAGCTAGACTAGTAGAGGAAGAATAAAAACACGGAACGAGAAAACCGAACACACCCAAATGTTCTACTTTTCACTACTTATAACAAGTGCAAAGTAGAAAATTTGCAAGGTAAAAGTCCCACCGCATCATACATACATGTGCACGCAGTGAATCAAAATATTAACCCTTTAGCTGTCGGTAGCGCTTTCCTGTCGAGGTGATTCCTGCAGAAGTCACCTCGACAGAAAGCGCTACCGACAACCAGAGAAGTAACCCAAGCCTTCACCGCACCAGACGACGGAAGTGTCGTCTGCCGACTGCTCACCAGCCGCAGGAGGTGGATCCAGGCACCAGTAACCAGTCCGTCTGGCACTACTCCTTAACTCTCATGGCCGATCCACCTCCATTTGTGGTGTATTAAAAGCGAGTGACTCAAAGTTGTGTGAACACCCCAAAAAGTACTCCAAAAGGAATGTTTCTCAGGAATATCTGTGCGATGATAGCACTCTGCCTTGCAAACTGTCACATGCAAATCAAAAGGTAAAGCAGCAGTTACTTTCCCAAAGTTCGATCATCGTGTAGTCCATTTCACATTGAATGTCGATGACAGCGCTAGGCTTTGCCCATGCGCACTTCGTCATTTCCGTCACGCTCGATGTCGAGTCTTTCCATAATTCAACACAACACATTATACGCGCGTTTCATCACTTCTGGAATAAGAACAATGCATTTAAGCCGACGCATAACTATCATAAAACAAACGGCTGAAACGCAGTCCATGTTACGTTTTCCTTCATATCCGTGTTTGGTGTTACGAAGGCAGGACTGTAAGAACTTGAAGCGTGCAGAACAAACAAGGCCAACGAGAACAGTCAGATGCGTGCTGGTCTGTGATTTGGAATCTTCAGACCTTAGACTGTAAGTTCCAAAATCACAGAACAGGACACAGTCATCAATAGTGAAATGTCTTGCCCACCACTTTAGCTGGTCAACTGTCGTCTGCTTTTGACTGTAGATCGTCTTTATCACACGGTCACCAAGTAATTAAAGAAAACTCAAGGAGAGCACTACGGTCTGTACTACTGACTACGTTTCTCTCACAGGTTGCAAAAGTGTGCTGGTTATGACTTTGGACCTTGCGGATGGAAGCCGCAATGTAAAAAATCACAGAACAGCACGCATATTAGTTTCTGTTAGTGTCACACCCACAATGCACTCAAGCATTCACACCTTCAAACACAGTTGTCTTGATATAAATGCAAAAAGTCGCGGAATGATTTGTAGAAGTGCAGGACACAGAGAGTATACAAATGATGTTCTAAGAAGAGAACTTCGTGCAATAATCCGAATGGAGGGAAAACACTCCAACAGATACCTCCACCCAGAAGACAGTAAAATGTAAATTGAGTCACAACTGCCACATCCACGAACGGGTCTGACGATTACGACTTCCGACAAGCGGCCTGCCGATCACGACACACGACAGTCGTTCTTGTCATGGCGCCTGGCTCGTTTGACCTTGGGTTTAGAGCCTCGCCGGACCAGACTCCGACTGCGATTGAAGTTTTTGGCATCGCTGTCCCACTCCTCTGATTTCTCCGGCTCTCCCTCGTCGAGCGAGTTGGCGCTCCTGCGGCGGAGACTGAGGGGTCCCATGTAGCGGGCCCCGCCACGGGACTGGTCCAACAAGAGTCGGAAAATGTCCTCCACGTTTTCGTCCTCTTTAGCCGACACCTCCACGAAGCCGCCCTGAAAGCCCTCGCTATAGATCCAGTTGAGCGTGTCGAACTTTTCCACCTGTCGGCTGTTCTCCAGGTCCGTCATGGAACCCACGATGACGCAGGGGATCTCCTGGTAGTTGCTCCTCTCCTCCTTGATCTGCGTCCACAGTTTCTTCATCTCATCGAAGGAGCGCTGGCTGGTGATAGAGTAGACAAGGACAAAGCCGTGCGCCGTGGTGATGGACAGCCGCCGCATGGCGGGGAACTCGATGTTGCCTGCTGTGTCCAGCAAATCTACCTGCAACAGCAACATTAGAAAAACCAAGTTATTAAAACACTAATATTAATACGGATTTAAATAGCTCCTTGACTCCTACTGACCATACCGCTCGGCGGAAAAGACGCGTAAATACGTCACTAGCTAACTACGTAACTACCCGCCTTTTCCGCCAAAAGTTATCGTAAGCAGCAGTCAGTGAATTATTCGTGTAGTTACGCGTCTTTTCCGCCGAATTTGCAGTCAGTCGCAGTTAAAGGTTTAACTCATTCAGCCCGACGGCCGTATTTCCCAAATTTTGGAGGCGTTATCTAGCGACGATTCACCAGTTGCAGGAGATGGATCGACCATGATAATTCAAGGGCAGAGCCAGACAGGTGCCAAGCTAATCTGGCACTACCCTTGAATTATCATGGTCGATCCATTTCTTGCTGTAGTGCGTCAGGGCTGAATGGGTTACAGGAATTTGTTTTTAATCACTGTTCCCGTGTGTAGAATAACTGTCCCCGATTTGCCGATGAAAATAAGAATCATTGGTGGACATATTTTCGACACATTGGCAAAATAAGAAAGACGATATTTAGAGTAAATTCATTGAAACGTCAATGTCGAAAGCGTTTTCTCTTTCAATGGAATTCACAGTAAGTCTGCTGATGATACCTTCTGCTAGGTCTAGACCGCAAGGGCTTCCAGTCTTAGCATATAGCTTTAAAAGTGTAAGCATTTTGGCTATTTAACTGGAGGAGGGTAAAACACCACTGATTTGGAATCAAGGGAAAGTGACAATTTCTCTTTCTGGTGCCCTGTTGGTCATTCTAGGTGTCAACACACAAACAAGACCGAAAACCCTATCAGCCGGTCACCATCGACAGAACTATAGAGAGAAAACTGCCCGTGACATCACAAACAAATATTCCCTCCCCTGTTCCGAAAAATGCAAAGTGAAATGATTTCCAGCCGAGTGACATTGTGGCACTGGAGCAGAATGCTCAATAAAGCATCCGAAAAGGAATCCAGCGAGCAAATTATCTTCAGGACGAAATCGGCTGTGGTTGGATCCTCGCACTGCGCGGCCAGCGACAGCCCACTTCGTTCTGAAGAAAATTGCTTACTGGGACTCTCCTCTAATAAATCAATAATACAGTATTCTTACCATGGTCGGGATTTTTCTGGTCTGCGTGCGCTCGCTGATTGTTGGTTATATTAGTGTCCTTTTCACTTAAAGTTAGCTGTTCGAAGTCGGGCTTCGATTGGTAAAATTTTCCAATACGAGATCTGAATGTTGTCTTTTCTCTACTAAAACGTTTCTGTTTCTCTTTTCACAATTCATTTGAGTAGAAACACTTAACAGAGTATTTCAACTGCCCTCTGATGCACATCAGAGGAACCTTCCTACGCACAAAAGAGAAGAACGGCTGAAAAGTCCTTCATTTGAAAAGTCCTTCATTTGAAAAGTCCTTCATTTGAAAAGTCCTTCATTTTAAGACATTCAAACTTCATAAGTTGTCCCTTTGTGCAGCATTATTGTAAGACACACTAAGAACATCTATAAAGATATATTTGCGAACTATTTACCATTGTTCAGTATTGCCAACCGCAGGTCGCTTTACCCGCAAGCTACGGGAGACGGATCGATAAATCCGATGGATCGAACCCGACACAGATCAAGACTGAGTAGCGCCTGTTTACTATGGCGCATCAGCCAGCACTAATCTGATCCAGCACTTTCCTTGGTCTCTCACGTCCATTTCGTCTCCAGCGACTTGTTTGTAGCTCAGCTGAGCTTACCTTTCCCTATTTAGCTCTAAACCTCATCGCTGAATGAACACCACCCAACTGCAAGAGGTATAGATCCTCATGGGCCCCCGCAGTTGCGGGGGGGTCATGAGGACCTATGTCTCTTGCTGAAACCACTTTTATATCCCTGTTCCTATGACGGCTGTGGATCTTTGGCGCTGATTTTACAATGATTTCAAAAACACGATCTGCGTCCACAGGTACTGGAGGGGGCGAAATTGGAAGGATTACGGACATTGGAAACAAACCTATTTGGATCTAGGTCATGGACTGGAATCAGAAAGTAAAGGAACAAAGGCACATACAAAATTGTCTCCCTCGAAACATTTTTTTGCCGAAGTGACTCCCGCAAGTATTACTCTTAATACACCGGCTAAATTCGAACTGTACAGCGCAGGGAGGGAGGGCAATAAACCTATACCATAACACGCCTCTTATCCGGACAATCGATTGGTTGGGGTTCTTGAGAATAAGGCTGCATCCCCACGTGGTACAGAGTCACGCCTGATCAGCGCAAAAGCCAGTGTGCGGTTATAAGACTACCCTGGTGTGTACTGCATGCGTAAACTACATCCGAATTTTGCATGACAGTACACCAGGCTATTTAGAGTTAAATGGTTAGGGGCAAAAAACAATTATAAACCTTTTTAGTTTGGTTCTGAGTGTCTTCATAAAAGGAACGCTGATTATACTATTTAGCAGATTTCAAACTTCAAATTGTCATCAGTTATCGTTTGTTCCGCTTAGTTTTGTCTTATAACTGTACACTCGCTTTTCCGTTAACCCTTTCTCTGCAGTGATCACGAATTGCGCGTCTGAAACCACTGCACACTGACCGATTTTTGCGTGGAAAACACAGATGTAAATGTAACGAAATATAGGCACAAAAAACGCAGGACTAACAAGAGACATAAATCCTCATGAGCCCCCGCGACGGCGGGGGCGCATGAGGGTTTATGTCTCTTGCAGTTGGGTAGCGTTCGCCTTTCCCGGCAGTTAAGGGGTTAATACAGCGTGACATAGCCCTTCACTTTAGGAAATGGCCTCTCGTTGACTTACTGCATACTCTTGCTGCTTTACAGCTGGATTAGGGCCTGGTAACACGCTAGAGTTTACTACAATAATGGCAGCTTTATGTGCGAAGAGGATTCGATAACCACGCTATATACAACCTGTTTTGAGCGACCATTTCTTTTCGCCAGAAAAAAGTGGTCCTAAAAGGCAGGTGCTCATTCTAGAGAAGACTTCACGGGCAAACAGTGTCACCTGTCATTAAAAACCATCATTTAGGTGGCTACAGCCACCGAAAATGATGCTCTTTAATGGCAGTGATCTCCAATAAGGGTGACCGCCCAAAACAGGTTCTTCTGTAAAGAAATAGCGTAGTAATATTTCATAGAACCCTCCATTCAGACTTTAGAACTTTATTTTTGAATGCAACGTCAAGATCGTTCATAAGAACCCGACTCTCTGCGGGAAGAAGAAGAAGCGCAAAATCAGTTCATTGTAAATTCGTATTCTTCAACAACCAGACACCCTTAACCCATTCAGCTCTGACGCACTACAGCAGGAGATGGGTCGACCATGATAATTCAAGGGTAGTGCCAGATTAGCTTGGCGCCTGTCGGCGCCAAGCTAATCTGGCACTACCCTTGAATTATCATAGCCGATCCGTTTCCTGCAACTGGTGCATAGTCATTAGATGACGCCTCCCAAGTTTGGGAAATACGACCGTCGGGCTGAATGAGTTAAACTAGATATCACTGTTCATTTATTTCCCTACAATTACTAGCAAACTAAAAAAAAAAAAAAAAAAAAAAAAAAAAAAAAAAAAAAAAAAACAGCCATTCAGAACTGAGTAGAATCGGAAGGAAGAAATGATTTCTTTTGTTTCAGAGTACGAGCTAGTGGTGATAAATTAGGACTGCCTGTAAATAAGGCCGTCCCTGGGAGTGAACGCACTCTGTGTTTCTGAAATCTTTGTTAAGTCAACGCCAAAGAGCCTCAACCGTACCAGGAACATGGATTCAAAGGGGTGTTAGCAAGAGGCATAGATCCTCATGATCCCCCGCAACTGCGGGGGCTCATGAGGATCTATACCTCTTGCAGTTACATCGCGTTCACTTTTTTCCTCGGGAGGCAAGGGGTTACGGATTCATGGTCTAAAGGGGCTATGAAGCCTACATATAATTTGTTCTTCGGCTTCACCAAAACTTGAAATCATGCTAAAAGTATTTGACATACTGACAACGTTCTGTCACACAAGCGCGCAGTGGAGTGATTTAGTTCACCTCTATGTTTCATAGGTTGCGTTTAGGGTAAAAACTAAGCCAAAATCACTTTCAAATCAATGTGGTGCCACCCCTTGTTTGTACAGGAGAGGACGGACATGTTTACTGTATCCTCCCGTACCCAAGCTGTAGACACGCAAAGCGAGTGAACGGTTCTAAATTTTGAATGTCTACGAGAACAGTACACCCGGATATTCCCAAGTTTCCTAGAACCGTACAATGGTACATGAAGAGTTCAATGTTTTGGAATTGTTTCTTATGGTTCTGTACTGTCATTGAGTGTCTTCATAAAGGAGAGTTGATGTGTTATTCACAGGTTTTCAATATAAAAATAAGCGACAGTTATAGGGTTTTTGTTTGTGCTTTTTTTTTCAGCTTGGCTAGTTTCCTCCTGATCCAAGAACGGTCCACTCGCTATTGTCTATCCAGGGAATAAAGACTAGCTTGTTCAATAGCAAGTCCGTGAAAGGTTTCGGTATATTAAAAAGTGGCACAGTTGCAGTGCGTTTGAAGTTATCAGTGTTCAGGTCGTACTCCATTAGCAATATTTGTCCCTAGCTCTGTCTCACATAACTCGCCCGCTAGGGCCGTCTATTATCACTCCGCGCAGCGGACGTTAAACCCCGAACTTACAAACCTACAAATCGCTTTTGAGTAGTACTGTCCGCTAAAGTACCCCAAAAATGGACCTACTCGGGGAGTACGCCACAAGTATACTTCTATTCGTATGGGATGAACAATACTTCATTTGAATAGAAGTGTACTTGTGGCGTACTCCCGGCCCGCCGAATGTCTAGGTTCTGTCTAAGGAGTATTCCAGCCAACGGTATGGTTTGACGCAGGTCTCAGAAACTCTTCAAGTTCAAGTTAACTCATTCCAGACGTAAGGCATACGGATACGCGGCTATAGCCGCGTATCCGTATGCCGTACGTTTGGAATGAGGTAAAAGAAGACACTTCATGTCCATACCTTGATACAGGATCCCCGCACGTTGTAGTCGCGACAGTACAGATCTTCTACCGTCTCCTTGTAGTCCTCTGTGTACGTGTTGAACAGGAAGCGCTTTAATATGCAAGTCTTGCCCACCTTGCCCGGGCCCATCACCACCACCCGGTGTCGCTGATCCGTGTCCGACATGGTGCACGTACTGTAAATCACTCAGGTGTGTCAGTCTCAGAACGCGGTCGTGAATGTTATGCTGTGTCAAGATGTGGCAGTCAGCTGAGCTTGAGCTGTTATTTAACTGTATCTCAAACGTATACGCTGAAAATAGGCTGAAAAAGCTTTCTCATACTTTTAATTGAGTCAAGTCAGTTGGGCGTGTCCGTTTCAGAACGATGCTTTTCAGAGTCAGTTTAATAGCAAGGCAGCCAAGCACAAAAGGCTTGGAAACGTTGTCACTAACCTTATAATCACGTGCAAGGCAGTCAAGCGTGAAGGCCTCAGAATTAAAGCTTCAACCTGGGTATCGACCACACGCAGCTAAAGCTTTTAAGACTAAACTCCTTTCAAGCAGATCAGCAAACTTCAAGATCTAAAATTCAGTCAAGACGCTCAATCAGGCGAAAATGTGTGAACATATGCACTGCCTCAGACGCCCTATCCTATCCCGTCTAAAACCACATAGACCCAATCAATTAGGGAACCTGAGCTAAATGTAGAAACAATAAACTACAAAGCAAAGTCACAAAGTGCACGTGGTTACGTGGTCTGGTAAAGCAGTAACTTATAGTCAGTACACGAAAACAAGCAAAGGACTGGTGTTTTGTGCTATACAAAAATCAGTTCAGTCATCACAGTAATCCAGAACACTTTCCTTCTGTTATCACAGCAACCAATGCCATTCCTGTGCCACAAGGAAAATTCATTTTATGACACGTATTTCTGTCTCTGTGGAACATGACACTTCACATTGTGCCTCTACTTCACGCATCCAGCGCCGACGGAGCCGGCTGAAGTTGATCGCATACACTACGGGATCAGCTGGCCTGGTCCTGACTCCCGCCGCTTGCGTCGCCACTGAGAGGCACAGCTGTAGCGATCGAACTACCACAATTTCCGCGACCACGCCGACTGCTGTTCAAAACCTTCGGGCAGGAAAAACTGAATCAACGGCTCAGCGGTGTCCCAACACTTGATCTCAGAACGGCACGTTTACACTGTAGTCGCTACGCACTCCTGACTTGGAGGACCAAAGCCGTGGGTTGTGACGAAGTCTTCTTTCAAGGCAAACGTTGATGAGGGTCTGTGATTTTTCAGCGTGGAAGATCTCACCACAAGACTGCCAGCAGATTTCTAGTCACAAACAAGTTTCAGTCGATCAGATTGTCTCAGTCAATAGGATGTTTCCTCTGATATAAAAAGTGTGTTGAGAAGTCCGCAGAAGTGGAGACAAGGCCACGATGAACGTCTACACAGCAAAACTTAACAGTCCAAAACCGGAGTACTATTTGTTCATCAATGACCCAAGTAGACCAGCCGGCCGCACGATGGACACAATAATATTCACCTACTTTGTTCTACGAAACTTCAATGTCTTTCACTGTGAGCAAACGGCATCATGTAAGACACTCCCCATCTCAGTATTTCATTCTTCTATTTCTCAGTGTGAAAGGCGTCATTCTTTCTGTTGCTGCATCACAACTGTCATTGTCTCTCGCAACCGCTTCTAACTGAACAAGATGTTTTCTCACTTTTTTGTCAGCCACAAATCCCTTGTCTTTATTGAGAAATTCACCGTTCGCTCCGTTTCTGCAGTAAACAAAAACAGTCTTCTGTCTATCACGTTACATAAAGCTCCTTGCGGTCAATTGCCTGACACACGAGCGTGCAAAAACAGGCGTGATTCGACCCGACCTCCCGCGCGGTTTGGGCTCTACTGCGTTGCAGGTTTCCTCAGTCCTCACACACGCTCAGTCCTGCAAAACAGGAAGAAGAAAAAGAAACAGTTAACTCATTCCGCACCAAGACCGAAATCCGCAAATTTTGAAGTTGCTCCCTAAAGACTTTATTACACTTCTGGAAACAGATGGAGCGTGATAGTTCAAGGGTTGTGCCAGAATAGCTTGGCGCCCATAGCTATTCTGGCACAACCCTTGGACTATTAGGCTTGATCCGTGACTTGCCGTGGTGTGTCGGTGTGGAATGAGTTAATCGCTTGGCTGTCGTTAGCGTGTTTTTTCGCCATGATTCCTGCACAACAGGAAACATAAAAAGAAACACTTAACCATTTGGCTGTCAGGACAAAGAAAAAGAAACACTTAACCATTTGCCGGTAGGTAGCGCTTTTTTTCGCAATGATTTCTGCAACACAGGAAAAAACAAAAAGAATCACTTAACCATTTTGACTGTCGGTTGCGGGGTTTTATTTTCGCAATGGTTCCTTCAAAACAGGAAAAACAAAAATAAAAACCTAACCATTTGGCTGTCGGTAGCTCATTTTTGCAACGATTCCTGCAAACCAGGAGAAGGAAAAACACACTGTTAACCATTTGGCTGTCGGTAGCGTCTTTTGTCGCGATGATTCCTGTATGAATCATCGCTACCAAAGGCGCTACTGACAGCCAAACTGTTATCTGGGGAGAAACGGTCGCCTCCCGAGTCATGCATTCATCTCCTACTGAACTGATGCGTCTGAGGAAGCAGAGACGTCGTGTCCCAGTGAGGAAAGGTTCTTTGGCTGACGCGGTGGGTCCATCGACGACCCACGTCAGCCAAAAGACCTTTAGCGCACTGGGAAGATTGAATCTGGCACCGAACAGCGTAAAAAGGCTCTCGTGAAATGGGGATCATTTGTTCCAATTAGAGTTATAGATCTTCACGCGTCCCTTCGGCCCCACGAGAATCTATGCCTCTCTTCAGTTGCAGGTACTGCTGATGGACTGTCAAGGGAGATGGATCGACCGTGTTATTGTTAATACTTTCACTTCCTAACTACGATAGTATGATTCTTTCCCTCTGCACTTGTTTCCCCTAAAAAGAGAAGAAAACAAAAACGCTCCAAAAATAGTGTGTGTGGTGGGGGGGGGGGGAGGGGGGGCAAAGCTTGCGGCTCGCCCCCCCCTCCCCGCTCTCCCCCCACGCATGCACACACACACACACACACACACACACACACAACACACCCAGCTCATTCTCCCCCTCCTCCTCTCCCCCCCCCCCCCCCCCCGGTTACTATGCCACTGCGTTATTGTTTATGCTTCCACTTCCTGAATCAAGCGACTCACATTTGAGTAATCTCAATCAGACTATAATGCACGGAAGCTGGATCTACAGCACATTTCGCAGACAAGGGCAGTGCTTGATTATTTTAGCGCCATAACAAGTCATCCAGGCGCTGCCCAGAAACTATCACGGTCGATCCATATACAACACTATACAGCATCTGGAAGCGAAAGAATGGATTTGTCGTCTTTTTCATCTGATAAGCTCCAACATTTAGTCCGTTCCTTCCTTTTTGTCGAGAGTAAAGTGTCCCAATGGGNGGGAAAGAAAAAAAAAAAAAACTTTACAATGTAGAAGAAACTGGACCATGGATCAGTTGCAGGTGTGAGCTTAGTCCTGAGCCAGCCAACTTGCTTAATGGCTGGCGCAGGGCTAAGCTCACTGCAACTGACGCCAGAAGGTATTTCACAACGCAAAAAAAACCAAACAATCGCAAAGCAGGATTTTTCAACCACTTCATTGCTATTGGTCACACGCTGAGTTTCAGTCTGAACTCCTGTAAATTCAGCGCCTCAAACCTCCAGCCATTCAGTACAAGAGGATACTAGTTGGGCCCGGCAACAGACATAGAACCACATGAGGCCCCGCATCTGCGGGGGCTCATGCGGTTCTATGGCTGTTGCAGTTGTATGGTGGTCCGTTTTTCTCGGCTTTGAAGGGGTGAAATGTTATCTGATCCCCTGATCCTTGTGTTCAAAGCCTACACAACGGACCTGATGGATGTTAGCAACAATGGGAGTGCAGAGATCTGCGCAGATAAGAGAAACAACCGTTGAGATGACATAATGACCTGCAAGAGTCCGAGAATTTCTTTAAATGTCAGTAGGCTAAATTTAAAAAAAAAAACGGCTTGTCGTTCTTTAAATGTGGTACATCAGATATTAAGCTGCTCTGGCAGTGTTGACATAAGATTGGATTCGTTGCTTTTTCTTCTTCTTCTTCGTCTTCTTTTTTCTTTTTCTCTTTTACGAGGTAAGGACATGGTGTACAAACGCACCTTTAAAAATATACAAATATTTTTTTTTAATTAAAAAACTCCGACTACAGAGATCTGCCTTTCCCTTCTCTCTCTCTCTCTCTCTCTCTCTCTCTCTCTCTCTCTCTCTCTCTCTCTCTCTCTCTCTCTCTCTCTCTCTCTCTCTCTCTCTCTCTCTCTCTCTCTCTCTCTTTTTTCTTCTTCTTCTTTTTTTTCAGTCGTTTCTGCTGTCTTTTTCTGTTGGGAATTCGTAAAGCTAAAATTGTATTGTCTGTCCAGATAAAAAAAAAACAGGACTGGAAAACGCGAAAACGCAAAGAAATGCCCAGCACGAAAGGAGCAAGATTATAGAAACGACAAGTCTAACACAGTGTTGTGGACTATTTTTCCTTTCCAAGCTAGTTGCCTTCTTTGTTGAGTATTTCTATTCAAACCGAGGTGAATCTATCAGAAAAATGTCTGATTAGTGATGATAAGCCTTTGTGGCAGCCGAGTGCGCAAAAGGCTATAGGGCCGAAGTCGGACGCAGTGGGCCCGCGCACAGTTGTGCGCGGGCCAACTGCGTCCGACTTCAGCCCTATGGACTTTGCGTACATGGAATCCGTGGTGTTCACGTTCCTGAGCATTTGCGAGGTTTTCCGCCCGATTATTCGGATAAAACTTATGAATTTTAAATGATTTGAATCGATAGTGGCCGTCGGCAAATTAAAATAGCGGAATCATGCAATTCCGGCTTCATTCTGGCTCTTAAGGGCATTTTGAAAATTTGAATTTTGTTCACGCTCCTGCAGCGGAAACCAGCCATCTGCAGGAGGTATAGATTCTCACAAGTCCCCTCAGGTTGCGGGAGCTCATGAGACTCAATACCTCTTGCTGGGGTCTAGTTTACATCGGTATTCCTTTAGACAAAACAGTGTGTTCAGTCAACGATCGATGGTCTGTATTAAATGAGTGTTTTTACATTTAAAATTTCCTTCAATTAGCGCATACTCTGAAGGGAGAAAAATACGATTTTTCGCGTGGTTTGCTGCGAAATCGTAAAAAGTTTGCAAGTGGGCTTTGACAGGTTTCTCAATTATTTCGACTGCAGTCTTGAAGACTGGTCTGCGCTGAAGCTATTTTCTCTTTCACATTTACTAAAACAAAACAAACAAAGATATGCTTTGGCAGTAATACACATTTTCTCACACTGGCTATCTCCCTGGATTCTTTACCGCTGGTAGCGAATCCAGGGAAACAACCAGTGGAAGAATTTTCTTTGACTCACACATTTGTTTGACTGGTGCATTGCAGTTCTAGAGAGTTGTGAAAACCTAGCTAGCCATCAGCGGCCAACACTGATGTGAACTTTGGTACTTTTTCTGGGATTTACTCAACGACTGAAAAATAAATCCAAAAATGCGCTATAGCAAAAACACACATTTTGTTGGGCCTACAGTTACAACTCCTTTGTCTGTACATAGCTAAACGTCCCGATGGCGACATCTTTTTTTCTCTGCTTAAATATTTTCGTTGTGCTATATTGTGATGTCTTAGGAAGTTTGATGAAAAAAAAAGCCTGGTAAATCTCATTCAAACTGTTAAAAACGTTTAAACATTTAGGGCTTGACGTCTTTTGTTTACCACGAAGGTGATTTCAAAGACGAGGCAAAGAAAATGGGTCCAAATAAATTTTGACTTCAGCTGGGTTTGAACCCACAACCTTTCGAACGAGAGTTGAACGCACTACCACTTAAGACTGATACCAAGCTCGCCACGTTCAAAACGGACGAGACTATTTATCGTTTTACACTTTCAATACTGTGATACCGACCAAGCCTTCCCAGGCTGATTTTCGTTTCAAATCGTAAGAGCTGCTGCTATACAGCACTTTAGCGGAGTCTTCAAACAAAAAGTAAGCGTGATACCGCAGAGTTCTCCCACCGTCGCGCGAGGAAGTAAGTGACAGATACTACGTTGAAGCAAGGAAGAGGCATAGATCCTCATAAGCCCCCGCTACCTGAGGGGGCTCAGCCGGATCTATGCCTCTTGCAGACGCAGGTGGCATTCGCTGCACGGGTGTGATAGAGAAACCCAATAAAACACGAAGTGAGACTGTGTTAATTATTTAACAAATTGATGGCCGCCTGTCTAGGCAGACGCGTTGATGTCGTGATTTCCTGGCAGCCGGCCTTGTTTTAAGGGTGCCCGGTGTATTTGGATTTCCTGCTGATTTGTTTGGCTGCAGCCAATTTACGATAAGTGCCTCGTTTCCAATAAGAGACAGATGGCTAGACGAAGGGGTTTTAACGTCAAGCAGGATGCGTAGGCTATCTCGAAGCGATCACAGAGTGCCAGAGAGAGACAGAGACAAATTGACCGCCAGACAGACAGATACAGACAGACAGACAGATGGACGAATTTTAACATGTACCGAGAGAGAGAGAGAGAGAGAGAGAGAGAGAGAGAGAGAGAGAGAGAGAGAGAGAGAGAGAGAGAGAGAGAGATAGAAACGTTAAAAGTTTAGGGCTTAAGTCTTTTGTCCACCACAAAGTGTTTCAAAGACGGGGCACCGATAAAGTCTGAACAAATAAATAGTGACCTCAGCTGGATTCAAACCCGCGACCATTTGTACGAAAGTCAACGTTCTACCACCTGAACTACACGAGCGAAGGAGAGAGAAGGGAGAAGGATGAGAGGCAAGAAAATACAGATGGACAGAAAGAAAAAAAAAGAATGACAAATGAAAAGTTAATCATTAATTTCCAGCTGTATTCTTTTATATTTCAACTGATTAGGACAAAAACGGTAGAAGAAGGGAGAAATATACCAGTACGCAAAAGGCTATCGGGCCGAAGTCGGACGCAGTGGGCCCGCGCATATTTGTGCGCGGGCCCACTACAGCCGCTTTTGGACCTATAACTTTTTGTGTACCGGGATTGAGTTAACAGTGCCAGAATGATAACTTTATTAAACTGATTAGCTTGCCCATATTTTTTCAATCAAACATGTCATGTTTATTATTGGGAATTACAAAAAAAAAAATTTTTTTAAAGCAGTTCCGTAGTGGCAAATCGTTGGATTACTAGTCTTTTTTTAGCCAATGTTGCCATGTCACTGGATGTAGAAATTGCATCAAAATGTAAACAGTGCCCGACGGAATACATCAGACGCGTCCGTGTGAAGAAAACCAACGGCAAACACTAAAGATTACACAATAACCTACACATTTCATTGAAACATTGTGCACCTTGAAGAGAACTAAAACATCTTTTAATGAGAAAGTACCCCCACCAAGACCACTTGACATGAGTATACAAGAAGTGTTTTCCCAGACATTGTCCACGACCACCTGATTCGTTTGCCGGGTCTCGTGCCGGAAGTTGACCGCGTCACTTTTTTTTTCGTCTGCTCTCAAAGCCAGGGACTAAATAAGCTAACGACGATAAACAGCACTTTTAGACGCTTGCGCATTCACCCGGACAGATCAAACGGAATGAAAAAGTTATCTATAAATCCACACTGCGTGGCCGTGCTGTATCCATCCAACTCAGTGCCAGAAGCGTCTAGCTCCGCAACACTGAGCCTGCAGATCCAGCAGTCTCCTGAGGAGCCATGCGTCTTGCACTGTTGACTGAAGCCTACAGAGCTGTCAGAGAGTGCAGATTGAGGATTTATAATTATAGGCCTCTTGCCGCCTATGCCTGTCCCAGTAAGCAAATGGACCTAGGGCCGACATCGGCCGCAGTGGGCCCGCGCACAACTGCGGCCGACGTCGGCCCGAAGATCTTTGCTTACCGGGATGGATCTGTGTTTCTCATGCAAAGGTGGTCATTCGCGGCTGTCGGTCTGAGAGAAAAGGGCAGCGACACGAGAACCTTTTTCTCCCTATGTTTGTCCACATGAGTTCTGGAAAGGGCATGCTTGCTTGCTCTCTCTCTCTCTCTCTCTCTCTCTCTCTCTCTCTCTCTCTCTCTCTCTCTCTCTCTCTCTCTCTCTCTCTCTCTCTCTCTCTCTCTCTCTCTCTCTCTGTGTGTGTGTGTGTGTGCGTGTGTGTGTGTGTGTGTATTAGTGTGCGTGAGCGTGTGTCTGTCTGTCTAGCATGTCAGCCTGCCTGTCTGTCTGTATCTTCTAGAGAAGCCTAATCTACTCCGGTGTGGTCCGGTCTGCTGGTCTCATTCTGTGTATGTCTGTGTGTCTGTCTGGTGTGGTATGGTCTGGTCTGGCCTGTGTGCCTGTCTGTCTAGTCTAGTCAAGTCTAGACCAGACTAGACTAGACTACTCTGGTCTGGTCTTGTCTGGTCTATTGTCTGTTGATCTGTCTGTCTAGTTTAGCCTGTCTGTGTATCTAGACTAGCTGCCCGTCTGCTCTACTCTGGTCTCGTCTCAGCCATCTGTTTATCTGTCCGTCAGTCCGTCTGTCTATCTGTTTGTTTAGCCTGGTGCGCAGGCAAACTTAAGCCGACGTACCGGCGAGGACGTTCTGCTTACTGGACACTGCTACAACTGAAAACGCGCGAGGATTGATCAAGATCACTTCAAAAGTCACAATATTTTTTTTTTCTTCAGCTCAATTCAATTTATGTGCCCGACGTTGGAGATGAATCGAACTCGAGAACTCAAGGGTAGTGCCTGATTAGCTTGGCGCCTGTAAAGGTGCCACGCTTATCAGGCACTACCCTTGGCCTATTATATTTGATCATATTGTGGGTAGTCCTCAACAAGACGATAATAAATGGGACCTATTGGCGCGGGACGTAAAAGGCCTGCCGGATTAATTTACCTCTAACTGAAAGGATTTTTTTTTTTTTTTTTTAGTGTAGAAATGACCTTACGCTGACAGAAGAAAATGCCATGAGCGGGAATTAGGAATAACCCCTTCAACTTCAAAATCGAAAGAGCACAAATTTCAGGATCATCTGCAGCGTAGAATAAAGGGATAACGCACAGTAAGTCAACCCTGAATGGTTTTGTATGAATATATATATATATATCTTGGCACCTGGAAAAATGTAATACCCAGAAGATATGATAGACACGTCTCAGACATTTGGCTCCGGGGTGACCTCGATAGAGTTCTGCCGTTTTCTCTTAACTCCTTTCCTGCCAAAGAGCCCCAACCGTCTTTAAAACAAAAACTAGGATACAAGGCGGTGTCGGCAAGTGGCATAGATCCTCATGAGCCCCGCGACTGCGGGGGCTCATGAGGATCTATGCCTCTTGCAGTTGGATTAATTGTGCTCATTTTTTTCTGGGAAGTGAATAGTGTAAGCTGGCTTTCCGTCTGATTGGCAAAACCTAGGACAGATTAAAACTTTGCAGGAAACATAATATTGTTCATACGGGCAAAAGGCGAAGGTTGCAAGGAGAGGATCAGGTTGAAGCTGATGTCACTAATTATGCTGTCCGTGCCGGATGAGTGTAGCGGGAAATGTGTGTGTGTGAGGGAGGGGGAGGGGGGAGGAAGGGGGGAGTTAAGGGCGGAGGGAGAGGGAGGGCGGGGTGAAAATGGAGGGCGGGGTGGAAATGGAGGGGCTCATGGATGGTGGATGTGCAGTAAATATGCGAAGATTGCAAGGCGATAATCAGAGGAAATCTGACTAATACTGGATGGATGTTATGATGGGCAACGGTGTGTGTGTGTGTGTGTGTGTGTGTGTGTGTGTGTGTGTGTGTGTGTGTGTGTGTGTGTGTGTGTGTGTGTGTGTGTGTGTCTGTGTGTGTGTGTGTGGGGGGGGGGTTAGTGGGTGGTGGTGAGGGGGTGGAGGGGGGGGTCAAAGATGATGGCTTTGCTTGTTATTCGCTTCAGTTCTACAGCCAAATGCTTCACATTTTGAAACTTTTTTTCTAATGCATTTAAGCTGTTATCAACGACTGAATAGGCTGCAGCTTGAAATGACGAAAGGAGCGGGTGAGAAAAGGGCGATGCACCTATCAACGCGGTCGTTGTCGTTGTCGTCATCGTTATCTTTATCGCACACAGAATAACAATAATAAGAATCGAGTTGACGATAACAGCTCAAGAGTGTTCATCTCCATGCGCACCATCGTTGTTGTTTTCTTGTTTGTTTGTTTTTTGTTTTTGTCCTGTTGGGCATGCATGAAAAGAAGTATGTGCATGAACTTGAAGCGTACGGCGGAATTTCAATAAGCGAGACCAAAGGGGTTGACTGCCAGTGCTTGTAATTTAGATGAAACTACCAAGTAAGTAGGAAAAAGCACACCGGGGGGGGGGGGGGGGGGAGAGAGAGAGAGAGAGAGAGAGAGAGAGGGTAGGGGGGAGAGACTGGGTTTGTGCATATATATATATATATATATATATATATATATATATATATATATATATATATATATATATATATATATATATATATATATATATTACTGCGCTTCCCTTCTCATCGTCATAGAACTATATCCTCATTTAGCGCAGAAAGTCAATAGAGGAACAAGGGGCAGAGTTGCATGTATGATCTTAGTCCTGCGCCAGCCACTAAGCAAGGTGCTCCGCTATAGCGGTGCACCTTGATTAGAGGCTGGCGCAGGACTTAGATGCAACTGGTCCCTGGTGCGTGATTGATTCTCAGAGGGGCTAAGCTAAATTCGAGAGCAACGCATCTTTGACCAATGTATGGTCCATTTCACCCTGGTTATCTCCCTCGGCCTGCTACGCGTGACAACGCGTTGCAGATCGGGTGAGATAACTAGGGTCAGTTGGTGTGATTGATTCTGAGAACGGCTAAGCTACATTCGAGAGCCAACGCATCTTTCGCCAATGCATGATCCATCTCACCCTGGTTATCTCCCTCGATCTGTTAAGCGTGACAACGCGTAGCAGATCGAAGGAGATTACAGCTGGTTGGTGCTTCTTCCGAATTTTTCTCCGGGAAAGGAAGAGTGATGGTGATGAAACAGCCAGTGTCAGAATGGATGAAGATGGGGGGGGGGGAGAGAGAGAGAGAGAGAGAGAGAGAGAGAGAGAGAGAGAGAGAGAGAGAGAGAGAGAGAGAGAGAGAGAGAGAGAGAGAGAGAGAATGGCAGCTGATGAGTCGATGACACGAGATACAGCCAGGGTCAGTTTTAGGACAGCAAGCCGATAAACAAGTCGTCTTTTGGGCCGACGTCGGCCGCAGTTGGCCCGTGCGCGCCATTTGCGGAGCACCTCTCTCAGAGGCTGGAGCAGGACGTAAGCTCGAGTCACTCCCAGCACACACAACTATGGCTTGTTCCTCTTGCCCTGTGACGAAGAAAGACAGCAAATCCACTTTTTTGTGGAAAGCGAGATTTTCATTGTGTTAAGATGAAAATCAGGCTCTTCACAAAACTCAGTGACTTCATGTCTCACTTCATGTATCCACAGGGCCAGAGTTTTCATCATAATCCCCTAAAAATAGAAAGCAGACGAGATGGATCGCGATGCATGATGGGCAATGTGACGAAACCAGGCGTACATGCGCACCAAAAATCGTGTTTTTGTTGTTTTGTTTTCGTTTTTTTTCGCAAAGCCTCAACATAGACACATGCACACTTTGTGTGAGATAACAAATATGTGTACTGGTCTGTGATTTTGGATCTTACGGCTTTCAGCTGTATGTCCAAAATCTCAGACCAGCACACCGTCACTGATGATTTGACATCGTGAAAGCGTCAAGATCACCCGCAGGAATTGAAGATCAAAACACACACATTGACAGGGATGCGGATAAAACGTATTGCCGCCACAAACAATCTGCAGCCACGAAGAACGTGTTATCATCTCAACTCCTTCCCTGCTAACGGACGTACATTTTGTTCCTGAAACCTGAACGGTCAAAAGCCACAACAGTCCAAAGAACATCAACACAAAGTGGTCTCAGCAAGAGGCATAGATCCTCATGAGCCCCCGCATTCGCGGGGGCTCATGAGGATCTATGCCTCTTGAAGTTAGATCACGTTCACCTTTTCTCGGCAGTGAAAGGGATAAACATCAATGTGAAGGTTGTGAGTTTTTTTTTTGTTTTTTTTTTCATGAAGTTTCTTTTTTATAATATGTGCAACGTCCGTTGTAAAGATACACACAAAATGTGACAGTTAATGTGATGCAAGTTTCTGATTATAAACAGGGCTCGATGCCTGAAGAAAGATGCATAACGCATCACTTGCAAAATAATATTGATCTTTCTATCGCTTAATCGTTCGCTGAGTTTTCGGTCAACACACGACGACAATGTGCGTGCGCAAGACGGGGTAGGAACTCCAGATCTTGAAATCTTTATAGTGGTGCAGGTCTGTGATTTTGGCCCTAACGACTGGACGCTCTAGGTGAAAAGCCACAGCCTACCACACACATTCAATGTGCTGTCATGAGACAAATTAATAATGCTCCCATTATTATTTTTTTTTTTTTTTAGAGCTGTCCATTTTGTATTAACCTGCAAGCGAATCGCAGATTGGACGCTAGTTATGTTGCTGAAATCATGGTAAATTCAATGTCAAATTTCCCCACCTGTCCAAGCAATGTGGTTACAAAGTGGCTTCAGCAAGAGGCATAGATCCTCATGAGCCTCCGCAACTGCGGGGGCTCATGAGGATCGATACCTCTTGCACTAGTTGGGTAACTTTCAAAGGTTTTTTCCTCGACAGCACACGGGTTATACCGTACGGCTAGTTCCTTGTACGTACATTTATGTGGTCATTTCTTAGACTGAGCGCGTGAGTGTTCTCAAAACAGCTTCCACTACCTTTGTGATAATTTGTTCCTTATAAGCGTTTCGAGTTTCCACGATCGCTGTAACAATGGTCACAAAGGTCTTGCAGTGTCCCTGAGCGTTTTAACAACTGTCACATTGCGACACAGCTTGCTACACGAGACATGCATTCTCATGAAATCCCCGTACGCCTGTAAAAGCTCATATGCACATATAATACTTCTCGCAGATGGCAGGATTAGATTGAAACGTTACACTGGATCAGAACTTGTCCTCTTCATCTTCCTTTTTCCTCCGCTTCAACAGCCAGCGGGCAATCATCACGTAGCAATTAGTCTAATGGAAAGCAGTCTAGAGGGAACATCTCGGATCACTCCTGCTTGAGTACCACTGATGAATTAGTTCAGAAAGAGGTATAGATTCTCATGAGCCCCCGCAATTGAGGGGGCTCATGAGAATCTGTCTCTTGAGACATCGGTTGGATTCCGAGAAGGGGCGTTGCACAAGAAGCCTGCAAGACACGAACAACTTACTGACGAGACGTTTTTGTTATTATAACGATCTCCTAGCTGTCTTCTCTGGCTCCAGGAGCAAAACACTCCCATCTCGTCAATTGCTTGATAGGGCACAGAAATAAATTATCTCACTTGCGTGGAGACTTGAGAGAGAGAGCACAGAAACAAATTACATCACTTGCATGGAGACTTGAGACTTGGAGACTTGAGAAGGCACAACGGGAAATGACATTGCCTGCATGGAGGTTTGAGAGGACACCGAAATAAATTACACCGCTTGCATGAAGACTTAAGAGGGCACAGAAATATATAACATCGCTTTCTTCAAGACCTTCAGAAGGTACAGAAACAAATTACTTGCATGGAGTCTTCAGAGGGCACCCATTAAAAAAAAAATACATGTACACTGCTTGCCTGGAAACTTGAGATGGTACAGAAATAAATTACATCGCTTGCATTGAGACTTGTGATGACACATATGTAAAACGATCAGCTTTTCAGATACAGAAATACCAGATGCTTCGAAGACGTGATTTTATTCATTTCTGTAGCGATCCTGACATTAACAGACACACGAAGAATTGAAAAGAAATTGCTGCATTGATGAGAGGAAATTAACTGGAAATGGAAACAAAACAAACACGAAGAACAAGTAGCGAAATGTTAACAGCCCAACGGTTGTTTTCATTTTAATCGTGATAAATAAACGCCATAAAACAAAATGTCGACCATAACACGTTCAAAACAGAGACTTGTCAATATGCGAAAAGAGACCACAACTGTAATTTAACCCTTTGGCTGTTGGCAGCGCTTTTTGTCGCGATGATTCCTGCAGGAATCATCGCGACAAAAAGCGCTGCCGACAGCCAAAGGGTTAAATGACCACGGTAACGCGGCCAGTAACTGCCAGTTAACGCGGACCGTCTTTCTGAAATCTTGGCTAATTCGACGCCAAAGAACCCCAGCCGTTCAACGAACATGTATTCAAAGTGGTGACAGCAAGAGGAATAGATCCTCATGAGCCCCCGCAGCTGCGGGGGCTCATGTGGATCTACGCCTCTTTCGATTGGCCCATGTTCATTTTTTTTTCTCAGCAGTCAAGGGTTTCAGCACTAAGCAGTGTTTCAATAGTTGCTTATTGATGTAATATGACGCAGACAAGAAAGGAATTACATTCAATGCGTAATTTGAATGACGCAGTGTTGGGGCGGAAGCGAAACGTCGGCAAGAATCATTTTTGAAATATCAAGTTTCAAATATCCATTCAGTTTTATCTCTTGTAAGAAAACTTTCTAGTTTAAATAGCAGTAACAAGCGTGTCCAGGTAAAATGCGAGTTTCAATAGGGCTTTTGTCTTTAAAAACAGGATTTCAAAAGCTATGAAAATGACTGTGACAGTCAGTACGGATCTTCATGTAACAAAGCCTACGGATTTCTGACTGAAAAGCCAACACGTTTCACTCTGACAACCTGCAGACGTGAAAGGAATAAAACTTTGTACCACAGGCCGAGAATGTCAGAAAAGCTCAAGATTAAAAGATCAAACAATAATGGAAATGTTAAAGCCACTGCATTGACGTCAGATAACTCAACCTTTTCACTGGCAATGGACGGCGTAGTGTGTTTTGCTCTGAAATCTTTTGTCAAACGCCAAAGCTCCCCTGCCGTCCAAAGAACATGGGTACAAAGTGGTTTCAGCAAGAGACATAGATCCTCATGAGCCCCCGCAACAGCGGGGGCTCATGAGGATCTATGTCTCTTGCAGCGGAGAAGTGTTCGTTTCTTTCATTGCATTGAAGGGGGTTAAAGCTTTTCAAGCGTGTGTCATCATTTCATCTCGTCCGTCCAAAGAACATGGATGCAAAGTGTCTCAGCAAGAGACATAGATCTTCATGAGCTCCCGCAACTGAGGGGACTCATGAGGATCTGTGTCTCTTGCAGTGGAGAAGTGTTGGGTTTTTTTCACTGCACTGAAGGGGTTAAACTTAAAGCTTTTTCAAGCGTGTGTCATCTTTTCATCTCATCCTTTTGTCTCGTCATCCGTGTCTCATCTTTAATTCAGAAACTACCCAATGCTGAATGGGAGAAAATGAACGAACATATGATGAAAAATGACAGAAATTTCCGTTTAGAATGTCAGCCAGAAAGATGCTTTAATATCCAATTAGAAGGGAAATAACAAGATTTTGACGTATTTTGCATTACTTAACGTTTTGGCTGTCTCGGCAGCGCTTTTTGTCGAGGTGATTCCTGTAGAAAATCACCTCGATTAAAAGAGCTACCGAGACAGCCAAAATGATTTTAAAATAAATAAATAAATAAATAAATAAATAAATAAATAAATAAATAAAAATGTTAAGAGCTTCACAAAAATCCAGTCCAAGTTTTAAAGAAATAAATTTCAAAAATCCAAAATAATCTTCAGAATATTTTGCGTCGTTTCCTGTTCGGTGTTTTGATTTTGTACTTTTAGTACGCGGCCGCGAAGACAGCCCAATAAACCGTGCGCAGCAGGTCATCAGGCCCGATGTCAGATCGGCCCGATGAACCTTTGCTCACCGGGCTGAACAAACTGCATTTTTTATCTTAGAAGTGAGAAATTTACTACAGTGTACATTCTGTTTCGCTTATAGCAAGGTCAGTCATAACCAAAATCGGATATAGAAACACTTTGTGTATTTCTGTTACCGAAAACGGTTGATGTGTCAACTATTATTATAGATTTTAACTCAGGGGCGGTGCCTGATTCGCTGGGCGCCTAAAACAGGCGCCAAGTCTAATCATATAGTTACTTACTTGGGTTTAACGCCGAGCCGTCAACCAAGGCCATCTCGCAGAGAAAAAAAATATAATCTTTAGAAATCCGACTTTCCTTGTCGAGACAAATTCTAAAATGGTTGCGGAAACACGAAAACCAGACCCCCAAAAAAGGTGACTGCCAAGCGTGTAAAACGCAGAGAATAACTCAACGAAGAAAGAAACACGCTTGCAACACGAATTATTAACATTTTTGTCTACCATTTAGCTTCTTCGCGGAACTGACACGATACGTAGCGAATTATATACTTGCTTGTCTATTTTTTCTCAATTAAAATATTAATAGATCGTTTTGTAACTGTCTCTTCTAAGCATGGTTTGTCCTTCGTTGGGTTATTCTCTTCATTAGTTGCAGACAGGTTTAGTTCAAGCTCTCAGTGTAACACACTTGCTCCGGAGTGGGCATTGGGGCCGTCACAGCTGCGTTTAGACCAGACCGTTCCTGTCCAAGTTAAAGTGTTGAGGACGTCCAATTAAAGCGATGTTTCCGTTTGATTTCAATGGCTGCCAATTCAAACAGTAAGCCGTGTGTTCGATCCATTTTCACATTTTGCTGTTTGACTTGGCGTTTGGTTTCAAAGGTTCGCAAGAATGGGAATTTGAAGAATCAACACCGACACAGCCTCGGGAAAATGACTCAGTGAGGAAAGAGCCAACTTGCACATCAGCAGCGGGTTTTTTTTCCGTCTTCGTCGAGACGCAATTAACACGTTCCAGACGTGACGCATACTGATACACGGTTGTTCTCTGCGTATCAGTATGCGACACGTCTTGAATGAGTTAAACTGTTGTTTTTATTAGACACGTAACTTGGCGCTTTGCAGACGGAAGAACAAAAAGTGTGTGTGTGTGTGCGTGCGTGCGTGCGTGCGTGTGCGTGCGTGCGTGTGTGCGTGCGCGCTTGCGTGTGTGTGTGCGGTGTGTGTGCGTGCGTGTACGTGCGTGCGTGCGTGCGTGCGAGTGTACGTGAGTGCGTGCGTGCGTGCGTGTATGCTGCTTGCTTTTTTGTGTGTATACGTGCGTGCGTGTTTTTGTGTAAGCTTCCTCCCCTTTTCAAAATGCCAATAAAAGAACGTCCTGGCCCTATATATCTTTAACCCATTTAGCCCTGACGCACTACAGCAGGAGATGGGTCGACCATGATAATTCAAGGGTAGTGCCAGATTAGCTCGCCGCATGTCGGTGCCAAGCTAATCTGGCACTGTCCTTGAATTATCATGGTCGACCCATCTCCTGCAACTGGTGCATAGTCATTAGATGACGCCTCCAAAATTTGGGAAATACGGCCGTCGGGCTGAATGAGTTTAAAACATCTGAAAAGTAACTGTTCACCTTTTATTTGCATTACTGGCTGTTTGGAACCACTTTTCAGCTTTGCCTGCTTCTTCGCAATTGTGATGTTTTACTGGATGTTCCACAATAAATCACACCAAAGGACCCGGTCTGTCTACATCGCTGACGGTCTCATCGCTCAGTGTTTAGGAATGCACGCGCCATCGTTTAAAAAAAGATTTAATCAGTACTGCGCTTCCTTTGAAAACTCCGTGGATTATCGGAGGACCTTGTTTTGGAACGCTAGTGCCAAAGTGGACTGAAAAGAATTAAGTTTTAATCAGTCCTGCCCTTCTTCGTGGATTTTGACGTCACTATTCACGACTGACGTTTTAGTCTAAACCCGGAGGACACAATCAGTTTGAGGAAGCAGATGGGACAGACCTCTGCCAGAAAGAATCACAGATCCTCATGAGCTCCTGCGAATGCAGGAACTCATGTGGATCCGAGCCTATGCCTCTTTCCGAGGATGCCTGATTTTATATTTTTTTAACTGGCACTGACGCAGAAACAGACTCCAGAATTGGACCAGCCAGTTCAGAATAGCACAGTCTGTTTGGCCAAAGCTAAACCCGTTGAGTGCGAGTTGACACAGACGACTGTGCTTCTGAAACCTTCGATAATTCAACACACACACGCACACAAAAACCTTAGTTGTCCGAGGAACACTGATAAAAAGTGGTGTCAGCAAGAGGTACAGACCCTCATGAGCACCCGCGAATGCGGGGGCTCATGAGGATTTATATCTCTTGCAGCTGGGTGATATTCTCAAATTTTCTCGTCACTGAACGGGTTAATTATGAGAATGTCTGGCTGTTCCCTATTGCAACAAACCAAACAGTTCGCGGACGGACACTGCCGCCTGTTTAGAGAAAGGCAGTGTCCGGATGAAAACATGTTCAACAAAGCAAGCGGCCAGTTACTCGACTGCTGCGATATAAAAGGGTAAACATCGGTCCCCCTAGGTTGCGAAATATGTTTGAATAGGCTCGGAGTCAAGCGTCCAAAATCGACGTGACTTTATCTAATAATAATAATAATAATAATAAGCGCATTAAATAGGCGCTTTATCCCAATTGAAAATCGGCTCAAAGCACCGCCGCGAACTGAACCCAACAAGCACGCTCACGTGAATCACGCGCAGTCAACCACACACAGTACATAAACACAGAACATTCAAGTGGTGCTAAGGGCAAGCTCAAGCGAGCTACTGTAGTTTTTGGAAATTCAAAATCGTTTGTATTTGAAATTTGATTAAGTGGGCTGAAACTGATACCAAAGTCGTATCTCATATGAAAGTGCGGCCCAGTTCTTCACATCTACGTAATCACACTGTGCCTGACACTGCTACAGGGTTTTAACCTTCTCCCTGCCGGGAACGTACGAACAAAGGAGATGCAGAACTGCACGAAAACATTAAAAGTTTAACCCATTTATCCCTGACGCCCTATAGCAGGAGATGGAACGAGCGTGCTAATTCAAGGGTAGTGCCAGATTAGCTTGGCGCCTGACGGCGCCAAGCAAATCTGGCACTACCCTTGACTTATAGCAGTCGATTCATCCCCTGCAACCTGGTACATAGTTGTCAGGTGACGCCTCTAAACTTTTGGGAAATGGGGCCTTGAGGTTAAATGCCTTAAAGCTTGTCGTCTTTTGCACCACGAAAGTGATTTCAAAGACGGGGCGCCGAATAAGGCAGAGCTACAAATTCGTCCCTAACGGGGTTCGAGCCCACGACCTTGCGATTCGAGAGTCCGACCCTCTACCACTTAAGTCAGCCTCGCCCCCCAACAACTGCACGAATCGCAGAACCTCATGAGACCCCGTAGATTCTGTGGATCGAGGCTCGTGAGGTTCTTTGTCTCTTGCTGACCCTATTCGCATGCACGCGTGCCTCGTGGAGACGAGGGGGGGGGGGGGGTTCAGGGGGCGTGATTCTTTTCCCCTGGCGGCGAAGGGGTTAATCTGTGTGCCCAACTGACTCCCATCAAAGCAAATAACAGTGAGCGCCTCACCAAAAAGTGCAGCCCTATTGAAATCAGACGAAAAGAGCTCCCGGAGATTGGCACAGAGGAGGGCACGATTATGTTTTCACTCGTAAATAACAGTAGGAGGGCACACGCGGAGTTCGATATCCATCCTTTCAGCGCGCTCTGTTCGGCGCAGATTGAATTTGAGCCCGCTGAACCAGGCAAGCCTGTAGACCACAGAAGTGAATGAGCTCTGCCTGCAAGAGGCAATTGCGGGGGCTCATGAGGATCTACGCCTCTTGCATATGCGTGTGTCACAATTTATTTTAATCATTATGCTGTATTTTCTTTCGTGGAGAACTTTCGTTCTTTGTTGTGTGTTGCGGTTATGGCATGTACTTCAAACTTTTAGTGACGTCAAGAACATATGACGTAAGATGTGTGTTTGGAACATGTGACGTAGGATGTTGGTTTGAAGAGTTACGTCACTGTGAATCGTTTGGAAGACAGTCAGTCAGGAGAGATTTTTGCTCTCAGTAAAAGTTGTTTTTTTGTGAGGTGTAGTGGGCAGAGAAATGCCGTGTTATGGTCTATGGTAGAATAGACGATTGAGAGCAGAATGCTCAGTACAGTGGTACGTAAAATTTTGTAGTTTAAGAACTACGACTAGTAACCAGATCGACTGATTAGAGTAACGAGTACCGGACCTTGTCCAACGGCCAAGATGGGCAGACAGGCCTGAAACAGTCGAAGGTTTACTTCACGCATCTTTGGATGCTTCCCTCCCCTATCACCAGCTGAGAAGTTGGATTTGTGTATGCTTCGTGTGGGAATGTGGTTAATCAACGTGGTGTGCGAGATAACAAGTTGATCCTGACGGTGTGCGTGTGGAGCTTCGACGTGTCATCGCGAGAGACAGTGCGATTATTCGACCAGTGGTGTGGCCGAATCAACAGCAGCGACGCTACATCCATCTTTATCCACGGTCGGAGTAATCAAACTGTTTGATCGTTCGAGGATCTAAGCATTAATTAGTGTCAGTTATTATCGACAGACATTGCGGAGATGTGACATCGTAGTGGAACAATAAGTGTAGGATGTGTGGTTAGTGCTGTGAACATTGTGCGAATGGTTGAGGGTGTGCGTATTTTACAGGTGCATGTATGAATTGAGTGAATATTGCGTAGGTTTGTATACGTCTTGTCTATTGTTTGTCGTGCGAATGAGAAGATCAAATCATTAAAATCGAACAAATATCCAAATATTCCGAGTGGTATATATTCTTCCTCCCTGGTGTGACAATAATTTGGGGGCTCGTCCGGGATTCGAACCACGGTTATTTCCAGATTCGGGATCACAATTTAGTGATAACGATTGGGAATTAATCTTGGCGATTCGAGCCACGGATATTTGTATCTATTTACACTGGCACGTAAGCTTTGGCTTGACCAATAGTATAACGATAGCGTTATCGGTTCAGGTTACTTACTGTGTAATTTTTTAGAGTAGTCTAAATTTACGCACCAGTGTAATTTTCTGTCATTACCAAAGGACACTCGGAATTGCTGGATAACCTGTGGGCGGTTGGAGGGCGTTGTTACATCGGGCGGCATTCAGCTCCGAAGCTTCGCCATCATTATATTCATCCCTTCCGTTTATTCAGGTACCGAGTTGTGTTCGATTGTCAGCGTTAGTGGAGACTAACCGATTGCGCGGAGTGTCATACAAGTACAGAGTACAGATTATGATATTACTTTCCTTGATAATCTGTAGAGGTATACTGAACTTCCGCAGCATATTAGATTTTCCTATTTCGCATTTGTTTTGTCCTTTCGTAAAAAGAGTTAGTGGAGACTAACCGATTGCGCGGATTGTCATACAAGTACAGAGTGCAGGTTGTGATAATACTTCCCTTGATAATCTGTAGAGCTGTAACTTCCGCAGCGTAATCGATTTTTTTTAAATTTCGCATTTGTTTTATCCTTTTGTAAAATGGGTTACGCCAAAACTTGTTGACAGATCAACAAAAGTTCACGTTGATAAATGGTTATCGATAGCTTATAAACAAGCAATAGTTGAAGTCATTTTGTTGTTGCACGGATTTTGGGCGGTACAAACAAACTTAGCCGTCATGCCCGATACAAGAAGTAGTAGAACAAGATCTGAGAATCCTAGCAGATCAGAAATGGAACAAGAACCAGATATGAAAACCAGGATGCAGGCTTGGAAAGAAGAAGGGGAATTATTGAGTTTAGCGGGGAACGACTTAACTGCTTATGTTCTGGATGAGAAAAAACGTTGGTCAGAGCGGCGAGAACGAGAAGCGGAGTTAGCGCGACAAGAACGAGAAGCGGAGTTAGCGCGGCAAGAACGAGAAGCGGAACGACGAGAACGAGAAGCTGAGCGTCAGACTCGATTGAGAGAATTAGAAATTCAGGCAGAAGGTCGGCGTATAGAAGGAGAACAGAACAGAAACAACAACGCGCAAGATCGACGCAGGATTAAAATCAAGTTACCATTTTTTGAAGATGGAGATGATTTAGAAGTCTTTCTATGGAAATTTGAAAAGGTCATGAGAGCAGAGCGTATTCCAGATGACGAATGGGGATTACACCTGATCGCATTGCTAAAGGGAAAAGCAGCAGAAGCTACCACGCACATGCAGCATGTTGATTTAGAAGATTTCGAACAGATTCGCAAAGAATTGCTGAAGAAGTTCCGTTTGACATCAGAAGAGTACAGAGAAAAACTGAAGAATGCCAGGAAGAAAAATGACGAAACAGCCAGAGAACTCATGAATCGGATTACGCAATGGATAACCCGATGGATCGAACTTTCAGGGAAAGAAAAGAACTTTGACAGTATCGTAGAATTATTGGCAGTGGATACCTTTTTAGACGCACTACCAAAAGAGCAAGCTACGTTCGTACGAGACAGAAGACCAGCTAACGTAGATGAGGCTACTGAAGCAGCAGAAACCTACGAGGTGTCAAGAGGAAACAGGGGACATGAGAATAGAAGTATGTTCAGAGATAACAACAGGGACAGATTTAGACACAGGGATAGTCCGTCACCTAGAAGGGATCACAGTAAGCAAGGATTGCGCGACAACAGATCACCAAACAAACACGAAAATCAATCGGTCAAGAACAGAGTATCATTTAAGATCGAATGTTTCAATTGTGGAGGACCCCACAAAGTATCAGTTTGTCCAAACAGAAAACAGAATGCGTTGTACGTACAACCTACATGTGGATCGATGCATACAGCAAGTTGCAGTTGTGCAGCCACGCACCACCAGCACCATGAAAGCATAGACCACCACGCACTGAGAGTGGGAATGCCTTACCTTGAAGAAAAGTTGGAAAGAAATCACAAAATGACGCTATGCGACACATGCAGCAAGATAAATTATCAGCCATCGTGTCAAGTAGAGATAGAAGGCAAGGAAGTGCCAGCATTGAGAGACACAGGAGCTACAATTAGTGTTGTTGATACAAAATTAGTACCAGAAAACAAGTATACAGGTGAGATGCGATCCGTGACATTTGCGTCATGCGACGCCAAGCAAGTACCTGTTGCTAGACTGTTCATGCGAACACCATTTTTTGAAGGAGATGCGGATGTACTAGTAATATCCAGACCAGCATTACCAGTTTTGATAGGGAATGCACGATTCTTGAATAAAGAGAAAACAAACACTATTCCAGTCTATCCAGTGATGAAACCTTGCTCAAAAAGAGATGCAAGCGAACAAACTGAAGACCATGTAGAAAACGTTCCAGCCGCAATGGAAAAGACTGAGACGATCACAAAGATGGAAAACATTCCAGTTGTAATGGAAAGCGCCGAGATGATCACAAAGAAACGAAGCGAATCAAACGACACGAAAACAGATGAGCAGTGTGCAGAAGTAGAAACAAGAAGCACGGCAACGAAAAGAAATCAAAAAGAGCTCAAGATCCCAGAAACAAAGATTGTTGATGTTACACCAGAGCAATTGAAACAGGCTCAAAAAGAATATGAAACTTTGAAGAAATGCAGAGATGCAGCTGATGGGAAAAAAGAGGGAAATCAAAACAGCAAACAAACCAAATCCAAATTTAAATGGAAGAATGGAATTTTGGTACGAGAATTCACTGAAAAGGAACAGAAAAGAACGCAGATCGTTGTACCCAAGAAGTATAGACAGGGTGTTATGAAATTAGCACATGATACGCCAATGAGCGGGCATTTAAGCGTTAGGAAAACCAGAAACAGAATTTGGACTGATCTTTATTGGCCATGAATTTGCGGTGACATACAACGGTATTGCGCATCATGCGACGTGTGTCGCCGGTCGTCCCACAAGGGCAGATAAAAAGTGTACCATGCGAATTTATTGAAAAACTACATTGAGAGAGAAGAAGCAGAAGAAGTCGCAGGGGTTAAGACTGAAGACAATGTTGAAGGGTGAAAGCATTAGTAGTAATGCATGATGAGTGGCAACACTAGCAGTAGTGTATGATGAGTGGCAACACTAGTAGTAGTGTATGGTTAGTGGCAGCATTAATAGTAATGCATGATGAATGGCAACACTAGTAGTAGTGTATGGTTAGTGGCAGCATTAATAGTAATGCATGATGAATAGCAACACTAGTAGTAGTGTATGATGAGTGGCAGCACTAGTAGTAGTGCGTGATGATGTGATTGCAGTTGCAGCAACACGATTTCCAGGTGAAGGTGATCAAAGGAAAAGATAATGTTGGTGCAGATTACCTTAGCCGTATCGACAGTGAAGAAAAATAAAACAGACGCGGTGTTCACGTATAACGAACGTGTATTTATGTGTTTAACAGTGAGGTTATAGGAAAAGAAATGGTTATTGTCGTGGATGCGATTTATTCGCAAATGATAATATGAAATTGTGTCAAGTATAGTCTAAAACTAGAGTTTTAGCTGGGAAAGGGCCTTGTGTCACAATTTATTTTAATCATTATGCTGTATTTTCTTTCGTGGAGAACTTTCGTTCTTTGTTGTGTGTTGCGGTTATGGCATGTACTTCAAACTTTTAGTGACGTCAAGAACATATGACGTAAGATGTGTGTTTGGAACATGTGACGTAGGATGTTGGTTTGAAGAGTTACGTCACTGTGAATCGTTTGGAAGACAGTCAGTCAGGAGAGATTTTTGCTCTCAGTAAAAGTTGTTTTTTTGTGAGGTGTAGTGGGCAGAGAAATGCCGTGTTATGGTCTATGGTAGAATAGACGATTGAGAGCAGAATGCTCAGTACAGTGGTACGTAAAATTTTGTAGTTTAAGAACTACGACTAGTAACCAGATCGACTGATTAGAGTAACGAGTACCGGACCTTGTCCAACGGCCAAGATGGGCAGACAGGCCTGAAACAGTCGAAGGTTTACTTCACGCATCTTTGGATGCTTCCCTCCCCTATCACCAGCTGAGAAGTTGGATTTGTGTATGCTTCGTGTGGGAATGTGGTTAATCAACGTGGTGTGCGAGATAACAAGTTGATCCTGACGGTGTGCGTGTGGAGCTTCGACGTGTCATCGCGAGAGACCGTGCGATTATTCGACCAGTGGTGTGGCCGAATCAACAGCAGCGACGCTACATCCATCTTTATCCACGGTCGGAGTAATCAAACTGTTTGATCGTTCGAGGATCTAAGCATTAATTAGTGTCAGTTATTATCGACAGACATTGCGGAGATGTGACATCGTAGTGGAACAATAAGTGTAGGATGTGTGGTTAGTGCTGTGAACATTGTGCGAATGGTTGAGGGTGTGCGTATTTTACAGGTGCATGTATGAATTGAGTGAATATTGCGTAGGTTTGTATACGTCTTGTCTATTGTTTGTCGTGCGAATGAGAAGATCAAATCATTAAAATCGAACAAATATCCAAATATTCCGAGTGGTATATATTCTTCCTCCCTGGTGTGACAGCGTGACGTACCGAACTTCTTCGACATTGTATGATTTCATTTTTCAGATCTCAGTGTTTGTTTGTACGTTCAGGTCTCGCACGGAATTAAGGAGCTGAGCCATCGTAGACTGAACTTTCGCTGCCCATGGAACGCATATATGAATGTGATCGAATGCCGTAATATCAACACAGCGATGTACTTTGAAACCTAATGCATTCACACAGAGAGAGTTGGGCCAGGTTACTGACCCTATAGAAATAACTGTTTATCGTTCCCGAGCATGGCGAGGTAATCATTGGCCCCGACCCTAGACAAACAAGGTGCAGCATAATCAACAGGTGTCTCTCGGTGTGCTGATTTACTTAGACGCAAGAAAAAAACTAAAGAGAAAAAAAAACAGCTCTTGAACTATTTAAAGCAACAAGGGCAGCAACCCCTGGGCATCGCTGAGTGGCCCCGATGGGAATTAGCGAATGAGGCCCCGTCACACATATAGGCGACAGTGTCAATTTTGTCTGCCAGAAAACCTTTAACTCATTCAGCCCCGACACACTACAGCAAGACATAGATCGAGCATGCTAGTTCAAGGGTGGGGTCAGAATAGCTTGACGCCCATATTCTGCCACCACCCTTGAACTATCAGCCTCGATCTGTCTCTAGAATTTTAATACAGTCCTCCAGTAGGCAACTTCAAAATTTGGAGATTTCGGTCCTGAGGTAGAATGTGTTAAAAGTGTTGTCCCTCCCTTAGCTCAAACTCTTATGTATTATGAATTCGTGGCCTAAGTGGAGATTAGATCTACCGTTACGCAAACAATATCACGACTGCCTAGGTCGATCGATATAATGCGAGGTTTAGCGATCTTTTAGAAGGATTTTAACTTCAAAATCGACATTTTTTCCCCGTTGACGTAGTGCTGTGCCACAGTTGGGTCGCTCTTTCTTTACAACGTACTGAGTAGCTGACCGCGCATAGGCTTGTTTGTGACGAAAAGGAAAATGTGTGCTGTTCTGTGATTTCGGACCTTACGGCATTCAGCCGTAAGTAGCAAGAAGAAGAAGAGGAAACTAAAAACTACGTCCATAATTTTATAGATCTAGTCTAAATCACTTTATTCGCAAATAATGATGACTTGGGGGGGGGGGGGCGTCGTTTTGCCTTCCGGTGCACCATGGCTAAGTCAATTTCCCCCAAGATAGCGCATTTTTACCTTTTCTATGCGTAGCCTATACGTATTGGATGTTCGCGCAGGTTTGGGCATGTAACACGCACGACCCAGTACTCAAAAGTTCACCGGGTCGAAACCGACCGCAGCTGGCCTGCGTACAGCCGGCCTACTTTGGCCTATGGCTTCGTGCTCGCTAGGTAGGATTATAAATACTATGCATTCAGCACTTTTTCAAATGTGACAGCTTTTGCGGGCTTAATATGGTAGCGTGCAGATCGATGACGCAACGATCGGGGGGAGGGCTAGTGGGAAAACTATCTTTCTGACTGACGGATTTCAGTCCCTCAGCAATGATCGTGATTTTCAGCACGGTTATTGTTTGTTACCGGGCATCTTACCGCGGCTGGCGGTTTAACCCTTTTATGCGGTCGCGCGTCGAAAAGAAAAACAAAGAAAGAAACTTATTCTCGTTACGTGGAACGTAAGAAGCCCTGTTGGAGAGAGATCAGAGAGACACACAGAAGAACAGCCTTCATAGCCAGGGAGCTGGCGAGATATAAGATCGACATTGCGGCTCTTAGTGAAACCAGATTTGCTGACGAAGGATCGATCTGTGAACCTGAGGGTGGGTACACCTTTTTCTGGAAGGGCAAAGCTGAGAACAAGGACAGGATACACGGAGTTGGCTTCGCCATCCGCACCACGCTCCTCCGACAGCTGCGTTCTCTTCCCACCGGCATCAGCGAACGAGAGATGAAGCTCCGTTTCCCCATCTCCCACACCCGACATGTCACTATCATCAGCGCCTATGCTCCGACACTCACCAGCACCGATGACGACAAGGAGGCGTTCTATGAGAGCCTCGACTCCCTCCTGAAGTTAACTCCTGCAAGTGACAAACTCATTGTGCTTGGTGACTTCAATGCTCGAGTTGGGCGCGAATGTGATTGCTGGGAAGGAGTGATGGGCCCACACGGGCTGGCCAAGATGAACAGCAACGGCCTGCTGCTGCTGACTTTGTGCGCTGAGAATGGACTCGCCATCACCAACACCGTCTTCAGGCTGGCTAATAAGTACAAGACAACATGGATGCATCCCAGGTCCAAGCAGTTGCATCTCATAGACTATGTCATTGTCCGCCAGCGGGATATTCGCGAGGTAAGAATCATCAGAGCCATGAGAGGAGCCGAGTACTGGACCGACCATTGGCTGGTGCGGTCTGTCCTCAACCTGCACATTTCACCAGCACACAGGAAGAGGCCGAAGCTCACCCGACCTTCATTCAACCTGGCCAAGCTGAAGCGTCAGGACGTCAAGGAAAACTTCCAGTCCCACCTTGATGACATGCTAACTGCCCATTGACCATTGACTGGCAACCCAAATGAAATGTGAAACCAGTTCAAGGGGATGGTGACGGAGTCTGCCAAAGACGTGATTGGAGCCAAGCAGAGGGTACACCAGGATTGGTTCGATGAGAACAATGAAGAGATCAACAAGCTACTGGAGCAGAAGCGCATTGCCTTCATCGAGTGGCAGAATGACATCAACTCCATGTCCAAGAAAGACCGCTTCAAACACCTCCAGAGAAAAGCCCAGAGAGAGCTCCGCAACATGCAGGACACCTGGTAGGTCAGCAAGGCAAAAGAACTTGAACACTGTGCTGAATCCAACAACTCCAAGGAGTTCTTCAGCTGTATGAAAGCGGTCTACGGCCCTGCCAGACCCAGCACAACCCCTCTCTTTTCTTCTGACGGCTTCACCTTGCTGAAGGACAAAGGCAGCTGAGTGCTGGAGAGAACACTTCTCAAATCTGCTCAACCTGCTTCCACTGTCGACCCCGCGACCCTGGACATGATTCCTCAGAAGCCGACACTGGGCGAGGTCAAGAACGCGATCAACCAGACTAGCTCCGGCAAGGCTGCAGGAATGGATGGCATCCCCGCAGAGCTCTTCAAAGCAGCTAGACCTGAGACTGTTGATGCCTTCCTCAACATTCTGGCATGCATCTGGGCAGAGGAGAACATGTCACAGGAATTCAGAGATGCTACAATCGTCTCCCTGTTCAAGAACAAGGGCAGCAAAGCAGACTGTGCCAATTACCAAGGGATCTCACTCTTGTCCATCGCTGGCAAGATCCTCGCGAAAGTCATCCTCAACCGCCTGATCAGCTCTGTATCTGAGGAAGCACTTCCAGAGGGTCAGTGCGGCTTCAGACCCGGCCGCAGCACAGTCGATGTGGTCTTCTCTGTGAGACAGGTCCAAGAGAAATGCTTTGAGCAGCACATGGACCTCTACGCCGTCTTCATAGACCTGACTAAAGTATTCTACACCTAGAACAGAGAAGCGCTTTGGATCATCCTCGCACGGCTCGGCTGCCCCAGGAAGTTCACCAACATCATCCGCCTCTTCCATGATTGGAATGGTAGAAGTTGTCCAGTCAAACGGCGACACATTCGGACCATTCGACATTTCCAATGGTGTGTAACAAGGTTGTGTTCTTGACCCCGTGATGTTCAACCTGTTCTTCATGTGTGTCCTGACCCAAGCAATACGCGACCTTGAGAAGGGAGTGTACCTGAAGTACAGACTAGACGGCTCTCTCTTTGAACTCCGTCGACAAAGACCATCGAGAGACTGATCCTTGAGGCGCTGTTTGCCAATGACTGTGCGCTGATGGCGCACACGGAGTCTGACCACCAGACCATCGTCAACAGGTTTACGAAAGCCTCTCGACTGTTTGGCCTCACCATCAGTCTCAACAAGACCGAGGTCCTGCACCAACAAGCCCCAGGCACAAGAGCACCCCCACCCAAAGTGTATATTAAAGGCACCGAGCTGAAGACTGTCGACCAGTTCAGATACCTGGGGAGCATCATCTCTTCTGACGGTACTGTCGACAAGAAAATCGCAGTTTGCATCAGCAACGCTTGCCAAGCCCAGTGTCGTCTGCGCACTCGTGTGTTGAATAACAACAACGTCAAGCTCTCCACCAAGAAGATCAAAGTCTACAAGGCAGTAGTCCTCCCCAGGCTTCTCTACGGCTGTAAATCATGGACGCTGTACAGAAAGCACCTCAAGCAGCTTGAACGTTTCCACATGAGATCCCTGCGCTCACTCATGGGCATCAAATGGGAAGACAAGGTGACAAACCTGGAAGTGCTGGACAATGCTGGCTTAGTGAGTGTTGAAGCCCTGATCTTAAAGACACAACTTCGCTGGACAGGTCATGTCATACGCATGGATGATTCTCGCATGCCACTCCAACTCCTGTATGGCGCACTCTCAAAAGGCCACAGGAAGCAAGGACGGCCAAAGAAACGCTTCAAAGACTGCATAAAAGACAGCCTCAAGTACTGCGTCTTCCCGGTAAAGGAACTTGAAGCGCAAGCGCAAGACAGATCTGGCTGGCGTGCCGCAACAGGAAAACCTGCACGCTCTATAAACACAATCGGCGCGAAAAGATCACCAGTGCCAGAGCTTGCAGAAAGACAGCTATGTTCCAGTGCCCCCATTGCCCTCGCAGGTGTGGCTTCAGGACTGGCTTGGCCAGCCACACCCGCACCCACAAATAGAAGTCATGCTCAATGACGACATCATTAATTAACTGTTTGTTAATGCGTTCATTGCCGAAGAAACAAAACTGAACACCACCCAACTGCAAGAGGTATAGATCTCCATGAGACCCCCGCACATATTCCTCTTGCTAAAACCACTTTGTATACTCGTTCTTTTGAAGGCTGGGGACCTTTGACCTCGAATTTACAATGATTAAAAAACAAAACAATCTGCGCCCCAAAGTGAAGCAGTCTAAACAGGCATTACAGGCTAATAGTTCGCAATATCACCTTTATCAACGGTCTTGCTTTATCTCAATATAATAGTGCTGCACAAAAGGATTAACTTCACATTTGTTTAATAATGAATTTATAATGGTGTTAGACCGCTCTGATCTTCTTATTCCAGGCTGCGTGGGAATGTCCCACAATTCGGAAATGGGTTAACAGTTCTTATAAACATACTAGCTTTTGTTCAGTTATGGAGTTTGAATGTCGTAGTACGACAGACTTCTTCTTCGTTGCTTAATAAGAGAGTTCCCGGTGAAAGATAGGGCAATTACAACACCGATGTTACTTGCGCCTAAAGCCACGACTGTGAAAAGATGGGCAGGGAAGTCTTGGTTAAGGACAAACATTTTTTTAAATATTCGCATAAATTTAACACTCAAAGCCCAACCCCATCAAAGACAAACTTTCAGGCTGAACAGAAATTTGGTGCCGGTTTACTTGGCAACTTGTAGCACTGAGAACATTCCCTGTTAAAGGTATTAACCCGTTCAGTGCCGAGAAAATCTGAACATGACCCAACTTTAAGAGATATAGATCCTTATGAGCTCCCGCAGTTGCGGAGCTCATGACGATCTATGCCTTTAGCTAACACCACTTTGAATCCATATTACTGGGACAGCTAGGTTCTTGGCTTAAAGCGAATACTGCAAAAACATCGTATGCATCAGTTAGCACTGGACGGGATAAACGTCGTTTCGCATAAATGGTAATACTATGTTCTGTATGTTTAACGAACTCTGTATGAACTGTAGCAGTTGAAGTAACCTTTCTAGGCCCAGACAACCTTGAAGACCTTCAGTTATACCTTTTTTAACGGCCATCACCATTGTTTGTCCGTGTGGCAAACAATTCCGTCAGGTGACTGCTACTAAGACTGAGCACAAAGCTAATTAATAACTCGCAGGCCCATCAGCCAGTCAGCAGATTATAATTGTGTCTAGCGACTGAAAGTTAGAGACAATGCAGACAAAAGTAGTTTCTTCCGGATACAGTTGTGCTGGGCTGTGATTTTGGACCTTACGACCTCTGGCCGTAAGGTCCAAAATCACAGCCCAGCACACGGTGCCTAGTCATTCGTGACTTGAGTGAGGCAGCTGTTGTAAATGCACGCGCGGGGCAATGTATTTATAATAACAGAAAAGCAAAATAATCGATACTTGCGGATACAATGACTAATACTAATAGTCGACCGGGGCCACCCTTTTATCTGCAAGAGCTGTAATCAGTAAACGTTCGGATGTAACAAATCGACAGGCGACCCACTTTTTTCTTGTTGTTGTACGCGAAATTGTTTTATAAGCGAAATAAATTGCATAGAATTAGTGCTGTCGGGAGCTCTGAAAAAAAAAGTTGTTGTGTCCGACTTTTGTTATAATTATCCGAACTTGTTACAAGTGTAGTAGACTGTATATAGATCCTTACGAATCCCTTCAACACCAGGGGGTCAATTTTCATTATTATATCCGGCCATGCGTGTTGGTAGATAACGGCAACCGTTTAATCTCAATTTGAGACAAATACGGGTAATGGTGTGTCCAGGATTGTTTTGTGGTGCTCGCACATTGAGAAAAAGAGTACGCGAGTGATGTTTCCTTACCACGGCTCGGATCCACTGGCAGGGGCGCATTACTCATTGGGGTTTCCTGCTCCTGTGGTGATGTTAACCCCTTAACTGCAAGCGGGCGCAGACTGTGTTGTTTGTCTGAAATCCGTCTGTGTTATTTCAAAGCAAAAAAAATCCGTCCAAGAAACACGGATGCAAAGTGGTGTCAGCAAGAGACATAGACCCTCATGAGCCCCCGCAGCTGCGGGGGCTCATGAGGCTCTATGTTTCTTGCAGCTGGATTGCCTTCGCTGTTTCTCGGCGGTGAAGGGGTTTTAAAAAAATCGGCTGGGCATGAGGGCGGTTATACGACACACAGACGTTTAAGTGGCCATAATATTAACACATTCTACCCCAGGACCGAAATCCCCAAATGTTGAAGTTGCCCTCTAAAGGACTGTATACAGTTATAGAGACAGATCGAGCATAATAGTTCAAACGGGGCGGTGCCAGAATAGCTTGGCGCCTATTCTGGCACCACCCTTGAACTATCATGCTCGATCCATGTTTTCCTGTGGTGTGTCGGGGCTGAATGAGTGAAAGTTCCATAATAGCTGCACTGTCCGTTCCGGAAACTCTGACTTTCCTGCTGACGTCTTCTGACAGCTGGAAATTGTTTGCCGGGGATGGATCAACTGTCACGCTTGAAATGTAAATAGTGACTACAATAATCAGCTGAATGCATTAGAGTTCTCTCGGAACGTTTACCTTGATGTGCACAGTCAACTTATTTTAATGTAAGTCCTACCATTTTAACTCATTCGCGGCCAGCCGCATCCGGATGTGTGGCATAAGCCGCGCATCCGGATGCGGCTGACCGCGAATGAGTTAAGGATGTTTTATTGTAGCACTGTCAGTAGGCTGTTGACTCAACTTTTGGGGCAACCTGCTGGGGAGGGAACATTACAGCACAAGACAACGGAAGGGTGGACAAAATCATCAGTAAGGAGGAGGGAGTGACGGGCAGGGAGGAGGAACATTTCGACTCTGTCTGCCACCGACGACTGACAGACAAGACAACAACCATACTGACTGATAACACTCATCCATTGCGAGAGGAATTTGACAGCAGACAAATTGACAGGAGTGGTAGACTGAGAATGCCCTTAATGCGTACCGGAAAGGTACAGAAAATCTTTCATCCCCAGAGCTGTCCACCTATACAATAGCTCTCTTACTAGAGACACCTGAGTTGACGTGCGCGGGTGTATGTGTGTGCATGTCTTTTATTGTTATGTGTAAACTTCATAAACTTTTAATTTGATGGAGCAGACAGTGTAATTTCCCGATTTTGTGGGGAGATTAATAAAATTATCTTGTATCTTGTATATAACAAATCGTCAGGGAACCCAATTTTTCTTGTTGCTATAATTATCCGAAATTTGTTATAAGCGAAGTAACTTACATAAAAAGGGTGCTGTCGGGACCTCTGGAAAAGTTTGGTTATATCCGACTTTTGTTTTATCCAACCCTGTTATAAGCGGAGTAGACTGTAATATACAGTAATTGATGCTCTCGTGACGTGCTGCGTTCTCAAACGCGGTATATCCGACATTACGTGTATCGAATGCGGCACATCTCGAAAGAGGCCATACTCTAGTCCTATAACAAGATTGGCTGGCGATTGGGTGCCTGATAGGCGGGGGCAGGGGATCTAACTGTTGTCTGTCCAGCGCTGTGATTCCCCTTGGTTTGAGTACTGACAATTCTGCCAGCGCTAGCCTCACCTATCTGGTTTGTGACTATAACAAGATGGGATGAACCATAACCCATAAAGTCCCTTCTATATGAGAACTGTCCTCGCTGTGAAGGGTCTCGACCTTTTGTCTTTGACCTTATTCTGATGTTGAATTATCTCCTATTGAAAAGGTTTCTCAGATCTGCCAATGCGTCAGTGAGTTCTATAAGGGGCGCAGGACATACGCGTCATTGATTTGTAAACGTCATTTGTCCTGACGTAAGTTTTAGTTTTTACGTAATTTTATATTTTACGTGATATGAGTTTCACTTTCGCTTCATAGGCTTGAGAAAACGATGACAAAACTAGAACTTCACAGTACAATTTCAGTCTTGCTATAATTTGTGTGAAAGCAGGTTGACTTTACCTAGCTACATGATATACTAAGTACAAATGTCATTTGCATGCTCTTGTAAAAGCGCGTCGATGTGTGTGTGCGTGTTAGTGCGTGCGTGCGTGCGCGCGCGCTCCAAACATCTCCAAGAGGCATAGATCCTCATTCGCCCGGAGAGCGCATGAGGATCTATTCCTCCTGGAGATGTGCGCATGTTTGCAGAGAGAGAGAGAGAGAGAGAGAGAGAGAGAGAGAGAGAGAGAGAGAGAGAGAGAGAGAGAGAGAGAATTACGTCATATTTAGAGTATTATGTCAATATCTGTGTGGTGACGGAGTTTCTCTAGAAGTAAAGGTTTTTTTTTTTTTTTTAGTGTTTTAATTCTTTTCTAAATAGCATTAATTTTTACTAAAGAAGTTGAAAGGATACAAAGCTGGCTAACGAACTCATTTAATGTCTTTCTCTAAACTAGCCAAATCCAAACGTTTAAGTAAATACGACAAAAATTACGGACTCTAATCTGGGTCAACCGACTTAATATAAACGGTTGTTTATGTCTTCAATGTGACATTCAATTACAATATGCTCGGAGGCTCTCTTTGCCACCCACTTACGAAATTATTTCGCCAAGTTTCAAGCGTGTGTGTACAAAAATATCGGAGATTCTCTTGTTTACATACATACGCACACACACACGCATACATACATACATACATACATACATACATACATACCATATCATACCATACCATACCATAAGATACCATACCATACCATACCATACCATAAGATACCATACCATACCATACCATACCATACCATACCATACCATACCATACCATACTATACCATACCATACATACATACATACATACATACATACATACGCACATCGGTTCTCTTCGCGGGAAATGTACGTTCAGCAGCGAGGTTAGCGTAACTAGACATGACGTAATTTTCATCTCGTTACTTCAATTGTTAGAGGTTTAGGCCTGCCCGCCTTTGACATCATGGACATGCTATTAAATTCGCCCCACCGCGACCCGTTCTAAAAAGTCTCTTCTATAAATAGAAGGGGCTTAAAATGCGGAAAAAAATCGGCTGAAATTTTTTTCATAAAATCTAAAATACAAGCAACTCATCTCGTGAAATTATCAATACACGCATGAGTCAAGGCAACATCTGCTCTACAATAAATAGTCTGTTTAAAACCGTATTAAAACAATCTCTTTCACTCATTGTGTCTCAGGTACGAAATTTCGTGATTTCAATGACGAGGCACCGAAAAGAGACATGTACAAATTTGACCCCAGCTGGGTTCGAACCCATGACCTTTCGGACGAGAGTCGAACGCTCTACCAACTGAGCTCCCCAGCTCCCCACCTGTAGATGGACTCATTATGATGTTTTGAAGGTATTCGCACAGCCATCGGAAAGGCATACAAATTTAGGAGTATATTTATCTTCAGCATAATCACATCACTTCAGCATAATCACCTGTTCCATAGCTGCCGCTAATGTACCGATCCAGCCAGATCCGAGATCTTCAGTTTCTGAAATCTTTGTTAATTTAACGCCAAAGAGCCCCAGCCGCCCAAGGAACCTGGATACAAAGTAAGGTCAGCAAGAGACGGAGGTCGCCATGAACCCCAGCAGTAAGGTAATCTATCTTTATCTATATCCCGTAGTCTTGCCGACCTTTGGGGCACCACTGACGACTTGGCAACCAGCTCCCTCCATTCCTCTATGTTCTCTGCCATTCTTAGCGTATCGCCCAGCTTCAGTCCTGTCCACTCTGAGATATTGTCCTCCCATCTTTTCCTCTGTCTTCCTCTCCTTCATCCTCCTTGCACAGTGCCTTGCAGGATTGTTTTGGCAAGCCCTGCTGAACGCGTGACATGCCCATACCACTTCAGTTTGCGTTTTTTCATAATAACGGATGCGGCACGTCTCGAATGAGTTGAGAGACGATGTGATGTTGAAACACAACCGTCGAACGGCGTCAAACGTCTGCCCCAGGATCTGCTCACTAGTTCTATGGCTCATTAACCCATTACATCCTGAAGCTTATTTTGTCAAGTTTGCTTATTGTCCTATGAAGGCCACATTACAGATTAGAAGAGATCAACTGTTTTAGTTCAAGGGTGGTGCCAGAATAGCTTGGTGCCTCAGTCAAATTCATTCAAGCAATGGGTGTCTCAGGATGATAAGGGTTAAACAACCACAATCTACATTTTCGAAGTGGGATTGTGAATCATAATAATAAGAGATAAACCTATACGCGTTGTGGGTTTCAGATGCTGTACATCTGTTGTGCCCTTTCTGCACGCGTGCCCACTTTTGCGTCGAAACCAAATAAACCGTGGCCATAATACCACTTGAGACGACCGCACTTTTGCGTTACCAATAAAAGAAATAAAAATATTATAGGAAAGAACGCGATCCAAAAAAAAAAAAAACAGCACAGAAAACAGTTTACGAAATTATTGAAAACGAACAAAAAATAAAGTAACCATTATTTTTCTTCTTCTTTTTTTTTTCCTTTTTTCTCTTTTTTTCGTTTTGTTTTTTGTTTGTTTTTGTTTTTTGTTGTTGTTGTTGTTGGTTTGTTTGTTTGTTTGTATGTATGTTTGTTGTTGATTGTCTAGTTTATTTGTTTGTTGTTCGTTCGTTCGTTCGTTCGTCTGTTCGTTCGTTCGTTTGTTGGTTTGTTTGTTTGTTTGTTTGTTAATGTTTGTTTGTTTGTTTGTTTGTTTGTTTGTTTGTTTGTTTGTTTGTTTGTTTGTTTTATATATATATATATGGTCGTGTTCTTCGTAAGGAAGTAGTCTTCAGGTGTTCCCGTGTGGCATTAGCAAAAAAAAAAATCTGTTTGATGTGATCCTATCGACTGCATGGCCATGATGGCGCGCAGTAATGGGGTATTCTGGAAATAAATATATGTGTAAAAAGTGGTAAGAATTGATTTGCTGACACGCCGTGAGATATATGGCCTCAGTCCCTAGTTCAGCGTTAATCCCCAATAGCCGTCTAACCGATATTTCTGACAGATGTTGTGTAGTCGATTTATTTTTCTCATTTCGTGTTTAGTCTTTGTATTTTTCATGACATTGTATTGTGCATACAGTCACAGCGTTCAACGCCAATTACATCCGGCGTCTGAGGACGTCATTTTATGGTACACGCACATTAACATGAAGGAAGACCTCTATCAGCATGAGATTGACAACACTAAATCCAGACCAAACCGGTAACGCTCAAATGTGTAAATGTGAAAAAGAAATAATAACAAAATAACATCCAACCAACCAACCAACCCACCAAGCAACCAAATCACCCCGCTCCACCCAACCAAACCCAGACAAGAAGGCAACAAACAAACAAACAAACAAACCTATTGAGTTTCAATAATGTGAGCATAAAGTGCAAGAAAATAAGGAAAGTCGGCATCCTTTACGGTACATTCGTGGTGAATTATAGCTTTTTCTCATTTAAAATTGCCAAATTGGGAAACGTACGTTGTTTCCGGTGCCCTCAGAAATTTTGTATACTACCGATAGGTCTTTGTTAGGTTTTATTGGTTATGATAGAATACCACAGTTACTCCCAACCTGATTTTGTGATGCTATGATGCATTTAGGGGCCACAGTGGCTGAATCTGCTGCCCTACCCCCATTTTACCAGTACGCAAAGTAACGCAAAATAATCATAAAAATTGCTTACGTAATAGTCCTCTGTTTAAATATTTTTTGTTGCCAGTTGTTTTTGTTTTTTTAAAGTATGCATACTGAGCATAAAAAGTTGTGATCATTTCATTAATTTCAATGTAACCCATCAATTTAATTGTAACTATTTTTAACTGGCTGGTCTGTTAGGTGATATTTTACCTAGCGTAAGGCGGGTCTAGTAAGGTCTCCCCTTTTCCTTTCATTTATTTTTATCTAGAAATGTGTAAATATGAATATGCGTAATAAAGTTTCATGGTTCCTAATAGCCAAAACAATGTTATCAAAAATACTTAGTTTCCACATGTCGACCACGAGATCTCCACTTCCACCTTCTGCAACGTTCAATCTTTTTTATGGTCGTCTTTAAATCTTATATTGTTCTGGCTGCCAATAAGTGAGCTGTCAAGAGCGGCTAGGCAGCATGTTTTCAGAGTTTGGTGTATAGGGGCGTGTCTTCTGGTCAGAACTGCCAGCAGACCGCTTCTCTGTATGGACATGTTTGGAGAATGTGCTAAGGAGACCGATTTTCTACGCCAAATTCGCATAGGGCTGTTTCCACATGACCCAGTCTCACGAGGTGAGTTCAGCAGGGTCCTTACGGTCTGTGAACATTTGTGAAAGTTGTAAAAAAATGGCAAGGCTTTTTGAGGGCCCTGGAAAGTCTGTCAATTTCAGTCCTTTTCCTTAAAGTCTGTGAAAGTTTGTAAAAAATGACAACGTACTGGCAAACTTTTGTCTACTTCTTTTTTTTTTTTCTCCCTCAATTTGTGACTATTCCCATTGCAAACGATCATGCTGACGCTTGTTGCAAGTGATCTATATTTAGCTCTGATCATAAAGTGACTGCATGGCGAACATTCTGATTGGTTGTTTACGCTTCTACCGAAGTCCGCCATTCACTAAGCGTTCTTTTATTTTGGTATCTCTTCACGCATTAGGCGCGGAAGCTTCAAATAATTGCTGATACAGAGTGATCTGATTAAAGTGTGTAAAGCTTCAGGCTTCAGTTTGGGTTTGTGAAACGTTCCTGCTTTTCTGGATGGACCCAGTCCAGAGTAATCAGTGCCGTGTAGATGAAAGATGGTGGCCTGGCTCTCCTTGTTCAGTTTGTTGATGTCATCTGCCCACGGGCTGCAGCCGCCATTCTGCTTTTGCCAATCACTTTGTTGTTGTAGTGTCTCCATTCCCAGCTAGTCCAGAATGCACTGGAATCCACTGCAGCACTATTTTGTGGACAGGGCATCCAGTCTATCTTGAAGCTTCCTGGTGAGATCAGTGGATCAAGCTGCTGCCTTACCCTAGCTAGTGCTCTGCTGCTGTGTTGAACACCTGCAGATGTACGATAGTTGGAGCTGCTGCCGCTAGCTGGTAAGGAGAGGGAGGTAGTAGTGCGGTCTGCACAACAGATGTACACGCCACTTCCTTCATTCCGCATGGAGTCTTGTGCAGACCCGCCTGTGCAGATGTGAGCACAGCTGCTGTGAGGGTAGTGTTTGTGCATAATCTCCAAGGAGATGGCTTTGTGCAGTGCCGCGACCTTTGGCAAAGAGTCCTGGAACATCGTTTATGTTGTCTAGAAGGCTCTTTCTAGATGTCCAGGTATATGAAGGGAGCTCTTCACGCATCTTTGGGCTTGGTTCCAGGACGTCAGTTTTAGCCCTTGGCAGGACCTTCAGTTGGCGGTTCAGACTTGGGCGTTTCTGACGGTTCTTGGTCTGCTCCTGTAGTCTCCAGTGCTGTCGGTGTTTAGTAAGTCTCTTCATCGTGTGTGCTGATCTGCGTTCCAGTGGCTCCAATGTCCTCCATTTCCTAAATTGGTGTGCTCTAGATGGCTCTAAGAATGTCACTGCATCATGAGAATGACCCATGTTCTGCATCTTGTCAAGTCTGGTTTTTTTGGTTTTGCAGGCAGTGTTTCATGTTGTCGATGTATATTGGTACCGCACTCCTGGTCTGACCGAGCTGGTGTTTGCTTGGGCCAGGATGCTGTAATTTGCGCCAATGTGGTCCCCTCCAGTTTCTTCATCAGAAACTTTTTTTTCGCAGCTCTAGCTTCCATGGCTTCGATGTGAGGCCTCCACGTGAATCCAGTAATTTATTTGTTGCCAGTCACGTTGGTCTGTCTGTCTTTGGTAATAGAAGGTCTCCAGGTTCAAGGTGACCTCTTCCATCTGATTGAAGGAGATGGTCTAGCTCAGTTTGAGTGGCTATCTTTTAGTCCAGCTGCTGACTATTGGCAGCATCCTGGATTCTGCAGGAACCCCACCCGGGTCTGCCCTGGGGGACTTGGGTGGGGTTAGGTATTTTTTTGTTCCCAGGGTCACCCTGGTCAGCCCCACAGGGTGGGTTTTTCTCTCTATTCTGGGGCATGTATTTCTGTCTACCCTTTGTCCATTCACCTGTATTTGTCTTTTTAAAACTCTCCCTACTGTCTGCACTGCCTGTAGCTCTTGATATTGGATGTGTGTTGCTAAATGGTCTTAGCTTTATTTAGGCCCCATGTGTTAGGTTTATTTAATGTATTAGACCGGCTGGCAACATACATTCAATGTTCTGTTTATTTTTTTTCACAAGCAGTGCAGGCACGTCCTGAGAAAGCCTTGTTGCTGTCGGGACGTTAAGCAATGTACAATCAATGGATTCTGCAGGATGCTATTTCTTATGTTCTGCTGCACTCCACACTGCAAAGTCATCTGCATGGAGGATGTTCGAGACGAACCTTGGTACTGATGTCATTAATGTAGACCAAGAACAGCATCAGACACAACATCTCCCTGAGATACACCTTCCCCGAGTTTGACAAGACTGCTGAATGTTCAGACGGTAGATGATTCGGCGGCTGCCCCTGTTAAACATGCCTTAACTAAAAAGAATTACAATTAAATTGATGGGTCGCATTGAAATTAATGAAATGACCACAAAGTGTTGAGCTCCATATGCATACTTTGTTAGGAAAACTGGCAATAAAAATATTTAAACAGAGGAGTATGACATAAGCAATTGCTATGATCATTTTGCGTTCCTTTGCGTACTGGTAAAATGGGGGTAGTGCAGCAGATTTAACCACTGTGGCCCCGAAATAAATCACAAAATCAGGTTGGGAGTAAATGCGGTACTCTATCCTAACCAATAAAACCTAAACACGACCTATCAGTTGTATACAGAATTTCTGAGGGCATCGGAAACCACGTACGTTTTCCAATTCGGCAATTTTAAATGGGAAAAAGCTATCATTCACCATAAATGTACCGTAAAGGATGCCGACTTTCCTTATTTTCTTGCGCTTTATGCTCACATTATTGAAACTTAATAGGTAAAGAGAGGTCAAAATGAAATGGAATAACTTTAGCATTTTTTTCTAATTAATTTTGTGTATTTTTACAACTTGGGGTTAAGGATACAAAATCAACCACTGTGGCACTCACAGTGATCGCAGCATCACCCAGTCAGGTTAATAATAATTGTGAAATCCTGTTTTAATGATGTATGCCTGAAAATGGACTGCCAGTGCTATAGAAAATATCTGAAGACATCTGACACATTATTTTTGTCTTTTTTTTTTTTGCGATTTCGCGGAAATGGCCATTTACTGGGTGCACAACTAGCTTCACTGTGAGCCAGAGATTCAATATTTTTTCATTCTGTTTTTGCAGAGGATGCAGTAGGTGTGCTGTAACATAATATTGCCTGATTTGGGCTTCTGGAATGAATTCTGATTTATTTAGAGGAAAATGTTTCTCAACCTCATTTTAGCATCCGCGAAGAGTGTGAATGGGGGTACCTTTGCGCCATCGGCTATATCTCTGGTGTGTTCCTAAGGATTTTCGGGGAACATGGCTTAAACATCTCAAGACATTCTAAGGTACTTTGAAATCCATCTTATTGAGTACTGAGGGGGGGGGGGGGTGCATGAAAGACCGGGTTAGCTTATGGACTAACACACAGATCATGAATACGCCGTCCTCGGCGCAGGCGTAAGTAGTAAATTTGTTCTAAATAGCCGAAAACACGAACAGCAACTCTCATCTGACACACGCGTGTATTGGTCTGCGAATTTGGACCTTACGGGTCCACTGAGCCGCCAAGTCCAAAATCTCACACCAGCGCAAAGCCGTAATGGCCAGAATCACAGATCAGCTTTGCAGCCGTAAGATCGCAAATCACAGACCAGTCCATATTTTCGAGGTCGTTCTAAAATGTCAACGCACACCATGGGGGGGCCCTACGATTGGTGCAATAACATGGTTATTGCGTCTCGCGTCGCCGATTATTGGATCGTAGTCCCAGAAGCCACGAGGAGCGAAAGGGTTCCACCTGCAAGTGACATAGATTCTCATGAGTCCACGCAAGTTGCGAGGACTCATGAGAATCTATGTCTCTTGCTGGTCTCGTTTGAATCAATGGCGGGAGGAGGCCATCGGGCATTGATACTATCAGTAGACGGTGTAGACGGTAAGGTTTTTGGTACGCAATGTAGATATTTATGAACATTTTTATTTGCCTTTAACAATTTGTCTGAAATGTTGGTGTTCAGCCTGCTTTAACTCCTTCGCTTCCGAAAAAGGTGAACACGATCCATCTGCGAGAGCCTCTCGCCACTTGCCATGTCTCTTGCGGACACCACTGTGTTCCTTGGAATCTGGGACCATTTGCATGGTTAATCTTAGTCCTGCGACAGCCGCTAAGCAAATGCTCCGCTGTAGCAGAGTACCTTGCTTAGTGGCTGGCGCAGGACTATGTTCCCTCATGCAACTGATCCCTCGCACTGAATCAACAAAGATTTCAGACACGCAATTTGCGACCGCTGGTAGTGAAGGGGTTAACATTTTTTCTAGAACGTTGGTGTTCAACATGCCTAAGATCCTCTCACGCATTTTGTATTCCCTAGCAATCTGCCTTCAAAATTACTACTGCGGCCACAGCCAGGCAATTAAGGGGTTAACAATTGGTCTGGGAAGCTGGTGTTCAACAGGCCTAAAATCTTCTCTTGCGTTCTATTCCCCAGCAATCTTCCGCCAGCACATATACTTACAAGTACTAGAGTCAGACCAGTAATGGCATATGTTCTAACGGCGATGTCAGCCAGAACTGGCTGTGCTTATCGCGATCACAAGGTCTGCATGCAAGCTGACGTACGTCAGGGATGATGCATCGGCAGTGCTGGATTAGCTAGCATTCGGCTTCCCAAGGCGCAAAAGGTCATCAGGGTTGACGTCGGCCTGCAGTCGGCCCTGTTGACCTTTGCTTCCTGCGTTCTGACTTTGGTCAGTAGCCGCGGTGTCAGAATGGACGTTGTCCCTAAATTAGAAGTCGCTATAGTTTAAACATTGCATGGACTTCATGCAATCATTCAACATACTGGCGTCATCCAGCCCGCGCCTTCTATGAGAAGTGTAGAATCCCATGGTCTTTCCTCGACCTTTCCAAACATTTTCCAAGAAATAGGTGATGCCGCCTCAGTCAGATACGGACATTACAAGACCGACCTTTGTCAGGAGACTTATCTGCACATAGGTGCAGTGTTTTCTTCAGTGTTCCTGAAGGGAGGTCGGAATCCATCATGTCATGCACTGCTATGTGAGCTATCGGGGACGCTAATAGACTTGGTAATTGACTGAATAGTTATTATATCTGTGGACACTACGTACCTGTCAAGTTGCGGTAAAAAGAGCTTTCATTTTGTTTCTGCCTCAGACCCCTCTTAACCCGTAGATTGCTTCCATTACAGGCAAAACCATGCATTAGGCAGTCATTCAACTAGCCATATCCATCTGCAAGCGACATACATTCTCATGAGTCCCTGCAGATGCAGGGACATGCGAATTTATGCCTCTTGCTGGCAGAGCTTGGCCTGATTTACATCCATACTTTGATAAATCGTTCTGATTTAGTTCTGTAGCTGCAGAGGGGAAATGGAAACAACTACACAGTTGTAAGGCCGCTAAAGTGTTTTCCTTTCGTCTGATCAGCAGTAATGAGGGGCGTCACGCCAAACAGCTTCTTAAAACAACAGAGATTTCTATAACGTGGGTGTCTGGTTGGGACTTGGGTATTAAGCGCGGTTAGTTGCAGTACAATGACCGGACTTATTGAATGGTTTGAAAGTTACGGTAAATTCTGTGTTTTCCTAAATTCCTAAATGGTTTGACCGTGTAGCAGTTCAAGAATTTTGCCTCGGTGGGTCTCTGGGCTCAGAAAGGCCCATAGGCGTTCCACTCCATCCATCACTGAGAAGTGTCTCCAGAGTTCTGTGAATATCAAGACAGTGCCTGAAGGAAACGAGCGGCGGTTTGTCCAAGTTGTGGCCAGACTCGGGCATCCATCAGACTTTATCACGCAAACACTATCCCAGTGCACACAAGGTCATTGGGCCGACGTCGCAGCACCACCATAAAATGTAATGTCCTATCATCCCTACAGCCTGAAAAATGCGGATGTAGGTGAGTCCAGCAAAATGCATAGATTCTCATGAGGCCCCCGCACCTGCGGGAGGCTCGTGAGAATATATCATGCTTCTTGTCACTCAGTGACAGGGTATACAAACTTTAATTTAAACAACAAACTCTGAGTAAACGTATGGTAAACGCTAGGTCGCCCAGGGATCTCTGAACAGTGTGACCAGAAGCAATCCAATGCGCAAAAGGCCATAGTGCCGACGGCGGCCCTTTGGCCTTTGCGCACTGGGAAATGCGTTCCGTTGGGCAAGGAGCCGTCTGATAGGAAGTGAACATCTCCCCTCCTCTCCCCCTCTCTGGGGGATTGGAGACACATTTTTTTCGGAAGTCTATCACCTAAGAAGACGAAAAATAGGTTTTTGCCCAAAAATTACCGTATTGAATATAGGAGAACATATACTATGGTCATATTTTCCTTTTTTGAGCCCTATATTTTGCTTTTGGAGTAGAGTTGGTGTTAACGATGCTGTTCCCGTAAAAAAAAGTACGCAGAACTAAATGACTGGTATCTTTGGAAACAGAACACATTTACCTACCTTTTACAATGATTCAATGTCTAAAAAGCAAATGGTGACGTCATCGCGGTGCCATCTTTTTTACTTTTCATTATCCTCAAAACAGCATTCTTGCCAGACGAATAGGTGTCCAATCTTTCACATACTATGATGAAGATGAAAACATACATAAAAATGTTATGATATATCAATGGAAACGTAAGTGACTTCGACTGGCGACCTTGAAAGGTGTTATTTAAAGTCAAGGTCAACTAAAGTTGCACTTTATGACCCAAAAAAACATATTTTTTAAAATGTGATAACAAAAAAATTACTAAAAGTGATAACATGTAAGGAATTGCTATGAATAGTTGATAAATGATTAGACGTGACCTTCACGAAGTCAAGGTCGTAGTTTTCGAGGAGTTTGTAAGAATATTCAGTTTACCCTAGGGGCCAAACATTCGCTATGATGTTAGGAAGATATGCTCACAACACGTAAAGGATCTCTTACTACTGTCATATTCTGTTGAGTTGAGATTATCAGAAACATAGTATAGATAACCTTTATAGTTAAGGTCAAGGTCACAATATGTTAAATTGTGCATTTAATCTCATAAGTTTACAGCTCCATGGTCCTGAAATTCTCTCTCTCTCTCTCTCTCTCTCTCTCTCTCTCTCTCTCTCTCTCTCTCTCTCTCTCTCTCTCTCTCTCTCTCTCTCTCTCTCCCCCCCTCCCCCCGCTCTCTCTCTCTCTCTCTCTCTCTCTCTCTCTCTCTCTCTCTCTCTCTCTCTCTCTCTCTCTCTCTCTCTCTCTCTCTCTCTCTCTCTTTTAATATTCCTTGCATTGCTGTACATGAAGTGGGCAGACTTATCTCTAGTCTCAAGAACAAAAAGTCAGCTGGCATTGATGGTATCAATGGTTTTATCCTCGAACTTTCTCTTCCAGACATTGTGGAAAGCTTAACCTATATTTACAACCTATGTATTCAAAATAATATTTTTTCCGGCGGCTTTCAAAAAATCTAAAGTAGTACCTATACCTAAAACAAAAGACACATCTGATCCAAATAATTTTCGGCCTATATCCATATTATCTATTCTATCTAAGCCTATTGAGAAACATGTACACAAACATCTTCTCGAATTCCTGGAAGAAAAGTCGCTCCTGAATAAATATCAATCTGGTTTTCGCCCTAAACATTCGTGTCACACTGCCTTGGTTCATATGATTGACACTTGGCTGCTCAACATCAACAGAAACAAAATGTCTGGTGCTGTCTTTCTAGACCTAAAAAAAGCGTTCGATCTTATAAACCACGAAATTGTATTAGAGAAACTAGACTGCTACTTTAACAATAACAGCCCAGGGACTCTCTCATTCTTTCGTTCATATATCATAGGGAGAATTCAAACTGTATACATCAATGCTACCTTCTCTTCTGAAAAACGTTTTGAGTATGGTGTGCCCCAAGGATTCATACTAGGACCGTTACTTTTCTTTTTGTTTATAAATGATCTTCCACTTCATATTTCCAATCCAAATACCGAATGTGACATGTTTGCCGATGATTCAACTCTTCACGCTGGAGGGAAAACTGTACCTGAAATATCAAGCAATCTTCAGCTTAGTCTTCAGGAGGTCTCACTGTGGTGCAAAAATAATCAAATGCTTGTAAATCCATCCAAAACGAAAAGCATGCTAATCACAACACGCCAAAAGCATCAGCTCCGCCCCCATTCACTTAACCTCTCTTTTGATTCAGTTCCCATTGAGCAAGTCAAGGAATATCGCCTCCTCGGGGTAATTGTTGATGACCAACTGTGCTGGTTGCCCCATCTAACACAACTAGGGAAAACATTATCAAAGAAGCTATTTCTACTGTCAAGATTAAAATCTATCATCATCTATCATCTAGACACGAAAGCTATTTTTCATCTCCTACATTAAACCTCACATTGACTACGCATCTACTATTTGGGACGGCTGTAGTAAGGCTAACCTAAAGCGGATTAATTCTCTATACAATCGCGCAGTTAAACTGATCTTCCCAATCCCCTCTCTAACTTTGGAGGAAAAGCTTCAGGCAACAGGGCTCCTTCCTTTACATCATCACCTTACGTTTAATAAGTGCGTACTTATGCACAAAGCACTGAACGGGAAAGCCCCCCTCTACCTGGCTAAGCTTTTCGCTGAGAGCGAAAGAGTTTACAGCACTTTGAGGAACAGTCTCGTCATTGAACGGCCCAAAATTGACTTGTTTAAATCCAGCCTTTCTTACGCGGGTGCCTATTTATGGAACTCACTTCCTCCACATATACAGCAAACGAGACATCGTCCATTGTTTAGGACGAAAGCTTTTAAATGCATCTCTGAGCAAACTTGAAAGAAACGTAGATAATATGTCCAAAAGAGTCATGTCAATGATTTCCTGTGGTCCTCCGTTTTGCACTTGTTAGCTTTTACATAATATCTCTCTTTATCGTGGTGTTTTGGCTGCTTACTAAATTCCTACACATGAGTAGCTGTATCATAAGTGTGCAGTCGCTTTCTATAAACACACTTTACATCGCACCCCCCCCCCCCCCACAAGACCCTGTCATTTTGCTGTGTGTGTATGTAATCTTCAGCAACTTTGTAACTTGTATCGGAATGTAACACAAGTGACCTGAAGGACAAACATGAAAAGAGGCCCGTGCGCCTATTGTTTCCATCTTGAGAAATAAAGTATCATTCATTCATTCATTCATTCATTCATTCATTCATTCTCTCTCTCTCTCTCTCTCTCTCTCTCTCTCTCTCTCTCTCTCTCTCTCTCTCTCTCTCTCTCTCTCTCTCTCTCTCTCTCTCTCTCTCTCTCTCTCTCTCTCTCTCCCCACACACACACACACACACACACACACACACACACACACACACACACACACACACACAAAGATAAATGTGGGAGTGGGGAAGGGGGGTTCCAGGGGTTGGGCTCTCCACCCACCACCCCCCCCCCCCCCCCTCGAAACCAAATATTTTTTAAAACGCTTTAACAAAGTCACTTTATGGGGAGTTCAGAACCATCCCCCTCCCCCCGGCCCCTCCCTGTCCCCTGTATATTCTGATTAAAAATGCTGATGCTATGGACTTGTTTGTTAACCTGGCCAAGTCAAACATTGTTGTCTTTCGAAAAGCAGGGTACTTGGCACGCAGAGGGAAGTGGCTTATTAAAGGTAAACAAGTGTCAGTAGTTAATGCTTATACATATCTAGGATTGTATTTTTCTACCCGATTATCATTTTCCAGAGCTTTTGGTGATATCTGTACTGGAGCACGGAGGGGCACTATAGAAATATTTAAGATCTTGTGAAAGACTGGGGACTTTTCCCCAACCATATTTTCAACCTTATTGATTGTCAGATTAAGCTCATATTGTTGTACGCTTCAGAGGTATGGGGTCTGTACAGGCATGAAGAGATTGAGAAATTACATCTCTTTGCACTCAAAAAGCTGCTTAATGTAAGTCCACGTACACCAAATGACCTTGTTTATGGCGAAACCTGTAGGTATCCACTGTACATCTATGCCAGGGTTAGCGGTCTAAGGTATTGGTTTCGTCTGTTACACATGGAGCCTCACAGACTTCCTTCTAAAGCGTACACAAAATAGTGGAAAAGACTGTTGGGTTACGTGTTCGTGATGAACTGCACCGGTATGGTTTTGGTTTTGTATGGGAATCAATGTGTTAGCAATGTTGACAGGTTTTTGCTAGAATACAAACAAAGATTGATTGATTCGTTTGGTCAGGTCTGGCACAGTCACTTGGCAGACAGTCCACGGTTCAATGTGTATAAGCATTTTAAATCATCATTATATTTAGAAACCTACTTCTTTGATATCCACAATAAACATTTACGGGATCTTCTTATACGTTTTAGAATTGGGGCTTCAGAAATTAATACGCACAAATTCAGATATGCTAGTGATACCAATTTGGCCTTTACCTGTTCACTATGCAATTGCTTATGCGTGGACGAAATACATTTTCTGTTTCATTGCAGATCACTTGAAGACTTCAGACAAAAGTTTATTCCTTCTAAATACACTCTTTATGCCAATTATGGTTCCCTTAGTCGTCTGCTTAATGACAGAGAGTCGGTGCAGAATGTTTCCCGATTAATATATTACTGTTTAAAAAACCGCCGTGAGGTCCGCTGATATTCGTGTAGCTCACGGACTTGCCAACACCGCCCTATTTTGAAAAACGCAGCAGGCCCAAGAATGAACTTGCTTCGTTTTTCACGACGTGGCAAGACAAACGCGTGGAATATGTGCACGCCTTATTTGCATTTTGTAAATTTTTTGTTGTACGTTTTGCCGGAGTTTTCATGTGATGGACCGATGGCCTAAACAATAAAACGATTGATATCCACAATAAACATCTCTCTCTCTCTCTCTCTCTCTCTCTCTCTCTCTCTCTCTCTCTCTCTCTCTCTCTCTCTCTCTCTCTCTCTCTCTCTCTCTCTCTCTCTCTCTCTCCACACACACACACACACAGATAAATGGGGGGGGGAGGTTGGGCTCCCCCCCCCCTCCAAACCGAATATTCTTTAATAAAACGCTATAACAAAGTCACTTTATGGGGAGTTTGGAACCGCGCCACCCTCCACCTCCCTGTTCCGTGTGCAGTGAGAGTACCGACACACGTGCCCCCACCCCATTCCATCTCCCTTATTGTTTGATATTTTGGCGACTGGTGAAAGTTTTCGGCCAATGAAAGTAAGGTGTAGCGTCAGGAGGCCTTTTGTGCCAGTTTGAAAGTTCCCAACAAAAAGTTGGACCCCCCCCCCCTGAGGTAACTGTTCCGCCCCTGGTGTGTGTGTGGGGGGGGGGGGGGTCAAACGCCCAAATAGCACACACAGGTGTTTTAATGGGGAAAATGTTAACAATCTACGATACCGTACACACTGAATATCAAAGAGCGCTATAGTTTAAGGCGCTCCTGACTAAGACCGTCACAAGCGTTGTCTCATGCATATGGCTGTTTGGGCTTACTGGACGGTCTGCTCGGCCGTTGGCCCACCACTTGGGATATTTGAAAAAAGTGCTAAATGCCTTTTAGCACAGCAATAGTACTGTTTTTACCGACAGCGTTTGGTTAGGTTAGTTCGGGGTTTAGTGTCCAGGGCACCGAAGTGATAGTGGACGGCCCTGACAGGCGGGTTTATGGGGGACAGAGAAATCTATTTCCTATGGAATACGACCTGAACACTGAGCAATTCAGACCCACTGCAACTGTGGCACTTTGATTTACCAGGACCTTTCAACGGACATGCTATGGAACAGCGACAGCGTCTGAGTGATTATTTCTTTTTATATCTGACCAGTCTTGGATTGTGCTGTCTGTCTGCCACACTATTATATTTTTATTAGGATCATAGAAAGCTCAGTTCACTACTGACATAGTCTAGGAGTAAAATTCGGAATACAACTGGGCAAGGTAGGCATTTTATGTGTTGCCCCTCATGAGCATAAGAGAAACCCGGCTGCTGTTTCGATTCCACATGCCCACATTTTAATCGCAAACCCTACCTCGACCACCCATTCTTTAACAGCACCGACATACCGACTCAGTCACCGACATACACATGCGTACGCTCGCACCGTGGCACTCACACACACACACACACACACACACACCGACACACACACACACACACACACACACACATACACTCACACACACACACACACACACACACACACCAGGGGAAGATCTGCGGGGGGGGGGGGGGGGGAAGGGAGGTGGGCTCCAGAGGTTCGGGAACCCCCCCCCCCCCCTCCAAACCCAAAATTCTGTAAAATGATATAACAAAGTCCCTTTCTGGGGTGCTTGGAACGCCCCCCCCCCCCACCCCCACCCCCGCCCTCCGTTGTATGATATTTGGCGAATGGTGAGAGTGGAGAGTCTTAACATGCATGCGTCATCTTCCCCGCCCACCGCCCCCCCCCCCCCCCACCCCTTCGATTTTTCGGCGCCTGGAAGCAAGGTCTAGTGTCGGGGAGGCCTTTTGTGTCAGGCTGAAGGTACCAAACAAAAACTTAGAACCTCCCCCCCCCTCCCCCCCCCACTCCCACCCCACACCCCCGTTATTGCATTGGAACTGGTACTAGAATCCCCTCATTCATCCCCGGTTTGTCACAGTTCATATTACTGGCCCCTAATAGTCTATACACTAATTCTTTCATTTTATTCCGATTTGGGCAGCACAGTTGTCGTGAGACATAATTGTAGCCTCAAATTAATTAGAAACATAATGTAAGCTGTGTGTGTGTGTGTGTGTGTGTGTGTGTGTGTGTGTGTGTGTGTGTGTGTGTGTGTGTGTGTGTGTGTGTGTGTGTGTGTGTGTGTGTGTATTATTTCTCCTTGCAGCCTCCCCCCCCCCCCCCAATTCTCACCCACCTGCCTCCATTTTATAAATTTATGCCCAGCTCAGACGTAGTACTCACAATCTTAGCATAAACTGACCAGTTTCCACCACACTTCAAAGCCTGATAAATTACAAGAACTTTGGCTATAAAAATTCGTATTCTGGAAACGTAGTGAAAATCCATCTACTTTAAGCCGTCACTGTACTATTATATGACGTCACCAAATTTTACAAACTGCGCAAATATGAAGTACACATATATTACTGGAAGTGTTTTAGTATATAAAAAGTCATTTGTGTGCGTGTATTTCCACTAATCATGGAAGAAGTTCATCAGAACACCGTGGCAGGAGGAAACAGAGGCAAATCAATGTGCTTATTACAGACAGGTCAAATACATTGCCTAGTGCATTCTCTACAGAAGTTCCTACCCCTTCCCATGCTGTGGTTATCAGTCAGGTGCTTCAATCCGGACCTAATGGCCATTCCGCACGTCCCACCAGAAAGCATGCGAGCCTCTTCCCTGTGATCTCCCCCCGCCCTCACATGATTTTCGCGGCTCATAGAGGTGGGTGCAGCTTCTACAATTTGATTCATGTTCCCATCACTAATCCTGAGCGCTCAGAATCTACTGCATCGGGTATGTTGAAGTGTGTCTGCTTCAATTCACAATCATGTCGTAACAAGACCGATGAAATTAGAGAACTGATTGCAGATGATGAAATTGACATTGCATTTATCACAGTCTTGGTTGTTAGAACATGGCGACGAGGCACTGCTGGTTGATATGACGCCACCTACACACAAGACCATGTCTTTTCCGCGCATTGGGCGCCGCGGCGGCGGCTTAGCAGTGGTCTTTGCCAAGCGTCTTGATGAATGCATTATCTTCCACAAGCTCAGTTTCAGTTCTTTTGAAGCGTGTGAAGTCAGGTTTGCTCACAAAAACTCCTCATTTGTTTGTGTCTGTCTCTATCGTCCTCCACCTAGCAGGAAAAACAACTCTAATGACGCTTCTTTTCTGCATGACTTCTCAGACCTGTTGTCCTCATACAATGACCAATCACAAAACCTGGTCATAACTGGCGACTTTAATACACACTTTGAAGTGCCGTCTAACACCACTGCTGGGCGTCTTCAAACGATCTTTAACAACTCATAAGTCAACCGACTCACAAATGCGGACATACGCTTGACCTACTTATTGTACGAGATGATGACAAACTTCTTCAGTCATTCCATGTCACTGATCTTGCTCTTTCCGATCACAGTGCCATCTTCTTTGATCTTTTTTGTTTCCAGCCCAAATCCCGCAAGCGCGTGGTTATTTCCCGCAATGTAAAAGGAATGGATCTTAATCAATTCCACACGTCCGTGTGTGCTGCCGCTGCAGAGTTAGATTCCTCACCAGACACAGTTTTACTGGAGGACTACAACAGGTCGCTGCAGCGTATCCTGGACACACACGCTCCTCTAACATCCAGACGTGTCACTGACCGCCCCTCAGCTCCTTGGATGACAGGCAAGGTCAAGGACACTAAGAGAGAGCTCCGCCAGTTTGAGCGGTGTTGGCGGTCTAGCAAATTGACCATTCACCGACAGTTGTTTGTGCAGAAGCGCAATTGCCTAAAATCCCTCCAGCGCAACGCCAAGCGTCAGCACTTCTGTTCCCGCCTGCAGGCCTGCTCTAGCACCAAAACCTTGTTCAGTGTGTCTGATGAACTCCTCGGGGTACGCAAGGACATTTCTTTACCCTCCGCCGTACCAGCTTCGGATCTCGCAGACGCTTTCTGTCAGTTCTTTGACAAAAAGATTGAGGACATCCGGCGTGAACTGGATGCTTCTGACGATACTTCTGAGATCACTAGCTATCACGGTCCACAACTTGCAGAATTTCAGCCTGTGTCCGAGGACTTTGTCCGTGACATTATTGCACATGCTCCTCTCAAATGTTGCTCTCTGGATCCTCTTCCAGCTAGCCTTTTCAAATCATGTAAAGCTGACCTGATTCCAGTCATCATCAGAATCATGAATGTGCCACTACAGACTGGTGTAGTGCCTGAATATTTCAAACAAGCAGTTGTGACACCTTTGCTGAAGAAACCTGGTCTCAACAAAGAATGTTTTAATAACTATCGGCCCATCTCCAATCTCCCTTTCTTATCAAAGCTATTAGAACGCATTGTTCTGTCTCAGCTCCAAAACCATCTCATTTCCAACAACCTCCTAGAAACGTTTCAGTCAGCTTACAGAAAACAGCACAGCACAGAAACTGCTCTCCTGCATGTTACAAACAGCCTTCTGTGCAATGCTGACAACAAACTGGTTTCCATTCTTTGCCTCCATGACCTCTCGGCTGCATTTGATACGATTGACCATACTGTACTTCTAGAGAGACTTAACACAGCCTATGGCATCTCCGGCAAAACACTTAGCTGGTTTTCCTCGTATCTGCGTGGGCGTACTCAGAAGGTTGTTGTCAATCAATCAGAGTCGCAGCCCCTCATGCTGAGATACGGTGTCCCCCAAGGATCCGTCCTTGGGCCCGTCCTTTTCAGCCTTTACACCCAATCCCTGTCTGACGTCATCACCCGACATGCCTGTGAATTTCACAAGTATGCCGACGACACCCAGCTCCACAAAGGTGCTTCTCCATCTAATTTTCCTGCTCTTGTGAAAGAGATTGAACTTTGTATTTCCTCTGTGAAAAAATGGATGCTGTGCAACAAACTGAAGCTGAACGACGGCAAGACTGAATCACTTTGCGCTGGTTCCGACCACTCCCTTGTCAGGTCCCACCAGGGGCCTCCCTCGTGGTTGGCGACAGTGAAATAACTTTTTAGCCAGTCTGTACGTAATCTGGGAGTTCAGTTCGACTGCAGTATGTCCATGCACGATCACATTACTAATGTGTGCAGGACGGCGAACTTCCAGCTGCGAAGAATCAGCTCCATTAGACCATTCATCACCCGGTCCGCTACTGTTCAACTTATTTGCTCCCTTGTTCTTAGCCGCTTAGACTATTGTAACTCCCTCCTGGCAGGTGTCCCCCAGAAAGAACTCTCCCGTCTGCAGACAGTCCTCAACAATGCTGCCAGACTTGTTTTTGGCAAATCTAAAATGGACCATGTAACCCCCCTACTTCAGGAATTGCACTGGCTACCCATTCAGTTTAGAGTCGAGTACAAGATTGCGGTCCTGGCTTTTCGCTGCTTTGATGGATCCCTACCGCCATACCTCTCATCCCTCCTCAACATCTATCAGCCCTCCCGTTCCCTTCGTTCCTGCTCTGAGAAGCGTTTCCGTGTCCCCAGCTTTTCCACTAAGCGGTTTGGCTGCCGGACATTCCAGTATCAAGCCCCTGTTGTCTGGAACTCACTTCCCCTACACCTCCGGAATGCTGAAAACATTGACGTCTTTAAGACCCAACTTAAAACCTACTTCTTTCAGCTTGCGTACCATTAATCCACAGATTGTGTGTGCGTGTGTGATGATGATGGTTTGGTCTGCATACATATGGTTTTGTTATGTGTGTTTTAGTTGTATGTGCGTGCGTAGATTAGAAGTGCATAGATTAGACTTTTTTTAAAGGTAGTGAGATTCTGCATATATACATTTTTTGTAACGCGCTTAGAGCCCACTGCTCCTGGGGATTCAGTGCGATATAAATGCTCTTTATTATTATTATTTTATTATTATTACCTGAAAAATGGTGCCATATTCATAGGTTCCAAATATGGAATGCTGTGACGTCATCGCGTTTTAAAAAGAATATAATAAAGTTTATTTTTTCTGAATGCCCGATAAAGGACGAACACGCCGATACCAAATAAAAAGTATTTTCCTGTAGTTATCATAGTTTTACTGTCCATCTAGTACCCCTACCCCGAAAATTATGATCCTTTTGGGTTCAGTCAAGCTCTGTGGTATCTTCGATACGGTGTTTATTTTGGGCAAACACCTAGGAAGCTACGTGTTTTTGGATAGACTTTCAGAAAAACATAGTCTCCGACCCCCCGCAGGGGGGGGGGGATGGGAGGGGGGGTCTACGGAGGGCCAAAGGTCTAAAACTGGAACTATGCAAAACCACATGTGGTGGGGATTTCGTTTTTCCCTATCCAGTTTATTGCACCTTTTTGTGAGACTTCGTGTGTGTATTTCCCTAGGACACATTACACACAGATGAATACCCAGCAGATATCTCCAGGATCCGCTTGTGGTAGGTATCTCAAAGGCTGGTGTACATTTGATTCAAACGCGTATCCGGAAGTGGTAATTAAATGAGTAAAAGATTAGTCACTGTGCTGGGGATTTCGCCACTTAGGTAGACTCCCGTTGTTCGTGGAATTGAATGTAATAATAATAATAATAATAATAATAATAATAATAATAATAATAATAATAATAATAATAATAATAATAATAATAATAAAGAGCATTTATATCGCGCTAAAACCCCAGCAGCAGTGGGCTCCAAGCGCCACAGTATCATGCTTGCTTGCCAAATTTATCTCTATGTTACAAAGATAGAGAAGGGTACCATGCGGTCTTTCAGTCAACCCCGCCGTGAGATGGCCTTAGTCGCCTGCTCGGCGTTAAACCCAAATAACTAACTAACTCTTTCAGTCAACCATGCAAAAAGAAACAGTGAACAGTAACCCAGACACAAAGGCCATCGGGTCGACGTCGGCCCGATGGCCTCTTGCGCATCGGGAACTCGGAAACTCTAAACGGCGAGGATCGGTGAAAAGGCGCGGATAGGACACCGACGGTCAATCAGTCCTGCGAACTGGAACCTGCCCCTTTAACCTCCCGGCCGCGGTCAAGGGACTGTTACGATTGTGGTTGTGTTATCCTGTGAGAGCGTACATGTGTTATTCGTAGGTAACGATATGTTGTTTATTTGAGCTATCACGGTTATGATTTCGTGCCTTTTTAGTAAGTTTTTCTTTTGTTCGTGAGTAGAGCCGTTTTCGTTTTGTTGTGTTTAGTCCGGTGCGTTGTAGAAGGGTCGCACTGTCTAAGTGTCACGTCGGTTAGGTGACATCGCAACATTTTTCGCTACTTTTTGTTTTCCTGTGTGCGTGTATCGAGCAGCCTTTATTTCGTTTGGTGAATGTTCTCGAACCTTTTTGAGCTATCATAGATAGGGATACCATACTTTTATGTGTCTTTATTATATGCTAGAATTTAGAGCTGAAGTGAACAGCCGTATTTTTGTAGCCTGTTATATTGTTTCTAGAAAATTCATGTTAATGAGTTTCGGCTGCGCGTTTCGTTCTGGTTGTTTGAGTTCATGATTTCCGTAGAAGATTCTAGATTTTGATAGTGTATATAAGGAGGGCGCTGGGAAAGCCCGTGAGTACATTGTCTTGCTTTGTCAGTTGTAGAGATACGCAGTTTATTGCGAGAGACGCTGTGTATGAGAAACTTTGAGTCGTAGTGAGGACATCGCAGAAGAGACTTTGTATTCAGTAGTTTGTGCATTTGAAAGTGCATTATTGTGTGGATATCGCATCGCTGATTTAAATATTGTTGGAACTGTTACTCCAGTTTTGTCTACATCCTTAAGCCACGGTTGACGGATTGCAGCTGAATGAGGTCTATTTAAAATAACTCTACGTGCGTGTGTGTCTGGTGTGTTTATCATACTTCGACTACAACTCCACCACGTAACATTTTGGCGACCCCGTCGAGATCTCTTCAGTTGGTTCAGTGGAAAGGGTAGCAGGAGAAAACAGCCAGCAGTGAAAAGCAGAGATGGCGACATCGGAATTGGAGACATTCCTGAAAATTGGAAAGGAATGTGGACTCGAAGGAGCTCAACTCCTCGAGTTTGTAAAGGAGAGAGAAGAGAAAGAAGAAAAGAAACGAGAGAAAGAAAAAAAAGGAGAGATTGGAGAGAGAAGAAAAAGAAGAAAAGAAACGAGAGAAAGAAGAAAAGGAGAGACTGGAAAGAGAAGAAAGAGCCAAAGAACGTGAAATCAGGAGACTCGAAATCCAAGCAGAAGAAGCAGAGAAACAGCGAAGAGAGGCAGAGAAACAACGAGAAGAGGAGAGAGAAGAAGCGGAGAGGCAGCGTCAACACGAAATTCATCTAAAGCAGATGGAGATTGAGGCACAGAGCCAGAGAACTAATGAAGTAACAGCATTAGCGAGCAGAGAACAAACAGCCCGTGCGCCAAAACTTCCACCTTTCATTGAAAATTCAGATAAAATGGATGCTTATCTGGAGCGATTCGAGCACTTCGCAATTAGCAACAATTGGAAACAGGAGACTTGGGCTATTAAACTAAGCGCACTTCTAACTGGCAAAGCGCTTGAATTTTACACCCGCTTACCAAGAGAAGAAGCCGAAGATTATACTCAGTTCAAAGCCGCCCTGTTGAGACAGTACGACTTCACTGAAGAAGGTTACAGGCGACGATTTCGGAACTGCAAGCCTGAAGAAGGAAAAACACCCGGCCTATTCATTGAGAGAATCAGAAGCTACCTGGAGAAATGGATAGAGCTGGCTGGCCTAAACAGAGAGTATAAAGACCTGTGCGACCTCATCATCAAAGAACAAGTTTTCAGCGCATGTTCTAAGGACCTGGCCGCCCACCTTAGAGAGCAAAAAGACCAGTCACTAAAGGCCCTGGCCGACTTCGCTCAAAGGTACCTTGACGCTCACAACATGAAGTTCGGGTCCAGTAAGCCACAGCGTGTGTCTACACCAGCAGAGGAAATCTACAATATCAGAGACACCCCGAGATACAAGCCGGTGGAGAGCCTGACATGTTTTCTCTGTGGAAAGAAAGGTCACAAAGCGATACGGTGTCCTTCTAAAGATGTTTCCCGAGGCGACAACATCAGAAGATCCAACCAAGATCGTGGGATAGCAGGCAGAAGCAGTACCACGTCTCAACACAGAGCTGCCGCTGTATTAGCAAATGATGTGACATCATCCATTGACTTTGAGTCTAGAGAAAAGCGAGCGACACCAGAACTGATCGAATCTTTCAGAAAGAATGGACGCATCCCAGTAGGAGATGGGACTACATTTTTACCAGTCTCAAACATCGCGCTGCCTGAGAATGAAATGCCGAACATGCCGGTGGTGTCAGGAGTCGTCGGCGACACACCAGTGAGAGTGTTGAGAGACACTGGTTGTAGCTGCATCATCGTGAGAGAGGACATAGTAGCTGAAGACCAGAAGCTACAGGAGTGGACCACCCTCATTTTGGCTGACGGAACTGTAAGGATTATCCCCCTTGCCAAAGTCAGTGTCGACACCCCATACTTGACAGGAGAGATGAAGGCGTTGTGCGTGAAGACGCTAGTCTACGATCTCATCATCGGAAACATTGATGGTGCCAGAAACGCAGACGATCCAGATCCAGAGTGGAGACCTGAAATATGTTCTGTTACCACGAAAAGTCAAGCAAAGAAGAGTCACCAGACCATCCCTCTTAAAGTGGCGGACAACACGGAAGCAGCAGTGGTGAATAAAGAAAGGCTGGTGGAGCTACAGGGAGGTCAAGACAAACAAAAATCGGCGGAACCGGTGCGTCTTGCTGATGACGAAAGACTAGACGACGAGAACCTATTTGACCTTAATGAACTCCGACATAAAGAGGATGTAGAAGATATCCAGTTCGGTCAAAATCTGACCCAGACTCAACGTGAAGAACTGCGCGTCCTGACTCAAGAGTTCGAGCATCGGTTTACACCTGACACAGGGACAACAGACACCATCCAGCCCGAGGTTAATCTTACATCCGACAATCCGGTTTGCGACGAGTGGTGTCGTCTGTTTCGCTACACAAGTAAAGGACCGAGAAAGAATGTTCGAGAGACGCCGCGGACCTGAGAGTCGACAGGGATGCCAGATCGCCAGTTGTTATCACGAAGGAACAAGAGAGATCCAATTTGGTGTGTATGAACTGTGACACTTTTCCTGAGCCCACTGTGTTCGACCCAGGACCAGTGACTTTTGACTTGTGAACTGTAACTTATGATTCGATGATATCCAGAAGTCAACTTTGACATTGATTTTAGTTTAATCGAGGATTCACAGAACTTTGGAGCGAACTACCTGAGCCGAGCAGTTTAAATGAACATTTCTGTGTCCAGAACATTTGTATGAAACATTTCGATGCTCAGGACTGTTTACAGGAACTGTGAGACGTTTATTTTAATTTGATTTTTGATGTGAAGTTATATCTGTTTAGGGTTTTGTGTAGGTGTACACAGCCACAACCGTATTTTTGAAATTTGAGAAGAAATTTTTGTGAACTTTCATTCTTTAGAGGAGGGGTAATGTTACGATTGTGGTTGTGTTATCCTGTGAGAGCGTACATGTGTTATTCGTAGGTAACGATATGTTGTTTATTTGAGCTATCACGGTTATGATTTCGTGCCTTTTTAGTAAGTTTTTCTTTTGTTCGTGAGTAGAGCCGTTTTCGTTTTGTTGTGTTTAGTCCGGTGCGTTGTAGAAGGGTCGCACTGTCTAAGTGTCACGTCGGTTAGGTGACATCGCAACATTTTTCGCTACTTTTTGTTTTCCTGTGTGCGTGTATCGAGCAGCCTTTATTTCGTTTGGTGAATGTTCTCGAACCTTTTTGAGCTATCATAGATAGGGATACCATACTTTTATGTGTCTTTATTATATGCTAGAATTTAGAGCTGAAGTGAACAGCCGTATTTTTGTAGCCTGTTATATTGTTTCTAGAAAATTCATGTTAATGAGTTTCGGCTGCGCGTTTCGTTCTGGTTGTTTGAGTTCATGATTTCCGTAGAAGATTCTAGATTTTGATAGTGTATATAAGGAGGGCGCTGGGAAAGCCCGTGAGTACATTGTCTTGCTTTGTCAGTTGTAGAGATACGCAGTTTATTGCGAGAGACGCTGTGTATGAGAAACTTTGAGTCGTAGTGAGGACATCGCAGAAGAGACTTTGTATTCAGTAGTTTGTGCATTTGAAAGTGCATTATTGTGTGGATATCGCATCGCTGATTTAAATATTGTTGGAACTGTTACTCCAGTTTTGTCTACATCCTTAAGCCACGGTTGACGGATTGCAGCTGAATGAGGTCTATTTAAAAGAACTCTACGTGCGTGTGTGTCTGGTGTGTTTATCATACTTCGACTACAACTCCACCACGTAAAAGGGACAAGTAACACAAAATGCCCCCTCCGCCTCCCTACTGCGGCCGCTAATCGCTGATCATCAAAACAAGAACTCCAGAGACCCATCCTGCATCCGCTTCACTGTCAGTGCACGCAGATTGAGTTTCTATAATCTTTGGTGATCCGACGCTACAGAGCCCACGCCGTCCAAGGAATGCGGATACAAGGTGGTTTCAGCAAGAGGCATGGATCCTCAAGAGCCCGCGCAACTGCGCGGGCCCATGAAGATCTATGTCTCTTGCAGTTGGATCTTGTTCGCTGGTTCCCGGCAGAGAGGGATTGAGCAGCTCTTTCGCCAGCGACATTCTTCGTGAAACAATAGCAGACTCGTTTAGAGATACCAAAAAAATATGAAAGAATACAGCAAGAGGTATAGATCCTCATGAGCCCCCGCGTCCGCGGGAGCTCATGAGGATCTATTCCTATTGCTTTTGGTCGTCTATTGCTGTCTTCCGGTAGTGAACAGTTAACCGTTCCCGGCTGTGCGGTCACTAATCAGTGGGCAATCAAAGCAAGTGCGTCGACTCTGACCTTCCAGCGGACATCAGGAGAGGTGAACGAGTGGGGGACAAAAGTGGTCAATGGACAGTCGAGCTACTCAACCACTTCAGTGCCGGGGGAAAAAAACGAACACCGCCCACCTGCATGCAGCAGAGAACCTTATATACATGTATAAGCCCCAACATATGCTGAGGGCTCATGCGATTCTATGCCTCTCGATGGCACCACCCATATCCGGATTAATTGGAATGACCCTATCCCACTCTATTCTTGGAACAATAACTTCTTTTTTTTAAGTCAGGTGTGGCTCCCACGCACGCCTCTCAGCTCAGGTGGAAGAGCGTTCGACTATCGTCCGAAAGGTTGCTGATTCGAATCCAGCTGGGGTCAAGATTTGTTCAGCAGACCCTTTTCTGTGCCTCCTCTTTGAAATCACCTTCGAGGTGGACACAAGACGTTAACCCATTGCATCCTGAGGCTGATTTTGTAACATTTGCTTATCTTGTCCTATGAACGCTACATTACGGATTTGGAGATAGATGGACCGTTATAGTTCAAGAGCGGGCTATTCTGGCACCACCCTTGAACTAACAGTCAAATTTATTTCAAGCAAGAGTGTATCAGGATGAAAAGGGGTTAAGCCCTAAACGTTGAACGTTTAAGGCTGCACTTGCCCACCCTCCAACCCCCGCCCCCCCCCCCCCCAACGCCCCAACCCC
>BTPG01000008.1:147735968-147745968 GCA_036245525.1 Semisulcospira habei
AACTGTCCCCGTCCCCGCAGCACATTAATTTTATAGTCGTATAGAGAGTACTTTGTTATCTGTTCAAAGTGGCACCAATGCAGTGCGCCTGAATTAATTAGTGTTCAGGTCGCACTCCCAAAGGCAAAAGCTGTACCTGCATGTCCTCCGTAACTCGCCCATTTAGGCCGTCCAATTATCACTGCGTTGCCATGAACGTTAAACCCCGAACTAATCAGTGCATCGTTTCTTACACCTCAGTTGCGAGAGATGGATCCATGTGAGAAGGCATCAAAGAAAAGTAGGCACTACTCTTCAGTTATCATGGTCAACAATCTGGTTCCATCTCTACGCACCCATCGGAACAATGGGTCAAACATTTCTGGCAATTTCGGTCTGAAAGTGCATGAGCATAATTATGCTAAAATGACAGAGATTCTGTAGAAAAACCGGTGGCATAGTTTATTTGGACCAAACATCCGGCGCGGAATAATTGTGAGCTTAGCAGCAAAAGACTGACGTGTCGCTTTCAGTTTGGACTGAAGCGTATTTGTCGACATGAAGACACCCCAGACAAAAAGTGTTGTCACAGTACGTCTTTTTGTGAAAAGTGATATTTTCATTGCATTGCAATGGAAATCTAGCTTTTCCCTCGATGGACATCCTGTCTTTTGTCTTCACAGTAAGTCCTTTTTGTAAACAGCGAGATTTTCAATGTATTACAATGAAAATCTCGCTTTGAAGAAAAAGTTTACATACTCTCGTTTGCCTTCATAGGGCAGAATGGTGACTTCCAAGAGTCTAAAATGCAAAGTGATAACAACACACACACACACACACACACACACACACACACACACACACACACACACACATGCACGCACGCATTCACACACACACACATACACACGCACACACATATACACACACACACACGTAACTCATTCAAGAGGCTCCGCACTAATAGATGCGGAAGTGTCGTATACATATTGATGCGGGGCGCCGAGAATAAGCTGGAATAAGCCGCCCCCTCCCCCCCCCCTCCCCAAAACCCGCCCACCACCACCACCACCACCCAAACCCCATCATCCCACCTTACCTCCGCCGCCAATCCTCCACCCCACCCGCATGATGCACAGCTACGCCCCCCACCCCCCCACCACCACCACCACCATTCTTTACCGGTCAGTATGAAAAGACCCAGTAAGCAAAGACCATCGTGTCGACGTCGGACCGCTGACCTTTTTACGCACTGGGATTCTCCTTCCGAGATGATTCACATGGTCGATGGGTCAGAGTTGTGAGGCCGGCTGTCTGAGATCGTTGATACCTCTTCTCAATTTCAGGTCCAGCACCACCTGCCGGATATCTACCGATCCACAGTCACAGCTCAAGGGCAGTGCCTGATTAGCTTAGCGCCTGTCAACACACCAAGCTAATCAGACACTGCCCTTGAGTTTGAGGTGATGAGACCCTCTCGATGCGTACGTAGCACAGGTAAGTATAATTTCAGAAGTTCAGTATCGTGATCGATTCATCTCTCTTGACGCCGGAGTGCCTAATAGACTATTCAAAACTGTCCGTGAAACGTCCGGGCTCGACGTCTAGGCTCCAAAGATAATCAGGCAATACTCTTACTTCCGTAGGCGAAAGTAAAATCTTAGTCATATCGGTTTATGGCTCTGGCAGTTAATGGAATAAGACTAAGTGATTGGTGGACGCAGGCGAGACGCATATCGAGCTGCCAGACGACGTCGGCTGGGTCTCAGTTTCTTGTGTGTTTTCCGATACACTCCAGGTCCGCTGAGAGTGAAACTCCCTCCCTCTGCTCCTGGCACAGGCCTTCATAAGTCCCTGCAGTGTGCATAGTTCATGAATATCGAAGCCTATTTACTTTGCGAACGGAAGCATCAGTCTATATTTATACCAGTGCTTTTAAAATAGAACGGGTGTTTATCGACAATTTCCCGAGACACTGATACAGAACTGAACTACCTACCATCTGCAAGCGGCATCGATGTTCTTGAAGACCGATGTGTCTTGCAGATGGCAGCAATTTTCCTCTTTCACATCACTGCCTCTCCAGCAAAGGAAATTACCGAGAAAATATGTCAGAGTCCACTTTCTATCACCTGAGGGCGGCATCGGTCTTCGTGAGCACCTACAACCTGCGAGAGAGGATCTGAACCATTTATATAAGTTCAAATTAAACGGAGGACATGGTGAAAAACGTGTCCAACGAGTCCACCTTCCCTCAACTGCAAGAGGCATAGATCTTCATGTGCCCCTGCAGGATGTCTCTATGTCTCTTGCCAGACGGAATTAAGAATCTGCCTCTTCCACATCAATGCCTTTCAGAGCGAGGACGTGATGGTATACTGGCCCAGCGACTGAGGCATAGAAGTGGTCGATATATCCGCGGCGTGTTCTCTCCTGCGAACATGCTTTGTGTCTTGGCGGCTTCTTTATGTTAAGTGACAGTGACTGATCTGAGTGGAACAGTGCAGCGCCGGGCTGTTTTCTAAATTAGTTCTCGTCTTCATCGTGTTACTAAGCGTTTCCTTTAGATCTATACGCAGGACAGTAGCAGGCTTTGATGCTCTTAGCGGGATCCGGTCCTGCGCGGACTAAGTGCGGTAAAACGCTGTGGCCGTATCACGGTGTCTGTCACGCAAGCATTGGCGTACCGGAAACATTAACCCGTTTAGCCCCAACGCCCTGCAGCAGGAGATGAATCGATCGTGATAGTTCAAGGGTAGTGCCAGATTAGCTTGGCGCCTTAATCTGGCACTACCCTTGAATTATCATGATCGATCCATTTCCTGCAACTGGTACACTGTCGTTAGGTGACACTCCCAAAAGTTGACAAATGCGGCATAGATATTCATCAGCCCCTGCAGTCTACAGATGGAGGGACTTCTCTCTTTTCACATCACTGCCACGGCCACTAAGGAGGTTACTGAGAAAATATGTCCACGTTTTGTCATGTAAGGGCATCGGTCTCAGTAAATTCCTACAACCTGCAAGAGAGGACTCGAACCTTTTATAGATTAAATCAGTGGGGTATGTTAACCGGGAGGGGAAGAGGTGGGGAAATGGAGGGAGAAAGCGTTGGGGCGCACCCATTCCCTAAAAAATGTAGGGTGGGTGGGGGAGTCAAGTGTATGCTCCTTTCCCCCCAAAAGAAATCTGGGGAAAAACAACCATTTTGAGAAGAAAACATATTTTTGTTGAAGATAAAGTCATAAGATTTCGATGTTTGTGTTTGTGTTTGGTCTTAATGAGTCTGTACAACTGTCCTCTTGTTCTCCCACCCCCACCCACCCACCCACCCTCCACCCAACACCCTCAGACCACCACCCCTGCCCCCCCCCCCCCACACACACACACACACCCCACCCCCACCCCACCACACCTTATCCCGTCCCTCGGTTGTTTCTTTTCTCATTTCTTGTCTAGGCTGGAATACAACATGCCAGGCACGCTAGACCACCCACGCTGGGCGCCGCTCCCCATAAAAAAATATTTTCCTACGCTGCTATAAACTGATTTAATCAGTCAAGAAACACACAAGCCGGCCAAATCAATTAAAACACCAACCAATCAATCCATTAACCATTAGGCAGTCGTTAGCATTTTTTGTCACGATGATTCCTGCAGAAATCATTGCGACAAAAAGCGCTACCGACGCTCAAAGGTTAATAGAATAATCAGTCACTGGATTACTGATTTAATCAATCCATCGACTGGGAGTGGAGGATCGCGCAGAAACCATGCATGGTCTTGCAGTCCCACCTCAAAACCGAGCATCATCCGTCTCACAGATGTGTAAAACTGGCATTCAGCTAGCTTCAGGCGACATGAGAATCAGTGCATCTTGATGGTGTATATCGACGAGCAAAATAAATGCATGCGACATCACCGAGATCATCGGAAACACTTAAGTGTTTCCGATGAACTCGATGATGTTGCATTTCTTTTGCTCGTCAGTGTTTCCGATGATCTCGGTGATGTCGCATTTCTTTTGCTCGTCAGTATACCTCATTTACTTCAGTTTTCCTCAAGTGGAGGAACACATCGGGAGTTCCAGTCTGAAATATGGCTGGTCACAGTTTGGTCTGGATGTACTGGTGCTAAAACCAACATCGCAACCTTACAGTCCTGAAGAAATGTACTTATATACGTAAGAGGCATACATTTTCATAAGCATTGGCAGCAGGGGCTCATGAGAATCTGTTCTTCTCGCTGATGATTGATCTGTCCCATTTCATTCCTCAGATTGATACGGAATGAGGAAATCGACTTGAGTTCAAAAACCAGTGTCCGGAGCACTGTCTAGTTTGTATCCCCGCGGCTGTTTGGAGTCTGTTGACCTTTCGTCTGACCTCTTTGAACCCGACAAACAATAAGCTGGAGATTAACAGGAAAATTTCCGCGGGACCGAGACTCTCTTGGCTTGACTTCGCGAACGAAGATTCTATAGGGCTTGCCCACGTCGTCTGCAGGCATTTTCGTGGCTGCGGAGGCCAATCCGGGACAGGCAGGTTCGACCGCAGTGGCTGCAGGGGAAGGCCTGGTCAGGGTTCTGAGTTACGACAGCTCTGTTTTTTCTTCTGAGCCGCTTGTCCTTAAGGTTAGCTCTGCGAGAGTCCTCAAAGGAGACGGCTGCCTTGTGAATGGTGGAGCGCCAGGTGTCACGGTCCGCGGCAAGCGAAGACCACTGGTGGTGGTCGATTTGGCAGGCACTAAGTGACTTCTTGAGACCGTCTTTGTATCTCTTCTTTGGTGCCCCTCTGTCTCGGTGTCCAGTGGCGAGCTCGCCGAACAGAGTGATCTTGGGTAGGCGATGATCCTCCATCCTGGAGACGTGCCCCGCCCAGCGAAGCTGTGTCCGCAGCAGCAAAGCCTCGATGCTCACAGTTTCCGCCTGTTCAAGGACCTCGACGTTGGTGACATAGTCACTCCAGTGAATGCCCAGGATGGTACGCAGGCAGCGCTGGTGAAAGCGTTCGAGGAGTCGTAGTTGGCTGCGGTAGAGGGCCCAGGACTCGGAACCGTACAGCAGGGTGGTGAGGACGACAGCTCTGTACACGCTGATCTTGGTGCCTTTTTTCAGCTGTTGATTGTGCCACACCCGCTTGAATAGTCGCCCGAAAGCACTGTTCGCTTTTGCCAGCCTGTTGTCCAGCTCCTTGTCCAGCTTGGCGTCTGACGTGATGATGCAGCCAAGGTAGGTAAACTGGTGTACAGACTTCAGTTCGGACTCGCCGATGGTGATGTGGGGAGGGCGATGCTCTTCCTTGGGTGCCGGCTGATGAAGGACCTCTGTCTTTTTCAGACTGACCTCAAGTCCAAAGAGCTGGGCGGCATCTGCGAAGCAGGACGTAATGCGCTGCAAGGCTCTCTCTGTGTGTGCAACGAGGGCAGCGTCATCAGCAAAGAGCAGCTCACGAATCAGTTGGTGTAGGGTTTTCGTGTGGGCCTGCAGTCGTCTGAGGTTGAACAGGCTGCCATCGAGACGATACCTGATGTACACTGCGTCGTCATCGTCGAGGTCCACTGTGGCCTGCTTCAACATCATGCTGAAGAAGATGGTGAAGAGGGTCGGTGCCAGCACGCAGCCTTGCTTCACGCCGTTGCGAATGGGGAATGGTTCTGAGAGGTCACTGTTTAGTCTGACCTGGCCTTGCTGGTCCTCGTGGAGCTGGACGATCATGTTGAGGAACTTTGGGGGACAGCCTAGTCGCTCCAGGATCTGCCACATACCTTGCCTGCTCACAGTGTCAAACGCTTTTGTTAGGTCGACAAACGTTACGTACAGCCCTTTGTTCTGCTCGCGGCACTTCTCCTGAAGCTGTCTCAGCACAAAGACCATGTCGGTGGTACTCCTGTTGGCTCTGAAGCCACACTGGCCCTCTGGGAGGTGGTCTTCAGCGATGGCAGGTACCAGCCGATTCAGGAGCAACCTTGCGAGAATTTTCCCGGCAATGGACAGCAGGGTAATTCCACGATAATTAGAGCAGGCAGACTTCTCTCCTTTGTTCTTGTACAGGGTGATGATGACTGCATCACGGAGATCCTTTGGTAGTGTTCCTTTTTCCCAGCAGCAGAGAAAGAGGTCGTGGAGCTTGTTGTGCAGTGCGGGGCCTCCATGTTTCCAGATCTCTGGCGGGATTCCGTCAATGCCTGCTGCTTTGCCACTCTTGAGCTGGTGGATGGCTGTGAGGGTCTCTTCGGCGGTGGGCGGTTCGTCCAATTCAACCTTTAGTGGAAGGTGTGGGATTTGGAGGATGACTGTTTCTTGAACAGTGCGCTCAGCGCCGAAGAGGTCCTGAAAGTATTCCGACCAGCGGTTCAAGATGGAGGTATTATCTGTGAGGAGTGCCTGTCCATCAGCGCTTCGCAGGGGACTTTGTACCAGGTGCCTAGGGCCATACACTGCTTTCAGTGCTTCGTAGAAGCCCCTGTAGTCACCGTTGTCAGCGCAGAGCTGGGTCCTCTGTGCGAGTCTGGACCACCACTCGTTCTGGAGCTCTCTAAGCTTGAGCTGGAGACTGCTGCAGATGAGGCGGAAGGCAGACTTCTTCACAGGGCAGGAAGGCTGGGCTAGGTGGGCCTGGTGGGCGGCTCTTTTTTTTGCTAGAAGTTCCTGGATCTCTACGTCGTTTTCGTCAAACCAGTCTTTGTTCCTCTTTCTAGCAAAGCCCAAGACTTCCACAGAAGATTTTACAATAGCAGTTTTCAGTTGTTCCCAGAGTGTTTCAGGGGAGGAGTCTGCTGGATCAACTGTATCTTTGAGCATGCGCTGTAAATCGGCCTGAAGGGCAGCTTTCTTGTCGTCACGCTGAAGGCTGGCAACATCAAGCTTTTTCTTGGGGGGGGGCCCCTTTCTTGGGTTTCAGCTTGAGGCGGAGCCTGAGTTTGCAGCGAACAAGGCGGTGGTCAGTGTGGCACTCTGCGCTGGGCATCACTCTGGTGAGGAGGACGTCACTGCGGTCCCTCTGACGCACTAGGACATAGTCGATAAGGTGCCAGTGCTTGGAGCGAGGATGCATCCAGGTGGTCTTTCGACTGTCCTTTTGCTGGAAAGTAGTGTTGGTGATGACAAGTTGCTGCTCTGCACAGAGCTCCAACAGTAGGCGACCATTGTCATTGCAGTTCCCAACGCCATGCTTGCCGAGGACTCCTTTCCAGGCTTCAGAGTCTTGGCCCACTCTGGCGTTGAAGTCGCCAAGGATGATGACTTTGTCGTCTGCAGGGGTGCTCTGTAGGAGGCTGCGCAGGTCAGAGTAGAACTTGTCTTTTTCTGCAGGCTCTGCCAGGAGGGTTGGGGAGTACACACTGAGAAGGGTGACGTATTGCTGGTGTCTCAGTGGGAGGCGCATGGACATGATGCGGTCGGAGTGACCCGTTGGTAGGTTTTCCAACTTAGTCGCAATGTGGGTCTTCACCATGAAGCCCACGCCTGAGAGCCGTCTTTCTGATGCAGGCCTGCCTGACCAGTAGAGGGTGTAGCCAGCGCCAAGTTCTTGGAGGCTGCCTTCCTCCGGAAGGCGTACTTCGCTGAGCGCGGCGATGTCGATGTTTAACCTCCGCAATTCATGGGCAATGAGGGCGGAGCGACGTTCAGGGCGTCCGCTGTCTGCTGTGTCGAGCATGGTTCGGATGTTCCAGCATGCAACGTTGAGTCCGGTCGTGGTCGTCATGAGAGTGGATCCATTGTTTTTTCTTGTTTTCTGACCGCATGGGAAGATGCCCGTTGACCGCGGCTAGCCAACTGGGTTACGAGGGGATGGGCTTTGGTTAGGCCACCTTTTCTAGGCCCCTCTCCGTGTGGAGCAAGCAGTGCTGTCCCTAGAGAAGGCTGCTTGGTCGTTCAGGGTGTGCCGAGTGACGTTGTCATCCCCAGGTCAACATCAGGCGACCAATATCCTGAACCGCCTGCATGCAGGTTTGAGACTGCGGCTTCCAGTGACATCTTTCACCTGCCGTTTTGCCCCTTGCCCATCGCTACAGGACTTGGAATGTTCAGTGTCATAGTCCGTGGGCGTTTCCTAAAGCCTGCGCGGTGGAGCTTTTTGGTGGAGTGCAGTGTGCGCAGTACTGGCCCCACCCTTTAAACCCTTGGTTCGTTTGCCATGGCCTAGCAAGCTGGGACGGTGGCATCGAGGTCCTCGGGTCGTAGGTTTTATATCAGACTGTCCTTGTCTTAGTCTCTGGCTCAAAAGCCTTCCCCGGAGACACGGGGGCTTTGATGTCAGGGGTTTCCTCCCTTAGCCTTTCCGCAGCCAAGCGGCCAAGCCTGCAAGGCAGCAGGGGACTCGTGGGGGCGGGGTCGTCTATGTCCCGTGCAGATGTGAACATCTGCCCACTGCCCATATATATATATATATATATATATATATATATATATATATATATATATATATATATATATATATATATATATATATATATATATATATATATATATATATATAATTTTTCAATAAATTCTGAGAATGCTGTGCTAATGTCATGGAAATCCAGGCTGGTAAGCTTGCATTGTGTCATCAGGACATCAGCTGTCCTTTTGTGACTGCATCGCTTATTAGATCTTTTGAGCCTTCCACTGAACACCTACTACATAAAGTAATAGGGACTACCCCCAGGCGCCCCGCAACCCGCTGGAGAATATCCAGTCCTCCCCCCCCCCCCCCCCCCCCCCCCCGAGAGGGGAGGCTAGTGCATGAATATTCCCAAACAGATCTTGGACCTGCTGGATAGATTTAAGATTTTGCCGCCTACGACCGGTTTCGACCCAATGTGGGTCTCATCAGGTAGGCATACGGCGTAACCTGAAATTGCAAACACAATGCATATACCAGAAGCCGCCTCCAGAATTTGACTGGTAGCAACCACTAGTCCAGCGTGGATTGCATCCCTAAAGCTTTATGGGGTGTTGCAGTGGAAGAAGACTGACTAATTTTGAAAAGGCAACACCTAGGCAATTTTGTGGTACAATTATTCATTACTTATAACAAAGGCGTCGCCCAAGCCAAAAAATACACTCAATCAGAGTAGCTCCAAGGGACATAATTTTTCAATAAATTCTGAGAATGCTGTGCTAATGCCATGGAAATCCAGGCTGGTAAGCTTGCATTGTGTCATCAGGACATCAGCTGTCCTTTTGTGACTGCATCGCTTATTAGATCTTTTGATTGATTGATTGATTGTACATTGCTTAGCGTCCCGACAGCAACAAGGCTTTCTCAGGACGTGCCTGCACTGCTTGTGAAAAAAAAAATATACAGAACATTGAATGTATGTCGCCAGCCGGTCAAATACATTAAATAAACCTAACACACGGGGCCTAAATAAAGCTAAGACCATTTAGCAACACACATCCAATATCAAGAGCTACAGGCAGTGCAGACAGTAGGGAGAGTTTTAAAAAGGCAAATACAGGTGAATGGACAAAGGGTAGACAGAAATACATGCCCCAGAATAGAGAGAAAAACCCACCCTGTGGGGCTGACCAGGGTGACCCTGGGAACTAAAAAAATACCTAACCCCACCCAAGTCCCCCAGGGCAGACCGAGACACACTTTCTCCATTAATGTTGCTCAGTGCGAGTGCTATTGGGATCTGAACAAATATACGCATTGTATGACAAAAGCCCTGGATGTCCCACAAAAGCCCTACCCCAATGTCTTTTACGTCAAAAGTCTAACCCCTTGACTGCCGGTCGCAGCACGACATATAAACGACACTCACATGAAAGAGGCATAGATCCTCATGAGTCCCCACAGTTGCGGGGGCTCATAAGAATCAATGCCTCAGTCACACATAGGGTAATCAGACAAGAGATCTGCGAGCGTTTCACTTTCAGACATCAGTTCTCGACGCTGGTAGTACAGAAGTTAGATGAAGGTTGCGTGCCCTTGCCGATATAGTTAGCCGCCTTCTCCACCGCAAGAGGTAGAGCCAGTTGGCTCACGTTTGAACTCGTCTGCTATGGATAAGCAATAGTGTAAAAGTC
>BTPG01000008.1:147750968-147913468 GCA_036245525.1 Semisulcospira habei
TCATGCAGATATATGCTTTTTGGTGTGACCTTTTGACGTACATATTCCTGAGGCTAAGGAAGTAATCAGATGTTGTTCTAACCTGGTTTGACAAGACTTTGTCAGTTAGTTTCAGCCAGAGGCCAATGTCCTTGCGGAAGATGGGTAGATTCCTAGGACAGTCTCAAGATCACACTTGTTGTCTCCCTCGATTCGGTGCCGATGCAGCGGCAATGAATCGAGGGAGACAACCAGTGTGTCACAAGATTTAACAAAGAAAATAAACCTTTCCTCCGCCCAAGCAGCACGTGTGTGTGTGTGTCAAAGTGGTCAGTCGATGTTTACCAGCAAGAGCAAATATCTTGTCGTAATTAAGACACTCTGTGTCGGTACCACACTGGTTGTCTCCTTCGATTCGCTACCGCCGACAACCAGTGTGTGTCCGAACAGGGACTCATGCGAATCCATGTTTCTCTCGGACGGGAATCAGTAATTCGGCTGAGCAAAACCGCCCTTAACTCATTCAGCCCGACGGCCGTATTTCCCACATTTTGGAGGCGTCATCTAATGACTATGCACCAGTTGTAGGAGATGGATCGACCATGATAATTCAAGGGTAGTGCCAAATTAGCTTGGCGCCTGGGCGGCGCCAAGCTAAGTCTGGCATGCCCTTGAATTATCATAGTCGACCCATCTCCTGCTGTAGGGCTTCAGGGCTGTGTCCATCAGTGGGCGTCAGTCGATGCTACAACGTTAAAGCCTACGCAGTTAGTTGTGTAGGTTTAGGTAAGTTAAACAAAAATCGGGAACCAGATCGCAGTCAGCGACCCACGCAGTCGGACATTGGTAACAAGCTAATAGCAAATGTCCTTGGGTTGCATGTAGCGTGCTTAAATATAGTGTGTTAAGCTCGCTGACTTAAGGCCTTTCGTGCTTAGTAAAGCTCTTGCTTAGTGCGCGAGTGTTTTCTGTTGCATGGAGCGACTTAGCGACGTGCGTAGCTCCGAACGAGTTCTTAGCTAGCGGGGATAGGTTATTTATAGCTTATGGTGGGGTTCTCCCCTACGTCATCATAGATTGTAGAAATCGGCCAATAAAAACGCACGGTTTTCGCTTCTTCTGACCTAACGGAAACGAAGTAGACAAAACGCGGGTGAAATGGCGGCGATGGAAAACAAGAAGTCGAAGAGAGCAAATAGCAAATTTTTCGTGCAGGCAACCCTGCTTGTCAGTCTAATGTAGATGTACATTAGTTAAGGAGTACCGTGTAGGCTCCCATAGTATGAGGATCTATATCTCTCTGACAACGGCGGGTGTTGGGTTACACACATGCGGGTCAGTTGCAATCCGCAGTTATGCAGACTTCTCACCGATAATTCCCAGATGTCCGTCAGACGAGGCTGGGTGGGGGTCCGTGCGTTCTCACGTACTTTTCGTGTTCTTCCTTCTCTATCCTAGATGGAAGGCTGTTTCTTCTACAAGGTTTAAGAGAGTGAATTCACATTTCTCAGATTTCAAGTTCTCGCGTTAACACGGCAGCTAAGAACTCTTCCTCAGCTAAGCTCGCCGCTACGCACGGGGGGGCCGTCCTTAGAATTAAGCACGCCACTAAGCTCGCTCCAGCAGATAAGCACGCTCATGCAACGCACTTTTTCAGCTAAGCTTGCGAACTTAGCGCTAAGCAAGAAATTTGCGCACTAAGCAAGCATATGCAACCCACATGCTTTGTTGGCTGTTCGACGTGATATTCCACGCTGAGGACAAGACAATAAAATCATGGGATGCGCAGGTCCAGATGGCTTCATCGGTTACCCGCCTTTGATATCGTTGACCTAATTTTGTGAAATATCGATTCATCTCACGGTGGCTTTGAGGTGACAGAAACCATTAATATCCCAGACACCCCATGTGCACGTTAGCAATACAAAACATATGTGGCGTGGGAAGCAAATTTAGACGACCAGATCTGACGAAGGTCATCCAACTGCACGGATATTCATTTACCCGAAAGCAAATGGAAAACATGAAAATCCATATTTCGTGCTGGTACCATTTTCATCTGTAAATCCTCACGTGGAGGAGTTGATCAGGTGTTCCACTTAGGCAGCAAAGAGATTCAGCTGCATAAACATATTTTCTAAAGTTCCTCAGCAAAGTGCTTTCATCTGCAAAACGCATGGATTCTTACATGCCCATGCATCCGCAAGGTCTCATGAGAATCTATGCATCTTGCAGGTTAGTGTTGCGAGGACGTGATTACTCCTACCCCTCTCGTCAGAGGAAAGCATTTTACGCTAATAGATGTACAACACATGTCCAGCTGTTGCCAACAGTGCGCGAGACAAACATCTGGTGACACTGTTTCTGCCTGCATTGCATATACAAGGTATTGATTGTATGCTGAATCGATCTCCTCAACCTTTAGCGCACGGCTGTAAATTAAGTAAGCAAGAAGCGCAGAACATCGTGAGCCCCCGCATCCGCGGGGGTTCATGAGGCTCTATGCCTCTTGCAGTTGCCAAAGACGATCTCCCGCTATATATGTATATTTGCAAGTAAGACGTAGTTGTGGGCCACAAACAATCTACTTAACCCTTTCAGCGCCAACACCCTACAGCAGGAGATTGATTGACCATGATAATTCAAGGGTAGTGCCAGATTAGATTGGCACCTGACGGCGCCAAGCTAATCTGGCACTACCCTAAATTATCATGAACAATCAATCTCCTGCAAGTGGTACATAGTCGTTAAGTAACACTTCCAAAATTCGGGAAATGCGCCCATGGCGCTAAAAGTGTTTTATATATATATATATATATATATATATATATATATATATATATATATATATATATATATATATATATATATATATATATATATATATATATATATATATATATATATATATATATATATCTCACAATATTGAACTGAGGCTGCTCATTTCATTGGTTTGACAGAATGGCTGGTTGAAAGTCTTGCAAGAAAAACACTCACTGTCCAATAAGTTACTTTACAGTTTTGAAGAAAATAGTCGTTGATCAGTTATCACTACGACAAAATCAGTTATGCTTTCAAAGACAAATAGTAAGGACAAAGGGGCCAGGAGGAAAGGGGGTGCACTTGGTGTCCTTGCACTTCCCCCACTCCGTTCAATCTCCAACCCCCCAACCCCCACCCCGTTCCCCCACCCCACCCCCATCCCCAGACACTGTGTTCGGTTGCCGGTGATTGAAACGCTACCTGAGACAGGTTAAACGACGACGTTTAACTCATTCAGCCCGACGGCCATATTTCCCAAATTTGGAGGCGTCATCGAATGACTATGCACCAGTTGCAGGAGATGGATCAACCATGATAATTCAAGGGCAGTTCCAGATTAGCTTGGCGCCGACAGGCGCAGACTAATCTGGCACTACCCTTGAATTATCATGGTCGACCTATCTCCTGCTGTAGTGCGTCAGGGCTGAATGGGTTAAGTATTCGTCCAGTTGTGAAAAGGTCCACCCCTACCCCCGACACGCCCACTGTGCACTATATCTTGACCCTATTGATCCGGGCCTGAAAGGCGTGGGTGTTGTGTACGAGAAAAACAAAGTACTTGCCAGTCTACGCTTCATTACACTTGAAAAACATTATCCTTCAAACAACCAATCCACTGAAGAGAGAGAGAAAAAAAAAAGCTGATCGCAAACGCACAATGATTTAAAAGAACAATCTGCATGTAAAGTTCAAATCTGCCGGCTCACACGCCACATGTTGTGTAAAAGTCCTACGTAGGTGTGCAGCGTTAATATGCCATCACACAGAGCTAAAGTTTGGCCGCCGGCTTAAAGCAAACTCGATAAATTTCTCAACGGTCAGAAAAAAGGTAAATTAAAATGCACATATTAAGGACAACAAAAGAGAGCTAAACACGTTTTCTGTCAATATGTTGTTTGTTTCTGTTTTGTTGTTATTGGTTGGTTGTTTGGTTGAATAGTGTTGTTGTTGTTGTTGTTGCTGCTGCTGCTGCTGCTGCTGTTGTTGTTGTCGTCGTCGTCTTCACAAACGACATACTGCTACTTATGGTACCTATACCGGGATACAGCCAATCCCGCAGATCGGAAATACAAAGACTGGAATATTCACCGCGTTTTACGCAAGGCTCAGCAACGAATAGGTGAAAACAAATTTCTTGACACAGCTTAACTTATTCAACTCCGACACGCCACGGCAAGACATGGATCGAGCGTGATAGTTCAAGGGTTGTGCCAGAATAGCTTGGAGCGCATAGGCGCCAAACTATTCTGGCACAACCCTTGAACTATCACGCTCGATCTGTTTCCAAAAGTGGAATACAGTCTTCAGGGAGCAACTTCAAAATTTGCGGATTTCGGTCCTGGAGCAGAATGTGTTAATTGCAACTCGCTGTTTTATGACAAGTTTTAATATGCAATCACCCCAACCTTTTCTCCTCCTTTTATCTTTGGTCCATTGTTGCCGGTGGGGAAATCCCAATATGACCAATGTGCGACGCGCAAATGATTGTTCCGAGAAAATGTTTTCCGTCACACACGTAACAGATTGGCCAGTAAACATAAAAACATCGGGCCGACATCGGCGCGCGGTTGCGCGCGGGCCAACTCCAGGCTACGCCTGCCCAGCGTCCTTTCGCTTACTGGGCATACAGTTTGAACTTGGAGACCTTCAGCGCAAACCTTCCTGAAACTATAATTTGTTTTCGATTCGAAACTCCAATACACATTTTTGAGTGCCACGCGTCCTGGAGATGTAACTGCCCAGCGCAGCGAAAACCAGAGAAAAAATGCAAGAAACATAGATCCTCATGGGCCCCCGCCGCCAGCGGGGGCTTATGAAGATCAATGCCCTTTGCTGGCCACGTTTATGGTCGTGTCCAGCGCACAGACAAAGTAAACGGGTGATGAAACTGCGATGGTTTCAGATACGTAATTTTTAAAACTCTGGCAGGGAAGAAATTAGAGGTGTCCTGTTAACTCGTTCAGTGCCGAGAAAATCTGAACACCACCCAACAACAAGAGGTATAGATCCTCATGAGCCTCCGCAGTTGCGGGGAGTGGGGGAAGGCTCATGAGGATCTATGTCTCTTGCTGGCAGCACTTTGAATCCATGTTCTTGGGAAAGCTAGGTGGTGTTGAGTTAACAAAGAAGGCAAATACAATCTGCGTCAACCGGCACTGAACGGGTAAAGCAACAAAGAAATATCGGGTTGTTTGTCAGTTTGCTTACAAAATCGATGCCTGCTATATCTTGTTGAACGTTTGAACGGATTCTGACCCAAACTTTGTCGACGACATAATCCGGGAAATCTCCAGACATCAATATTGGTGGCGCAGTCTCCAATAACATGGAGTCACCTGATGCAACATCTGTGATAATGTATGCTATATTTCTGTCTAGAGGTAGAAACAAATGACTCACTCTTTGAAAATCGTCTACTGTGTATGTCAAGAGACGGGAGGCGAAGCAACTCTGATAGCTGATAGACTAGTACCATTTTCTAGAAAGCAGACTACCAAGGCATTTCTCCTGAGCTTATGGCATATAACATTTTTTTGCCGTTTATGGTATGCTTAATTGATTTGATGAATATGCCGAGCTAAATTTTGCCTAAGTTGCCCTTGACAACGGACGAAAGAAATATGGCCGACGGATCAAATGCAACTTTAGCGCATAACGGTATTACGACATACATCATCATTTTTATATGTGTAGTAGTCTAGAATGTAAAATTATCATTTAAAAATATGTATCCACGCAACAGCAGAAATAGGAAGGAGCTGTGGTGGGAGATGGGTGCGCCCGTACAAGAATTGTTGAAAATTTCGTTGTAAGCGATTAAGAGAGATTAAGTGACTTGAGGAAGTTGAGGAAGCTGTTTTATAATTATAAGAACAACCTTGTGAATATTCAATTTGTAAACTTAAAGGTACAAAAACACTTTTTCTAACACCCGCCATAGTGTTTTCTGTTGCAGTTAGCTGAAGAGCGAAGTTGCTGACAGGTTTTCGCCATGGAACCAACGTGCATTCTAAAACGAAAGAGACCCGTGACTTCTGAACTGTGCATCATTTGTGATGAAGACACAAAGGAACAAACATTCACACTTGGTTTGCAAGGAAAGGAGACGCTGAAGTCTGATTCAGAAACAAGACGAAAACTGAAAGATCATGATACCAGGAAGGTGACTGACCGCATCAATTCTGTTTTCGCTTCAGAGACAGGTGGCAAAACCATATAAAAGTATCACTGAAGTTGTTATACCACATTTACCAGCAAAGAACGCTTATCCAGACTTGCCAGAAGATCACAGACTGCTTCTTCTAACCAGCCTTCAACAAGTCAGACCAAAACACCTGTAGAGAAAACGCCAAGGTCTTCAATGCTGAGAAGTTCTGTAGCTCCAATGAATTGGAAACTGTGCATATTCTGCCAGGATTTAAAAGTGAAAGGGAGATTTATAATGTGGCCACTTTCGACACACACAAGCAGATTCTAGAGGCCTCTAAGTATGACCCAGTAATTCATGTAAGTATCTCTGGAGTGTCTGACTTTATTGCATCAGAAGGAAAATACCATTTGAATTGCTGCAATGAATTCCTATGGCGAACAACGAAAACAAAAGAGTCGGCTGACGAACAAGCAGGTGTGGCTATGGAATGGCTGATCTCTGAGCTGAAGGACACAACAAGGAAAGCACAAGTTCTTGATTTGTCAGAGGTTTGGAACTACTACTGGGAATTGGTAGAAGAAACGGGGGAGACAATACCTCAGTCGTTCGTCAGTAGGCGCAGCACTTTCAAAAGCAAACTCAACTTTCGCATCAGTGGCTTTTACAACTGTGTCACACTACAACAGCCTGAAAGACAGACCTTGTTTGTTCCTACAGGATACGGGGGATATTTCATTGTCACAGCTGATGTCTGATGAAGGTGACGTCTTCGAGATCCCCCAGTACAGGGCCACTAACGAATTTCTTGAGATGATCCACGTTGCTCTGAAACTCCGCTCACTGTCATACCCTGTTTGCAAAAGCTTGGCAGTTCCTGAATCCCTATTCATGTTTCTGAGATTGATATTTGGTGGCACCACTTTGCTAGAAGAAGATCAGGAGGTCGGAGATGAAGACCCCAGTGAAAAGGATGCCAGAATCCAAACACGAATCCTTATCATTGGCCAGGATCTCGCCTACAACGTCTCTGGGGGCAAGAACGTAACCCCAAAACACCTTGGGCTTGGGAGTGCCCTGCACCAAGCGACAAAATCAAAAGAGCTCTGTACTCTTTTCACAATGCGGGACATATCCCCCATTACAAAAATATCCTGCAGGTGGACACTGCTTTAGCAAAGAAAACTCTGGAAGTAATGGATCCTGAAACTGGTGCTGTTGTTCCACCAAATTTGGTACCGGGAAAGTTTGTGCATTTCACATGTGACAATATTGATATTAACGACTCCAACTTTGACGGCAAAAACAGTTTTCATGCTACTCAAGTTGCGGCATGGCAAAGAGGCCCAGAAGCTGATATATAATAATAATAATAATAATAATAATAAGCGCATTAAATAGGCGCTTTATCCCAATTGAAAATCGGCTCAAAGCGCCGCCGCGAACTGAACCCAACAAGCACGCTCACGTGAATCACGCGCATTCACTCACACACAGTACATAAACACAGAACATTCACGTGGTGCTAAGGGCAAGCTCAAGCGAGCTACTGTAGTTTTTGGAAATTCGAAATCGTTTGTATTTGAAATTTGATAAAGTGGGCTGAAACTGATACCAAAGTCGAGCAGGTTGATATGGGCTTAGATGCTGTGGAACCCTCACAGGAAACGACTCTTGATGTTCCTGATGTCATGGAAGACATCATGCCTGCTGGCGAGACTGAGGGAATTGCAAAGCCCAGAACAGTTGCTGAAAATGAGTGGTTTCATCAGTCTACGAAGAAGTGCAATCAGGCACGTCAAGCTGCAGCGAAGGACATGGCGTTCTTCGTCAAACGGCAAGAAGAACAAGACTGCTCTGAGAAGGGATAGACACACTTCAACCAGGTCAACAGTGCTACTGGCGTGTCTCCAGAACTCATAAGTGTTTGCTATTTGCTAATTGTTCAATCTCCAGCTCATGACCTTGACACACTGTGTTGTAAGCAGGTCGCCAGTCAGCTCGGCCAACACTACGTAGTCTTGACTGTTGAAGCATTATACTGGAGGCTCATGGAACTAAAATGGGCCAAGGCAGAGTATCAAGACTTTTTGGTCGTTAGATTAGGGGGTCTCCATACAGCCATGAAATTCCTTGAAGTCATCGGGAAGCATGTATAGTCATCCGGCCTTTTGGAAGCGTGGATCGAAGGCAACCTGCTCGGACCAAACACTGCACAGCAAGCCATGTCTGGCAAATCGTACGGAAAAGGGATGAGAGCACACAAGGTCACTGTCCAAGCATTGTGGAGAATTCTGCTGCCAAAGCTGCTTAAGTTCATCAGAGCAAGAGATCACGAGTTTGCACAACAGATTCAGGACAAGACATCCAAAGGCGACACTCCTGGTCTGATCTCTTTGTTTGCGGAGGAATTCGTCAGTGAGAGAATTGGAGCCCTCGTAGACTGTAACCCAAACTGGAAATTATGGTGCACATCCTACTGCTCTTTACCAGAGCGCAGAGAGAGGGTTTGTGGCAGCTGAACCTCCATGCCTTTGGCTTGATGCTTCCTTACTTCATGCGCTACAACCACACCAACTATGCAAGGTGGGGAACGGTCTACTTTTGCGAGATGCAGCAGCTCCAGCGAAAAAAAGAGTTTGAAGATGGCAACTTCGTTGTTAAAAGATCCAACCAACAGTTTTACCAAGTAGATCCTGATCAGAGCCAGGAGTGGCGGAACAACGTCGGGAAGAAGAATGGCGGCATTGTTGGGATCACCAAGACAACGTCAGCACTGAGTCGCTGGGCGCTCTCCCACAACCTCAGATCACACATTGCCAGTAAAACCAAGCTTGTATATGGAATTGGCAGAGACGATTCGTTCACGCATAATGAGTGCAACAAAACAAGACAGAAGCTTGACCTAAAAGATGAAGACAGCCTTGTCAGGACTCTGGAGGCCTTCAATGTCTTCTGTGACAACGCATCTCAACACCTGCAAAACATTGCAACAAAGGACATCGACACAGAAAACATCGAAGATGATCTGCTGAAAGCACGTGAAAAAGGCCAGGCACAGCTGAACAGCTTTGTAGAAGAAAGACTGTTGCCGGAAGGCAAAGTGGCGTTTCGGGACCCTTTGCCCAGAAACAAGTACTGCACATTTTCCTCACTCTATGAATGGAACGCAAAGAAGCTCAAACAAGTACCAAGAAAGCCATCAAGGCTGATAGAAGGTTTCTATAGCGTCTCATAAAAGCCTACAAAACTGGGAGAAATGTGGACTTGGCAGAAATACTGAAACATGAGTTAATGCCGGTTCCTCCAGCTCTTGCAGAAATGAATGGCGAGATTCGATCAGGATCAAAGTCACTTCTGCTAGAAGCAATGATTGGCGACACACCTTGCCCCCAGAAACTGCAGGCTGCTGACCTTGGCGAAGAGACAACGCTCATCATTGATGGCCAAGCTCATATGATCGCCATTGGAAAACCACCGAAAGCCAAAACATTTGGTGACCTTGCTGACACGTTTGAGCTTTTAATCAAAGTATCTACCCATAGCTATTTCAAGGAAATGTGTTCCTTTTTGGGTTTTGGATATGAATAAATTTACTCAAAATTGTTGAAATAATGGTTGGTTCTTGGGTCATTATCGTTGTAATAAAGTCTTACCGTTCGAACAGCCGCCATTTTGAATATTTCATTATAACTCACAAACAACACAAAAATTCGTCCAGCATATTCCAATATTAGATTCTGCATACCCAAATCCTTCAGGTACAGCCAATGGAACATTGCTAAAGAGAAATGCCTTACTCTTTTTAAGTAAGCCCTTTTCTGGGAAATGGCATCAGTCTATGAGGGCTAGTTCTTAATTGCTCCACGTTTCCAGGATAGTATGGATAGGAAGGAAATGATTCAATCTCTAACGTTTAAGAAGAGTTGTTTTCACTATTTTGTCACACGAGCAATCACGACCCAATGCGCAAGAGGTCATCGGGCCGACGTCGGCCGCCGTTGGAACGCACGGTCGTGCCCGATGATCGTTTCAGATTCCTTCTTGATAATGGGAGGTGTACATAAAAACTGCACACCCATCAACAGTTCCACACGGTCGGTCGTCTGCTCAACCTTTGCCTACGGGGACTTAAAGCACGCTGCTTCGATAACTCCCGGCAGCAAATCAGAAACTGCTCCGAGTGATAAAAATGACATTGAGACACCCTCTACAATTCATATAACTGTATGTACCCACTCCATAAAATTTCCAATTCTTTGACACATGTACTGATATATTGTATAACAAGCAAATTAATATTCATGAACTTGCTCGATATGCTTTCCTTCCCATAATCCCTTGCAGACCAAAAAAGATTCAATCTTGATGCTTGCCTCTGTCCGCAATGCAAAAACGCTAAATATGCTTATACTGTCACATTAGCAACTCCACCAGGGAGGCCCCTTTGGGGGCTTAACTGCCTGTCCCAAGTCAGGATAAAGGAGGAGGGTTAGGCGTGGGGCTAGCGACTCCACCCTGTAAAAAGAAACTTGCTACGGAAACGACAACGTAAGTCGCCTCAAGCACCAGACGGCGCAGAGAGGACTGAATGAATGAATGTCACATTAGCAAGCTCCTTATGCTCACTAGTAATGAAAATAGTGTGTAGGTACGCTCGAAACTTTTTTTTTTTTTTTTTTTTTTTTTTTTGCTCAGCAGTGTCAGATTTCCTGGGTTCTGTATGTTTGAAGCATACATTTTAGTTCGACGGTAAAGTTCCCTTCAGCCTATGTGTATGTAAACGTTACGTCACGACACTTCCTTTGAAACATTTCAGAAAAGTATGACGTGAACTCCAGATTATGCAGGCCCTAGATTGTGACGCTAAAGAGTTTTGTGGTGACGTGATTTAGTTTAGTACGTGTAGTACACACATTGCCACAATCAGTGGCGCTGAAGGGGTAAAGTTTACTATGTTTCAGCGCAAATTTAAAAAAGTGAAAATATCCAGTGTAAATCTACACAGCTTGAGTGAACCCGGGCGTAAATCTACCCAGTGTAAATCTGTGCTGTCGCTATTCCATTGAGATTGTTTTTTTTGGAGTAAATTAAAGCCTTTGTTGATTTATCCTGGGTGAAGTTATGCTGTGAAAATTCACGCTGAGTTTATTTAGTTCTAACAATAAATGGAAAATCAGAGAAATACATTTGCACTAAGTAGATGTACGCCTAGGTGGATTTGTGCTGAGAACACTTCGGTTAGTAGCTCGTCAAGCTGGGACGTTTCATGTCCAAATAATATAGTGAAATTGACCACTTCAGCACCAATGGCTGTAAACAGAAGGACTCTGGTAAAGTTTTGTTTTGAACTGGGTACATACATTATATTGAGCAACATTTTGCTTGATATAGTGCCGATAAACAGATGTGATTACTGACTTGACTCGAATCAAATGTCCTCGTCTTACGACTCGGCCATTTTGATTCGGGTCTTGTAATCACATCTGCCTGTTATCGGCACTATATCAAGCAAAATGCTGCTCAATATAATATAATAATAATAATAGTGTATTGTCTAATTAGGTTCGCCTCCTTATGTAGAGCTATGCACTGTAAAAACGCGGAACCAGAAATATCTGCCGATGTACATACATTTTGAAAAGGTTGCGCTGTACCAAGGTTTAATCCCTTGATTGCTGAGACACAGCCAAAACCACCCAACTGCAAGAGGCATAGAACCTAATGGGCCCCCGCAGTCGCGGGGGCACATGGGGTTTTATGCCTCTTGCTTCACTGACTCACTTTGCGTCCTTGACGTACGGTTTTCTTGACTCTGAATTTACAATGATTTACGAAACAAATCGGCAAATGACGGGGAAGGGGTTAACTTGAAAGAAAATGAGTTATAACTTCTGTGTTATTAACCCATTCAGCCCTGACGCACTACAGCAGGAGATGGGGCGACCATGATAATTCAAGGGTGGTACCAGATTAGCCTGGCGCCAAGCTAATCTGGCACTGCCCTTGAATTATCATGGTCGATCCATATCCTACAACTGGTGCATAGTCATTAGATGACGCCTCCAAAATTTGGGAAATACGGCCGTCGGGCTGAATGAGTTAAAGTGCATGACTGTATAAGTGTTTTAGTCTGTATGAGAATTGTCTGGCCGGCTCAGTGCGTGGTTATTTACAGGTAGGCCTACAGGTCGTGGCCGTCCCCACCGGCCGAATCAGTTTTTAGCCAACGTCTAGCGAACACCAAACACGTGAAAAAGGCATAGACTCTCATGTGCTCCCGCGAATGCGGGGGCTCATGTGAGTCTGTGCCTTTTGCGACTCACAGACAATTTACCTCTGTATGTTGAGAAGATCGTGTATAGTGACTCAGTCGACGATTACCGAGCCCGAATGGTACGCTACCTTTCCCGACACGGAATCCCCTCGTTCAGTTTCGGGGAGGCCTATCATTAAGGTCTTGGCAGGGCTACTAAGCGAAAGGTCATCGGGCGGACATCGGCCGGCCGCCATTGGGCCCGCGCACGGCTGAATCGGCGGACCGAATACCATTTGCTTGCTTTCGCCGCTAGAGTCGCGCGTGCAGTCGTCAAAAAGTCGATGTCCGCTCTGGGCATCGGTAAATGCAAAGTGTGTAGGTCAGTGTGTGCTGTTCTTGGATTTTGGATCAAAAGGTTTAAGCCATACGGTCAAAGTTCACACACCAGCACATGGCAGATTATATATTCAGCACAATATATTATGGGAAACGCGAAAAAAAAAGCATATATGCAATAAGCACACAAACATAAGCACTAATCCAATAAGCAAAGGCTGTCGGGCAGATGTCGGACGCCGTTGGCCGGCGCACGGCTGTGCGCGGGCCATCGGCGGATGACGCCGGCCGGATGACGCTGTATTAGATTATTTAGGTATACTTAGACAGCACCTATATAAGTACACAGGTTGAATCGGAAGGGTAATTTGTCGACTTGTCTCTCTCTCTCTTGGCTGGACTTCGCGAACGAAGATTTTATAGGAGTTGCCCACGACGTCTGCAGGCTTGTTCGTGGCTGCGGAGGCCAATCCGGGACAGGCAGGTTCGACCGCAGTGGCTGCAGGGGAAGGTATGGCCAGAGTTCTGAGTTGCGGCATCTCTGTTCTTTCTCCTGAGCCGCTTGTCCTTAAGGCTAGCTCTGCGAGAGTCCTCAAAGGAGACAGCTGCCTTGTAAATAGTGGAGCGCCAGGTGTCACGGTCCACAGCAAGCGAAGACCACTGGTGGTGGTCGATTTGGCAGGCACTAAGTGACTTCTTGAGACAGTCTTTGTATCTCTTCTTTGGTGCCCCTCTGTCACGGTGTCCAGTAGCAAGCTCGCCGAACAGGGTGATCTTTGGTAGGCGATGATCCTCCATCCTGGAGACATGCCCCGCCCAGCGGAGCTGTGTCCGCAGCAGCAAAGCCTCGATGCTCACGGTTTCAGCCTGTTCAAGGACCTCGACATTGGTGACATAGTCTGGCAAAAGCGAACAGCGCTTTCGGGCGACTTTTCAAGCGGGTGTGGCACAATCAACAGCTGAAAACAGGCACCAAGATCAGCGTGTACAGAGCTGTGGTCCTCACCACCCTGCTGTATGGTTCCGAGTCCTGGGCCCTCTACCGCAGCCAACTACGACTCCTCGAACGCTTCCACCAGCGCTGCCTGCGTACCATCCTGGGCATTCACTGTCGACTTGTATGATAAAGACTTTAGCCGTGTTACAAGTTGTCTGACACTGATTAGACATAATTTTCAAGTATGTATTACAGCATGTGTATGGAACATCGAGAAGTAAACGATGTCATTTTCTGGTTGAATTTTTTTCTAAAATATTTTAACTCATTCAGCCCGGCGCACGTATTTCCCAAATTTTGGAGGCGTTATTTAACGACTTTGCACCTGTTGCAGGAGATGGCTCGACCATGTTAATTCAAGGGTAGTGCCATATTAGATTGGCGCCGACAGGCGCCAAGATAATCCGGCACTACCCTTGAATTATCATGTTCGACCCATCTCCTGCTGTAGTGCGTCAGTTCTGAATGAGTTAAACATTTTTATTATTGTTATATTTTTACACCTGACCTAAGTGAAAGGAAAGTGTTAAATATGTAGCAGTAAACCTGTTTCTGGTTTAAGTTTTTCTTTTAATATTTTTAGGCTGATCTAAGCAAAAGTAATTGTGTATTGTCGTCAAAAGAAATTATCTTGAAATTACTTATAATTATTTATCAGAAATAGAATGTTAGAGGCCAACGTCTTGTAAAAGAAAGCAAACTCAGATTACATCCCTTGCCACACATGTTTCCGGTTTTCACAATTTATTTCTGGAACTAGAAGGCCAAACAATATCTCTCACTCCCCAAACATAAGTTAAATGTACACAGATTTACAGACAAGTCAAGTTATTATTGCATTTTTTTGTTTTGTTCTGTTCTGTTCTCTTCTCTTCTCTTCTCTTCTCTTTTGCTTTGTTTTGTTTTGCTTCGCTTTCTTTAGTTTTGTTTTGTTTGTGTTTTTTTTTTTTTTTGTTTTATTTTGTTTTGTTTTGTTTTGTTTTGTCTTCCGTTAATTTTCAATGATTTATTATTAATAACCAGTTTCGTGGCAAACGCTATTATAAAACAACAAAATCGTCAAAACACACCAGCGTGCACTTAGACCTTGATAATTGCAACATTGCGCTGAATGAATATTCATGAAATCGATTCGACAAAGGGGAACGTATTGGCTCATCTTGCAAGCTTTGTAATGTATAGTCTGAAGATTAGCTCATTCGAGACCTTATGCAATCGGATACGCAGCGTAAAGCCGCGTATCCGAATGTAGCACGTCTCGAACGTGTTAAAAATTTCTTCAGTCAAACTGTTTACAGGTTGCAAGAGAGAAAAGCTCAGGTGTGGTGGCTGATCACGCACTGTACACAAGGATGTGTCAACAGCTGCGTGTGATTGATTCCGTACTGGGACTCAAGCACTTTCTCAGTCTCTTCCCTCAGACGCAGAGATCTCTCTTAATCTATTTGGCATTGACGCATGATAACAACACATGGGTTGACCAAAGCAGTTTAAGGGTGGCGTCAAAATAGCTTGGCGCCTATAGACGCCAAGCTATTCTGGCACCACCCTTAAATTGTCATGGTCGACCAGTCTTCGTAAGTGTGATGTAATTTTCAGAGGACAGCTGCAAAATTCGGAATGCCCACCTCTAGGTTCATTGTAGTAAAAGTGTACACATGCATATATATTCTGATGTAAATGAAGAGTAAGGAAAAGACTGTAGAAGCAAGCTATTCGTGACAGGGGGTAAGCTGTTATACCACTCAGGTAAATAGTATAAATAAATATATATATAACTGTTCCAGAATAAACGTCATCTGTCCAGGATTTGTTTGTTTGTTTGTTTGTTTGTTTTTGTGTGTTTTTTTGGATTGTTTGGTGTTTTTTTGGGGGGATTGGGGCTGGGAGGGGAGGGGCTTTCAACAAATTGTACATTGTTTTATTTACGTGCGTAACTGTTTAAACTGTTCTTTCCCGGGCTATACAGATCTCTTAAAGCGCAGCACATCATTCCAAGATTAGTCTGGAATTACGAGTTTGTGCCAATGAGCTTGTAACGACCCATGCCATAGGCCACATATTTAAAACGACAGCCGCTATATCACATACAAGCAGTTGGAACTGATAAGCACAAGCCGCAACTAGAGACAGTAATACATCATTAATTCAAAACTTCGCCTACAAGAGGCACAGATTCTCATGAGCCAATGTATTGTTTCTTGTTAACAGAGATCTGATCATTTTGCATCCTTTAGTCCGGACCGTTAACTCAGTCAAGAGACCCCGCATCAATAGCTGCTAAAGTGTCGTATAGCGTCGCCGCCGGCAACGCCCTATCGACACTTCCGCAGCTATTGATGCGGGGAGCCTCGCACGAGCAACTCATTCGAGAGAAGCCGCATTCGGATACGCGGCATATCGCCGCGTCTCCGGATGCAGCGCGTCTCGAATTTGCTAAGTTTAAAACTGAATAGCGATACAACTAAAACAGCGATAAAATACACTCACCTGAAAGTAACTAAAACAGGAAAGACGCAAAACAAACACCGGCGCGACGGCTATTGCGTTGGAGTCGATCAAACACCCAGTGCCTGTTTCCTCCGCGTGTTTGCTCTGTGTAACCTTGCCTGTAGAGGTGCTTCACGCGCGTTAGTCGCAATTCAGTATTTCTTTCGTCTGCGTCCGAATTCGATTGTCACAAGTTTCAAATTTCTAAAGCTCGCTATAAATTTGACCAGTGTCCACGATAAAAAGTTGTAATCAGCACGTACGCAACATTATGTGCAGAAACGAGTCGGCCGGACCTGCCGCTTTTTTCAGATTCTTATGTGACATTCAAGAACTCAACAACAGGATATTACAAGTCTAACTTTTTACAAATATTATTGAAAACGATATCAGATCACGCAACATTTAAATAAGAACCAAATGCCACTTGTACAAAGTTTCATGGTTTCTACGCATGCAGCTGTCGTCTGCTGTGCGCACGCACTGTCGTCTGCTACGATCGACTGCTGTAAAGTGTGCGCGTGGTGTTGTAGCAGCCTCTCTCTCTCTCTCTCTCTCTCTCTCTCTGAAGGCTCTCTCACTGCGAGGCTGCCCAATCGAGTTGTCTGTGGAAACACTACTTGGAAACAGACACACTGCTTGTCTCCCTCCATTCGCTACTGCTGATTAGCTATAGCGAATGGAGGGAGGCAACCAGTGTTGGAAACAGAAGCAAGTTACCTCTCGTCTGAGTGAGTACTGGGCCAGCTTTGAACACACTATTGTGACAGATTTTTAAACCATGGGAGCTAAAGGGTAGTGCCAAATAGTTAGGCGTACTTAATGTCTAGGCGCTAAGCAGTCGGGTCAATCTTACACTATCCTATCTCTTATAGCCGAGCTTTTTCTCGAAACTGGAAGAGTCACCACATTTATTTGAGGACGCCGTCCAAGTTTGGGGAACTCAGCTGTCATGCATGTGACTGTCAAAACGATCCGTCTTGGGGCAAAGCACACTAGTTGTCTCTCTCGATTCGCTGCGCTGATGAGCGCAGCGAATCCAGGGAGACAACCAGTGTGGGAGCAGTGACCACCATTTTACACATAGTGTTCTCACAGTGTATCTCAAAGGGCAGACCTGCACACGCCGCCGGATAGCGCGCACAAATGTTCGATCCGAATGCACGTGTAGACTTTTAAATTGAGCGTAGTTTCTACACTAGTTGCTAAAAATGACATTCGTGGGTCAATAGCGTAAGAGTATTTGTTTTACGATTAATAGTATTTGCTCATGCCAAGAGTGGCACTTTCTGTGGACCTTGACATTATTCCGCGTACGGAGTTTCGAAGTCCATTACTAGAAATTACTGGAAAACGCAATACTTTCTCGTACTGAGGCGAAACCTTTTTTTTACTCTTGAGTAAATCACGTTTTTATTTTGAGTGTCTGTTATTTCTGGGTTGTATAATGTATGTCTTGCCAGCTCTATATTAACCCTTTCAATGTCAGCTGACGCAGGCTGTGCTTCTGCATTCTTCGTTCACTCAAGACCCAAAAAAATTTCTAGACGTCCCAGAAAAGTGGATTCAAAGTGGTGTCAACAAGAGGCATAGATCCTCATGAGCCCCCGCACTGCGGGCCTCATAAGAATCTATACCTCTTGCATTTGGGTTGATGTTCACGTTTTCTCAGCACTGATCGGGTTAACCGCTATGTTTTGGGGTAAATAGATTCTGCTTTTGTTAACGCATTCTACCCGGCCCAGGACCGAAATCCCAAAATTGTGAAGTTGCCCTCTGAAGGACTGTACTGCAATTCTAGTGACAGATTGAGCATGATAGTTCAGTTGGTGCCAGAATAGCTTGGCGCCTATGAATCTATTCTGGCAGCCGCAACCTTGAACTATCATGCTCGATCCATGTCTTGCTGTGGTGTGTCGGGGCTGAATGATTTAAAAAGCGATAGCAGAGGTGCAGCCAACGTCCTTCGATGCACAGAGTCCTTATTGTTGTGGGCTCAGGGTTTGTGGCGCTCAGACCGTTTGATCTACAGCTATAGCCCATATTATACTGAGGTTAAAAGCTTCAAATGTGTACAATGCCATATGCAAGCTACATTATTGTACTTACAGATAAAGATATAGACCAAAGGCTTTAGTTCAAGGGTGGTGCCAGAATAGCTTGGTGCCTAGAGGCGCCAAGCTATTCTGGCACTACCCTTGTACTATATTAGTCAAACTTATTTCACACACTGGTGTATTCCGAATGATTAGGGTTAAATAGAAAACAAACCACATGTTGAAGACACTCCAGTTACTTGCCCTCCAAAAACGTCAGAGAAAGACACTGATTTTTTTGTGACAATTTTTTTCTGATCTTGACCGTTCACTACCGAGAAACACTGAATACTCCCCAACCACAAGAGGTATAGATCCCCATGAGCCCCCGCAGCAACGGGATGCTCATGAGGATCTAGTCATCTTGCTGAAACCACTTTGTTTCCATGTTCTTATACCGACGGCTGGGTACCTTTGACGTTGAATGTACAATGATTTCAAAACGCAAATTGCGTCCACTGGCAGGAAAGGGGTTAACACCGCGATTTGTGAACAGACTAACCCAACGAGCACACTCTGGGGTTATTGTATTAGTCTCTATACAGTCTATAACTCAACGGACACAGAGATTACCCCAAACTGAGGTAGTCGCTACAGCTCCAAAAACACATGGCCCCACGAGCTCCTTAGCATCCGCGCTATCGCGGAATTGTTTATATTACAGCGGACGGCAGACGCAGCCGTCCCGTTTCTCACTTTCCTTTTTTGTCCCTTGTCTCCTTGACTGCGTGCAAAAAATAAGGTGAACTTGTGTGAAATCATTGAAAATTCACATCAACTTCATTTAAAAACAAATGAACTCTAGAATTTTTTAGTGCGTGTACGGGATAGCGCATTTTTGGGGGAAACAATAGGCGCACAGGCTTCTTTTCGTGTTTGTCCTTGCTAAACTACAACATTCTTAGAGAGAGAAAGAGAGATGAAATGAAACTTTATTGAGAGAAAAAAAAACCCAGCCTAGTGATAATAAAGTGTAAAAAATGGTTATAACTAAATAGTGTAAACACGGTATAAGTGAAGACACAGTCGTACTATCCGTGAACTGAAAAACTCGAAAAGCTTTTGGTCAGGCATGGAGTCGCAGGAGCCAAAAAGAGGGAGGAAATACGGTCGCAGCGGGTTTGATATGTGCCAGATATCTCTCACGACAGCTTGATGATAACTGACTCGCACCCACACTTGCCGGAATTCAGGGACCTTTTTTTCTCTGTCCGTTGAGTTATAGACTGTATAAGCCAGAAAAAAGTTACAAATTATTGTGGTCAGAATCTTGACATACTAGTACTGCAAAGGGATGTGTATACCGACTTGCAAGCTTTGAAAAATCGAGAGCAAAAGATTGAGAGATTGACTCCCAGCACTAAATGACTTCAATTCTATAAACTGGAAGTCATTTAGTTCTGGGAGTCAAAGGGTTAAGTAATTCGAGAAATGATGCATTCCAAAGAGCTGAAATGTGTCTGGTTTCAGCGCGCCCGTTATAGCTTTGGCATATTTACTTTTATTCGTTTAATGTTTATTGTATTCTTTCAATTCATTACTTTATTTTATTTCTAAAAATTCTTAGTGGAGAGACACATCAACACTCAAACAACCACCACCCAAGTATTTCGGCCTCCGCTTTCCCTGAGAAGGTCATCACTTCAATTTATTTTTACCCGCCTCTCGTGGTTTTTGCGATCTAGGTGCTCACACGCGACACGCAATGAAATCCCTACAGAATAAATATGAAAAGTACGTCCGGGGTCATAGATCTTCATGAACTCAGGGGCAGATCCAGATGGGGGGGGGGGGTTGGAGGGGGGATATGGACGAAGGGTGTTCGGGTGTGCACAACCTAATCCCTTAAACGTGAAAAGACAATTAGCACACTGTCTCACTTGTTAGGTTGTCTTCTATTTTTACATGAAAAAAGCAGTATTAACACAATCAGACGTGCGGTATTCGAAAGCGAATGCGTCTGAAGAACATAAAGTACGCTGGTCTGTGATTTTGGACCTTACGGCCTGAGGTCAAAAATAACAGGCCAGCTCTCATGTACACAACAAGACCAAAACACAATGTTAAAACCACACTACCATGCATAGATATAGACTGAGATTTGTACTTGCCAGTGCAAAACGCATGAGGATCGATGTACCTCTTATAGCACCAATTCCAGTTTGGACGGGAGCGAATAAATATATCAATTGAAGTTTTAAAAAAAAAATCAATAAGACGAACATACGCACACACATACACCCATGTACGCAGAATTAAGAAATATACTAATACTGACCAAAAAAAGACAATTACAGCACTATTGTTTTTTATGTGTCATTAGCATGTTTTTTCTTCGCAGGGATTTTCTGTATATGCTTATTACATTTTTGGCAGTCACTTTTTTTGGTCTGTTTCTTTAAGTAGACGGTTTGATGCTGAACTAAGTTGTCTGACAATGAAGGCCTGCACAGGGGAGGAGGGGGAGAGGGGGGGGGACAGTACGCTGCTAGACTGAGACATGTCTCGTAAGAGCGCCGGTTTATTATTTATTCATTGTCTTGCGTCTTTAAATTAGTCATTTGTACCGCACGTTCCCCCTAATGAATTCTTTCATATTGCAATTCTCAGGCCACCTCCGCGTATAGACCACAATACTGTAATCTTCTATTGTCACAACAACTTGACTAAGAGGGAAAAAGTCGTAGGAGATGAATCGACTGACACAGCTCATCATCAAGTCTGCCCCTGTGCAGACAAAAAACAGTCAGTTCACTTTTTGTGAAAAGAGAGATTGTTATCGAGAAACAATGAAAAATCGTACTTTGCACAAAAATGGGCTTACTAATACTATCATTCGCATTCACAGGGTTAAAAAAAAAAAACCAGTGCACAAAAGTGCTCGGGCCGACGACGGCCGCAGTTGGCCCGCTCACGACCGTCCGCGGGCCAACTGCGGCCGTCGTCGGCCCGAATACCTTTTACTACTGTACTCTAGACCGCATTTCTAGAATAACTAACTGACAAAGAAAGAAAGGAGGGGGGGGGGGTCTGTTGAATGTATATAGGATGAAGTACTTTTTTCAATGTAGACAATTTAGCAAAACAGAAAAAGGAAGTAACTTTCCACTTTATCAGTTTAAAATAGTTGGGTTTTTTTTTTTTTTTTAATAATAAAAAGGAGATCTGTTGTGTGTCGCTGTTTAGTCTAATAAACGACTCCCAACAATGAACGAGAGTGAAATATGATACGCGGATATGATCAGCTCGGACCACAAACACAGACAACACTCCAAACTACTCCAAGAGGCATAGATCATCATGAGCCCTCCGGGCTCATGAGGATCTATGCCTCTTGGAGATGTTTGGAGTGCTGTCTCTCCGCATTGATTTCGCTCTCGTTTGTCGTTGCAAGTCGTTTGTTGTGAAGAAAACTTTACTATTAGTAGTAGATATAGAATTAAATGAACAGTTTTGCTCTGGTGATTCTAACGCGTTATTCTTCTTTGTATTTATTGCAGCACGGTTTCGTTTCGTTGTTGTTGTCGTTGTCGTTGTCATCGTTTTCGTTGTTGTTGTTGTTGTCTTCGTAGTCGTTGTTGTTGTTGTTCTGTTGTTGTTGTCGTCGTCGTTTTCGTTGTTGTCGTCGTGGCGTTGTCGTTGTTGTTGGTGGTGTTGTGTTGTTGTTGCTGTTGTTTGTTTTGTTATCCTTTTCGTTGTTGTTGTAGTAGTAGTCGTCGTTATCGTTGTTGCTGTTGTTGTTGGTGGTGGTGGTGTGTTGTGTTTGTCGTTGTTGTTGTTGTTGTTGTTTGTAACCAAAGGGCTTTTCGGTCGAATAATATTGATTGTGTGCGCGGGCTTATCAGCACAGCTACTGTCGATAACTGGCAACAAAACAAAAAGCACAAACACTGTCCCAGTGCGCAAAGGTCATCGGGCCCGCGTCAGCCGCCGTTGGCCTGCGCATGGCCGTGTGCGGGCCAACGGCGGTCGACGTCGGCCCGATGGCCTTTTGCGCGTTGGGATCTGACTCAGCCACAGTGGGGTCAGGTTCTTTATCTGATCACGCCACATTACCGCTGGTCCAAATGGTGGCTGATATAGTTACCATAGATAAAATAATGTCGTCCCAGTCGCCATGTCACTGGGTGCGTCTAACGCAATTAACCCCTTTGTGCATGCAGCCAGCGGCACTGTATACACTACCTGTAGCTGCATGAATAAGGGGGTTAAGTGAATCATGAAAATTAGATGTCTACTTGGGCAAAATTAGAAACAAAACCTCCCGTTAATTGTTACGAGTAACTATCCAGTAGTAGTAGTAGTAGTAAAAGTGGTAGTATTTACTGTTGCTGTTTTAGTAGCAGTAGCAGCAGTAACAGTAGTAGTAGTGGTAACTGGTTGGGGTTTTTTTTTTTGTTTTGTTTTGTTTGTTTGTTTTTTGTTGTTGTTTTTTTTTTTTTGTTTGGTTTTTTTTTTTTTTTTTTTTTTTTTTTTTTTGTTGCTACTCCAAGTTTCCTTGTCGACCTCAGAGATCTTCCTCCCACGCCGCTCGTCCCTGTCAACCCCAGTGTGCTCACCCAGGCTCGCTAGCTGTTCCAGCCAGACTCCCGGCCCTGCCGCTATATATATGTCAGGTAGTAGGGGACTCCCTCCGGAGGAAACTCCGCACTACTGCCGAGTCACTTCGGTGGTGTTCAGTGTAGCCTACAGGTGACCACACCTCTCTCTTGGCTTGACTTCGCGAACGAAGATTTTATAGGAGTTGCCCACGACGTCTGCAGGCTTGTTCGTGGCTGCGGAGGCCAATCCGAGACAGGCAGGTTCGACCGCAGTGGCTGCAGGGTAAGGTCTGGCCAGGGTTCTGAGCTGCGGCATCTCTGTTTTTTCTCCTGAGCCGCTTGTCCTTAAGGCTAGCTCTGCGAGAGTCCTCAAAGGAGACAGCTGCCTTGTAAATGGTGGAGCGCCAGGTGTCACGGTCCGCAGCAAGCGAAGACCACTGGTGGTGGTCGATTTGGCAGGCACTAAGTGACTTCTTGAGACAGTCTTTGTATCTCTTCTTTGGTGCCCCTCTGTCACGGTGTCCAGTAGCAAGCTCGCCGAACAGGGTGATCTTTGGTAGGCGATGATCCTCCATCCTGGAGACATGCCCCGCCCAGCGGAGCTGTGTCCGCAGCAGTAAAGCCTCGATGCTCACAGTTTCAGCCTGTTCAAGGACCTCGACGTTGGTGACATAGTCACTCCAGTGAATGCCCAGGATGGTACGCAGGCAGCGCTGGTGGAAGCGTTCGAGGAGTCGTAGTTGGCTGCGGTAGAGGGCCCAGGACTCGGAACCATACAGCAGGGTGGTGAGGACCACAGCTCTGTACACGCTGATCTTGGTGCCTGTTTTCAGCTGTTGATTGTGCCACACCCGCTTGAAAAGTCGCCCGAAAGCACTGTTCGCTTTTGCCAGCCTGCTGTCAAGCTCCTTGTCCAGCTTGGCGTCCGACGTGATAATGCAGCCAAGGTAAGTAAACTGGTGCACTGACTTTAGTTCAGACTCGCCAATGGTGATGTGAGGAGGGCGATACACTGTCTTGGGTGCCGGCTGATGGAGGACATCTGTCTTTTTCAGACTGACCTCGAGTCCAAAGAGCTGGGCAGCATCTGCGAAGCAAGACGTGATGCGCTGCAGGGCTCTCTCTGTGTGTGCAACGAGGGCAGCATCATCAGCAAAAAGCAGCTCACGAATCAGTTGGTCTAGGGTTTTCGTGTGGGCCTGCAGTCGTCTGAGGTTGAACAGGCTGCCATCGAGACGATACCTGATGTACACTGCATCGTCATCATCGAGGTCCACTGTGGCCTGCTTCAACATCATGCTAAAAAAGATGGTGAAGAGGGTCGGTGCCAGCACGCAGCCCTGCTTTACGCCGTTGAGAATAGGGAATGGTTCTGAGAGGTCATTGTTGAGTCTGACCTGGCCTTGCTGGTCCTCGTGTAGCTGGACAATCATGTTGAGGAACTTTGGGGGACAGCCAAGTCGCTCCAGGATCTGCCACATGCCTTGCCTGCTCACAGTGTCGAACGCTTTTGTTAGGTCGACAAATGTTACGTACAGCCCTTTGTTCTGCTCGCGGCACTTCTCCTGTAGCTGTCTCAGCACAAAGACCATATCGGTGGTGCTCCTGTTTGCTCTGAAGCCACACTGGCCCTCTGGGAGTTGGTCTTCAGCGATGGCAGGTACCAGCCGATTCAGGAGCAGCCTTGCAAGGATTTTCCCAGCAATGGACAGCAGGGTAATTCCCCGATAGTTGGAACAGTCAGACTTCTCGCCTTTGTTCTTGTACAGGGTGATAACGACTGCGTCACGGAGATCTTTTGGTAGTGTTCCTTCCTCCCAGCAGCAGAGAAAGAGGTCATGGAGCTTGTTGTGCAGTGCTGTGCCTCCATGTTTCCAGATCTCTGGCGGTATTCCATCAATGCCTGCTGCTTTGCTACTCTTGAGCTGGTGGATGGCTGTGAGGGTCTCTTCAGCGGTGGGCGGTTCGTCCAATTCAACCTTTACTGGGAGGTGTGGGATTTGTAGGATGACTGCTTCTTGAACAGTGCGCTCAGCGCTGAAGAGGCTCTGAAAGTATTCCGACCAGCGGTTCAAGATGGAGGTATTATCTGTGAGGAGTGCCTGGCCATTCGCGCTTCGCAGGGGACTTTGTACCAGGTGCCTGGGGCCATACACTGCTTTCAGTGCTTCGTAGAAGCCCCTGTAGTCACCATTGTCAGCACAAAGCTGGGTCCTCTGTGCAAGTCTGGTCCACCACTCATTCTGGAGATCTCTGAGCTTGCGCTGGAGACTGCTGCAGACGAGGCGGAAGGTAGACTTCTTCACAGGGCAGGAAGGCTGGGCTAGGTGGGCCTGATGGGCGGCTCTTTTTTTTGCTAGGTGTTCCTGGATCTCTACATCGTTTTCGTCAAACCAGTCTTTGTTCTTCTTTCTGGCGAAACCCAAGACTTCTGCAGAGGATTTTGCAATAGCAGTTTTCAGTTGTTCCCAAAGTGTTTCAGGGGAGGAGTCTACTGGGTCCGCTGTGTCTTTGAGCCTGCGCTGTAAATCTGTCTGAAAGGCAGCTTTCACATCGTCACGCTGAAGGCTGGCAACATCAAGCTTTTTCTTGGGGGGCCCCCATTTCTTGGGTTTTGGCTTGAAGTGGAGCCTGAGTTTGCAGCGGACAAGGCGGTGGTCAGTGTGGCACTCTGCGCTGGGCATCACTCTGGTGAGGAGGACGTCACTGCGGTCCCTCTGACGCACTAGGACATAGTCGATAAGGTGCCAGTGCTTGGAGCGAGGATGCATCCAGGTGGTCTTTCGACTGTCCTTTTGCTGAAAAGTAGTGTTGGTGATGACCAGTTGCTGCTCCGCACATAACTCCAATAGTAGGCGGCCATTGTCATTGCAGTTCCCCACGCCATGCTTGCCGAGGACTCCTTTCCAGGCTTCAGAGTCCTGGCCCACTCTGGCGTTGAAGTCGCCAAGGATGATGACTTTGTCGTCTGCAGGGGTACTCTGTAGGAGGCTGCGCAGGTCAGTGTAAAACTTGTCCTTTTCAGCAGGCTCTGCCAGGAGGGTTGGGGAGTACACACTGAGAAGGGTGACGTGCTGCTGGTGTCTCAGTGGGAGGCGCATGGACATGATGCGGTCTGAGTAGCCCGTTGGTAGGTTTTCCAGCTTAGTCGCAATGGATGTCTTGACCATGAAACCCACGCCTGAAAGCCGTCTTTCTGATGCAGGCCTGCCTGACCAGTAGAAGGTGTACCCAGCACCAAGTTCTTGGAGGCTGCCTTCGTCCGGAAGGCGTACTTCGCTGAGCGCGGCGATGTCGATGTTTAACCTCCGCAATTCATGGGCAATGAGGGCGGAGCGACGTTCAGGGCGTCCGCTGTCTGCTTTGTCGAGCATGGTTCGGACGTTCCAGCATGCTACGTTGAGTCCGGTCGTGGTTGTCATGAGAGTGGATCCGTTATTCTTTCTTGTTTTTTGACCGCAGGAGAAGATGCCCGTTGACCGCGGCTAGCCAACTGGGGTTGCGAGGGGACGAGCTTTGGTTAGGCCACCTTTTCTAGGCCCCTCTCTGTGTGGAGCAAGCAGTGCTGTCCCTAGAGAAGGCTGCTTGGTCGTTCAGGGTGTGCCGAGTGATGTTGTCATCCCCAGGTCAACATCAGGCGACCAATATCCTGAACCGCCTGCATGCAGGTTTGAGACTGCGGCTTCCAGTGACATCTTTCACCTGCCGTTTCGCCCCTCGCCCGTCGCTACAGGACTTGGAATGGTCAGTGTCATGGTCCGTGGACGTTTCCTAAAGCCTGCGCGGTGGAGCTTTTTGGTGGAGTGCAGTGTGCGCAGTACTGGCCCCACCCTTTAAACCCTTGGTTCATCTGCCATGGCCTAGCAAGCTGGGACGATGGCATCGAGGTCCTCGGGTCGTAGGTTTTATATCAGACTGTCCTTGTCCTAGTCTCTGGCTCAAAAGCCTTCCCCGGAGACACGGGGGTTTTGATGTCAGGGGTTTCCTCCCTTAGCCTTTCCGCAGCCAAGCGGCCAGGCCTGCAAGGCAGCAGGCGACTCGTGGAGGGCGGGGTCGTCTATGTCCCGTGCAGATGTGAACATCTGCCCACTGCCCCAACAAATACATTACTAAGCAGCTAGTAAAGCTAACTGACTTCTGTAGTGAAGTATTTTCCTATATTCAATGGCACTTTCCATCCAAAGAAAGATCTGATGATCAATGAGGCTGAACGCAGTGATAAAAGGATGTGTATGCAAGAATTCCGAAGAATAATAAACGAAATAGCTTCTAAACCATACAAATGACAATATAGCATAAATGACCACACCTACTGTTCCCCCTACGTACGACATTGCTAGTCGCGGAGTCGACGAGTTGGAGCTCCCCCCAGAGGTGGCGAGTCAACCACTACGTCCTTCCACGCACAGCAGCAGGTCTGGCCGAAGACAACCGCGCACTTAGGGCTCCTGGAGGACCGGGACGAGGTCACCATGAGACGGAGACTTGAGGGATCAGAAACCTGGAACAGCGTTTATTCCATTTTGCATGATGATGAGAATGAGGGTGATTATATGATGATGCCATGGTGGTCCATGTGGTTGGGGACTGCGTGACAGGGCCGCATTCCACGCTTCCTGTCATAAATATCCTGGTATTAACCAGGCCCGGGAACTGCGGACACCTGCGGTGCCAGCCGTGTAATCATTCACACCTTACGATGTGTTATAACCCGGGTAGCACCCCCAAAGTCGCACCCGTGAAGTGGGTGAGTCTCGGCTGCGTGGCATCAGCCTTCCCATTGGGTCCATAGCACACCCGCTCTGGGTAGGAGCCGACCCAGGTAGGAAAAATCCCGCTTGACTCGGCTGGGATTCGAACCCGGATCTCCCGGCCGCCAGTCCGACACGCTAACCACTGCGCTACGGAGGCCGGTGTAGTGGTAATTGTTGTCGTTGTTGTTGCTGTTGTTGTTCTTGTTCTTGTTGCTGATGTTATTTTTGTTGTTGCTGTAATTGCTGTTGTTGTTGTTGTTGCTGTTGTTGTTTTTGTTGCTGTTGTTGTTGTTGTTGTTTACTGATGATGATGAAGATGAAGATGAAGATGATGATTATGATGATGATGATGATGATGATATCAAGCCATCCGTCTTGCATGTGCTCGAATCTGGTCGACACTCACGGTGTTACAGAATTTGAATGGGTTTGTTTTTTTCTTTTCTATAAATTCACTTTTTTATTTATCGGCTAGGACAAGCCGTAGAATATAATAACAGAGAAGCAGTCTGTCATAGCTTTTGCTTCTAGTCCTGCTGCATCCCTAAATTAATGGTTTGGCGCTCTACTATTCGTTTAAACCCTTCGCTGCCAAGAAAAAGTGAACTTTAACCCATTTGCAAGAGACATAGAGCCTCATGCGCCTCCGCGGTTGCGGGGGCCTCATGAGGATCTATGCCTCTTGCTGACGTCACTTTGTGTCCATGTTTCTTGGAGCGGCTGGTGCGTGTTACATTAAAGACGTAACGTAAGCTGTGTCCAGTGGCAGTGAAGGTGTTAAACCCCTTGGGCGTGCAGCCACCGGTACTGTAAACACATAACTCATAACTCATTCAGCCCGGCGCACGCATTTCCCAAATTTGGGAGGCGTCATCTAACGACTAAGCACCTGTTGCAGGAGATGGATCGACCATGATAATTCAAGGGTAGTGCCAGATTAGCTTGGCGCCGACAGGCGCCAAGCTAATCTGGCACTACCCTTGAATTATCATGGTCGACCCATCTCCTGCTGTAGTGCGTCAGGGCTGAATGGGATAAGAGATATACAACTGTAGTTCCCAAGGCCATTTACATTTATTGTGTAAATATAATTGTCTACCCGCCAGGGAGCCAGCCATTATGTAGCTGTTATTGTGACGCTGTAGTGACCGGGTAGATAACACTTTCATGTTCACAGTCAAGCAGGAGGGTTTCAGATTTTCAAACTACCTGCTAAGCACTTCCAGTAAAGCCGTTTGAGGTTAAACTAAATTTCTGATGAGGCAGTTTTTCACACTAAAGGTGAGCCTTGTCCCACAATAATAATAGAAAGATTAAATTTTCAAACGATATCACTTGCGATTGTCAAAAAGAACTTTCTCAGTCAACTGTGTAATAGGCACCGACTTTATGTAGTGTTGGAAATGTGTTCCCGGTTAAGATTTGTATTGTAACTTTGTTTTCTTGTTGTGATTTGTTTAACATTAAATACAGTTCTGGTCCTACCAACCCTCAGTAAAACCGCACTGTCACCTGCTCTACAGCAGAAGGAAGAATGACTGTGTTAGTTTAAAGGAAGGCGCCACGCTAATATGACACTACCCTTAAACTATCAAGGTCGATATATGTCCTGCAGCTGGTACGCAGTCTGTAGAAAGTGTTTTCCCGGCTTGATACTGAAAACAGATATGCATCTACATTTTACAAGGCGAAATACATCAGATTGTTGTGTAGAGATCGGTCGTTAATATTACTGTGACTGTGCTATATTTGTATGAGGATGATTATATCACGTCCAGGGCCAAGTAAAATGACGAAAGGTTTCAGCAATACTTACTTACTTACTTACGCCTGTCACCCCTACCCGGGTATAGGCCGTCGACGAGGGACCTCCAGCAACTCCTGTCCTGTGCTTCTTTCTCCTTCGATTCTACTCCAGGTGGTTCCCAGTCTCTTGATGTCTGCTTGGAGGTCTCGAAAGTCTTCTGGTAGAAGAACCTTCCTCCTCCAGGAAAGGAATTACTGTTAGTCTTTTCGTCGGCGTTTTTGTAGCTATTTCCTTTTTTGCAGGGTGGGGAAGCTACCCCCACGCCCAACCCCCTTACTAGGAGGACCAGGGGTTTTCTGTCGGGGTCACCTTCCCTTAAACCATGTTGGTTCACGGCACCTTATTTCATTCGGTGCACCCCTCTCACGAGGGACCCCCTATCCACCACCCAGGGGACGCGCCTCAACGCCATATGGTCCCAGCGCGAGGTTCAGCAATACTAGCTCTCTCATATTAAAGCAGAGGAAAGGTGGTGGTAACAGCCTGACGCAAAAATTGCCTTCTTCAAAGGAGAGCTGATAAAAAGGGGCGTTGATGTCATGACAAAAAAAAAAAAAAAAAACTGATTTCTTTAGAAGAAAGCTAAAACGGAGTGTTAATATCATGACACGTTTCGTGTCTTCTTCAAAGGAGAGCAAAGACAGGGGAGATAACATAACAGCCTGGTTTACGCGTCGTTTGTGTGACAAACTGCAAAAACACAGGTTTCGGCAGCTGCTTCACGAGTCCCTTGACACTGTTTTAGTGTCGTCAATTAACAGACGATTTCCGACGTAAACCGGAAGTAGGTCGAAAAATACACGTCTTTCGAGGCATACAGTGGAAAAACATGAGCCATCGCATATTTGACAGGGCTTTTAATCCACTCTTTGCGTCAAAACACATGCACTTTTGACCTATTTCATATTTAAGAGCAATGTCTATTGACAACGTTAAAGGCTTTAGGGCTTAACATCTTGTGTCCACCACGAAGGTGATTTCAAAGACGGGGCACCGACTACCCAGTAAACAAAGGTCCTCGGGCCCACCACGACCGCAGTGGGCCCGCACACGTTGTGCGCGGGCCCACCCCTACGGCCGTCGTGCCCCCGAAAAAAAATAAAACGTTTTGCTACTGGGTTAGGGTCTGAATACATTTTGACGCCTGCTGGTTTCGGTCGAACCCGCGACCTTTCAGACGGACGAGAGCCGTGAGTCGAACGCTCTACCACCTGAGCTGCCCAGCAGGTCCCCTAATGGTTATTGACGACTCGTCATCAGCGGCGAGTAACTTGAGTACGCTTCCCAAAAAACCTGTGCTGCATCAATAGGTGATGTAATACTTCCCACGTGTGCAGATCGGCGTTTTTATCAAGGTAGTTTGGAGTCTGTGATGGAAATCTGAGCCCTAGGAGAATTGTTATGGCAAAATATCAGTAACCGCTGCTGGGTCAAATTTACACTCTTTCCAGAGCATTCTACAATCGTGTTGAAAAACTTCCGTTATTGGGCGAAAACCAGTAGGTCCGTTTTTGAGAAAAGTGAGATTTTCATTGTTATACAATTAAAATCTCGCTTTTCTCACAAATGAACATTCTGTTTTTTGCCAAATTTCGGCAGAAATTCATATGTGAGAAAGTAATTACTAGAGAGAGACGAGAAGAGATTAATCAGAAACGACACAAGCGGACGGAGGTTACTGCACGATTATTAAGGATTTTCCGCGGCCAAGTCTGTTATCTCTGAGAGGCTTTGTATTAAGCTTCAATAACTCTACAGGCAAAAAATAAGTACGCCAGAATGTAATGGTTTCGTCTTGTTTGATGTTTTCGTTGCTCTTGTTCGAGGTGAAAAATGCAAAAGAAATCGTAAATGTCGCTGTGCGTGTTTCGATGGTAAAAGAAAAAACTTTTGAAGTACAAAACTCAAAGTACGCATTCAAAGAGGTCGAAAAAACACACGTTGTCAAACACGACATTTTTCGTGGAGCGGTGTGTGCCAGAGAAAAACTGACACATTTTGAAATGTGCTCTTTTTAATTCAGTTTCTCAAGCGCAGGCTCTGTAGACTGATGTAAACTGTATGCAAAGGATCGACATTAGCATACCATTTCTTCGTTCATTGCTTCGCACGAATTGTAAAGAGCAGTATGTGTTTGCAGAACATAGAAAGAGTTTAACTCATTCAGCCCGACTCACGTATTTCCAAATTTTGGAGGCGTCATCTAACGACTATGCAACTGTTGCAGGAGATGGATCGACCATGATAATTCAAGGGTAGTGCCAGATTAGCTTGGCGCCGACAGGCGCCAAGGTAATATGGTACTACCATTGAATTATCATGGTCGACCCATCTCCTGCTGTAGTGCGCCAGAGCTGAATGTGTTAAGGCATACTGACGAGTAAAAGAAATGTGACATCTTTCTATAGCGGTTCTTTTACTCGTCAGTATATATGACAAAAGAGTCTCGTCAGTATATGTGACAAAAGAGTCTCGTCAGTATATGTGACAAAAGAGTTTCGTCAAGTGACAAAAGAGATTTGTCAGTATATATGACAAAAGAGTCTCGTCAGTATATATGACAATAGAGTCTCGTCAGTATATATGAAAAAAGAGTCTCGTCAGTATATATGACACAAGAGTCTCGTCAGTATATATGACAAAAGAATCTCGTCAGTATATGTGACAAAAGAGTCTCGTCAGTATATGTGACAAAAGAGTCTCGTCAGTATATGTGACGAAAGAATTTCGTCAGTATATGTGACAAAAGAGTCTCGTCAGTATAATTATTATGTGACAAAAGAGTCTCGTCAGTATAATAATTATGTGACAAAAGAGTCTCGTCAGTATAATAATTATGTGACAAAAGAGTCTCGTCAGTATATGAGACAAAAGAGTCCCGTCGGTATATATGACAAAAGAGTCTCGTCAGTATATATGACACAAGAGTCTCTTCAGTATATATGGCAAAAGAGTCTCGTCAGTATATGTGACAAAAGTGTCTCGTCAGTATTATGAGAAAAGAGTCATACGAATGTTGACCCCGTCCAGTGCCAGTTGACGCAGACTGTTTTTTTTTTTTTTTGTTGTTTGTTTGTTTGTTTTTTTTCTGCAATCTTCGTTAATTCAAGACCAAAAATCCTTAGCTGTCCAAGGAACATAGATTCAAAGTGGTGTCAACAAGAGGTATATGTCCTTATGAGCCCCCGCAACTGCGGGGGCTCATGAGGATCTATAGCTCTTGCACATTGATGATGTTCAGATTTTCTCGCTACTGAGCGGTGTCATCATCATCATCATCAGTCCCTTGCCCGAACTGGGCGTTGGGGGGACTGAAAGGCAGCAGCAACAGACAGTGCTCTCCACTGAGTTCTATTTTGGGCGGTGGCAAGCAAGTCTGACATCTCGAGTTCGGTCCATTCTTTTATGTTTGCGACCCAACTCTTTCTCTGACGACCTTGCCGACGACTTCCTTCGAGAGTGCCTTGGAGGATAGTCTTGGACAAGGTGTTGTGTCGGGTCACGTGGCCAAACCAAGCAAGCTTGCGCCGTTTCACGGTTGCCAGAAGGGGTTCATGTGGGCCCACCAGGGAAGTGACGATGCTCCGTACATATTCGTTGGTCTTGTGCTCGCGGTATGAGATGCGGAGCAACTTCCTCAGGCACTTGTTCTCAAAGGCCTGGATTTTCTTTTCTGAGTCTGCAAGCAGTGTCCAAGTCTCACAGCCGTAGAGTAGAATAGACACTATGAGGGACTTGTAAAGCCTGTACTTGATGGTGAAGCTGATGGAGTTACTTCGCCATATCCTGTCCAGCCTGGCCATTGCGGATGTTGCTGTACCTATCCTGATACGGATCTCTGCTATGCAACTACCGTCTTTGGACAGGGTGGCCTGAGCGGTGTAATGTTTCATAAATCTCGCATTCTCTTTCCTCTAACTGCGGCCATGACACTTGGCTGGCCTGTGAGGCTTTTCATTTTCTGAACAAATACAATGTCTCAAAAGGAAAAGGAAAGAAGGCAAAAACCGAGCAAGTGTTGTCTTCCCGTGTCTCCTTTTTATGTCTTGTTGACAATTGCCTCCGATTTTTCTGTTGAGGCTTTATATCACACTAATCCAGCCCGGCCAAGTCCTTCTTCTTCTTCTTTGCCAAAACCTCATGTTCATTGAAGAGTGCCAGTAAGCAAAGGTCCTCGGGCCGGCGTCAGGCCACAGTGGGCCCGCGCACGACTGTGCGCGGAGCTACTGCGTCCGACGTCGGCCTGAGGGTCATTTGCTTACTGTGTAAGTGATGTCGATGTCTTCTAGATGTTTTATCAGCTGAACGCATGTGATTGCCGTTTGTCGTCTGGTGCTGCATCATGGACAAGGGGCGCAGTTAATTACCTCTGACCCAGTGCTATAAAGGTCATCGAACCGATGTCGGCCGCAGCCACAGGCATACTGCCGACTGTGCATTGCAAACTGTGGCCTATGTCGGCCCGAGGACGTTTTGCGTTATGTGAGGTGGTGTCACGGAGATGCCTCTTGGGAGAAACATGCACACACACCACAAATCATGAAACAGGGAGCAACTGTGAATTTTTCCCTTTTATTTGTGTGTTTGTGTGTGTGTGCGTGCGTGTGTGTGTGTGTGTGTGCGTGCGTGCGTGCGTGTGTGTGTGTGTGTGTGTGTGTGTGTGTGTGTGTGTGTGTGTGTGTGTGTGTGTGTGTGTGTGTGTGTGTGTGTGTGTGTGTGTGTGTGTGTGTGTGTGTGTGTGTGTGTGTGTGTGTGTGTGTTGCGATACCGAGCTCCGGAGCTCGGCGTATGCGACACACAGTGGACTTTATTTTTCACAACGACATTCATTTTGTCCCTGAAGACGAAGAAAAAAAGCTTAGCGTTCTACGGTATGGCGATAAGATCCCATATATTAAAGATAAGGTCAAATAGAAAATGAAAATAAAATATATCGACAGCTTTAACAAATTGTGTATTGACGCTGTATGCTAAAATGTTAAGCAAAGTGCACACAAAAAAAAACGCAAAATGACGTGAATGTGCTGCATTTGCAAAGAAACTTCACACACTTTCTTGTCGGTTTTATGTGTTGTTTGATTGGTTGGTTGGCTGGTTGGTTGGTTTGTTTGGTTGTTTGGCTGATGCAGTTCTTACTGTATTTTTGTATTGTTTAATTTGAGCTTCTTTTTTTTTATTTTTTTAGAGTAGGCCTATATGTTTCTCTGACTACCCTGCACCACATTGGTTATATCCCTCGATTTTCTATCCTTCAGCAAATGGAAAATCAGAAACAGGCTTATGAATCCCACTCTTCCTCCCCCGACTCGCTCTCTCCCCACCACCCCACCCCTCTCTGCAAGAGGCACAGATTGTCATGGATCCCAGCAGTTGCAGAGGCTCGTGAAAGTACGTGTCTTTTGCCTCTTGCTATCGCATACAAGATCGGCATTCGTTTTACATCCTCACGACAAAAGGAATAAACGGTAAAGGTCCTTTGGTCATCTACAAGAGGCATAGACTTTCATGAGGTCCTGCACTTGCATGAGCTCATGAAGCTCTACGCCTCTTGCAAGCAGAAATTGGCTGATTTACATCTTCTGAATGATGATTCAAGAAGTCATCGAAGACAACATGTTTACTATTGAAAACACCTTTGAATCCTGGCCTTTCCGTCTGTCATCTTCTACACTTGTAATAAAAAAAAGAAAGGTTTCAAAGACGTCTTGCAATCTTATTGATTACGTGACATATCGATGTCAGACAGCGGACAGACAAGAAAAAGTCGATTTTATTCCGCATGGATAGCTCGACATTGCAATCCCACGAGATAGAAACATTTTTGAAAAATATGAGATTGTTACTACGCAAACGACAAGGTATTTTTGAACAGCGTTCACTTTAAGAGAGCAAGTCACGGCGTGCCCCCCTCCCCACCCCCCCACCCCCACCCCCACCCCCCACCGCCGACCTCCCCACCCACCCCCAATCCCCCTACACACACACACACACACACACACACACACACACACACACACACATACAACAGCAGCAGCGCCAACGCCACCACAACCACCAATCAACCACACACACACACACACACACACACACACGCACGCACGCACACACACACACACACACACACACACACACACACACACAAAACAGTTTTCGATCTTCTTGTAAATCTCTTCACACAGCGCCACCTTGACGCAAGCACCCACTGCGCAAAAGGTATACGGGCCGACGCCGACCGCCGTTGGCCCGCGCACAGATGTGCGCGGGCCAAAGGCGGGCGAAGTCGGCCCGAGGACCTTTTTGCGTACTGGGCATGGCGCCCAAACAGGGGGAGAAATTCAATCTTTGGCTTGTCGACAGGAAGACAAAAATATGACATGTCGCCAGCGTTCCTGATCTGGTGCGGCAAGACGAGCGGGAATCTGATATGCAAAAAAGAAAGGCTCAGGTCGTCTTCTGCACTGGAAATCTGTTTAGTTCTCTACAAGAGGGATATCGAATACTTTTTTCTTTTTTGATTCTGAGGAGGAAAAAGTGGCATTTTATTCTTGTACCCTTGATGTTGTTGTTGTTGTTTTGTTGTTGTTGTTGTTGTTGTTGTTGTTTTGTTGTTGCTGTTGTCTTCTTGGGGTTTGTTTATTTGTTTGTTTGTTTGTTTGTTTGTTTGTTTGTTTGTTTGTTTGTTTGTTTGTTTTGTCTTGTTTGTTTGTTTTTTTGGTTGGTTGGGGGCGGGGAGGGGGTTGTTTTTTTGTTCGTTCGTTCTTTCCTTTGTTCCTTTGTTCGTTTGTTAGTTGGTTGGTTTGTTTGTTTGTTTGTTTGTTTGTTAGTTTGTTTGTTTGTTTGTTTGTTTTGTGTTGGTTTGGTTTGTTTCCTTCTGGGGGATTGGGGGTGGGTGATTGGGGGTGGGTGATTGTTGGTGGGTTTTTTTAGTTTTTGTTTTGTTTTGTTGTGCTTTTTTTGTTGTTGTTGCTGTTTGGGTTGTTTATTGTTTGTTTGTTTGTTTGTTTGTTTTGTTTTGGTTTGGTTTGTTTCTTTGTTGTTGTTTGTTGGGTTTTTTGGTTGTTTGTTTTTTGTTTGTTTTGTATGATTTTTTGTCTTTTGTGTTTGTTTGGTTGTTGTTTGTTTTGTTTTTTTGTTTGTTTTGGTTTGGGGTTTTGGGGTTTTTAGGTTGGTTTTTTTGTTGTTGTTGTTGTTGTTGTTGGGGGTTTTTTGTGGGGGATTTTGTTGTTGTTGTTTTGTTTGGGTTGTTGGTTGTTTTTTTTTTTTTGGGGGGGGGTTGTGGGGGTGGGGGTGGGGGGGGGGTTTAACATGCAGCGGAGGCATGCACTGAGGAAGTCAATGTGAAGGTACTGAGGAACGCTAAGTTGAGCAGCGCAGATGGGACAGCCGACGATCTCCATACGCTTTTCACAGATTGTAGATGTGATCAGCAAGAGGCAACGATCGTCATGTGCCCATGCAACTTGCGCGGGTTCGTGACGATCATTGCCTCTTGCAATCTGCGTGCGCTCAGCACGATCATTGCCTCTTGCAATCTGCGTGGGCTCATCACGATCATTGCCTTTTGCAGCCTGCGTGTGTTGATGACTATCATTGCCTCACGAACATGGGTGAATGTTCGCTGCAAGATGCGAGGCACTATAGGCTGAGTGACAGCAACTGACGTGTTCATCAATTATGTAACCTTAGGTGTATTCTCTCTTGGACCTTCACCCTCCGGACCCATTCTCCTCTGCAAGGGAGAGCCTTATATCCTCATGAGCTCCTGCAGCCGCAATGGCTCATAAGGATCCATGCCTCTTGTTGACATCGAGCATCTCTTTTTTAAAAGGTGCTCCTCGGACGAAGAACTCAAGTCAATGGCCACGACGTTAAGTGATGTAGGAACTGAATACAGGAAGAACTCAAAACGTCAGTGTCATTGATCTCTTTGCGCGTGATGCGTGAACCTATACTGAAGAACAAAAAAATGTGCTATTGTTCTATCATCGGAAACACTGTGTGTTTCAGATGACTCGAATGATGTAACATTTCTTTTGCTCATCAGTAGTCAAATGTGACATCGGTTAATGGCTGATGTCTGAAGTCTTTTGCCGTCAGCCGGCGATATTTTAAGGGATGCGTTGTTTAGTCATTGGCCGGCTGGCTGTTTGGTTGGTTGACCAATTTGCTAGTTTGTTGACTGGCTAGTAAAATAGGGATGAGACAAGCTGTGGGAGATGGATTGACTATGACAGTTCAATGTTACTGCCCGCCCCGTTTGGCGCCTCTTAAAGTACCAAGCTAATCAAACACTATCCTGGGCTGTCAGCCTATCCGCGGCCGCTATATTGTTCAAGAATATCCTTTCAAAGAATACCACTACAACAAACAAAAAAACATATTCGTGAAAGCATACGTCTATTACTATAAGTATAGTAATAGTTAGACTCGTGGTGAAAGTTATACATCTCGCCAAACAAGACACGTAGAGCATTATACTCTTGTTTCTAAGTCAGTCCATTTTGAAAAAAGGATACATACGGCACAATACATTACATTTTCGGGTTTAAACTCACAAAATTGATAAACTGGGTTGTATTTGTCCATTATAATCGTGATTCTCGCTTTCTTTGGGATTTCTTTGCAAGTTACGCGCTCTTATACCCAGTGCGCAAAGGCCATTAGGCCGATGTCGGCCGCCGTTGGCCCGCGCACGGCTGTGCGCGGGCCAACGGCATCTTTTTGGTCTGGATTAACTCATTCTACCCCAGACACACCACAGCAAGATAAGGATCGACTATGATAGTTCAAGGGTGATGCCAGAATAGCTTGGCGCCTATAGGCGCCAAGCTATTCTGGCATCACCCTTGAACTATCATGGTCGATCTGTGTCCTGCACTTCAATGCAGTCTTCAGAGGACAAGGGGAAAATTTGCGCATTTCGGTGTAGGGGTAGAATGAGTTAAGGACATCCTCTTGCCACCACGTTACCGATTTGCAATGAATAAACGAAGTAGATCTCAAACCAGCATAGAACTAATGCACGGTGACATTGTGAAAGTTCTTTATTCACAGATCCGTCATCAGTACACATACAAAACAGGTACATGTTTCATATATCACAAATATAATACTCATCGGGTACGGTAGGATAACGAAACAAAGAATTAGAACAATAAACAAGATGAGGCGTCAGTACTACATCGCCCAAGAAAATGTTTTCCTATCGCGCGTGCGTGCGTGTGTGTGCGTGTGCGTGTGTGTTAGTGTGTGTGTAATAATAATAATAATGATAACGATAATGATAATCTTATTTCAGTTTTTTCCAAGCCATATGGTCCATATGAACAAAGAATACAATTTACAACCAGAAAATACACGAAGGAGGTTGTAAACACAATCACATAACTTACATCATCGCACAAGAACGTACATAAGTTGGAAATTACACTTCGTGTATGTGACACAAGCTGAGAGCAAATACGACCTACTTCCTTATTTTAGGGCAGGTTGATATAAATATAGCAACTTTAAAGCCCCGTTTTCCCTTAAGGTTTTCACTCAACAGCTTAACTTCGAAATCGGATGGGCATCGGTAGTAAAACAGCACAATGCACTTTTTACTTGCATAATGTGTGTGTGTGTGTGTGTGTGTGTGTGTGTGTGTGTGTGTGTGTGTGTGTGTGTGTGTGTGTGTGTGTGTGTGTGTGTGTGTGTGTGTGTGTGGTCGTGTCGTGCCGTGCCGTGCCGTGTCGTGTCGTGCCGTGCCGTGTCGGGTCGTGTCGTGTTTGTGTTTGTGTGCGCGTGTGTGTGTGTGTGTGTGGTCTGGTCGTGTCGTGTCGTGCCGTGCCCGGTGTCGTGTCGCGTTGTGTTTGTGTGTGTGTGTGTGTGTGTGTGTGTGTGTGTGTGTGTGTGTGTGTGTGTGTGTGTGTGTGTGTGTGTGTGTGTGTGTGTGTGTGTGTGTGTGTGCAACATTCCCAATTTATGCAGGATGTAGCAGTCAGCCAGCAACTAAACTCCGAAGCACAGAAGCACAAGAGGTAATAAATATTATCACCTACAATCGCACGCTACAAAACAAAACAAACAACAACAAAAAAACGTCCATGAAAATGCGTTCTTCAATCTACACGTTTGTGATTCGCAATCCGATCAGTCTAGTCGGACATATTATAATATATCCAGATCCAGTACGTATACACAAGGCACGTCAAAAACAAATCCACGTACAATATCAACATCGAAATCAAGTATATTCGCTAATGTGCAAGGCAACACTTCTGTAATATACTTCACAAACCGCATATAGTTATGTAGCAAAAGCGCTCCATCTAAACCCAAAAATGATTTGTGTGCTGGTCTGCGAATCTGGACCTTACGGCTTCAGGTCGTAAGGTCCAAAATAACAGATCAGCACACGTACATACTTGCTGCTTGTTTATTTACGTTTCCCTAGGCGCCGGGACGTAACAGGCCGTTTGATCTACAGTCAATAGCTTACAACCCAGTAAGCAAATGACTATCGGGCCGACGTCGGCCCGAGGACCTTTGCTTACTGAGAAACCACTGACAAACACACGATATGGGTTCTGGCCTGTGGTTACTGACTTTGTGGCTTCAAATCGCAGGCCAGGCCCGCACATAAATAACTAAATGTTGGTGTGGGGTTGTTGTTTTGTATGTGAAACAAATGAAAGTTAAATCATTCGAAATATCTCCCTCATAAAATCTCTTATGTCTTACATTAACACTGCACAAAAGTGCTAGCTCATCTCATAAGGTTTTGTTTTTGAATCTCGTATATGAAAGAATTTTCTGTGCTTTTTTCTCTTTTGCAACGCTGGAGTTAGTTATTTGGGTTTAACGCCGAGCAGGCAGCTAAGGCCATCTCACGGCGGGGAACGCAGGAGAGTTCCCCAGACGCGTACCAAGGGGGGCGGGGGGGGGGGGGAGGGGGGGTAGAAAACCTCAGTTGCGTGTGCTTACTCAAAGGGATCGTAAAAAGAAGGGCAGAAAAATATCTTAGCTGAGGCAAGACGGCATTGACAACCCATTGTATTGACTAATTTTAGCAATGAAAGCCCGCTCTGGAGCAGATCGAAGTTGGTCCGATCGGCTTTTCGTTAAAACTACAAGAATATGTCTATTCAGTTTTAGTCATTGAGGCACAAAGATACAAAAAAAAATATAAATCACGTGTCAAAATTCCCCAAGGTCAGAGCACAGAAGATCAGTCACCCATTAGTTGATCAGAAGGCAATCTGAGCAACAGTATGTGAAAAATAAACAAATACACACACATTGTCAACGACGGCGTAATTCAAAGAAACAAGTGTAACCCAGATTCAGCAAAAAGACTATTCCCGGCGGTCATACTTTTTCTCAGCTAAAAAAATAATCAACAAAATAAAAATACCGGTCTGTACGTTGAGCGCACATTAGTTCCAAGGTTCTGACCAGCGCATGTTTCGGAACCACCCTCAGCCGCTCACACTGCCAATGTCCATTAAGCCTCTGGCTTTAAAATTCTCTGAAACCATTCACCCTTTGGCTGCTGGTAGTGCTTTTTGTCGAGGTGACTTCGGTAGGAATCACCTCGACAAAAGGCGCTGCCGGCAGCCAAAGTGTCAGTTCAATTCCCCTAGAATCCATCACAAAACTGAAACCCTGTAGTAACCGTTCTGCGTGAAATAGACGAAGCCGGGCCATGCAGCAAAAGCGAGGACCGTCAAGAGACCCAGCGGGGGCCGGCGCAGTTCATATGAAACTGTGCCTCCTGCTGTCGGGTGGTGTTCTCGATCCGTTCCCCGAGAGTGAAGGTGACGATCGCGCCCACATGAGATAGCTAATCAGGCACTTCCCGGGACCTGCTGTCATGTTCTCGACCCGGTCTCGAATTTGTACGAAATGATTAACCATTTGGCTGTCGGTAGCGCTTTTTGTCGCGATGATTCCTGAAGGAATCATCGCGACAAACAGCGCTGCCGACAGCCAAAGGGCTCGAGAAGATGATTGTTGATTCCAACAGTATGATTTAACCGCGTGCAAAAGATGCACGCGCCGACGTCAGCCCAAGGACCTTCTGTGCACTGGGGTTCTGTCTGTGACTAGCCGACCTCATGAAGTGAAACTAGCCATGGAGGCTTGGTGCGAGTGGCACACCCTCCCTTCTCCATGGCGGCATCCTGCGACAACCAAACACAAGAAAATACTGTTAGTACTGTAGTACAATCAAAGTAATGCGTATGTTTTGTAGGTGATGACGTTCTCACAGCATCACCAGACGACCAGATCGACCATAACTACTGGTATACAAAGGAAAATAATAATCCTCTCTCTCTCTCTCTCTCTCTCTCTCTCTCTCTCTCTCTCTCTCTCTCTCTCTCTCTCTCTCTCTCTCTCTCTCTCTCTCTCTCTCTCTCTCTGGCTGACCAGATTTTTACCCATCCCGCCGTGAGATGGCCTTAGTTGCCTGCTCGGCGTTAAACCCAAATAACTAACTAACTAACTAAACTCTCTCTCTCTCTCTCTCTCTCTCTCTCTCTCTCTCTCTCTCTCTCTCTCTCTCTCTCTCTTTGTTGCTTTGTTCGTGATAGTGTTTAATGGTAGTTCTTAGCTTAATGGTAGTAACGGCAAGTTTAAAAATTGGTCCTGTTACCAAATACTTTTACCGTTATAAAATAAAGGTTCATTGTTCTCTCTCTCTCTCTCTCTCTCTCGCTCTCTCTCTCTCTCTCTCTCTCTCTCTCTCTCTCTCTCTCTCTCTCTCTCTCTCTTGGTTGTCAAAGGACATCATTCACGCAATGAAAATAAGAGATGACTTAAAACGGCAGAAAAAGTTTGCGGATTTTAAGAAACAACGTAATCTGGTAAAATCCTTAGTTAGAAAATCACAGAAAACGCTTGCGGAAAACGTTATCGCAGAGGGTAAAGATACCCGAAGTGTCTGGAATGCAATCAATTTGTTTACAAAGAAGAGGAGTTCCATCAATGTTGCTACCTCTCCAGGCATAACTCCAGACGACTTCAATTCCCACTTTTTAAATATTGCGGAGTCCCTTGTACAGTCTTTTTCCAGTGGCACTGATAGTTACAGTTGTTCTGATAAACTGCGCACACACTGTGAGTCTGCAATAGGTGCGTCATTTTCCATACCTCTTATGACAGTGTTTGAAGTAGGTAAATATATTTCTACTCTAACAAGTAAATCGTGTGGCCTGGATGGAATAAACAACATGGTACTGAAATTGTCCCTTTCATACACAGCTGACACCTTGACATTTATATTCAACCTTTCTATCAAGCAAGGTATTTTTCCAGATGCCATGAAAGATGCTAAAGTTGTCCCCATTCCCAAATGTACAGATCTCAAAAGTCCAAACGATTTCCGTCCTATTTCAGTGTTATCACTATTATCGAAGCCACTAGAAAGACACGTTCATAAGCACCTACTCCAATTCTTGGAGAATCACCGCCTCCTTGTATCTCTTCAGTCCGGTTTTAGACCTAAACATTCATGTCATACTGCCCTCGTTCACATTGTTGACTCTTGGCTCTCATCAATAAACAATTCCAAATTAAATGGTGCAGTTTTTCTGGACCTAACCAAAGCATTTGATTTAGTCGATCACAACATTCTTTTAAAGAAACTTTCAGTATATAAGCTTGATTCGAACTCTATAGCTTTTTTTCTCCTCCTACCTCAATCACCGCCGACAGAAGGTGTACTCAAACGGAAGGTATTCGAAAGAAGGTATAGTTAGGCACGGAGTCCCCCAAGGATCTATCCTAGGGCCTCTTTTATTTTCTTTATTCATCAATGACCTCCCTCTTTCCATCTCAAATCCTGAGGTTAAATGCGAACTCTTTGCTGACGATTCAACGCTGCATACATCTGACAAACGTGAAACGACGCTAAATTGTATCCTCCAGCAAAGTCTCGATGAAGTGTCCGATTGGTGTACGCAAAATCGCATGCTAATCAGTACTTCTAAAACCAAAAGCATGTTGATGACAACCCGCCAAAAGCGTCAGCTACATCCTGCCCCTCTGAAACTGTCACTTGGCAATAACCTATTCAACAAGTATCCAGGCACCGCCTACTGGGAGTTGTAATTGACGACCAGCTGAACTGGTCGCCGCATATCGACAGTTTGTGCAAAACCTTGTCCAGGAATGTATTTCTGCTATCTAAACTTAGACATGTTCTTAGTACAAAGTGATGTACATTGTTCTTTCACGCACACATTAAAAGCCACTGTGACTATGCGTCCTCTTTGTGGGACGAATGCAGTGAACTTCATTTTAAAAAACTAAACTCGCTGTATCGTCGTTCAGTTAAGTTAATTATTCCTAACCCTACTTCCACAGACGAGAAAATAAAATCCCTTGGCCTGCTTACACTGAAGGAACAACTCAAATTTAACAAATGCGTCCTCATGCACAAAATATTTCATTATCAAGCCCCGGAATATCTGCGCATGATATTTAACTTCGGCCCTCGGCATCAACTACATACGAGGAATGACTTGCTTCACTTACCCCGCCCACGGATAGATCTCTACAAGTCAAGCCTTCTATTTTCTGGTAGTTCTGTCAGGAACTCATTGCCATTAAACATTAAATCATTTTCCGATAAAACCCATTTTAAACGTGCATTGCACACTCACTTACAATCAGCGTGACTTCACAGTTTCCCATATAAGAATAATACTGCTGATAACACGTAAACGTCAAATATTTTTCTCTTTCTCATTACATTTGCTAACTGATCATCTATTATCTTGTCGGTGTCTCTATACGCTATTGATGCTGCTGATTCTATGACACTGTCTTAGATGAGTATAATATTAATGCTGTGTACGCGTTCATTCTCTTGCTTTTTGCATCGGAGGCAGTTACAAATTCTCCATTGTCATTTTTTTTCCTCCTTTCGATGATTCCCCTATTGTGTTTTTTTCCGGTAGTTTTGCTTCCTTATCTTATTATTATTATTATTATTATTATTATTATTATTATTATTATTATTATTATTATTATATGCATGCTATGTTTCTTTTCCTGTTGTGTTCTCTTTTGTTTACAGGACAGCTTGTAAGACAGGCATTGAGTTGCTTAATGGCTTTATCCTGAATAAAAAAAAAAAAAGATTCATCATCATCATCATCATCTCTCTCTCTCTCTCTCTCTCTCTCTCTCTCTCTCTCTCTCTCTCTCTCTCTCTCTCTCTCTCTCTCTCTCTCTCTCTCTCTCTCAGTCTCTCTCTCAGCCTCCCTCCTTTCTTAGGTGACCGAATTTTATCTTCAATCACACTAAAATTACAAGAGCAGATAAGGGCAACGGCCAAAGAGGTAAAGTATCAACAGACCGTGTTATCAATTTTACGCCAAACACACACACCTTACACACACGCACACACGACAGAGAGGGAGAGAGCCCACATTTTCATCAACGTCTCTTATCGTGTGTTTTGTCACCAAACGTCAGGCAAACAATAACAGAGAGCAAAACCAGCCGTAGGATTCTTTACACTCCTTTCCATCTCACGGCAACCCTAATCACCGTTCTTTTCATGTTCTGGACAAGATTAGACCGTCGTATTCATTTGACGTGATCTTGTTATCACGTTTTCATTTGTTTCCTTCCAGTGCAAAACGCGCCTTGAACACACCTGTAGCAAGCGCTACACATCTGCAGGTGGCATAGATCCTCATGAGCCGCCGCAATTGCGGCGGCTCATAAGGATCTATGCCTCTTGCAGTCACCATTGATGCTTTAGTTCCTTACACGGCACGGCGGTTCGGGGCATAGTATAAAGTGAATACGCAATGATTTGACTACTGAACAGACCTAGCCCACCCGACCCCCCCGACATCCAGCCGGCAGAGACCGACCTACCCATCAGCTGTGACAGACCCAGCCGGGAAGAGATCAGAAAAGCAGTGGCATTTTTGAAGAATGGCAAAGCAGCAGGGCCAGATGGCATCCCAGCGGAGTCTCTGAAAGCAGACCTAGAGACAACAGTTGAGATGCTGTACCCACTGTTTGGAAAGATCTGGGAAGAGGAGGTGATGCCAGCTGACTGGAAGGAGGGGTACCTAATCAAGCTTCCCAAGAAAGGCGACCTCAGCAAGTGTTCCAACTACAGAGGAATCACCTTGCTGTCAGTACCAGGAAAGGTCTTCAACAGGATCATCCTAGAGAGAATGAAGAGCTCCGTTGACCCCCAGCTGAGAGACCAGCAAGCAGGATTCAGGAAGAACCGATCATGTACAGACCAGATCGTCACTCTCCGCATCATCGTGGAACAGTCTCTGGAGTGGAGCTCCCCGCTGTACGTCAACTTTGTGGATTATGAGAAAGCATTTGACAGCGTGGACCGAGAGACTCTGTGGAAACTCCTACGACACTACGGTGTACCCACAAAGCTCGTCCGCCTGATCAAGAGCAGCTATGATGGCATGACATGTCGCGTGATCCACGAAGGGCAGTTCACCAGAGAGCTCCAGGTCAGAACTGGTGTCAGGCAGGGGTGTCTGCTGTCTCCGTTCCTCTTCCTACTGGCCATAGACTGGGTCATGAAGATGACCACAGAGCACAGACGAAGTGGAATACAGTGGACACTCTGGACACAGCTTGACGACCTCGATTTTGCAGACGACTTGGCATTACTGTCCCACACTCATCAACAAATGCAGGACAAGACCACGAGGCTTGCTGACATCTCGTCCCAAGTGGGCCTCACCATTCACAAACAGAAAACAAAGACAATGAGGCTGAACGCAACCAGGGAAGAACCAGTCTTGCTTGCTGGCACCCCGTTGGAGGAGGTGGAGTCCTTCACCTATCTCGGGAGCATCATAGACAAAAAAGGCGGCACTGATGCAGATGTCAGAGCACGAATCGGTAAAGCCAAAGCAGCCTTTCTCCAGTTGAAAAAAGTGTGGAGTTCCAGAGAGCTGTCACAACACACCAAAGTCCGGATTTTTAACTCCAATGTAAAAGCAGTTCTCCTATATGGAGCAGAGACATGGAGATTGACAAAAACCACAGTCAACAGAGTACAGACCTTCATGAACAGTTGCCTTAGAAGAATTTTGAAAATCCACTGGCCAGAGAAGATCAGCAACGTCAGACTCTGGGACAGAACAGAGCAGATAACAGCAGAGAATGAAATTGGGCGAAGAAGATGGGGATGGATCGGTCACAGTCTGAGAAAGCCAGCTTCCAGTATCACTAGGCAGGCATTGTCATGGAACCCCCAGGGAAAGAGGAAAAGAGGTAGGCCGAGAAACTCCTGGCGTCGAGACCTCCAAGCAGACATCAAGAGACTGGGAACCACCTGGAGTAGAATCGAAGGAGAAGCACAGGACAGGAGTTGCTGGAGGTCTCTCGTCGACGGCCTATACCCGGGTAGGGGTGACAGGCGTAAGTAAGTAAGTAAGTAATGATTTGACTGCAAGTGACAAACGGTAGTGTCTCAGAAACATACCCAGATCACTGAACTATGTACACCTACAAAGCTTTAGAAATGTTTTCGAGCAGACGGTCAAATTGTTTCATTTGCTCAAGATTGAGATTACCACAACATTATAATGATGGACGATGATGATGATCATAATCATCAGTTCGAACACATCTAATTTCAAGAGAATTGCGACAAAGTTCGACCAAGCCCGAGATTGCAACATTCTTATGGTGATGTCGATCATCATCATTATCATCATCATCACCATTTTTTTCTAATGAAATCTACCTAGTCTTGTACGTGATGTGATGTTAAATTTACATTTACTTTTATCTTTATTCTTAGACATTGTCAAGATGTGATGAAAGACAAATTTTCCTTTTACATATACTGGGACAATAAAGTGTATATGTATTTGTATTTTTATCATTCAAGATACTCCTAATGTTCTTGATAATTACGATGACGTTCGGCCGAAAGACCCATCCAAGATAACTGGTATAGCGCATTAACATCCATCAGGACATGCTCTTTGTGAAAATGCTTTCAGAGAGCAGATTGAAAGGAAAGAAAAAAAGACTTCAGGGAAAAGACATATGAATAATGACCGGCAAAGTAATGCTAGCGACAAAACTAAACATGCACCACCACTGATGTATTTTCCACCATATTGTCAGAAATGTCTTGCAAAAGCAGTTTACGATGTTTGTGTTGTCCTTTACCCCGCAGAAATCATTAAAGTATGATAAGAAGTTTTAGAAAGACGTGTGCGAACGACGCCTGCTATATATTACTGCCAAACAGAGCCTACGTAACTACTGAGGTATTCTCTCAGCAGATGGTCACTTGACTCGTCGTGATCCTACTTCTGGTGACAAATGAGACGCAAGGCTTCAATAAGCAAAGGGTCATCGGGCCGACATCGGCCTTAAAGGCCGACATCGGCCCGAGGACCTTTTGCTTACTGACGTCTTGCGTCTCGGCCGACGGGGCGTGTTTACTAACTGGGGGTGCTATGTGTCACCTGCATGTCGAAGTTTTCCCGAGAGAAAACAAACTGACGTCAATGTAACACGCAACCTACACAATTAGGCATATACGACTATTCAATTGAGTGCGGTCGTTCTATTTCGCGCCAGCAAAAAGATATAAGTACGGCCAGCGCAAATACTTTCAAGAGTCGGTTTTGATACTCCAACGCTCTTGCCTACCCGTGGTGAAGTTCTCGGTACCAGGGAAATGGATTGTCTCCCACAAGTGCACCTGTGTTAATCGAACCCAGAGAATCAGCAGTGGTCAGCCCCATCCCCTCCCCTCCTCCACACCCCCCGCCCCTACCCCACTCCTCCAACTCCAGACCCTTCGACCCCCTTCCCCTCCTCCACACCCACACATCCCCTCCAATCCACAACCCCCAACCCTCATTCAAAAGGTTCTTTCAGCGCCACCTACAGGAGATGGACAACAGACCGCCTTGACATACGAAAGGTAGTGTCTGATCTGTATGTACCATCTCGATAATCAAAAGATCCCTCAAGACCTTTTTTGCTTACTGGGAGAGAATCCTCGGCCATTTAAATTTATGTCTCGGACGACATGATGCACCGATAAAAGGCCGATATGTGCGGATCAGTCACCTCGGGAGGGGGGAGGGGAGGGGGCAACGTATCCTTTGGGACCTTCAACCTGGCACAAAAGGCCTCCCCGAAGCTAGACCTACTTCCAGTGGCCGAAAAATCAAACAACTGCGTTGGGAAGGGGGGGGGGGGGGGTACAGGAACAAGGCGTGTGTGTGTCAACACTCTCGCCACTCGCCAAAATATCAAACAACGGGGGAGGGGGGCGGGTGTCGAAACTCGCCCAAAAATCAAATAGAGAGGGGGGCAGGAGTCCAAACACCCCAAAATGGGACTTTGTTATAGTATTTTAAACAATTTTGGGTCGGGGGGGGGGACCCCTAGGATCCTCCCCCCCCAGATCCGCCCCTGCCTACGAACCAATTTGTGGACTGCAATACATCCTGATCGATTTAGCGTACCAGTATGAGTCACAACTAATACGGATAGCAAAATACTGCCCCTGGATGGGACGTCTGTACTTGCCTCCGCAGGGAATTTCCATTGAAAACAGAGTGGTTGTGACCCCATCTCCAGGTCAAATTGTTTTTTGTAACATCGCTTCTATTAAATAGATCCCGCTGACACGCAATACTACGACCATTCACACATGGAAGCCCTAAGATCACTCGAATATCCCGAATCTGAGAGTTGTATCCTCTAAAGACTGCACAACAGTTCAAAAGGCAGATCGACCATAATAGTTCAAGGGTGGTGCCAGAATAGCTTGGCGCCTATCGGTGCCAAGCTATTCTGGCACCACCCTTGAAGTATCATGGTCGATCTGCCTTGAAGTATCATGGTTCCATTCGTAAGTTAGGGCTGAACAGGTTAAAGCCACGATAGTATATATTAGTTTCACCTTTTACTTCCCAGTCACTGACTACCGTCTACCTTGAGCTATCAAATTCGATCAACATGGCCTTCGTATCGTGCTTTAGGACTGAGTGGGTGAAAGCAAGGAGAGGTAGAACCACCTGTTTCTACTACTGCAGTCACTACTGTTCTGGGCACCACCCTTAAACTACAATGATCTATCACTACAGTCTTGTCCTGTGTTGAGGTTGAATGGGTTATAGCGAGAAGGAGAGCATGGTTTGGTTTTAATCTTTTTCCACTCTTTCTGAGTCACTACGGCCGCAGATCGAAATGACAGCCCAGGAGGGCAAAAAAAGCCAAACGAACACGACTCCCATAGTCAGCCGCGTCCCGCGAGAGAACTTTAATTCCCCTTGCAAAACATTCCTTTCCGTCGGTATAAGGCTCATGTCCCTTCCCATCTCGGGCACAAAGTGTTGATGCTCACGAGCCCGGCCAACACACACACAAAAGCCCAATGAGCCTGTGGAAGAGTTCGTCGCCTACATCGTCCGACTGAGGCGGTGGAGACACACACACAAAAAAAAAAAAAAAAAAAAAAAAAAAAACGACAGATAAAACCGTCTTGCAAAATGAGTAGTCTCAATGGTGCCATGTGAGCGAGCCGCGGCCATAAAATGGCCTGCCCAGCATGAGTGGTGATAGACATTTTGCTTAACCCCTTCAATGCCGGAACACAGCGACTGAGCAACAGCAGAACCGATGCAAGAGGCATAGATCCTCGTAAGCCCCCACAGAGGCGGGGGCTTATGGGGATCTTTGCCTCTTGCTAACCAGTTTTATATTTATTTTTTTAGCGAAACAGAGTGGGCAGGGCAAGAGAGGGGCAGAAGGACAATAGATATAGAGACAGAGACAGAGAGAGACTTGCTGAAAACAAATCGCAAGTATCTGAAACGCCTGAACCATTAACCCGTTGCGTGTAGGTAGCGGTTTCAGTTTAAAAACACTACCGACACGCAACGGGTTAACGGTGGTTTAAACGTTTCAGACACGTAGTCAAATGCAATGTGACAAAAAACAGTGTACACTAAAAGTAGGTACGAGGCCGCCGTAACACGAACAGCGCACCTGACGCATCTAATGTAAATATAAAAGGTAATGATAAAATAATAAATCTGCTAGTCAGGCTACAGTATGTCAATGCCCCTGCCCTTTTCAAATAAACTGCTGTTGATTCGTGGATTAAAACACAACACTGCACATTAAGTACATGAGATATGGCCATCATTTAATTAAATGCTCCCTCCCTCCCTCCCTCCCTCCCTCTCTCTCTCATTCTCGGTGATTTTAACATTGACATCTCAAAACCCCATTCGATGTGGCAATGTACAACAATGTTGTTTGGACTAAAACAGATGATTACCACTGCAACCAGAGTAACCCACTCTTCGTGTACTTTGATTGACCACATCTATACTAACAACCCTCAAGCTATCATTGAAACTGATGTCCCTTCACTAGCTGTCAGTGACTACTTTCCCATCACCTGTACATGGTCATGTTATGTTCCTAAACAGAGCCGAACCCAACATTTATACATTACTTATAGATGTTTAGAAAACTAGATATAGTTTCCTTCATGACCTCAGTTTTTTTTTGCCGTTCCATGAAGTTTACAATCACAAGGACCCTGATGTAGCGCTCTCACTGTGGCTTGAGCTGTTCCTCGGAGTGCTAAATAAGCATGTCCCTTTAAAAAGGAAACGAGTCCGGTGCCGTGAGCCCCCCACCTGGATTACGGAGGAGATTAAACAAACCATGGAAGCCAAAAATCGAGCCAAGCGGGACAAAGATTTTATTGAGTTCAAAAGGTTACGTAACAGAGTCAAATACCTTATCCGGGAGGCACAAAAAGCACCGGTAGAGAAAACCATACGCGGCGGGAATCCGTCTTCAATATGGAAAGTTTTAAACTTACTAACTAACAATAGTAAAAATCGTTCTGCAAATACGACTGCCAACCTTACAGCCGATGCATTTAACGACCACTTCATTTTAGCCCCGAAATCTTTACTACATGCTGAAGGTTTGGATCAGGTGGAACATGTCGCATCGCAGAAGCTTACTGACTTTTGTAAGCAAAGACTGTCCGCGGGCGATGCTTTTAATATCCCCTGCATCGCTGTACATGAAGTGGGCAGATTTATCTCTAGTCTCAAAAACAAAAAGTCAGCTGGCATTGATGGTATCAATGGTTTTATCCTCGAACTTTCTCTTCCATACATTGTGGAAAGCTTAACCTATATTTACAACCTATGTATTCAAAATAATATTTTTCCGGAGGCTTTCAAAAAATCTAAAGTGGTACCTATACCTAAAACAAAAGACACATCTGATCCTAATAATTTTCGGCCTATATCCATATTATCTATTCTATCGAAGCCTATTGAGAAGCATGTACACAAACATCTTCTCGAATTCCTGGAAGAAAAGTCTCTCCTGAATAAATATCAATCTGGTTTTCGCCCTAAACATTCCTGTCACACTGCCTTGGTTCATATGATTGACACTTGGCTGCTCAACATCAACAGAAACAAAATGTCTGGTGCTGTCTTTCTAGACCTACAAAATGCGTTCGACCTTATAAACCACAAAATTTTATTAGAGAAACTAGACTGCTACTTTAACAATAACAGCCCAGGGACACTCTCATTCTTTCGTTCATATATCATAGGGATAATTCAAACTGTGTGCATCAGTGCTACCTTCTCTTCTGAAAAGCGTGTTGAGTATGGCGTGCCCCAGGGATCCATACTAGGACCGTTACTTTTCTGTTTGTTTATAAATGATCTTCCACTTCATATATCCAATCCAAATACCGAATGTGACATGTTTGCCGATGATTCAACTCTTCACGCTGGCGGGCAAACTGTACCTGAAATATCAAGCAATCTTCAGCTTAGTCTTCAGGAGGTCTCACTGTGGTGCAAAAACAATCAAATGCTTGTAAATCCATCCAAAACGAAAAACATGCTAATCACCACACGCCAAAAGCATCAGCTCCGCCCCCATTCTCTTAACCTCTCTTTTGATTCAGTTCCCATTGAGCAAGTCAAGGAATATCGCCTCCTCGGGGTAATTGTTGATGACCAACTGTGCTGGTTGCCCCATCTAACACAACTAGGGAAAACATTATCAAAGAAGCTATTTTTACTGTCAAGATTAAAATCTATCATTGATACTAAGACACGAAAGCTATTTTTCAACTCCTACATAAAACCTCACATTGACTACGCATCTACTATTTGGGACGGCTGAAGTAAGGCTAACCTTAAGCGGATTAATTCTCTATACAATAGCGCAGTTAAACTGATCCTCCCAATCCCCTCTCTAACTTTGGAGGGAAAGCTTCAAGCAACAGGGCTCCTTCTTTTACATCAACACCTTACGTTTAATAAGTGCGTACTTATGCACAAAGCACTGAACGGGAAAGCCCCCCCCCCCCCCCCCTCTACCTGGCTAAGCTTTTCACTGAGAGCGAAAGGGTTTACAGCACTTGAGGAACAGTCTCGTCATTGAACGGCCCCGGATTGACTTGTTTAAATCCAGCCTTTCTTACGCGGGTGCCTATTTATGGAACTCACTTCCTCCACATATACAGCAAACGAGACATCTTCCATTGTTTAGGACGAAAGCTTTTAAATACATCTCTGAGCAAACTTGAAAGAAACGTAGATAATATGTCCAAAAGAGCCATGTCAATGATTTCCTGTGGTCCTCCGTTTTGCACTTTTTTAGCTTTTACATAATATCTCTCTTTATCGTAGTGTTTTGCCTGCTCACTAAATTCCTACACATGAGTAGCTGTATCATAAGTGTGCAGTCGCTTTCTATAAACACATTTTACATCGCACCCCCACCCCCCACCCCCCCCCCCCCCACCCCCGCACCACCCCCAAGACCCTTTCATTTTGCTGTGTGTGTGTGAAATCTTCAGCGACTTTGGAACTTGTATCGGAATGTAACACAAGTGACCTGTGGGTGTAACCGCTTGTTTTGTGCTGTTAACATATTGTTTTAATGTTGCTTTTAATGTTGTAGTTTAGCAAGGACAAACATGAAAAGAGGCCTGTGCGCCTATTGTTTCCATCCTTGAGAAATAAAGTATCATTCATTCATTCATTCTCTCTCTCTCTCTCTCTCTCTCTCTCTCTCTCTCTCTCTCTCTCTCTCTCTCTCTCTCTCTCTCTCTCTCTCTCTCTCTCTCTCTCTCTCTCTCTCTCTCTCTCTCTCTCTCTCTCTCTCTCTCTCTCTCTCTCTTGCTTTTGCATCGGTGGCTGTTACAAATTTTCCAACGCCAGTGTTTTGTTTTATTGTTGTTGGTTTTTGGGGGTTTTTTTGGTTTTTTTTTAATAATTCAATTATTGTGTTCGTTAATTTTTGTCCTGCATTTTTTCAGGCATTGTGTTGCCTGATAGCTTTATCCTGCAATAAAAGATTGATCATCATCATCATCATCATCTCTCTCTCTCTCTCTCTCTCTCTCTCTCTCTCTCTCTCTCTCTCTCTCTCTCTCTCTCTCTCTCTCTCTCTCTCTCTCTCTCTTGTTCTTCAATGCCCACATTATATCACATATAGACTATACCTCTACTGTGTGGGATGGTTCGAGCGATGTCAATTTGAAAACATTGAACTCTCTACATCGGAGAGCTGCCAAACTAATACTCCCTGATCCCAGCTTAACTACTGACCAAAAAATTGGCAGCTTTAAAAATTCTGCCCCTGAGAGATCATTTAACTTACAATAAGGGAATGGTTATGTTCAAGGCATTAAACGATAAGCTACCCCCATATATCACAACGCTATTTACCGTCCAGTCATCAACATACTCCAGATCATGAAAATCCCTTATTGTACCGCGACCTAGAATTGATCTCTATAAAACGCGTTTGACGTTCTCTGGCTCTAGTCTTTGAAATGCCTTGTCTAGAAATGTCACGATATCAGCTACTTTCTCCTCGTTTAAAGTCAGTCTCATCAAGTACTTATTTTTGTCAGCAGCATCCCCGTGACTGTGCACATATTGAAAAATACTATTCTGATTAGATCATTAATTGCGTGTATCCCAGGTTTCAATGACTCATTTTTATACGGTACAGCTTGTGTGTAGCCAGCTACTCAAATTATGACCGACTAGCCTAACGTCCTAAGCCGTGCAAGCGCGTCTGTGTGTACGTGTGTGTGTGTGTGTGTGTGCGTTTGTGTGTGTGTGTGTGTGTGTGTGTGTGCGCGCGCGCGCGTTTGTGCGTGCGTGCGTGCGTGCGCGTGCGCGTGCGTGTGCGTACGTGTACATTAGAGACAGAGAGTGGCGTGCTGAAATGTGCATGCGTTATGTATGCGTATTAGGTTGCATGTATTCTTATAATATTATTTTAATTAAACCTCACATGTCATTATGCCCGACCAGTAAAGCTGGTAATTCCTATGTCACGTCCCCCTTACATTTTTTTCTTCTCTATTGGCTTGTGTTGTGTCAAGTAATTTTTTTCCCCAGTTCAGCAGTAGAAAACAATTAGTGCGATTGTAACTCAGTAATCAGTAGATTAGCAACGGCAAGTTCGATAAATGGTTGTTACTACCAAAACTTTTACCGTTGTCAAATAAAGGATCCTTGTCATTGTCATTGTCATTCTAATGCAAACACGCACGCGCACTCACACACACACACACACACACACACACACACACACACACACACACACACACACACAATCTTGCCCGCCTTACGTGTTTATTCATTGTCGTCGGCTACTGTCGAGGCAAATGCCTGTGCTTCCCTTATTCTGGAACGCCTGCAAGCAAACATTTTAAACACATCAAAAGGTGATTTTGTCATAAACAATGGAAACATATTTTCAAATTATGATGATCGTATTTACGCAAGTAGTCTAAAGATGATCGTAATTACGTAAGCATACATAAGAACTTTTGCCAACAAACATCATTCCAAATATGCCTGAACGTTCTGATTCTGTGCACACGGGTGAAAAGTCAATGACTGTTTTCGACTCCTTGACTGGGCACTTTATGCGATTAGAAATCATGAGCCATGAGGTCCCTGGTAGAAAAAGAAACGGATAATTTTAACTCTTAACACATTCTACCCCAGGACCGAAATCCCCAAATTTTGAAGTTGCCCTCTGAAGAACTGTATTACAATTCAAGAGACAGATCGAGCATAATAGTTCAAGGGTGGTGCCAGAATAGCTTGGCGCCTATGGGCGCCAAGCTACTCTGGCACCACCCTTGAACTATCATGCTCGTTCCATGTCCTGCTGTGGTGTGTCGGGGCTGAATGAGTTAAACTCCCAGAACTAAATGAGTTCCATTCTATAGAATGGAAGTCATTTAGTTCTAGGAGTTTAAGAGTTAAAATGTACTTTCAAAATTGAGTGTACCTATATACCTATCTGGTCAACGTACCTGCTGCACCTGCTTGATGGGGTAGGAGGGAGGGACGGGGCAAGAGCTGGGACATCGTTGGAGAGAGGGGATATGGAGGAGGGTCTGCCGTTGGCTCTAGCGGAAGTGACGTGCACGGGGGCTTGCGCCGGAAGGGTGTCGAACACAGACCTCAAGGACGCAAATCTGAAAATATTTCACGCATAAGCCTTAGCCTCTGCACAGCCAGTGGACGCAGATTGTGTTTTATTACATCATTGTGTAGTCAACGTCAAAGGTCCCCAGTCGTCAAAGGAACATTGATACTAAGTTCTATACCTCTTTCATTGCAATTCATTGCAATTGGGTGGTGTTCGATTTTGTTTTCGGCATTGAAGGGCTTAAAGGTCGAAATTACCATACTTGGGAGTTGTCCTCTGAAGAATACATAGTAGAAAATACAATCGACCACGATAGTGCAAAGGTAGCGCCATGCTAGTCTGGTACAACCCTTCAACTATATCCGTACATACTGTTCAAATGAGTCGGAGCTAAATGGATTACACTCATTAACACCTGAAAAAGTAGAACAGGGGATGGATCGACTATTTAGTGGCATCAACTTGGCCTATGTTCGAGAAAGTGCAAATCGGAACAACCAACCAAAGACAAAATTAATTATATATGTAACATAATCGGTACACTGAATATATTGCATCTTTCGCTACTTTATTGTTAACCCTTTGGCTGTCGGTAGCGCGTTTTGTCGCGATGATTCCTACATGAATCATCGCGACAAAAAGCGCTAACGACAGCCAAAGGGTTAAATTGTTAACTTTTTAAGGTCCTGTGAAACGCTACACTCACAGAAATGTGATTTTTGTTTGTAACCTCTTCTGTCACGGAGGACTGCATTATTCCAACAGTCAATAACACATATGTACACTCCATTAATTCCACACTGACAGCAACGTTTAAGTTATCGTTATCGCCATCCTTACGGCAATATTTCTTCACTCTTCAGAGATTTCAGTCATGTTTACTTTGTATAGTATTTACATAGATTTCTGCAAATGTTATTAAAAATTAACGACTCGGTTATATCGCCTGTGAAGTAGTGCAACGTCGCAATATAGTCAAATATCACAACATTACAGAACATATCCATCCATCGCGATTCACGCATGAGTGGTTTCAATAATACTTACCTCTCCGATATAGATTTCTGCATCGACTCCTGTTCCTGCATGGCTGACTGGAGTTGCATGTCCACCTGTCGCACGCTCACAACTGGGAAACATAAATAAATAAAGCAGGTCGTGCCCAATCAACTCCTTCTGATGTAAGTTAGTATGTTATGGGTACATGTAGTGGAGGCGTCATCTAATGACTATACACGAGTTGCAGGAGATGGATCTAACATGATATGCAAGGGCAGTGCCAGATTAGCTTGGCGCCGACAGGCGCCAAGCTAATCTGACACTACCCTTGAATTATCATGGTCGATCCATCTCCTGCTGTCGTGCGTCAGGGCTGAATGGGTTAATATCTATTTGTACAAAGTTTATATTGAAAGCTTTGCTCTAATTACTACAACAGTACAGCGGCAAAGCCTAACAACCATATTAAGTGTAATCGGAAAACAAAAAAAACAACCGCTTCCCTGCCAGAGACTGTTTCCGAAATCTTTCTTAACTCATTCTACCCGAACACCGAAATCCTTCAATTTTGCCGTTGTCTTCTGAAGACTGCGTTGCAGTGCAGGACACAGATCGACCATGATAGTTCAAGGGTGTTGCTAGAATAGCTTGGCGCCCATAGGCGCCAAGCTATTCTGGCATCACCCTTGAACTATCATGGTCGATCATTATCTTCCTGTGGTGTGTCCGGCGTAGAATGAGTTAATTAAACACCAAAGAGCCCCAGCCGGCCAAAGAACAACTAGTTGTGTTATAGCAAGAGGCACAGATCTTCATAAGCCCCCGCAACTTCCGGGGACCCATGGGGATCTATGTCTCTTGCAAATTCACTTACACATGTTCATCCCGGTTTTGACTGCACAAATTGCACCAATGCCAAAGGGATAAATTCTAGACTGGCGGCAATCAAAATGACGTTAGGGGTCATTCTGGTGTGTTACACCGGTTTTAACCCTTGGACAGCTGCTGACGATATCGCGTCCTTTCCAGGCGAGCGGTATCGTCACCAGCAGTCCAAGGGTTCAGGCACTGCGGGAAAAAAACACGGGAAGCTTCCAGTCAGATGTCTCCTGCAAGCCAGACTAACGTCACATAATCACCGACAGTTTGGCAGTTTTCCGCACTGGAGTTAGGATCTTAGTGTCACAGAAAACAACCCATCACTACCCCTAATTCAGCCCCCAGCCCATCACTACCCCTAATTCAGTCCCCAGCCCTCCCCCCCCCCCCCCCCCGCCCCCTCCCCCGATACAACCAACCAGCAAAGATTCTCATGAGCCCTCGCAGCCACGGCAAGGGCTCTTGAGAATCATCGCTCCTAGGCTGGCTGAGGCCAGCCCCATTTATACCTTCAGACTTAACCCATTCAGCCCTGACGCACTACAGCAGGCGATGGGTCGACCTGAGTTAAAGAATCCTAGTAAATCAATGATTGTCACGTCCCCATAGAACTCAAAAAGAACATCCCGCAGACGGATTTTTTTTTTTTTTTTTTTTTTTTTTTTTTTTTTTTTTTTTTTTTTTTACCGCTCTTAGCTTAATGTTAACTCATTCGAGACGCGCCGCATCCGGATACGCGGCATAAAGCCGCGTATCCGGATGCAGCACGTCTCGAATGTGTTAACATGTGCACAGCGATTATTTTTAGCGACTTTCTTCCTTTTCCCCCTTCCTACGATTTCCATGAATATTTTATCTTCGTTTTTCACTTTTGGTAGCAATCGGTCATGATAGCATTTTCTTAGTTTTTGCGCACAATCGCCCATCGCCACCGAATTCCTCTTAGGGAATGTTTGTTTTTCATTAGTGTGATGATTTTCTTATTTGTGAAGAAATTTAATGTTTAATCCACACAAAACGTTGTTGCTTCTATTTTACCAAAGTCATTTGTAATTTCACCTGCAGAAATCTTCCTGAAATTAAAGAAGTTGTTGTTGTCATTGCTGTTGTTGTTGTCGTTGTTGCTGTTGTTGTTTTGCTTCTTCTTCTTTTTTTTTTCTTTTTCGGGGTTTTTTTTTTTTTTTTTTTTTGGTGTTTTTGTGTGTGTGTGTGTTTTGTTTTGTTTTGTTTTTGTTTTGTTTTTGGGCGGGGGGGGGGGGGGGAATGTTCCATTTCTTTTCTTGTTTTCTTTTATTTCTTTTTTTCTTGGGGGGGGGGGGGGGGTTGTTGTTTTTGTTTTGTTTTTATTTTGTTTTGTTTTTTGTTTTCGGGTGTTTTTGTGTTTTTGTTTTGTTCGATTGTTTGTTTGCTTGCTTGTTTGTTTTGGGGGGATGTTCGGTTGGTTGTTTTGATGGCTGGATGGATGGACGGACGGACGGACGGACGGACGGACGGATGGATGGATGGATGGATGGATGGATGGATATGGATGGATGGATGGATGGATGGATGGATGGATGGATGGATGGATGGATGGATGGATAGATGGCTGGTTTGTTGGTTAGATGTTTAGATAAATGATTTAATGGTCGGATTACTGTTCCAATGTTCCTACAAAGCATAAAGCGGAAACCACACACAGTGTAATAATAAACCGAGATTCGTACCACTGGAAGCGGACATTGGACGCATCAACGGGACACCGGCCTTGCTGCTTTGTCGCTTTATGTGGGCCTGCACAGACAAAAGAAACAGTTTGACTTAAAAGAATAAAATACAGGCACTATCTCCATCCAAATATCGCACACTGTACCATGGTCTGTAATGCACAGACAAAATCTACGCATTTTCAATCTTCCACTGTCAATAGCCCAGTCAGCAAAAGGTCCTCGAGCCGACATCGGCTGCAGTCGGCCCACGCATCTCATCAGTTCATCAAAAGTGTACTTGAGGCGTACTCCCCGAGTCATGCAGCTAAGCCTGTCTAAGGAGTACTCTCGCAAACGGTAGCACGAGGCCGTTCAACACTCACCCCGTCCACTATCTCCACGTTTGGCAAGATCTGCTGGATGTCCGCGTGGTACATGGGGCACTCCCCGTCCTCCAGCGTCACGGGATTGCCGGCAATGGCCAGCTCCACCAGCTCGGGCAGCTCAGACAACGAGCTCTGAAACCATACACAACGATACTACCAGAAAAGATTTACAAATGTGTCTGTACTTACTGGATGCGCAAACACGACTGGTGTTAGCAAGAGACACAGATCTTCATGAGCCCCGCAATTGCGGGGGCTCATGAAGCTCTGTGTCTTTTGCAGCTGGATGGTCTCACTTTTTTTCGACATTGAGGGGATTAAGTCTCAGAAGGACGAAAAAAGGACAAAAGACAAGGCAGCCTGTAGAATGTGTATCTCCGTTTCTTACAGTCAGCTCGAAGGATTAAGATGCTTGATTTTGTTTTCGTGGTGACAACAGGTTACTTACCACTTGGTTCCATTCCTGCAGCATGTTGTCCGTGAGATCCAGGACCTGAAGCCTGGGGAAGAGGCTGGCCCATCCCAACACCTGGCTCAGCTTGTTGCGGCATACGTTAAGGTCCTCCAGGTTTCTGAATTACACCAAAAAAGGTTATGTTAACATTACCACGTTATTGATGTACAGGTCATCAACGAAGTTATCTGTAACAAGACGTGCATCCCATCATACAATTATATCCCCCTCTATCCATCGATTTAATCGATCGATCGACCGATCCATCCATCAGGCAATCAATCATTTAATTTATACAGATATCCATCATCGCAGCAAACTAGTACATTTGTACATTTGAAAAAAAAACGGCAGTGGATATAAATCTTAATATCAATTTCGACCGTGGGCTCCATCCATCTAGAAGCACGGAGGCCTTGCACCTTTAACTGGACGCTCATGATGATAAATGCTAAAACTATCATCATCTACAAAATAACCCGTCAGTTCCCTTGCCGAACACTGCCCATCAGTAATAAGCATAGAACCTCATAAGTCAACGCATCTGTTCTTGCACACTGGTTGTCTCCCTCGAATCGCTACCGCTACGGCGGTAGCGATTCGAGGGAGTCAACCAGTGTTCGCTGCTCTTGCTGGTCTTGCTTCATAATCTGAAGTGATCGTCAAAACTCCTAACTGTGGTGTGAAGACCACTATGCATTCAGTTCATGATGCCAAAGCACACAACGTCAAACACACACAGCAGAAAACACGCCTGTCACTTCCAGCACCAACACTGAGCGGAATAAAGGCCTGCAATACAACTTGAAGATCAGTCTAAGGTAGTGCCGGATTAGGTGGGCGCTAATCCGACACCACTCTTCAGCTTTCGTGGTCAGTCGCAGGACGTGCCTAAGAAAATGGTTCTGCTTACTACGTATCACGTCCTAATGATTATACGACTGACGTAAGCGGCGGCCGCTGGGCGATCCCTGGAAGATTCGAAACTGATATCGCAATGAGCTCTGCCCATCTGGCAGAGTTCCGGTCAGCAAAAGGTCATCGGGCCGAATCATCAGCACGACCAACTGTCGGGTGCAGCCGACCGTCGGCCCGGTGACCTTTAGCCTGAGTGGGCAGACCTGGCCAGACAGACGTCCGGCGGCCGTGACACACTCTAGATCGCTACTCACTTCAATTTCCCCAGAGAGGACAGCGATTGCAGCTGGTTGTCCGACACGTCAAGGATCTGCAAGGAAACAAAAGAAGACATCCCACAGAGCGTGACAAGTTTCAACGTGACGGGTGCACTCTGTGATACTGATGGCATGGACGTTCATCGTTAAGCCTTTGGCTGTCGATAGCGCTTTTGGTCGCGTGGATTCCTGCATGCAGGAATCCACGCGACCAACAGCGCTATCGACAGCCAAAGGGTTAAGCGAGATTGGCGGGTTGTTGTTGTTTTGTTTTTTTTCTTGTTTGTTTGGGGTTTTTTCCTAGTGATTTGTTATTGCAATATTTTCATCCTCGCGATCCGCGGAAAAAAGAAAAAACAGTTCATCGTAAAACGTCAAGGTCCACCAGTAAAATGCAGTGCTTTCTGTCTACATTGTCTCTTTCCACCGTGGAATTTGTTCCTCCTTTTTGTTACACTACGTGAAGTGACCAACAAAAATTGTTCTGTCGAGTATTGAGTGCGCTGGGTATTTAAACATCGGACGACGCGGCATAAAGCTGCAGGGGCTCATGACGATCTGTGGCTCTTGTTAAATGAATTATACACATGTTCTTCGGGCCAAGGCCAGGCGTGGCATTGATCTTCATCAATATCTGCATGTGGATAAGGTGAAAGGTTCTTGCTGCTCATTTAGTGCATACAACAAGGACTGTCGATCACAAGTTATGAGTCTGCTGAAAATCTTCGCTTGTCCGTCGTATTTGTGTTCCTGATACGCCATGGTAGTAGTACCGGCCTCAGAGTTTGATACGATGGTGATTTGACCGCTTGTTCAGCGCACTATCATGCGCGGAATACTCTTATAGGGAGCGCTTCGCCAAAGCAGAACTAATTGTAGGTAATGGGGAGATACAGGTTAACCCATTCAGCTCTGACGTACTACAGCAGCAGAAGGGTCTACCATGATAATTCAAGGGCAGTGCCAGATTAGCTTGGCGCCGACAGGCGCCAAGCTAATCTGGCACTACCCTTGAATTATCATGGTCTATCCATCTCCTGCAACTGGTGCATAGTCATTAGATGACGCCTCCAGAATTTGGGAAATACGGCAATCGGGCTGAATGAGTTAAGCGGACATAAAACAATACAGCTTAAGTCTCGCTGACTTTTCTTTTTCACAGAAAAAAAAAGTATTGCAATGTCACAAAATAAGAAATAACATGGTCAAAGCCGGGAGGGACGCTCTTTACCAAAGTTTTTTTTTTTTTAATATTTGAACTTCCTTTGTGTAAAACCACCCATCTTCGTTGACGCCTTGTCACGCCCTTCGCCTGAGGAACATGGATCTAATTTAGTTAACAAGACGCACAGATCGTCGTGAGCCCCGGCCGATGCGCATGACGATCTATGCCTCTTGTGGGTGTCTGGTCTTCGATGCTGATATGCCCGACGCACTCAATAACAAGCCAGACGACAGGGAAAAGACGACGGAGGTAAAGGCGACAGAACGGGAATGTAGAAAAAGTGTGATGAAAATAATGATCTCTTATCTTTATTCTCTATAGAATAGCAGTGATTTTAAAGTTTTAACTAAAAATAAACACAACTACTACTGAAGAAAACAAAATCGATCCACTACTCAAACCAAGGTTTTGCCGGGGCTAGCAGTTTTTATCTATTGCTTATGCAGTTCAGCCTCAATATTACTGTCGCATTCCAACATACCGCAGTATCCGATACAACGCGCATTCGTGCGCGGGCCAGCTAAGGCTGACGTCGGCCCGAGGACCTTTTGCTACCATGTGGTTTTTCTTCACAAGTCAGCATTACAATAACGCGATCGCGAATTCGCAGTCTGATTTGTTGGTTACCTAGAACTGACCTGTACTTATTTATCAGAACAAAATTAATGTGTCATGAGTGTATGTCAACATCCTCCTTTCAGTAAAAAACAAATTTGTGTCTATTCATGTTATATGTGACACTTTTTATATACACAGACAACTCTGAGTGTGCCACGCATTACATCCTAAGGCTGAAATTGTTCAAATGAACTTTTGTGTTGTCCTCTGAAGGCTACATTACAGATTAGGTGATAGATCTACGTCAGTTCACGGGGAGTGCCAGAATATCTTGGCGTCTATGGCGCCAAGCTATTCTGTCACTACCCTTGAACTGTTACAGTCAAATTTATTTCGTGCAATAGTGTCTCAGGATGGAAAGGTCTAAACAACCCAAACAATAAAGCCATTTTCATGTCGTCCTTGATGTAAAACATAACTGACTGCATGGAAAACATAATTATGCTCAATAAATATTCGATTTGAAGCAAGCCCTGGGTGTGATGCATGAACGTTTTAACGATTTTGCCTCAGACAGTCATAAAGTGTAACCGCTAGGCAACAGCTGCCGTTGTCATTAAATTCTGGGTACAACTACAACCCTGCGCGCAGAGGTCTTCAGACCACCTTTGGCTTGTGCACGCCTGACGTCACTCCTACGACCTTTTGCTCACTGGGAAGCGAAATTAGCTTCTTATCGTGACAACAGAACCTGTCTTTAGCAACAGCCTTTTTTGTAAGGAAAAAGTGGGCCTAAAAGACAGGTGCTCTCTCAAGAGAAGTCTAGAAAGGCAGGGAGCGCCACCTGTCATGAAAGACCATCACTTAGGTGGCTACAACCACCTAAATGATGGTCTTTAACCTTTTGACTGCCGGGAAAAATTTAACCCCCACCCAAATGCAAGAGGATCTATACCTCTCGCTGACACCGCTTTTTGCATTCATATTTCTTTGGCGGTTTGGGATCTTTGACACTGAATTAACAATGATTCCAAAAACACAGTCTGACGTCCGCTGGCCGTGAAGGGGTTAATGACAAGTGATCTCTAACCAGGGCGGCTGCTGAGAACTGGTTTAAGTTGTTGTATTGGCAATTGTCTCTCAAACTTGTGCAGATTCACTGTCTGCCGGGCGAACAGAATGAAGTATTAACGAGGCCTCCCTCCAAACCTCGCAAAAGGCATAGTTGTTCGTAAGTCCATGCATCTGCAGGGACTCCCCAATGCGCAAAAGGTCATAGGGCCCACGTCGGCCCGATGGCCCTTTGCTCGCACACTGGGTCATGAGTGTCTGTACTTCTTGCATTTGGGTGTTGTTCACTGCGTCCTGGAAGCGAAGGGGGAAAAGTGAGAAATCGTGTGTTAACTTTTTCAATTTCAGTGCACGTTGGGTCGACTATTGTAGTTCAATGGCAGTGCCGAACTCTACCTTAATGCATCGCCTGTATCCGGGTGGACAGATGATTAAATAAATGATAACATTGTCAAAGTGAGATAATTTATTCACAAATCCTCCCTAAAACAGCCGCTGTCAAAATGTGATTCCTTGTGTTTAACCCCTTCGCTGCTAGTTGACGCAGACTGTATTTCTGAAAGCTTCACCAATTAACCACCACAGAGCGCCAAGCGTCCCCACAGAACATGGATCCAAAGTGGTGTCAGTAAGAGGCACAGAGGATACGAGGATCTAAGTCTCTTGCAATATGAATGTGTTCACCTTCTCCTCAAAAGGCAAGGGGTTAAACTTAAAGAGTGCGTGTCAGTTTCGGCTTGCTTCCTTTTTTTTCTGTAACCCTTTGACTGCCGAGAAAAAATGAACCCCACCCAAATGCAAGAGGTATAGATCCTCATGAGCCCCCGCAACTGCGGGGGTTCATGAGGATCTATATCTCTTGCTTACACGGCTTTGAATTCATGTTTCTTAGGCGGGGGCTTGGGATATTGGACATTGAAATAACAATGATTTCAAAAACACAATCTATGTCCGCTGCCTGAAGTGAAGCGATGACTTCTTTCTGTACACGTTTTAGTTTTCTCATGTATGTGCATAATATTCACACCTGAAGATTTGGCAGCCCTGAAATGCCAGTGAGGTCAGCGAGTTGGTTTCTGGACAGATCCACCTCCTGCAGCCGTTTACACTTGTGGAGGTCCGACATTTTCTGCAGGCGGTTGCCGGACGCAAGTAGCTCTTCCAGGTTGGGCAGATAGCTGAGAGCCTGTGCGGAAATGGAGAAAATATTTAACTCTACGTACCGCAGACACCACACAACCTGTACCGCGTGATGGAGTACGGTACATGCAAGACAGAGCGCCAAGAAAGGAAGCAAGGGAGAGAACACGGATAAGATGACACCCTTGATGAAACATGTTCTTTCTAAGCTTATCTCCCGGTTCAGCTTTGTCCAAGAGCCGCTCAAAAGGCCATCGGGGCGACTGGTCGGCCGCCATTGGCCCGATGGTCTTTTGCGCACTGGGTTAGGACTTTACATTTTTAGAACTTGAAACAAAGTTAGCCTGGTTCTTTTGTGCATCATTATATAAATTTAAGACATACCAAGGAATATCTACAAAGGGGACATAACTAGGTGGAAATGGTGTCATTAAGTGCTGTAACTTAATTATCAGATGTCACATACATGCACTTACCGAGAGATTGACGAGAGCATTGTTACTGAGGTCAAGAGTGGTAATGTTGACACAGCTGAGCAGTTCATTGTTTTCCAACTTGCACAAACGGTTGCTGTCCAGCCGCAGGACTTTCAACTTTTTCAGGTTGTTCAGACCTTTGCCTGCAAGTTGATGGAACAACCTAATGTGCAAAAGGTCATCTGGCTGACGTCGGTCCCCTGTTGGCCCGCGCACGTCTGTGCGCGAGCCCGCAATGGCGGCCGACATCAGCCTGATGACCTTTTGCGCATTGGGAAGACATTTACCCCCTTGTGCATGCGGCCACATGCAGCAGGCACAAGTAAGTTAATAAAAACACAAATAAACTGATATGCTCATAATATCATATACAGTTCAGCATCAGTACTGTGTGCTTCAGAATATCACAAAATCAGATATAAAGTAGCCAGATCTATGGCTCCAATGAGCAAAAAGAGCTCTTGCCAACTCCAGTCTTAGCTGTCCCGCACGCCTGTGCGCCAGAGGACTATTTGCTACTGCAGGTTTTTCATAAGCCTATGCAGGATTAGCATCACATTAACGTAAATGCCAATAACACAGTCTGACTTCCTACCGCTATGTATCGCGATATAATGAGGCTGAAATGAACAATTATTCTGCCAACAAAAACAACAACAAACATTATTGAGATGCACTCTGTTTTTGTTTGTCTTGACAATTAAATGCAACCTCATCTAATGAAAGTCACATTGTTCCCCTTTTTTAGGGCTTACCTAGATTCTCAATGTGATTGTGCTGCAGTTGTAAATTGCACAACTCCTTCAAGCTGCAAGAAAAACAAAAGAAATGTTATACAGCAAACTTTTGATATAACAAATCGTCAGGGTACTCAGTTTTTCTTGTTGTTTATATCCAAAGTTTGTTATAAGCAAAGTGATTTAAATAGAAAGAGTGCTGTCCTTTCAGGACGTCTGAAAATAACCCTTTCACAGCTGAGATAAGCGAACATGATCCAACTGCATGAGACACAGACTCTCATGAGCCCCCGCAGTTGTGGGGGCTCATAAGGATCTATGTCTCATGCTGACACCGCTTTGTATCCATGCACATTACTTGGAAAGCTATGGCTCTTGATCTGGCATTGAATTAACAAAGATTTCAGAATGCGTCCACTGGTAGTGATGGGGTTAGTTCAACTTTAGATTAGAGGCAGTCAGAAACAGGCAAACTGCATTTAACCTCCACCCACTACAGCAGGAAATGGATCAACAATGATAATTCAAGGGTAGTGCCTGATTAGATTGGCAGCATCTGGTGCCAAGCTTATCTGGCACTTTCCTTGAATTATCATAGTCGATCCATCTCCTGCAACTGGTACATAGTCGTTGGGTGACGCCTCAAAAATTTGGGAAATGTGTCCGTGGGGTTAATTGTGAATGTACCAATGTACCAGTTGCATTTAGCATCTGTCATGAGAATGTGGCAATCCAGTAACAACAGCAACTCACTTGTCAAGTCCTTCAACAGTGGAAAGATTGTTGTCGTACAGCTTCAGGTCTCTCAAGTCCTGGCAGAAACAAACACAGGGTAATAAGTATGACACTCTTTCAGGAAGGCAGGAGAATACATGAGAACACAGAAACCACTTTAACCCATTTGGCCCCACAGGTGATTTACCTAAATTTTGGAAGAGTTAGTTAATGACTATGTACCAGTTGCTGGAGATAGAGTGACCATGATAATTCAAGGGGCCAAGATAATCTGGCACTAACTCATGAATTATCATGGTCAATCAATTTCCCACTGTAGGGCATTGGGGCTAAATGGTTTAAGACGAAACAAAGATGTTTAGGACCTCTCGTCGTGTGGGCAGTGAAAAACATAAACTTGTATTTCTAAGTGCATATGTCAACAATAAACATAAGTACATGCAAAATAAACTCTTATGGGGTACTCCCTCACAGGCAAGAAACACTGAACACGAACTAACTGCAAGGGACACAAATCATCATGAATCCCACAGTTGTGGGAGCTGATAATCATCTAGGCCTCTTGCTAAAATTGTTCCTTGGATGGCTCACTGGCAGTGAAAGTGCTACTGTTACACAACTCGGTGATGACTTGCAGATGTAAATAAATACCCACAAAACACTGAAATAAACCAAATTAAACATTACAATAAAAGACTCACCTGACTGAAGACTAGATGTTCGATTTTCTTTATGTGGTTACCAGACAAGTCAGCCACTCTCAGTTTGCGGAACTGCATAAGAAAACAGATGACATCAATGTCAACATTGCTGCATGATTACAAAATTTCAGTAAAAAAAACAAAGTCATCATGATATGAACACATGCATAGAAACAGTGAATCAATGTACATGCTGATTACAAAATTTCAGTAAAAAAAACAAAGTCATCACTGAATATTGAACACATAAAAACTTTTTGGCTGTTGGTAGCACTTTCTGCCTGATGATTCCTACAGCAATCATCATGACAGAAAGTCCTACCGACAGCCACGACAACATAAAAGTAAACACTTTGATCAAACTCAAAAGAAACACGACAAATGTAATGATTATATGTACTTTTATACCTTTTCCAAGTCTGGTATCTCTGTTATTTCTGTGCCATGCAGATCTACATCATATACTTTGTAGAAATCCTCCTCTTGACATAGCTCAAGCTGAAACAAAAAACAAAAGATCTAGAGTACATCAAAAAAGTCAGTATCAGAGGACTGTGATGAATATATATATATATATATATATATATATATATATATATATATATAATATATATATATATATATAATATATATATATATATATATATATATATATATAGATATATATGTATATGTATGTATGTATATATATATATATATATATATATATATATATATATATATTATATATATATATATATATATATATATATATATACTCCAGGCTTGTAAGCTTACATTGTGTCATCAGAACATCAGCTGCCCTTTTTGTGACTGCATCGCTCACTAGGAGGGTAGTGGGAGAGATGGGATAACAGACCTATCATTTTGAGCCTTCCACTGAACACCTATTACATAAAGCAGCACCCCCAGATGCCCCGCAATCTGCTGGAGAATATCCAATCCCCTGAGGTGGGATGCTAGTAAATATTCCCAAACAGATATTGGACCTGCTGAGTAGATTTAGGTTTTTGCCACCTACTACCAGTTTCGCCCTAAGGGAGGTGGGGGGGGGGGGGGATGGGGGAGGGGGGAGGAGGGGGGAGGAGGGGGAGGAGGGGGGAGGATGGGGCAAGGAGGGGGGAGGAGGGTGGGAGGAGGGCGGGGGGGCTCGTCAGGTAGGCATATGGCATAACCTGACAAATTGCAAACACAACGCGTGTACTAGAAGTCGCCTACAGAATTTACTGGTAGCACCACTAGTACAGCGTGGATTGCATCCCTAAAGCTTTATGGGGTGTTGCAGTGGAAGAAGACAGACTAATTTTGAAAAGACAACACCTAGACAATTTTGTGGTGTAATTATTCTATACTTTTAAACAAAGGCGTCGCCCAAAACCATAAATGCACTCAATCAGATTAGTTCCAAGTGACGTAATTTTACATTACTACATAATTATTACTGCAGGAGTGGCTCTTCCCACGCCATGCTCAGACACCACTGCCTGAGGAGTGGCGTGCGTGCAGCGAGCAAGTGCCGGCAGGCTTCGGGCCCCCACATGCCAGCCGAGTGACGTGATGACGGACACTTCCCCGACACAGTGACTGTGTTTCTTACATTAACAGCGTGTGCATGTGTGTACTGTGGATTACGAACATTTTTGGACTGCTTTCACGTTAATGTTGTAGTTTTATTATTATTGCTTCAAAAATGAGTAGGTGTGAAGTTATATACTACTAAAGTTATAATTAAGGTAGTGGTGACTGTTTATGCCGGAGCGAATGTCTGTCTAATAGCTGACGCTGTTCTATAGTGACGGGCCCCCAGGTAGCAAGTGTAGAAGTATAATTTGTCTTTTTGTTTTGTTTATGCGTATTTTTTTATTTGTGTAACTAGTCTCAGCCAAGCAGGACGTTTAAAAACATTATATTATGTGTTTAAGAGATACTATGATAGGGCTGTCTTTAGTTTGCTTTGTGTTAGGGAGGTTCAGGTCGGGTTGGGGCCGTTGGCGCCGGCCATGAGACGCCTTGGTGATGGGCTTCAACCGTCCTGAGCCATTGTCCATTTGTTGTTTGTAGCTGTTGTGTGAGTTTGGGTGATTGCGAGTTGCACCTGAGGTGGCAAAACAAATTTTCCTGTACGTGGCAACATGTATTTGGAAGAATAAAGTTTATTGATTGATTGATATATATATATATATAATATATATATATAATATATATATATATATATATATATATATATATATATATATATATATATATATATATAATATATATATATATATATATATATATATATATATATATATATATGGGGCAGGACTGGATATTCTCCAGCAAATTGCGCAGCACCTGGGGGTAGTCCTTACTGCTTTATATAGTAGGTGTTCATTGGAAGGCTCAAAACGATAGGTCTGTCATCCCTTCTCTCCCACTACCCTCTCTTTCTAGATCTAGTGAGCGATGCAGTCACAAAAAGGGCAGCTGATGTCCTAATGACACAATGTAAGCTTACCAGCCTGGAATACCATGGCATTAGCACAGCAGAGAATTCTCAGAATTGAAATGAAAAATTACGTTACTTGGAACTAATCTGATTGAGTGCATATTTGGCTTTGGGCGATGCCTTTGTTTAAAAGTAAAGAATATATATACCTATGTATATATATATGCTGACCAGCAAAAGAAATACAACTTCACTGTTTTAGGGTTTTTTTGTAGGTATATATATATGACCACAACACAGCTGGAATCATTGGAAACACTTTAGTGTTTTTGCTGATACCAATGCTTTCACAATCAGTATATACTTTTTTTTTAAAATAATATATTGTTTACGACATTGGCACATAGAAAAAGTCTACTTTTCCACTGAACAGTACATGCATGCAATAGTGGTGTGTGAAGTGAAATTGTACATGATAAAAGCCTTCACCCCCTACCCCAACCTTTCCCCAAACAAAAACAGAAACTCACATATCCCGAAGGCAACAGAGTACAGTTAAATAATTAAATCCTGAGGATGAAATTATCTTTTCCTTTGAGATCTACATCACAGTTCTGGAGACAGATCAACCATGATAGTTTAACTTTAAGGGTGATGTCAGAATAGCTTGGCACCTACTGTCACCAAGCTATTCTTACACCACCCTTGAACTATCATGGTGGATCTACATCCTGTTGTAGCAAGTTGGGGCTCTATGGATAAAGTCATTTATCTATACTGGGCCATCTGTTTGAGGTTTATATATATAGATATATTCTAATAAATCCTGTTCTTTGCTGGGATTCATGAGAATCTACGTCTTTGCTTGTAAGGATCAGTCCTATTTGCATCCTCTGATGGAATTTGGATGAATTCTACGTGTGAGCAATGACCTGTCAGCTCTGTCCTATGTAGGTAAACAACAGTAAGTCCATTTCTGTGAGGAGCAAGAGTTTCATTGTGTTATCTCACATATCCCTATGGCTGCATTTTCCAAATTTGAGAGGTTTTACATATCAACTATGTACCAGTTGCAGGGCAGGAGTGGATAGACCATGATAATTCAAGGGTTGTGCCAGACTAGCTTGGCACTTGATTGTGCCAAGCTAATCCGTCACCACCCTTGAATTATCACAGTTGATCCATTTCCTGCTGCAGTGCAGCGCTAAATGGGTTAAATTACAAAATCTTACTTTTCACAAAGATGAACTTTCTGTCTCTTGCCTTCACAAGGCATAGCTTTACTTACAATCTCCAGGGGTGAAATTGTTTTCTTTTCTACTTTTTTCCGCTCTTCCTTCCCTACACTTCTTGCACTGGCGGCACTGCTGGGCACATCTGTAAAGCAGATATCTTGCTCTGTCAAATCATCATCCCCCTCCGCTCCACTACAAGTACTCCTCACTGACCGACTGCTGGCAAGACTTGGATAGGAGGTGTTGGAGGATGCCCGTGATGATGGAACTCTTCTGTTTTAATAAAATCAGTCAGTCGATCAATTCATCCACCATGCAGTCAACATTTGAGTCAATCTCCAAAAATGTCAAGTAAAAAGATAATTTCACTGTCTGATCCATGCAGTACATTCTGCGATATATAGTATGTACCCGGTCTGTTGGGTGTGATTGTACGATTCTACACAGATACAGCTTGTAATATAATCATAAATATACCCCAGGCACGCTCATAATGACTGGAATAAAATAAAACTAGTGTTTTCTGCAGTCAAATAATTTTATATCTAATATTCCTGTCACTTTTACATTCATGACTGAGATCAGCCTAGTATTGAATTGAATTGAATTGAAACTTTATTTTCTAAGGATGAAGACAGTAGGCACGCAGGCCTTTTTACACGTCTGTCCTTAATAACATTTTAAATAAATATAACAGCAGAAAAGATAACATGACAAATAAATAAAAATAAAAAGAAGACAGGATAATAATAATAATAATAATAATAAACAGAAATATTTCGCGCGCGCGCACACACACACACACACACACACACACACACACACACACACACACGCACACACACACACACAAATACACACACACACACACACACACAAATACACACACACACACACACACACACACTTTCAGTCAGATGTAAGGCAGCACAAGGGTAACGCATGGTGCCTATTACTCAAGTGATGCGTTACAATCACGCACGCACCCACACACACAGACGCACACATACTCATGCATGCGCATACATTACATTTAAATAAACCTAAAAGTAATCATAGATTATATGAAAGAATATTAACCCTAAGATTTCAACTAAAAACTGAATGAGTAAAGTTAAAACTTCAAAAGTAAACTATTGAACACTAAACATCAACTGTAACTATTGATGAATTGAAAATATCATACATACACACACACAGACACATACTGACATACGGCGGCTGTTGCGCACACGTATGCTAGTTGTAAGGCAGCACAAGAATAAAGTAAAACACGCATTACTCGAGTGATGCGTTACACACACACACACACACACACACACACACACACACACACACACACACACACACACACACACGCACGCACGCACGCACGCACGCACGCATTCACACACACACATTCAGTCAGATGTAAGGCAGCACAAGGGTAACGCATGGTGACTGTTACTCAAGTGATGCGTTACAATCACGCACACACACGCACACATACTCACACGTGCACATACAATAGATTTCAATAAACATAAAGATGATCATAGATTATATGAAAAATATTAACTCTTTAAGATTTCAACTAAAAACTGAAGGAGTAAAGTTAAAACTTCAAATGTAAACTATTGAACACTAACCATCAACTGTAACTATTGAGAAATTGAAAAAAAGAAAAGAAAATAAATTTTTAAAAAAATACACACACACGCGCACACACACACACACACACACACACACACACACACATTCAGTCAGATGTAAGGCAGCACAAGGGTAACGCATGGTGTCTGTTACTCGAGTCATGCGTTACATTCACACATGCACGCACACATGTGTGCCAGATGCAATGCAGCGCAAGAGTAATGCGAGACGGTCATTACTCGAGTGATGCGTTGCACCACACACACACACACACACACACACACACACACACACACACACACACACACACACACACTGTGAATCAGATGTAAGGCAGCACAAGGATAACGCATGACGCCTATTACTCGAGTGATGCGTTACAATCACGCACACACACACACACACACACACACACACACGCACGCACGCACGCATACACACACATTTGAGCGTGCAAATATGATGCAAGTACACTCAGTAAGCCACCAAGCTAATGGCCCAATCTATAGCTATGAACTCTCATGATCGATCCACATCCAACACTTGATCCAGTCAACAGTAGGCGCCTCCAACTTTCTATGACTGTAAATCAAAATAGTACTTTAACTGGAAGTGCAGATGTCCACGTCACTAACCTAACAGCAGCAGACGCGCGGCTGACTCCAGGCGGTACTCTGGGCAGCGCCGGCTTTCTCGGCCCGATTGGAAGTACTCCCACCGGTCTGCCCACAGATTTTGGAACGGCCCGTCCTCTTGATTTCATCTGGGCCTCCATATCAGCGTTATTCGCTCAAGAGTCCATCCTCTTTCGCTTCAATCCGGCTCATCTCGAAGAATGTTTACTTGGGAGTTAGGTTGCCATCTTGAATTCGTAGGGGAAGTTACTCTATTTTGTCAAAAGGGACAATACTATTATGGCTTTTGCTTACTTCCCCTGGATTACCACAATGATCTTCCACTCGTACTATACAGGGGGAGCCGAAAACCAAAGTTCTGGCAGTCATGTGAATAGTTGTGCGCCTGGGTCGGAGCGTCACAGGATCTGTTAGAAAGAGAGCAGCCACCCGCTTATAGGGTATTATGACGAGCTAAACTGTCAAAATAAAATCAGGGGGGGGGGGGGGGGGGGGGTTATGCAATGACGGAATCAGTCAAGCAATCATGCGTACTAACATATTTTGTCAAACCATTTTAGTTCAAGGGTGGTGCCAGAATAGCTTGGGGCCTCAAATGAGCGGGACTGACACGCGGCCAGATCCGGCGACCACAGCGCCGGGTCGTGTCGGCACTGAAATGCTGCAAAAGTAAGTCACAGAGACAGAAAGAGCCAAAGGTTTTCCGCAATTGTGTTCAGAATGAGAGAACAGCGATAGGTTTTCATTATACTTGTATACTGAGCCCCCATAAGCGTGACGCCAGTACTTTGCCACCTCAGTACTGAGAAGAAAGGACACGCCAGATCCACCATCTGTTCACAGTGAGTGCTGAGCAGCAAAAGTAACTCACTGAGACAAAAAAAAGCCCAACTTCCGCCAAAGGCGCCCGCCTGAGAGCACTCAACAGCGAAAGGTTTTCTTATACAGCCTCTATATGGCAGTTCCGGACATCGAACTTCTGCACCCCTAAGGAGAAAAGCCACCCGAGATCCATCGCCTCAGTGTAGATGCACAGTGTGGTCAGGACCAGCCACAGACCAGCCAATTTCCGCCAAAGGCGCTCACTTATGAGCACTAAAGCCTGACGAGATACCACTGACTTTGTCACCCACTGAGAAGATCCAGGTTCTAAATCACTGTGTTCAGAATGATCATTTTAATAAATCGGGCGGGCAGAGAACTGTTTTTCCCCGTCTCATATTCTCGTCAATGCTTCGCAAAGAACAGCCTTAACTCATTCACCCCGACGGCCGTCAGTCATTTCCCAAATTTTGGAGGCGTCATCTAATGACTATGCACCAGTTGCAGAAGATGTATCGACCATGATAATTCAAGGGCAGTGCCAGATTACCTTGGCGCCGACAGGCGCCAAGCTAATCTGGCACTACCCTTGAATTATCATGGTCGACCCATTTCCTGCTGTAGTGCGTCAGGGCTGAATGGGTTAAGGACGTTTGCATTGCCGCATTATTTTTTTCACCAAGTTGATTTACAACTGAGACAAAATCGAAGATTCGACCGGCGAATACAACCTCTGAGCCCCCAAGGTACTGTTTCACCTTTAGCGCCAAGTGTGTGTACGTAAGATTGGGGGTGGGGAGGGGGGGGGTGTATGTGTGTGTGTGTGTGTGTGTGTGTGTGTGTGTGTGTGTGTGTGTGTGTGTGTGCCTGCGTGCGTGCGTGCGTGCGTGCGTGCGTGTGTGTGTGTGTGTGTGTGTGTGTGTGTGTGTGTGTGTGTGTGTGTGTGTGTGTGTGTGTGTGTGTGTGTGTGTGTGTGTGTGTGTGTAAACAGTCCACATGACTGCGCTATGGTCAGACGAGTACTGCCTATGAAAGTGCCAGAGTTAATAACCTTGGGCTATCGGTAGCGTTTCTTGCCGAGTCGATTCCTGCAGCCAAAGGATTAACGTCGATCAATAGTATTCATATAAATCAGTTTGACATCAAACGTATTCGTTAGAACTTCTTTGGCGTATCTATATCTGAAATCATTATCCGCCCACCACGGAACCGAGAAACAACATCCCATCTCTGAGCATCTAAGGCTGGGTCCGCAATCCTGCTTCAGCCCGTCCGAGCAGTAAGCCATTAGCTCTGGCAGGAATCGGATCGCAATGTAATCGAAAGTAAATTTAACCGCTTCACCTTCTAGAAGAAGTGCACAGGCTATCCTGCTGCAAGAGACATAGATCCTCATGAGCCCCCGCAGTTGCGGGGGCTCATGAGGATCTATGTCTCTTGCTGAGACCAGTTACTTGAACGGTTGTGGCGTTTGGTCGTTGAATGAACAAAGATTTCAGAAACAAAATATATGTTCACTGGCAAGAAAGGGGTTAACTCATTCAGCCCGAAGGCCGTATTTTCCAAATTTTGGAGGCGCCATCTAATGACTATGCACCATTTGCAGGAGATGGATCGACCATGATAATTCAAGGGCAGTGCCAGATTAGCTTGGCGCCGACAGGCGCCAAGCTAATCTGGCACTACCTTTGAATTATCATGGTCGACCCATCTCCTGCTGTAGTGCGTCAGGGATGAATGGATTAAAGCTTTCAACCCATAGGTCAACAAACTTAAAAATTGGCGGGCCATGCTCTGATGACTACATTCCACTGATTTTGATGATGTAGATAACGATCGACTACAGTGGCGTAGGAATCGACGGGGAGGGAGGGAGTGGGGGTAGTTATTGCCTAGCCATACATCCTCTCGACATGGTATGACCACGGCCATATATGTACCTTTTTTTTCTCTTCGCAGTAGTTCCTCTTGGCCCTACCTACATGAAAGTGTACTTGTGTCGTTCCAGGCCCAATCCACCAAAACTGTTCAACGCCGTGAGATGGCCTCAGGGGACTGTTCGGCTTTAAGTTGCAATAACTAATTAACTCCGAACTGCTCAGGACAGTTCTTGTTACAAGCACAGAAGCTTATCAAAGTATCATATTTATGGGGGAGGGAGGGAGGAGGGGAAAAAAGGGGGGGGGGCTTATTATTATGCGAAGTTTCAATGGCTGATGTGGGTATATGGGACATGATGCTCCTACTCAATATTGGTCTTTCCTTGATCGTTCAACAACCTCCCGACCCCAACCACCCCGCCCACCTTTAACCCTCTTAACCCCACGGCTGCATTTCCAAACTTTTGGAGGCGTTGTCTAACGACTATGTAGGAGATGGCTTGAACATGATAATTCAAGGGTAGTGCCAGATGAGCTTGGCGCCTGAAGGCGCCATGCTCATCTGGCACTACCCGTGAATTATCATGAGCAAGAGGTCGCGGGGGCTTATGAGGATCCAGAAATCAAAAGCTGCATTTCATCCCATACACACCCGTTGTTTTCACTTTTAAGCTGCGAAATCAGATTTAAGAGCGGTAGATGTGCACACAAGACAACGTTCCGCAAATAAAAATGTTACCTCGCAGCTTTTGATTTCTGGGGTGTCGCATTCACAGGCAAAACTCAACGGAAAATAATGCAGTTTACTGCACTGTAAAGACAAATGCGCAAGCGTTTCGTTGGTGCAATCACAGTTTAAAAATCTCCAGGCATTAGAGAAATATCGTCTGCAAAAACGTAGTAAAGTTTCTTTTGATTAGTAGTGTATACACCCTTTGAAAATGTCGAAATTTGACACTTCAAGTTTGTAATTTTGTTAATTAAAAAATTTAATATCAAAAAAACAAAAACAGCTATACTAATTTTGGTATGACAATAGCTAGGTATTGGTATGAAGAAGCTGCACACCAAATATTATGGTAATTGGTTAATATTTGTGAGTACAGTGTGGGAAAAATGAACAATACCTGGCAAATTTCGCAAACTTCGGCGAAGGAAAAATAATACACAAAACAGCACATGATCCTACCTTATGTCCACTAATACCCCCCTGCCAAGTAAGGAAATCCTTCAGCTTCATCCTGCTGGTCCTCCAGTGCCAGCCTGCACCTTCTCCTTGCTCTTCGTTGCTCATATGTTGCCCTGCCCTTTGCCCACTGTATCTGCTACCTTAATTGACTGCATGATGACCTTAAATCGCGACAAGTCAAGTTCCCATGCACTTCAGCCTACGTCGCAAGGTCAGTACAGAGAGGGGAATGTAAGCCTTAAAATCATCACGTATGAGCCCTTCAGGACCCTCAGGTCCAGTTCTAAAAAGCTGTTGTCTGTCTCAGGGGTGTGAAACTTTCTTTTGGTAAAAGGGCCATTAAATATCAGGTACCCCATGCCTGGAATGCTCTACCTTCCCATGTCCGTCAGGCTCCATCTCTGTCAGCCTTCAAGCAGCAGCTTAAGACTTATATTTTCTCTAGAACTTTTAGAAATCCAATGCAGTCCTCTGTGTGTGTGTGTGTGTGTGTGTGTGTGTGTGTGTGTTCTTGTGTGTGTGTGTTCTTATAAATTTCATGGTGTATGTAACAGCGCTTTGAATTTGACTGTAGGGATACTGCGCTTTATAAGTATGATCTGTCATATTATTATTATTATTATTATTATTATATTATTATTATTATTATTATTATTATTATTATTATTATTATATTATTATTATTATTATGTGTTGTCGTTGTTGTTGTTGCTGCTGCTGTTCTCGTAATTCATAAAAGAACCTCTTCATGACACGTGAGTCGTGAACATTTTTGTCATAAATTCATTATGTTCAAATCGTAAAAAAAGAAGTCATCATGAAGCAGTGGCAGAAACCATGCACACATGCACTCGTTCAGTACACAGCCAAATGTACATGGCCCACACACGCGCGCGCACGCATGCACGCACTCACGAGAGAAAACAATGATCAATAAACCTTTATATTCGAACGGTGAAAGTTGTTGGTCACCTAACCAGTTTTCAAACTTGCGGTTGCCACATCTACTACATATGAAGCTGCAGAAGAAAACATACAGAAAGACATTGTCTCTTGATTGTCGAACGTTAACGTTTGCCATTCTTTAACCCCTTCACTTCCAGTGGAAGCAATTCGTGGATACAAGGTTATGTCAGCAAGAGGCATAGATCTTCATGAGCCCTCGCAACCGGGGATCATGGGCCCGGGTGGGAGTGGGGGGGGGGGGGGGGGAGGGGGGGGGCTCATGAGAATATATGGCTCTTATAGATGGAACGTGTTCACTTTTTTTTTTTTCTCGGCAGTGATGGGCTAATGGGCCTTCTGTTTGGTCGATCTGATCATGAACTCACGAAACCACCTTCAGCCTCTTTATTTGATAAAGAAATGGCATTTGAGGCGCAAGCGAGTCGAGCACGCCCACGATGAACAAATTCCAAAAAAAAAATACTTGCTAAAATAGGACAGCTCCTTCGTCCAATGAAATGTCCAGCTTTGCCATGACACGTATCTGTATCCACCAATATAAGCCATGCACTTCCGGAAACGTGAAGACCACGCGGGGGCTCATAAAGTGGTGGTGTTGTTTTTGTCCTTGTTGTTGTTTATTTGTTTGTTTGTTTGTTTGTTTGTTTTTTCTCCATCTTGTTGGCCTATTATTATCCGCCATGTTCCTTGGATTGGTGGGACTATCCGGTATCCCCTGCTTTCTGCAGGCATAATTTATTATTTATTTTTGCTTACATTGGCAGTACAGGGATTAACCTCTACCACTGATATATATATATATATATATATATATATAGATAGAGAGAGATAGAGAGATAGAGAGAGAGAGAGAGAGAGAGAGAGAGAGAGAGAGAGAGAGAGAGAGAGAGAGAGAGAGAGAGAGAGAGAGAGAGAGAGAGAGATGATGATGATGATGATGATGATGATGATGATGAAACTTTATTTGTCAACGGTAAAAAAGTTTTGACAGAAACAAATCGTCATTTTACAAACTTGCCGTTGCTAACATCTACAACATAAAATAGATTAAATAATAATAATAATAATAATAATAATAATAATAATAATAATAATAATAATAATAATAATAATAATAATAATAATGATAATAAATTATACATATTATTTCATGCAACAATATAAAAAAAATTACACAAAATAATAGTAACACTCAACATTCATCTTATACCATACACACACACACACACACACACACACACACACACACACACACACACACACACACACACACACACACACACACACACACACAGGGAGACGCAACCATCAGAGTGGGTTACCTAGCATTTCATGTGAAAATGGGTTCCCATATTTCTATTTATTCTAGGGCTCTGGAATTGATGCCAATGTTTAGAACTCACATTATAACTAAGCTCTATAACTTAAAATAAAATAGACATTTTCTAGAAACAGAGCCACTAGATGCCGAAAAAATGGGTTTCTGCCAATAAAGTGGGTGGGTGTCTCTCTCACACAAATGAAACTGGCATTACAGTCAAAATGGGTGTCTTCACAACAGTAGGCGTCTGTAATAAGGTCAAGTTCATGGAATACTTCTTTTTCACATTAATTTTTTTTCCCAACTTAAATGTGTATGTGTGCTTTAACATTCTTTACATAGTATGGTGCAAAATTCAATAAACACTGGCCCGAAACCTTTCGATTATGATTTTTACAGAGGAAATCGTTTAAACATTGCTGCGTTTTGTCCTTTTGAAGCAAAACAGTTTATCATGGCATTGATGTGAGAATCAACATAATGTATTCTGGAAATTAAAGGACTTTTTTTGTGTGTTTTGGGGTACTCTGGAGTTTCAGACAAACAGCAACAGAGCATTTTGAATATTAACCCTTATCATTCGGAATACACCAGTGTGTGCAACTAGTGTAACTGAAATAGTCCAAGGGTTAGTGCCAGAATAGCTTGGTGCCTCTAGGCGCCAAGCTATTGTGGCACCACCCTTGAACTAAAGCCATTGGTCTATGTCCTCATCTGTAAGTACTGTAATGTAGCTTGCATAGAATTATGGCAGTGAACAGATTTGAAGCTATTAGCCTCAGTATGACTATGATGCGGGTCAAAAAGTGTGGAAAAATATCAAAGATAGAAAAAGACCCAGACGAAGAAACGAACACTTAACTTATTCTACCCCAGCAAAATTTAAGATCCACCACGATAGTTCAAGGGTGATGCCAGAATAGCTTGGCGCCTATGGGCACCAAGCTATTCTGGCATCACCCTTGAACTATCGTGGTGGATCTGTGTCCTGCACTGCAACGCAGTCTTCTGAAGACGACTTCAACATTTGGGCTTAACTTATTCTACCCCAGACACACCACAGCAAAATAAAGATCCACCATGATAGTTCAAGGGTGATGCCAGAATAGCTTGGTGCCTATGGGCGCCAAGCTATTCTGGCATCACCCTTGAACCATCATGGTGGATCCGTGTCCTGCACTGCAACGCAGTCTTCTGAAGACGACTTCAACATTGGGCTCAACTTATTCTACCCCAGACACACCACAGCAAAATAAAGATCCACCATGATAGTTCAAGGGTGATGCCAGAATAGCTTGGCGCCTATGGGCGCCAAGCTATTCTGGCATCACCCTTGAACTATCATGGTGGATCTGTGTCCTGCACTGCAACGCAGTCTTCTGAAGACGACGTCAACATTTGGGGATTCCGATCTTGGGGTAGAACGAGTTAAAATGACAGAACAGAACACTGACATTAATTAACTAACTGACAACATAAGAAATCACTTGAAACTTCAGCCTTTATTTAACGTCTTTCGTCTCCAACAAACAACCAGCCATTCTTTCATTTGCAAAATGGTATGGCAGTACAACCAACCATTCTTTCATTTGCAGAGTTTTTAAAATGGCATGCAGTATATTACAAAATGATCCGCCCCCCCCCCCCCCCCCAATAACACTCTTGTAATCAATTTTTACATTGTCAATGGTTTTCTTATCTTATTATATTGTCTTTTGTCCCCAGCCGGCTGTTTCGTTTTGCAAATCCAAAGGTTATACAGTATACAAAATGTGACCCTTTCTCACGAAACCAGTCTTAACTCGCAGCGAGCCAATCAGCACTACACGCAATAATATGTGGTGGGGGGTCAATCTGGGGCATTTTCACTTTTTGGGAGAAATGTATTCTACATACACCAAAGTATCGTATGGTTAAAATCTTTATCATGAAAAATGCCATTAAATAGGTAAAAAATGATTTTAAAAGTCTGCCCTTGGCCCCAATTATGCTGCACACAGAAACTTCACAGGCTGTTTTCTCAAAATGGCCGCCGGAGGCTTTAACAACTTTAAACACTTAAGAACAGCTTTTACAATTTTTGCACTACAGCATACAGTCATATATCACAGTAATCAGCAAACACTGTAGTTTTCATAAATGTATATATGTCAAAACATCCAAAATGCGAGTTCTTAAGACTGATTTTGTGAGAGAGAGGGTCACAAATGATCCAGGCGTCCATCAGATAAAAAAAAAAAAAAAAAAAAAAAAAAAGCAGGCTATACATGCTGAAACCACCCCAATAATAACACTGATGTAATAAATCTGTATGAAATCGAAAATGCCGCGAGTGGCGGCTCAATTCATTTCTTTTGTAACTTTTTCAGTCTGTTGCGGACGTAATCCTTAATGTTTGTCCAGCGCCTATGTCTAAGTGCAGGTTCCAGCGCCATTGCATACTGTATCTCGGCCTTTCCAGGAAGTTTGTTCATGACGAGGTGTGTCTTGAAACGAGTTTGAACAGCTTTCTCTTCAGCTTCCCCCCATGGTTTCCTTGTAAATCTAGCTTTCTTTCGAACAGGAGCTGACGCAGTACTGTCATCATCAAAACTATCTAGATTGTCATCAGGCTCTGGACGTCTTTTCTCCGTCATGCTCATCGATTCCTGTGTTGCTGACTTGCTACTTGCTTCATTCACAGGTGCTGTTCCCCCCGAGACCTCTCTGCCAGTTTCTGATGCGTCTTCATTGTCAAAGTCAATCTCTTCATCATCGCCCAGCTCAGCTCTAATGCAACTCTCAAAATCTGTCATCCCATTGTTAACTGACAGAAGAATCTTTGCCACTTTTGCCTTTTGAAGGACGTCTTGAGGTTGGCGGTAGATATGGCGATGTATCCGAATATCATGGCCAAGGAAATCTGCCAGCTGATCCTGGTCTAACTCCGAGATGGCCATTGACTGAGCCAAAGTTGCAACCTGCTTCCGCAACTGAGTAAATGTGAACATGGCTGGGTATGACACCCCTGCTTCTAGGGCATGGGCCTTCAGAACATCATGGCCTCTGTAAGGCCTCTGACCAGAAGGTGTGGCAAAGATGTACTGGGAATCAGCGAGAGCTGGCACCGATTGCCTCATTTGAAGGATTCTGTCCACAGTTGTCATCATCTTCTTCGTCAGCAAAACGGGAACACTCCTATTAAACTTGCCTCTGATTTCCACTCGCTGAAAATGATTCACCATTTTCTTCTCAACCTCTGTGAGACCTTTCAAGATATCTTGATTGGTGATCGATCCAATCTTAGCATTCTGGAAGTCTGACACCTTCATTCTCTGAACTTCTCCCCCTCGTTTTCGGTTGAAAAGTGATACAGCACAAAGAGTTGCTTTAACCACTGTCGGATAATCTTCCGAAACCATCCTTGTCTCAAGAAGCTGTTGGACCTTCCTCACATCTTCACATGATGGGATCAGCTTGGGTTTGTTCATGGTCATTTTCCCGACCGACTGGGCTGCTGTAGCGGACACACAATCATACCAGTCCCCGTTGAAGACAGAGTCAAACCGCTGCGCCTCAGAGAGCTCCTGTCGCCACCTGTCGTCTGAACCCTGTCCAAGCTGTTTGGATGCCTGTGACTGTTTGATCTGTGAACACTTTTTCAAAGCATGGCCTATGCGCATTGCGAGATTGCCTTTTTTGAACTGATGTGTGTCCTCATCAAAATCTGCTAGCTCTTTTACAGCCAGGACAACATGATCAAAGCTAGCTGAATTGATCACAGCATTTAAACTTGCGATTTTCATTTCTGACCTCACTCTGATAATCTTTAACAGTCTCCCTAACTCCCGCATCCTGGAGCTGATTTGTCCAGCCGTGTGTTCTTCAATGTCCCTGCGGTCAAATAATCTCTTTCCATACTCAAGAAGCAAGGGGTCAGTTCTGATGAGACGGCTTATCTCATCATCTCTCTGGGTAGCCAAGACCTTGTGGTAGAAGGAAAATTCAACGTCTAAGGGTATTGGAAGCATGAGCCGACCACGGCGAGCGGCGTCCCCTCGCCGAGTGATCTGAAACCCTCCTGGCTTCTGACAGCAACGTTTTGAGTGTACAGAGATCAGCTTTTTTTGATAGAGCCCTTTGCAATGGCTACAGGCGAGAAGGTCGTCTACCTTACTAGTTTTGGTGCGATACTTAGGAATCAAACATCCGGATTTGTTTTCAAGAACAGCAACGTTATGCATGTAATCACCCTCATCTTGTAGTCTGATCCATGCTCGACGTCTCTGCTTGGTCCCTTTTTTCATCGACAAAATTTTAGCAACGTCTGCCTCATCTGCATGGACATCTTGTAAGTGCGTGCTCATTTTCAAGACAAGCTTGCCACACAATTTGCATGCATGTTTCTTGTCCCATTTGTACTTTCCTTTCCCTCTCTGCGACACGTGCACACCTGTTTCTTCTGTAAGTGCTCTTTCCCCACTCTTTCCAGCATCATGTTCCTCCTGCCTATCCACATTCTCATTGCCACCCCCTAACGCACACTGCACCTTGCTGGTACTAGCGTCACCAACACCTGGCCACCCCAAACCTGCCACTTTGATGAAATCTAACATAGTCGATACAATACTGTCTATGTCCGAGATCCCAGCAATTGATGCCGACACACCCTCTGAATCCGGTGAGCTCGAGCCAGGAACAAACTCCTCGTCATCACTGCCCTCGTATTGCGATGCGCTGGCACTGCTCTCAGTCTCGGGTCCATCCCAGGCGCCATTTGCCAACTGGAGAAAGAAAGAAAGAAAGATTAAAACCAAAGCTGCATTAGAAACAGAAACAGCCCAATTTTGGTTTAAAGGGGCCTTGCACAAAAATAAAAAGAGTAATCCCGTGTATGACCGATTTACATATGTGTGACCTCGGTGACGAGGGCTGGCTTCTGCAGCAGTCAAAATCCACGTTTTCTGAAAATGCAAGCAGTTTTCACACATTTGTCAACCCTGCGTGACCCTTTGAGAGAGGTCACTCAAATTGGCATGTTTAAAAAGGTCTTGCCACAAAGTATCCTTGGGCCAAGCTTGAAGAATGTGGCTTGAATAGTCTCCGAGAAAATGCCACCGTTAACTCATTCTACCCCCAGACACACCACAGCAGGATAACAGGGGTGGGATTGTAGTAAGAAAGAAAACGCGGAAAATCAAACGACATTGGTGGGGGGGGGGGGGGTTCATGTCCTTCATTTTCAGCGGCCGAAAAATCAAACGACAGAGGGGGGGGGGGGGATAGGCACGCGTGTCCACCGTTCGCCAAAGTATCCAAAAACCGACAGGGGGAGCGAGACCAAACACACCCGAAAATGGACTTTGTTATGACACTCCTGATCTGCAGTATAAAAATGGAATGTGCGTACCAGTTTATGTTCAGATGCACACTAAACGGCACTCTGTCTTGGACAATATCCTTTTTCACCGCCATTTTCCACTGCGACCTAAAGCTACCGGAAGTGTCGGGCGATAGTGAACCAAACTACATACAAATCCAACCCATTTGAGATTTTTTTGCCATTTAAGAAGATTTTTTTTTTCTCGTCTTTTTCGTTGTTATTAGACGCGTAAAATAAATATGCTTCAGCGGAATTGTGAAAGCATTTCCACGGAAATCCGCGGAAACGCGGAAGAATCCCACCCTGGGATAAGGATCGACCATGATAGTTCAAAGGTGATGCCAGAACAGCTTGGCGCCTACGGGCGCCAAGCTATTCTGGCATCACCCTTGAACTATCATGGTCGATCTGTGTCCTGCGCTGCAATGCGGTCTTGAGAGGACAGGGGCAAAATTTAAGGATTTTGGTGTTGGGGTAGAATGAGTTAAAGTTTACCATGGACGACGGACGGACGACCAGTGGCCCAGAACATAAACTCACTTTTGCTTCGCACGCACGCCAGCCAATAAAATGAAGATGATCATAGAATCACTTTACTTACCAGTTGGTAATTGGGAGCATTCCGCTGCCGTCCATGCACCCTCCTACCAGACGCACCCTCTGTGGCAGAGGCTGGGGGGCCATGATTCTGCAGCATAGATCCCGATGGGTTTGGACATCCTGCTGCCATCCGGCGCTGGGTGTGTGCCAGAAAGTCCTGAGCCGGTGTGACCAAAATGGTGTTGCTGAGAACATGTCCAATACAACCATGTAAACCAACTGACATTTTGAATCAGATTGATTGTACATTGCTTAACGTCCCGACAGCCACTAGGCTTTCTCAGGACGTGCCTGCACTGCTTGTGAAAAAAAACCCACCTAAACAGAACATTGCCATGTATGTCGCCTGCCGGTCAAATACGTTAACTCATTCTACCCCAACACCAAAATCCTTAAATTTTGCCCCTGTCCTCTCAAGACTGCATTGCAGTGCAGGGCACAGATCGACCATGATAGTTCAAGGGAGATGCCAGAATAGCTTGGCGCCCGTAGGCGCCAAGCTATTCTGGCATCACCCTTGAACTATCATGGTGGATCCTTATCCTGCCGTGGTGTGTCTGGGGTAGAATGAGTTAAATAAACCTAACACATGGGGCCAAGACATAAAGCTATGACCATTTAGCAACACACATCCAATATCAAGAGCTACAGGCAGTGCAGACAGTAGGGAGAGTTTTAAAAAGGCAAATTTATACAGGTGAATGGACAAAGGGTAGACAGAAACACATGCATGCCCCAGAATTGAGAGAAAAACCCACCCTGTGGGGCTGACCAGGGTGACCCTGAGAACTAAAAACTGGCAATACAGTAAAAAGCGATACTTCAGTTGCACATTCCTAAAGACCTGTTTGTGGACGTTCGTTCTTCGAATCGCGAGGCAGTTTTGCGAACGAGGATTGAAATCTGGCGCCATTTTTGTTTTTAAAAAAAAAAGTCAACTGATACTGTGCATGCATGTGGCAAGTTAACACGTCAGAAAAAAAAGAAAGAAGAAACAAAATCGCGTGGCAGATTGACCTTGTAATGGGGTTATTGAACGAATTCCTTTCATTGAAGAAGAAAGCTTTTGTTAAAATCGTGGGGTTCTATTATCATTTACTACAAGACTCAACGGTCAGGCCCGGAGCGGCCGAGAGGCCGAAGACACGTTTGAAAGCAGACGCCTTATTTTTCTGGGCCAAACGGGTACGGGGATTGGAGGCATCTCTCAGTTAAATAACTGCACTGAACAAGTACATTTGGGCGTGCTCTTAACTAAGAAATATTGCATAAAGTACCTCTGCAAATGCGAGAGAATGACCGGTGCGTCCGTTGGAGACGAAAGACGTTTAAGCAAGGGAAGCAACTCCGTTCATCGGTGTTGGACCAATCAAATTGATCTGAAAACACTCCGGCCGCTTCCGTGTCCACACACAGGCCCAGGGCATCCCTGAAACACAACGATGAAGTAAATCTGTTAAAATGGGCACATCGTATTTTGATATTTTTTTCTGAATTTTGAATGAAAGATAATACAGAAACAACCCTCAGAAAAAATGGGTGTCTGATCTGGCCACCCAGAATTTTACACAGACCCAGATTGCATAAGGATGGTAAAGAAAGTAACCCATTTTAGTCATTTGGTGTACGCACACACACATACACACACACACATACACACACACACACACACACACACACACACACACAAACAATATAGATAAAAAGCATATATTACATGAAAGCATTAACCATCAGGGATTGTTTAAATGCCCAGTGTTGTTATGTTTGGCTCATCAGGTAATCGAAAAGTTTCGTTTTAAAGATTCCAAGCGAGGCCAAATGTGTAGGAATGGTGTTCCATACAAACGGTCCAGAAAAGGATAAATTAGTTTTAAAGAGGTCAGTTCTAGGCAGAAGTAGGGGTAAAGTATTGTTCCTTGAGGTCAGTTCGCGTTCTTGATGTGGCATAAATTTGGTGGTTAGATACTGCGGTGTCATGTTATTTAATATCTTGTGCATGAGGATGCATTTGTTGAAATTAAGTTGTTGACGCAGGCCGAGAATGTTTAGATGTCTAAATTTGTCTGTGGTATTTATGGGCCGCGTATCTATCATTTTGACAGCTCTTTTATATATATAGTTTAACCTGTTCATGTGAACATCACTACAACCGTCCCACACTGTGGAGACATAATCAACGTGAGACTTGATATGGGCATGAAAAAACAGTTTACGAGTATGTGTATCCGTTACATGCCTAAGCTGGGACAACAGGAAAGTGTTTTTAGCAATGGTTTTACAGACTGTATTTATATGCGTCTTCCAACATAATTGTTCGTCAACGTGTATTCCCAAGAATTTACGCTCTATCGGTTTAGCGTTCAGTTGTAAATGTAACGGCTGTGGTCGGCGTTGGTGTTTTTGTCGTGTAGTGATTAAAATACTCTTTGTTTTTCCTGGATGAAGAACCATATGATTCTCTCTACACCAGTCGGAAACCTCGCTGAGACTATTTTGTAAGCTAAGGTTAATGTCAGCTGTTTTTTTACCTGAAACATGGAGGCTCGTATCGTCCGCAAACAGGTTGCAATTGACATCAGTGTTAGTAATATGCAAAGGCAAATCATTAATGAATATTATAAATAGAAGAGGTCCCAAGATCGACCCCTGGGGGACACCGTAGTTAACTTGTCCTTGTTTAGAGTATTTTCCATGGGTATATACCTTTTGTTTTCTGTCTTTTAGGTATGATCTAAAGAATGCTATGGTAGTTTCACTTATATGGTATGCTGCTAGCTTCTTTAAGAGAATGTCATGGTCGACAAGATCAAATGCTTTTTGTAGGTCTAAGAAAACAGCTCCAGACATCAGGTTTTTATTTATTGATTCCAGCCAGCTGTCTACAATGTGTGTCAGTGCTGACTGACATGAGTGTTTCGGTCTAAAGCCGGACTGATGAATATTTATGAAATTGCCCTGTTCTAGAAAATCGAGGAGGTGTTTTTGTATGTGTTTTTCAAGGGGTTTTGACAGGGCCGACAAAAGTAAGATAGGACGGTAGTTATTGACATCTTCAAGATCTTTTGATTTAGGGATTGGAATTACCTTGGCCTCTTTGAAAATAGTTGGAAACGTGCTGTGTTTTATACAGAGGTTAAAGATATAAGTATATGGTAGTGACATTTTCATAATTTTGTTGTCTATATCATCCATCCCGGTGGACTTTTTTGTTCGGCATGCTAGAGATAAATTTGCCGACTTCAGCGACGGTTATATCAGGAATGATAAATGTCTGCAATATATTTTTGCCCTCACAGTATTTTTCCTGTACACTAGGAACGTGGTACTCTGCGTTACTACTTGCAGCTGACTGAGCAAGTGTTTCAGCTGTCGATAGGAAGTGGTGATTTAATATATCAGCTGACAAATGGGATGGTATTTCAGGGGCTGATTTACCCTTTGTTATAACGTTCAGGGCTTTCCACACCGATGCTGTATCTTTTTTGTCCCTAATCATTTCCTGGAAGAACAGGTTTTTTTACGCTCTCACTAAGTATTTAACACGATTTCGTTGTTTCTTATATTCATCAAACTGTTTTTCTTTCTTAAGTTTGTCTCTAAATGACATGGCCTGTTTGACATCTACTGTTAACCAGGGTGGCAGGGTAGAGTGCTTAACTCGTTTTTCTCGTATGGACGCATGCTTATTTAGGACCCCAAGGAATAGATCCATCCAGTACGACAGGGCACTGTCAGGAGAAGTGTGGTTATACACGTCACTGAAAGGACCCGCAGATCCCGCAGAAAGTCGCCGTTATTAAATGTTTTGAAAGAACGATATTTAATTGTTTTATTCTCTTTTTGTTCTCTTTGTCTAGTTTCATGGAGACTGTGCAACATACTGGGTTATGGTCACTGACAGCTAAGGAGGGAACATGTACATTTGATATTTTATCATCATTTGTCACATAAATATGATCAATCAGGGTTGAAGATGTACATGTGGTTCTAGTGGGGGTTTTAATTAACTGTTCTAAACCGAATAGTGCTGTTGTTGACGCCCATGCAGCATTGGACCCTTTAGATTTAGAAAGATCAATATTAAAATCGCCCAAAAGAACAACCCTCGCGCTGGGACCATATGGCGTTGAGGCGCGTCCCTTGGGTGGTGGATAGGGGGTCCCTCGTGAGAGGGGTGCACCGAATGAAATAAGGTGCCGTGAACCAACATGGTCTAAGGGAAGGTGACCCCGACAGCAAACCCCTGGTCCTCCTAGTAAGGGGGTTGGGCGTGGGGGTAGCTTCCCCACCCTGCAAAAAAGGAAATAGCTACAAAAACGCCGACGAAAAGACTAACAGTAATTCCTTTCCTGGAGGAGGAAGGTTCTTCTACTAGAAGACTTATGACGTCGTGTGGTGAAAGCCGGAAGTCTTCGGAAGCCACAGGACCGAGCCGCCTCTCTCTATCCAGGGACACAACCATGGGCACATGGAACGTCAAGACCATGTACCAGAGCGGCAAGGCCGCCCAGATAGCAGCGGAAATGCAAAAGTACAACCTTTCCCTGCTAGGTATCAGTGAAGCCAGATGGACGCAGTCTGGCCAGAAAAGGCTGTTAAGTGGGGAGATGATTCTGTATTCAGGTCATGAAGAGGAGAATGCCCCCCATACAGAAGGAGTAGCATTCATGCTGTCACCAGTGGCACAGAGAGCGCTGATGGGCTGGGAACCTCTTGGGCCAAGAATTATCACAGCAGCCTTTAGAACCAAGAAAAAGCTCAAGCTGAACGTCATCCAGTGTTATGCGCCCACCAATGACAGTGACGAGGAAGAGAAACAAGAGTTCTACGACCGACTCCAGAGTGCCGTGGACAAATGTGCGGAGCGAGACATCACCATCGTCATGGGCGATTTTAATGCCAAAATAGGGGAGGACAACACCGGATACGAAGAGGTGATGGGGAGACAGGGACTAGGCTCGGAGATGAGTGAGAACGGGGAGAGGTTTGTAGACTTTTGTGCTCTAAACCGACTTGTCATTGGAGGCAGCATCTTCCCACACAGAAGAATACACAAAGCAACTTGGGTCTCACCTGACCATACAACAGAGAACCAAATAGACCATATCTGCATTAGCAAGAAATTTAGAAGATCCCTTCAAGATGTTCGAGTGAGGAGGGGAGCAGATGTCGCCTCAGACCACCATCTGCTTACCTTAAGAATGAAGCTCAAGCTAAAGAAAAGCCGCACAGAGACAACAAGAAGACAGCGCTATAATGTAGGCCTCCTGAGAAAAACTGGAGTTAGAGAAGAGTTCAAACTGGTGCTGTCCAACCGGTTTCAAGCGCTACAGGAGTTAGTAAATGAAGAGGAGGCGGTCACCACAGAGCAGCAGTGGAAGGCAGTTAGAGAGGCGCTGAACTCAACCTGCAAAGACACTGTAGGGTTCAGGAAACACCACCACAAGGACTGGCTGTCGGCACAGACCTTGAAGAAGATAGAAGCGAGGAAGCAGAAGAAAGCAGCGGTCAACAACAGTCGCACGAGAGCAGCCAAAGTAAGGGCACAGGAGGAATACTCGGAAGCCAACCGCGAGGTGAAGAGGAGTATCAGGGCAGACAAGAGGGCCTACACAGACAGCCTGGCAGCAGAGGCAGAAAAGGCAGCAGGCAGCGGCAACATGAAACAGCTCTACGACATTACCAGAAGATTGTCGGGTAAGTATGGCCATACAGAAAGACCAGTAAAAGACAAAGAAGGCAAGCCTATTGTAGACAGAGCAGACCAACTCGACAGATGGGCCGAGTATTTTGAAGAGTTACTGAACAGACCTAGCCCACCCCGACCCCCCCCCCCCCCCCCGACATCCAGCCGGCAGAGACCGACCTACCCATCAGCTGTGACAGACCCAGCCGGGAAGAGATCAGAAAAGCAGTGGCATTTTTGAAGAATGGCAAAGCAGCAGGGCCAGATGGCATCCCAGCGGAGTCTCTGAAAGCAGACCTAGAGACAACAGTGGAGATGCTGTACCCACTGTTTGGAAAGATCTGGGAAGAGGAGGTGATGCCAGCTGACTGGAAGGAGGGGTACCTAATCAAGCTTCCCAAGAAAGGCGACCTCAGCAAGTGTTCCAACTACAGAGGAATCACCTTGCTGTCAGTACCAGGAAAGGTCTTCAACAGGATCATCCTAGAGAGAATGAAGAGCTCCGTTGACCCCCAGCTGAGAGACCAGCAAGCAGGATTCAGGAAGAACCGATCATGTACAGACCAGATCGCCACTCTCCGCATCATCGTGGAACAGTCTCTGGAGTGGAGCTCCCCGCTGTACGTCAACTTTGTGGATTATGAGAAAGCATTTGACAGCGTGGACCGAGAGACTCTGTGGAAACTCCTACGACACTACGGTGTACCCACAAAGCTCGTCCGCCTGATCAAGAGCAGCTATGATGGCATGACATGTCGCGTGATCCACGAAGGGCAGTTCACCAGAGAGCTCCAGGTCAGAACTGGTGTCCGGCAGGGGTGTCTGCTGTCTCCGTTCCTCTTCCTACTGGCCATAGACTGGGTCATGAAGATGACCACAGAGCACAGACGAAGTGGAATACAGTGGACACTGTGGACACAGCTTGACTACCTCGATTTTGCAGACGACTTGGCATTACTGTCCCACATTCATCAACAAATGCAGGACAAGACCACGAGGCTTGCTGACATCTCGTCCCAAGTGGGCCTCACCATTCACAAACAGAAAACAAAGACAATGAGGCTGAACACAACCAGGGAAGAACCAATCTTGCTTGCTGGCACCCCGTTGGAGGAGGTGGAGTCCTTCACCTATCTCGGGAGCATCATAGACAAAAAAAAGGCGGCACTGATGCAGATGTCAGAGCACGAATCGGTAAAGCCAGAGCAGCCTTTCTCCAGTTGAAAAAAGTGTGGAGTTCCAGAGAGCTGTCACAACACACCAAAGTCCGGATTTTCAACTCCAATGTAAAAGCAGTTCTCCTATATGGAGCAGAGACTTGGAGATTGACAAAAACCACAGTCAACAGAGTACAGACCTTCATGAACAGTTGCCTTAGAAGAATTTTGAAAATCCACTGGCCAGAGAAGATCAGCAACGTCAGACTCTGGGACAGAACAGAGCAGATAACAGCAGAGAATGAAATTGGGCGAAGAAGATGGGGATGGATCGGTCACAGCCTGAGAAAGCCAGCTTCCAGTATCACTAGGCAGGCATTGTCATGGAACCCCCAGGGAAAGAGGAAAAGAGGTAGGCCGAGAAACTCCTGGCGTCGAGACCTCCAAGCTGACATCAAGAGACTGGGAACCACCTGGAGTAGAATCGAAGGAGAAGCACAGGACAGGAGTTGCTGGAGGTCTCTCGTCGACGGCCTATACCCGGGTAGGGGTGACAGGCGTAAGTAAGTAAGTAAAAGAACAACGTCAGCTTTATTTTGATTTACGCTATCCGTCATTGCTACGAAGTCATCATACAAGTCACAGCTGGCTGCGGGATTTCTATAAATAAAGCCAATGAGGACGGGGGGGTGATTTAGATGTCTTCACTTCTACCCACAAGCTTTCCACTTGAGCTGACTCGAAGTCTTGTCGCCGGTTGAAGTTACCAAGTATTGAATTATGTATATATACAGCTAGTCCAGTGTGTTGAGGGCTTGAGGCATCTCTGCGGAGTACTGAGAAATTTGGGACAGAAATGGCGTTATCCCTTATTGAACTTTTAAGCCTTGACTCTGACACACCAAATATATGAAAATGTAAGGGCGTGTTTAGGAACACAGATAAATCGGGCACCTTGTTAACTAGATGGTATATGTTAAGATGGCCAATTCTCAGTTCGTCTGTTCGTTTCGGAACAGTATTTAGATTACGATTTTGCATGTCGGTAAAAACGCAAATGTAGCGAGAGATATAATACAAATATGGTCACAAAAAAATAATCCCAAAAAATAAAAAATAAAAATCAACTAATATCAATATCTATAGAATGCTTTTTTAAGAAAAGCTCAATAAAACAATACACGGCGAAGAATCACAATGTTTATCACGCACTTAGTCTAAGTTTAGCAGAATGTTTACGGTTTTCTTGCTTGGTTATGTCAACAAAAAATAACAAAGTCAGCAACTATAAAAGAAAACAAATGAAAAATGACTTGTCAAGGAACTATGCACGTTCACTTGCGATAAAGTTCATAATACACAAAGCTATTTTGACGACTTAAAAATAAGAAGAAAAAAACAAACAAATTTAAAGTCTAAGAAAATGGAACAACTATAATAATTTTTAAAATCGCTAAGTGAAAAAAGTATATTTAAATCGGAAAATGATAATAGCAGATTGGGAATTACTGTCAATAATTGCTCCACAAACCGCGCACAGTGGAACTTTATCAAAGAATGTCGAAATGGCTATCACCTAGGGACGCGTGTCCTAATTTCCGGCGCGTGGCCTGAACTTTCGAAGAAGCGAAGAGAGAGAGAGAGAGAGAGAGAGAGAGAGAGGTTTCAATGTCAACCCCCACAGTCCCCACCCCAACCCACCCCTCCCACCCAATTTCTCGCCCCACCACCGAGGCTATCAAGTTTCACTCTCAAACTGCGAAACACATGTATTGTATGGCTGACCGTAACCTCGACCATGATGCTAGTTTTCTTGACATTTCAAAACTTTTCTCCTAACACATTCAACAACAAATACAGGGGCGGATCTTGGGGAGTGGGGGTGGTGTTAAAGAGGTTCCGGTACCCTCCCCAGTCCCAAAGCAAAAATATACTTTAAAATCCTATATCAAAGTCCCCCATTCCTGCTGTTTGGCAATCCCCCCCCCCCCTCCTTTTAATTTTGTTTGCTAGGAGTGTTAAGCGTAACACGCATGCTTATCCCCCCCCCCCCCCCACATCCCACCCCTACCCCCTCCTTTTTGACTTTTTTGGTAGAAAGGTCTTCACGCACGCTTGCTGCATATACACCTCTTCCCCTCCCCCCTCCCCCCCCCCCCCCACCTTTACGCACTCCCCTTAAAAAAAAAACACCCCAACCCCATCCTCGCACTCAAACCCCCCCCCCCTCACCCCCCACCCCCCAGCTTTTTCACCTTTCGTCCACAGGGATGCAAGGATCTGGTCTTTGGTCGCCTTTGGCCTCAGGTTGAAGTTATCAACCAAACGTTGGACCCCCCACCCCTTCGGGAGGTAACTGATCCGCCCCTGAAAGATGCCAAGAGACATATACAGCCTCATCAGCCACCGCACGTTCGGGTCGGAGTTTCATATGACGCTGTATGTCTATTAACATTTTCGTTGTCGGTAGCGCTTTTTGTCGCGATGAATCCTGCAATGCACGTGGCGCCGACTGCATTTATTTCATTTGGGTAGGCGTCTGCTCGCAAAACATTCGTAAATAGAGAATCTCTTCTAGTGGGTTTTAGTTAAGTCCTTGAAACACTCAGCACAATCCAACTGCAAGTGACATAGATCTTCATCAGCCCATATGGGCCCCAGTGTTTCGTGGTAATTGAGCGCCTAACCCCGGCTATGGCGGAAGTGCTCGCACTTGAGACCGTAATGCCGGCTGCTCCGCTGTCCTTTTACTGACCTAGTGTACACGCAAACCGAGTGCAGGAGTTGTACAGTGCTATTCTTAGCTTTACGCGCTCGTAGCTCAGTTTTGACTCGGACTTTTTCCATTTAAGTTTCTCTTCATCGGCGATGCCGCCATTGTTGTATACATATGGCAACGCCATAGCAGCCAAAACTCTCCTCCCCAACTTGAATTAAGTCAACAAAGAACACATAATACATTTCCCAAATATATATATTATATCAGTTCAAGACTAAACTTCCTCTATCCAAAAATGGAGTAATCCCCATTATTTATATCGTGATCTACCTGAGTGAGCTCTGTAGCATTTTTGTTTAGAGATTACCTTTGTCGCCTTTGACAACCGACCCTCGTTCCGCGCCATTTGCGACAATTCACGCGGTTAATTTGTGCGAGATCAGTATACTACCAGCCTGTTTTCTTTGCATTTTCGTGTGTGACAGTACTTGTGGTTTTGCTAGTATTTTTTCAAGGGCTTCACATCGATTCCATAAATCCCGCTTTGGTTGCCATCAGTGTTGTTAATCCAGAAACAGAGTGTAGATTTTCTGTGCACTTCGGGGCGGTGCCCAGTCAGGTGTCTTTTAGTCTTGAGTTGACATCCAGCAGTATAAAATACTTGAACTTGTTAAAAAAAAAACGTTAAATTGTATGTAGTGTTCACGGTACTGTTTTTTTTATAGTGATAATTGATATAATAAGTCTATAGCTGCGTTTCAATATGAATCGCATCACTATCCAACATATTATTGAACAAAATGAAGCCCTGCATCAGATTAACAGAACACTTGAGCATCGACTATGTGTCATGCAACAGTGTCTAAGAGAAACAACAGCTGAAATGCAGGCATCCAAAAAGACTTACGAGGACAAACTAACACAGAACTCCGCAGTGCAAAATGAACTTTTAAAAAGTAGGACAATCGCCTCACATTCCAAACCCTTCAAAGACCTTAGCAGGTCGCAGAGGTGGAAGAGAAAGGTGCAGGCCCATTCAGTCCTGGACACTATTTTTAAAGATCGTTTTTCTGACGTGAAAACCATCACGGTGCATCTCGCTGACATTGAAGGGTATCCTGATTTTCATATAGAAGTGAGAGGAGGCCCTAGAAACAAGGAGGCGGGTGTTGAAGAGGTGGACCCTACCTCTATGGGGCATTCAGCAGTATTAAAATTACTTCATGTCAAAGACAAGCACAGAATACCATTCAAGGCGCTACAAGCTCTTCGGCATGAAGCTGGTTTGCGGGGCAAGATTCCTCCAAGAGATGTACTGCAGCGGGAATCTCTACGTCTGGCCACCTGCCTCCCTCTTCATCCCATTGAGAGTGAGTGTACTTGTATTTTGTATGTCAGTAATATTCATAGATAGTAGAACTCACCCATCTGAGCAACTATCTTCAAGCCACCAGACAGGCGATGGCATTCAGTTAGCATTATTACTAATACTTCTGTTGAAACCCTTTGTAAAATACTCCTTTTGTGTTTGACAAAAAGAATGCTCACCTAGGATCTAAGACAAGTTCTATTAGTGTTATAAATAAGCTGTGTTAAAGTTACTCAACTTTGAGAGTGGCAAAATTCATGCTGTTACACATACATAGTTTAGACTAAATCATTGAATGTGTCCAAACACAACATGTTAATGGAATATATATATATATGTATGAACAACTGTGCTTTTTAATATGCTTCAAAATGTATGCATTGTGAATATGATGAAACTTGAGATTTATCTTTCTGTTAAAAGCTGAATCAAAGAATCATTTACAAATTCTTCAATGTTTTATAGATACCGAGCAGGGATGGGTGCGCCAGAAGCCTGACAGCTGTAATTGAAAATCTGCTGGACTTCCCAGAAAACCGGCATCTTCTTCAGGCAGACTCGGATAACCTGACCATCACCCTGCGTTTTGCCTGCGATGGCGCCAAAATAACAAAAAATAAAAATGCAGTGCAGGGGGTGATCAGGCTTATCCCAGTAGATTCGGAAGACCGCTTTCAGAGGAAGCTCTCCCCAGATGACGAGTTAACACTGTTTCTGTACATGGGTGTGTGCATCTTTCTTTAACTAGTTTCAGTGTAGTTTTTGCCCCGGTCCAGCGACTGTGATTGGCATCATGCCCTGCTACATACCATTATGTAACATTGCTGATTGTTCATGCAACATGATGATTATTCTAGTGTTTGAGGCAAACTAATATTTTCCTTCAAAGCTAAGAGACAGAGCATTTTATAGCTGTAGCTTTTTAGTGTGCCTCAAACACAGAAAAAGTTAAATTTGTCTAAAAAATAGACACACACATGTTTTATACTGTAATAAATTTGTTTATTGTGCAATGTATTCTGCTTTAGGTAAAGAGGACAGGCCAACATTGGAGATGGCATCACTGATGACAAGGCAAGAGATGTTGATGGCTGCCAGAGATGGTGTCCATGTCCATGGAAAACTAGTTAAAGTCAGATGGTAAGTAAAACAAATGTAGTCTAAGGAGATTATCTGTAAATACACACACACACACACACACACACACACACACACACACACACACACACACATGTATGCACGTACCAGAGACATAGAACACATGTTGAAGTACTTCATGCCTTATTTACATTTTATTTGCAGTGTGCATTCCTGTGGGAAAGAAAAATCACGACTACTGTAAAATCATACAATCCATACCATAAAATCATGTTACACTTCATTAAAAAAAAATGCTGACCTGGACAACAAGAACATTGCATAATGTGGACAGACAGCACACAACATAAAAGACCCACCCAATTGTGTGTTACTATCTTCCTCAATAAAATGGACCCCCTCCAGGTGTCTGAAGTACCTTTCAAAGCTTTTAGCTTTAAAAGGTACTGACACAGTGGACCGTGGGGTGTACCCAATGTGCCCATCAGGTGTGGGATGCGGGTCGCCCAGCCATTCAAAGACTGCCTGCCTCAAGACCCTCAGGTCATACGAAGCATCCTCCTCGTGCAGCTGTAACGACTGTAAATGTTGCCTGGCCATTTGTGTGGACAGAGGGTTGGTACGGTTTAAGGCTAGGTAGGAGGCAAGCTCTGGGTTGGTACTTAATTTAACCCATGAGTCCTGCCCCTCATACCCAGCCCAGCGAACAAGCACCTCCTCCTCCTCTCCAACCAGCCGATGTTCGAGGACATCCTCTATATTCCACAATTTCTGAAAGGAGAAGTAGTGTACATTTTAATTTATTTAACCCTTTGGCTTTCCACAGTGCTTTCAGTTCATAAAAGATGTTTATGTGAGATGTGTAAGAGTTATGTGTAAAGACTTTGTAGTGTTTACTTATGTCCATTTGCAATTTGTAGCTGTGTAAGTGCAGAGAGAAAATGTTCATAATTATGTTAGAATGTTTTCATGTCTTGTTTGTACTATTTGCTATAAATGTACCGCAACCGAATTTCTCTTTGTATGTTTTGCAACGTGTGTGTGTATGTTTTTGCATCTGTGTGTGTATGTGCTGTAACTTTTGCAAATGTATCAAACCATCTTGATTTATCCAACTGCACACACACAGGCACATAACATTGTGTTGCACTGCAGGCATAAACTCCTACTGAAACTGTTTTTATAAATAACTTTACCTTATCGGCTGCCATCTTGTTTTCCACTGTGGGTTCCTTGAGATGCTGCTGCATTTCAGCCGCATCCCCAAGTACCCACTCCTCACCACTGTATTTTTTGCTGGGCACTCGAGGTCGTTTAAAGTTTGCCATCATCTATTCAAAATCAGTGTATTTTTAGTGTTGTTTGGCTGCTTCACGTGGTGCATGCGTAAGATTCCAAACTAGAACTTAAAACTGTGCATCTTAAGTATGAATGTAAGGGCTCATACATTTTTTAAAGTAGCCAGGCAGTGACAACTTTCGGCTTACACATGAGAGCAATCGAAAACCGACACACATTCCACACGGTTTTCTGAGTGGCTAGCTCGATCACTAACTAGCCAAACTTTTTCCGGTACTCTATCACTAGAAAATAGAGGTAAATAAAACCTGCAGGGAGATATTAATCACTGAATGTTTCGGAACCTTTTAAGAGACATGAAAGTATGCGACCAACATACAGTCACACTGCCGTCCGGCGGTTTCATTATTACACTGACTGACGTGGAAAGTGCTCTCTGGTACGCTACAAGGGAACAGAACTAAATGAAATGTGCAGGCAGAGTTAAATCACTGGAGGTTTTTGATCTTACAAAGACCCATTTAAGTATCTTCGGCCGACATATACACTGTAGTTCTGTACAGTTTTCCATCCTGTCTCGCCGCTTTGCCCGAAAGGAATAGATTCACATTAGCCTCCGCATTTTTTTTCAGGGGGGGGGGGGGGGGGCGGGAAGGTTAATAAATACTGGTCTATTGTTTCAGCGGATTACGCAAGATTTCAGATGGGTTGAGAAAGAAAAGGTGGCAGAGCGAAGGATATTGCAGTGATCGCGTAAACCTGTAATTTTCGGTTGAGTTTCTTTTAAACCCGTTCAGTGCCAGAGAAAATTTGAACACACCCAACTTCACGATGTATAGATCCTCATAAGACTCTGCAGTTGCGGGGGATCATGAAGATCTATGCCTCTTGTTGACATCGCTTTGAATCCATGTTCCTAGGACAGCCGAGCTATAGGGCTCGTTGATGTGGAATTGACGAAGACTGCAGAAACACAGTTCCCTTCAACCGGCACTGAGCGGTTTAACCCTTCAAGCCCCGGATCCCTACAGCAGAAGATGGCTTGACTATGATAACTCAAGGGTAGTGCCAGATTAGCTTGGCGCCTGAAGGCGCAAAGCTAATCAGGCACTACCTTTGAATTATGGTCAAGCCATCTCCTGCAACTGGTACATAGTCGTTAGGCAACACCTTCAAAATTTGAGACATGGACCTTGGGGCTAAAAGGGTTAAAGGAAAATGGCAGCCGCTGGTAGACGATACCGATTATGAAAAGAGACAGACTGATTGCGGAGGTCGGCGATAGAAAACAAAGAAAGAAACGCGCTTAGAAAAAGCAAGCACAACACACTTGTGTTGTACTTGTCCTTTCCAAGCGTGTTTATTTCTTTGTTTGGGAATTTCTCCGTGGAAGCAAACAAAAAAACACGAAGGAAAACAAGGAAGGAAGGACAAGAAGGCAAAAAAATTAATTCATTCAAGGCGTGTGGCGGCCACCGACCCAGTGTGCAAAAGGCCACCTGTGGCATTGGGTACCCATCTCCCGACAAGATCAAGTTATTCTTCTTCGCCAAACTCCTACACATTATTGTGAACCTGACCTTTCCGGTTTTTTTACGACACGGTTATGTTGCAATCACGTGGACAAAGTGACAGGACGTGTAAATCCATGTAAAGGTTTTGTTCGCACTTTTTGTAGCGTTGAGAGACAGACACCGAGACATCGCTGAGAGACCTAGACATAGAGAGAGAGAGAGAGAGAGAGAGAGAGAGAGAGAGAGAGAGAGAGAGAGAGAGAGAGAGACAGACAGACAGACAGACAGACAGACAGACAGACAGAGACAGAGACAGACCGGGACAGAAACAGATGATGAAAATGATGATGATGAAACTTTAAAAACTTTAACGGTAAAAAGTTTTGACAGAAAACAAATCGTCATTTTACAAACTTGCCATTGCTAACAGCTTCAGCATAAAATGAAGAAACTAAAAATATATATATATACATACAAAACCCAATAGCATCATTAATACAGGAAAAAAATAATAACACTCATCACACCCACATGCACACACGTACGCACGCACGCGAGAGAGAGAGAGAGAGAGAGAGAGAGAGAGAGAGAGAGAGAGAGAGAGAGAGAGAGAGAGAGAGAGAGAGAGAGAGAGAGAGAGAGAGATGATGATGATGATGATGAAACTTTATTTATCAACGGTAAAACGTTTTGACAGAATCAAATCGTCATTTTACAAACTTGCCGTTGCTAACATCTACAACATAAAAGTTAAAAATAAAATAAAGGATAATAATAATATAATATAATAATAATAATAATAATAATAATAATAATAATAATAATAATAATAATAAAGACATTATGTTTACACACGTTATTTCATGCAACAATAATTTAAAAGAAAATAGAAAGAACATTTTTTTTAATTAATTATATAGACAAAATAATAGTAACACTCAACATTCATCTTTTACCACACACACACACACACACACACACACACACACACACACACACACACACACACACACACACACACACACACACACACACACACACACACACGCACACACACACACTATACATAAATGCATCTGGTACATAAAAGTATTAACCATCAGAGTTTGTTTAAATAAATGCCCAGTGATGTTATGTTTGGCTCATCAGGTAATTGGAAAGTTTCGTTTTAAATATTCCAAGCGAGGATATGGTCTTCAAATGAGCAGGAATAGTGTTCCATACGAACGGTCCAGAAAATGATAAACTAGTTTTAAAGAGGTCAATTCTAGGCAGAGGTAGGGGTAAAGTATTGTTCTTTGAGGTCCGTTCGCGTTCTTGATGTGGCATAAATTTGGTGGTTAGATACTGCGGTGCCATGTTATATAATATCTTGTGTATGAGGATGCATTTGTTGAAACTAAGTTTGTTGACGCAGGCCGAGAATGTTTAGATGTCTAAATTTGTCTGTGGTATTAATGGGCCGCGTATCTATCATTTTGACAGCTCTTTTATATATAGAGTTTAACCTGTTCATGTGAACATCACTACAACCGTCCCACACTGTGGAAACATAATCAACGTGAGACTTCATATGGGCATGAAAAACAGTTGAGAGAAATGAAATGAAATGAAATAAAACTTTATTGAAATGAAATGAAACTTTATTTCTCAAGGATAAATGATTAGGTACATAGACCTGTTTTCAATCATGTCCTTGCACACACACACACACACACACACACACACACACACACACACACACACGCGCGCGCGCGCGCGCGCACGCAAGCACTCACACAGACACACGCACACATGCGCACACACACACACACACTCACACACACACACACACACACACAATGCCTGGAGAAAAAGTAGTTAACCCCATCCAAGTCTCCAGGGCAGACCCGGGTGGGGAAATGTACAAAGTAATAATACATTTACAAGAAAAAAATGTAAACAGAAATCAGTGTTTGCATGTATACATAATGTGCATCGGATATTTACAAGAAATTACATGGTAAAAAAATGGTAAAATGAGAATACACTGATATAGCTGTGTGTGTGGGGGGGGGGAGGGGGGGGATAGGCAGTTACAAGAATAGCTTCAACAAGTCTACACTATGTACGCATTGAAGGTTTACTACACCAACTTCAGAAACGAAAAGCCATAGTCACGTGAGAAATGAAAAGTCATAGTCACGTGGTTTACTCTTTAAGTATTTCAAGCATTCCTGAGATACTTCAGCAGCTGGGGTTTAAATGTTCTAATCGATGGCGCTGCTCTAATATCCCGGAACAGAATTCCATAATTTGGCCTCAGAATAGGACAAAGAAGACTTGTAAATAACCAAGTGGGGCATATTGGTTCCTGGTGTTCGGCTGGACCTATGGGCAAAAAGGAAAAAAATTGTGAGATAAATAGGAGATTCTGAGAGGGTGATTTTGCGCATGAATATCAGTTTATTATAGAAAACAAGTTTGTGAAGAGGTAAGACAGCTAGCAACTTGAATTTGTTATCTGTACTAATGCTTTCTGTGAGTCTGTCAACAATTAGTTTAATGGCCCTTCTGTGGAGCGAGTTGAGTCTTTTAAAGTTAGCATCACTACTCCCGTCCCAGATAGTAGAGGCATAATCCAAATGTGGCTGAATATGAGCACAATAGAAAATTTTTCTGGTGGATTCACCAGTGAAAAATCTCAGTTTAGAAAGTAGGTATATATTTTTAGATATTGTTTTACAAACATTTGCAATATGATTCTGCCAGCATAGCTTGTCGTCTATGGTGATTCCAAGCACGCGCTGCTCCCTGACTTGCTCAACAGACTGGCCATTAAATGCGAGTTTTAATGGAGGGGGGTTTAGCTGGGGTTTTTGTCTAGTGGTAATCAGCATACATTTAGTTTTGGAAGGATTCGGTACCATGGAGTTATTTTGGCACCACTGTGAAACATCATTCAAACTCCTCTGAAGAGACCTAATTATACAATATACATCTGATGATGAAACGTCAAGAGTTCCGTCGTCTGCAAAGAGACTGCAGGTTACACTGGGGTCAATTATAAATTATGTAGTGGAAGATCGTTAAATATAGACAGAAAACAATAATGGACCAAGGATAGATCCGTGTGGTACTCCTTGCGCAATCACCCCCCTCACGTGATTTTGTCCCATTCACATGGACATGTTGTGTGCGCTCGTGCAGGTATGACGTAAGGAACGCAAGGGCGCCAGCACTTAACTGATAGACAGCAAGCTTCTGAATTAAACGCTCATGATTTAACGAGGTCAAAAGCTTTCGAGAAGTCCAAAAAGACAGCCCCAGTCATTTCACCGCTATTCATCGCGATCAGCCATCTATCAACTAAATGTGTTAGTGCTGTGTGACAAGAGTGCTTTAAACGAAAGCCCGATTACAGTGAATGAATGACTTTGTGTTTTTCGAGATAGTGCTGCAAATACGTGTGGGTGTGCCTTTCAATCGGTTTAGACAAAGTTGATAGCAGGGAAATAGGTCTAAACTTGTTTGGGTCAGTGAGGTCTTTTGTTTTAGGTAATGGTATCACCTTTGCTGTCAAGATGGACGGAATGTTACCTTGCTGTATGCAAAGGTTGTAAACGTACGTTAACGAATCTATGATATACGGTAAAGCCAATTTGAGAACAGTGCTGTTAATACCATCATGGCCAGAAGCACGTTTATTTTTTAATGCCGAGATGGATTTTCCCACGTCATAAACCGTTAATAATGGAATATAAAACGATGTATCGGGAGTCAACCTTTCATTACAGAACCTTTTCAATTGTTCTGACACAACAGATGGCTGATCGGGAGATGTGGGTTGGAGTAGTGTACTGGCGGCAGAAAGAAAATGCTGATTAAATATGTCGGCTGGGATGTTTGAACACTGAGCAGTATTTTTGGACCTCGTGAAACCGTTCAGCGCACACCAAACAGATATATTATCCTTTTTTGCCATTCATAAGTCGGTGAAAGAGGGACCTCTGAGTCTTTCTCACCAGGGACTTTACATAATTTCTTTATTTTCGAAAGGCTGCAAAATCTTTATTTTTTATATTCATCTCGGATCTGCATGGCACCCTTGATTTCGTTATTCAACCAGGCGGGCAGCTGGGGATTCTGTTCTGACACCACAGATGGCTGATCGGGAGATGTGGTCTGGAGTAGTGTACTGGCGGCAGAAAGAAAATGCTGATTAAATATGTCGGCTGGGATGTTTGTACACTGGCAGTATTTTTGGATCTCGTGAAACCGTTCAGCGCACTCCAAACAGATATAATATCCTTTTTTGCCATTCATAAGTCGGTGAAAGAGGGACCTCTAAGTCTTTTCTCACTAGGGACTTTACATAATTTCTTTGTTTTCGAAAGGCTGCAAAGTCTTTATTTCTTTTATATTCATACGGATCTGCATGGCACCCTTGATTTCCTTATTCAACCAGGCGGGCAGCTGGGGATTTTTGACACGTTTCTCTCTGAATGGGGCATGTCTGTCAAGAACACCAAGAAACAATATGTACCATTCAGATAAAGCCTCGTTAGGGTTACTATGGTGGTAGACCGTATCAAATGACGTATTACTTAAATCGAATTAAAATGCATCCATGCTAAAGTGTTTAAACGATCTATATCTAATGGTTGTTTGCTGATGCTTGCGGAAAGAATTATCCGCTTTTAAGGTCCAGCAGCAGCACACCGGGTAATGATCGCTAATCCCTACCTGCGGCACTTCTACTCCCACCACCCTTCTTACAGGTAGTGTATATATATGGGTCAATTAGAGTGGAGGGAAGTAGTAGGACTAAACACGGGTTGCTGTGCCTAACCAGTTGTGTTTATTGAAACCCCAAACATTGAGATAGTGCACTCCCATACTAACAATAATAATAATATAATATCTCCAGAACGAATTCAAAACGATGTACATCGAAATTATTATGACTGAGAAAACGTAACAAATAAAACGACGATTAGAGTTTAAGATATAGCATACAAATAACGACATTGACAGGCATCCAAACACATACATACTGGTCTCTAAGCAAGCACAATTTGAAATACAAAGCTGCGCACACGCGGAATGAAACCGAGGAGAATTAGTCCATTCCCAGTGCCAGACTGAAAAGCCGGATGGTGCGTGGCGGATGTTGTGGGTCAGACTATTCCATACCACTGGTGCCTGAAAAGAAGCAATAACCGAAAGTACCAACCAAAGTAGACTCACACGTGGGAGATACACCTACGAAGATGTGGACAGTATTATTACGGTTGTTACGGTTGTTGTAGGCACAGATATGCTACCGCTGAAATATCAACTAAGTTTTCCGGCGCTCGAGAAAAAGTTGTTAAGTCATTCAGCCCGACGGCCGTATTTCCCAAATTTTGGAGCGTCATCTAATGGCCACCAGTTGCAGGAGATGGGTTGACCATGATAATTCAAGGGCATTGCCAGATTAGCTTGAATCTGGCACTACTTTGAATTATCATGGTCGACCATCTCCTGCTGTAGTGCGTCAGGGCTGAATGGGTTAAGAGGCTCTGATGCAGGGACTCTTGATTATCTATGCCTCAAAGTCAGACTTTTTAACCCCTTCATTGCAGAGAAAAGTAAACGCGATCTAACTGCAATTACGAGGCATGGATCCGCGTGAGCCCTCGCGGCTGCGGGGGCTCATGAGGATTTGTGCCTCTTGCTGAGACCACTCTGTGTCCAGTATTCTTTAGACAGTTGTGGCTTTTGGTCGTTCAGTAGATTTCAGAAACAAAATGTGCATCCGTTGGCGGAGAAGGGGTTAATGTATATAACAGGTGCTAAATCGATTTCTATTAAAGGTCATACAGCGAGAAGCCCATCCATCTGAATTTGTTGCTGACAGGAACAGCCAAAGTTTGCAAAATGACTGATGCTTAAACTTTCACTCTACATGCCGAATGCGGGCCTTTCTTGGCACGACCTTTCGGTAATGGCCTATCTATATACCACGCTCGTTGTCTTCCTCGATTTGCTGCGCTGCAGCGCAGCGAATCGAGGAAAGACAACCAGTGTGTCAATGTACTTGTCGATAATCCTATTTTGCGGCACCGACGTAGGCGGCATCGAGGACGAAGCATTCTGATGAGTTAGCTGGCAGTGACTTAAGGTGTAAGTACTGACATGCTGATCTTCAACTGAGCAGATCTTCCACCTGAGAGTTCTATGTGAGAGGTACCTCCAGCACCAGCAAGATCTCTATCATATCTTTGTGGATTTTAAGAAAGCGTTTGACAGGGTGTGGCATGCAGCATTTTGGTCCACCATGAAACTATACAACATCAATGTCAACCTGATCAAAGTCATAGCAAACCTTTACAACAAGGCCACTAGCGCAGTCTACTTCAACGGCAAAATAGGAAACTGGTTTAGGACTACAGTTGGAGTCAAACAAGGCTGCTTGCTCTCACCTACTCTTTTCAACATCTTCCTGGAAAGAATCATGACGGACGCTCTGAAAGATCATGAAGGAACTGTCAGTATTGGAGGCAGAACAATCACGAACTTGCGCTTTGCGGACGACATTGATGGCCTTGCAGGAACAGAGAAGGAGCTAGCTCAGCTGGTGGAAAAGTTGGATAGTACAGCCATTGCATATGGGATGGAAATCAGTGCGGAGAAGAACAAACTGGTGATCAATAACGCCAGTGGCATTGGCACTGAAATCATGGTTGGAGGCCAAAAACTGGAAACATTAAATTTAAGAAATTCAAATACTTAGGAACCATTGTGACAGATGAGGGATCAAAACCAGAAATACTGTCCAGGATTGCGCAGACAACAACAGCACTGACAAGATTGAAGACCATATGGAAGGACAGCAACATCACACTCTGCTCCAAGATCAGACTGATGCGCTCCTTAGTCATTTCCGTGTTCTTGTATGCCTGCGAGTCATGGACCCTCACAGCAGACCTTGAAAGGAGGATACAAGCCACTGAAATGAGATGTTTTCGAAGGCTGCTTGGCATTTCATACAGAGATCAAATCACGAACGAGGAAGTGGGAAGCAGAATCAGGCAAGCCATCGGGCCCTATGTAGACCTATTAGCCATTGTGAAAAAAACGCAAACTGAAGTGGTATGGGCATGTTACGCGTTCAGCAGGGCTTGCCAAAACAATCCTGCAAGGCACTGTGCAAGGAGGACGACGGAGAGGAAGACAGAGGAAAAGATGGGAGGACAATATCTCAGAGTGGACAGGACTGAAGCTGGGCGATACGCTGAGAATGGCAGAGAACAGAGAGGAATGGAGGGAGCTGGTTGCAAAGTCATCAGTGGTGCCCCAACGGTCGGCAAGACTACGGGATATAGATAGATAGATACTGACATGCACTGTGATTTCAAATCCATGCAAATGCTTTAGGAATGACTTCTTTACGTTCCCTAGGGTTCCAGCCCTTCACTAGACACAGTGCCTGCCCTGCCCAAGTTCTCCTAATATTCGTTATTATCGTTTAAAGTACGTAGGGGAGGAGCCCCTATTATGAAACAGTGCCTATTATGAAACACCTTGCTCCCAGCGAAACGGAATAACTTTTCCAAATTCCGACTGTGCAGTAAAATAGAGCTACTTCAGTGAGCCTTATTTTCGGTACAAGAAAGTCAGGCGTGATGAAAACGAAAACACGCCGAGAAAATGTGATTTTTGACCCTTCTGCATCTAAGTTTTCGCCATTTTGAAACACCTACATCAGCATTCAAATTTGTGATTTTAAAAAAAATAGCCACTTTTGTCATGAAGAGCAATCTTCGGACATCATATAACCAGCGGCAATCGTTTTGGTTCTCTTTTTGTTGTTTTGGAGGCACGCATTTTCCTGGAGAGGTACCTTGTTCCTATTATGAAACACAAAGAGCTCCTAAAATAAAACGTGTTTCATAATTAGAACAGTGTTTCATATAAGGAGCAGTGTTTGTCTAGCGTATATATCGGAAACCATCCAGACAGTTTGTTACAAATTTCAGATGTTGATACTTTTTCTCAATACAGAATATCCCACACCAGGTCAAGGTCAAGGTCACAACGGCTATATTTATTATGTATGCCATTGTCCAGGCAATGTTACTGTAAACACCAAAACGATGTGATCCGAATGGCAAATTGTGATATTTTTTGAAGACACAGAGTGTTGCATACCCGGATCTGTTCACTGTCGTAAAGGCCAAGGTCACAACGGCCATATTTGTTTTGTGCAAAATTGTGTGCTAGGCAATATCTCAATAACCATTGGGCCTATTCAATCCAAATTTTAGATTATAGTGTTTTACCATATCACACATTGCCATCAATCTTAACTGTGCCTCTACCTCAAGGTCATAGTTGCCATATCTTTCTTGCAGATTATTGAGTAGAGAATACCTCTGAAACCGCTGTACTGATTTGCTCTGAATTTTTAAGAAACGATGCCTTACCATCATAGGTGATGTTTTTCTCTTTGGCAAGTTCTAAAATAAGATTATAACTATTTTCTGACCTTGGTAACCTTGTCCTTTCATGGAGGTCAGCGCAAGTGACAATCAAAGCTATTGTCAATATGATCACTGTGTCAAATTAGAAGTCTGTGGCTCTGATGGTCTCTCAGAAATTCAAAATGATAACATCTGTCACAATTGGATATACATAGGATGATGGATGGATGGACCAAACGTGGAGCAGTGGCGGATGACTCATTATATTTAACTCACTTTTAATAGTAAATGAACCTATAATGTATGCTAACCATCTCGCATGCCTTAATTTTCCAACAAAATGTAAGTGAAACTTGTGAAAAGGACATAATCACACTGTTTCATAATAGGAGACCTAGTGTTTCATAATAGGCAAATGGTGCCTAATATGAAACAATGTGTCTTTTTTTTCAAACTGGAACTGCGTTTGCATCGACTCGAGTTTTGAAATTTGGCTTTGTCCTAAGATGCATCAATATAATCTCTATCAAACCCTGGTTTCGGATTGATTCTACCTTTCTTTGGGACGGTCGCACGAGACGGTTTTGCTTAAGTGTTTCATACATGGGTCTCCTCCCCTAAGTTTGCATTGCATTTTTTATAAGATAGTCTCTCTTGTCTGCGTCCTTAAAACCAAGCGCAGCGCGTGTGTGCAGGGTAACAAACAGACACTGATTTGGAAAGGCCAGCCATTTTATCATCGAACAGTCAAACTGAAACTGATCCGGCTGCGCTCGCGGGTTTTGATTATACACTGTCACGCGCAATGCATCCTCATGCCATAACATTTGTTCTTCAAAAACCTTTAAGGTCATTAGCACTGAGATTTTAATGAAATATCAACACAACAAAAAACGTGCAGGGGCCTAAATGACATTCTTTTTAGTATTGTCATCGTTCTGGCCGGCTTTCTGCGCCCATAATTGAACAGCCCAGCTCTGCGTTTTCAGCTAGCCTGTTCTAAATGACTGTAGTAGGCATGCGTAATTTTTGTGGGCAAGCTCATAATATTCACTATATGTTTCTTGAAACTGTACTAGGGTGATTTATTCCACTATAATTCGTTAATTTACATCGCCATTTCATGAAATATTTGTAAGATCAGTACGTGGATATGCGCCCGTGCTAGCTTTTTTTTAATAAAGAATGTAATAGTGAGGCCATTTAGCCATCCAAAGCCATCAGGGACGTCAACATAATGAAAGGAAGTCCACACTTTCTTTGCAAAAATACATGACGTTATGCGGTGACGCAATAAAAGAACAAAATTTAAGTAATCGAAAACGTCACTAACAATGTTTTGTTGCATTATATCAAAAACAATCCTGAAGGGAAAATCTGTCCCTTGTGCTTCACAACAGACAGCACTTCATTTGGAGGAACGCAGTAGCATCTTGACGTGTCAAGTCTGTGAGTACCTCTGCAGCCGGATTTTCAGCGTGCATTCTTGCGAAGGAAGTGTAGAGTTACTTCCCATTATTTTGGTATCCCTGATGGCTTACGCTGCTAAAGTAGCTCGCTATTACATTGTTTTATGAAAAAGTTAGCACGGGCGTGTATCTACATACTGATTTTTAAAAAACCAAAACCCAATCCTTTGGATGTTGGTAGGGCTTTTGAAGTTGTCGAGAAATCGAGCCACGCGTGACTGTCGCGCGCGTTACTCTCTCTCTCTCTCTCTCTCTCTCTCTCTCTCTCTCTCTCTCTCTCTCTCTCTCTCTCTCTCTCTCTCTCTCTCTCACACACACACACACACACACACACACACACACACACACACACACACACCAGGGCCGGATCAATAAGTTTTCAAGGGGGTGGGGGGGGTGCTCAACTTTTCTTTTTTCTATTGCCAGGGTCTTGTATATATCAAAACACCACAACCGAAACTGTTTTTCTGACATTTTTGATATAACATTAAAGTACCCCCCCCCCCTCCCCCCCCCCCCACTCCTTCTCGGACCATGTTGTAGACTGGCATTGAATGAATTATTTTTTTAAGCCGTTTAAGCCGAAGGGGGTGGGGGTGGTGGTGCTGTAGTACCAAAGCACCCCCACCCCCTAAATCCGGCCCTGCACACACACACACACACACACACACACACACACACACACACACACACACACACACACACGCGCGCGCGCGCGCGCGGTAGTAAGATGTAGTTAAGTAGAAAGTCAGATGTCTCGGCGGAGAGCGAACACTGTCAGCTGTTCAGCAGCAGCAGTCCCCGCGCACAGTGTCGTCTGCTACTCGCTGAATTCAAGAAGGGACATACCTAGTAAACCCTGGGTTCAAGAAAAGTTACGGTCCAGAGGCAGTGTGACATTCTGCACGCACGCTCGCTGAGTTTTCATTTTACGCACGCGGGAACGGACAAACCTACTGGACAACGTGTTATACGAGAAGATAAAAAGGACAACTGAGCACATTTCTTCAGAAGTACTGAAACTTCGTTAACGAACGCTGTAGTTTGCGTGTTACTATATCTTTTCATTATAAGTTAGAGAATCGTATTCCTGTGGGAGTTTTTTTTTTTTTTTCCCTGATTTGTGTGTGTGTGTGTGTCCGCGTCGAGAGAAGGATCAAGACAATTGAAAGCCAGACCAAAAGGTGATTGCCAGAGGTGAAGGCAACTGAGCTTAGATAAAATGTTTATATTGAGACTTTTGCGGGCATTCCCCTCTGCCGGAATGTTCATGCACCTCTTAACCTCCTCACTGCTGCTGACGATACCGCTCGGCGGAAAAGACGCCTAACTACGAGTCTTTTCCGCCGAACGGTATCGTCAGTAGCGGTCAGTGGGTTAAGAGCGTGGCAATGGAACCGAAGATCCGAAGATATACTTATATTTGTTAACGACCCTCAAAATTCCAGGACGATAGAAAGAAACATTGCCAGTGTAACTAGGCCTAATTGTCGGGTTTGTGTGTGTGTGTGTGTGTGTGTGTGTGTGTGTGTGTGTGTGTGTGTGTGTGTGTGTGTGTGTGTGTGTGTGTGTGTGTGTGTGTGTGTGTGTGTGTGTGTGTGTGTGTGTGGAGGTGGGGGGGGAGGGCTCAAAAGATTCTTCAACACAGTGGGCATTTAATTAAACGTGAAAGTTTTACTCTGATCAGCTGCCGATAAATCGTTAACTGCAGTTAACCATTAGCTGAAAAACGGATATCGCTAGCGCGTATTGTCCAGGATCCTCGACAACTTCAAAAGCCCTACCAACATCCAAAGGATTGGGTTTTGGTTTTTTTAATCGCTAATCATGTACTTATTAATAACTATAATTGTCAGTCGGCATTAGTCGCTAAAATTCTGTCTTAGAAAACTCTCTAACGTATCCGTACGTCCCCAGCCGTCAGACGCCACCAGTCAAGGTTTGTCTGAACGAAATTTCCAAGGAAGATTAGCCATTTTAAAACGACTGCATGAAACAGACTGTTTTGGGGTTTGTCACTTCTTCCATCGCAACAACAACTCGTACATTTCAGTGTGGCCAGCGACATTGAGTTCCCAATTGTGAAACATCTGTGACAAGGTGGACATTCTACAGGCATTATTGCCAATTATCGCAGCGTGGACCGCGGGGCGAGTCAGGGCGGCTTTACCTGTCTACCCAGGTGGAAAACTGTGGTGGCGCATGTTCGAGACTGCTCCCGTGAGAGGTAAAGAGAACAAGTCTTCTGTTGTTTGGGAAAATACGTGTGTCCATTTTTGAGAAAAGCGAGCTATTCATTGTTATACAATGAAAATCGCGCCTTTCTCATAAAGGGGGACATATTTGCTTCTGCCAAATAACGACAGAAGTAATAACCTCCTATGTAAGCTTTTAACCCTCTTTAACCCACCGCTACTGTGTACTAAGAGGATTAACCACTTGACTGCTGCTGACGATACCGCTCGGTGGAAAAGACGCGTAAGTACGCGTCTTTTCCGCCGAACGGTGTCGTCAGTAGCAATCAGGGGGGTTAATGTATTAATGGATTGGTGTGTGTCAACATTTTGCCTGCAGATCTGCTTCGCTTGTACTTATATTGTATTAAGTATGACAGGATGTTCGGACAAAGTTTGGTCGTGAGTCCATTCCGAGCTTTAGTCACTCATTCACACCTGACCTTTCGGCTGTCGTTAGCATTTTTTGTCGCGATGATTCCTGCAGGAATCATCACGACAAAACATGCTATCGACGGCCAACGAATTATCAATGCCCTTCGTAGCTTCGGAGGCGTATGTAACGTATATTAATTTATGCAGCTCGCAACGCGTTTCCAGGCTCACGTGCAACAAGGCTATCTCATTTCACGTGGCGTGATAAAGCTTACGCTGTCTCCGTCGCACTCGGTCGACCTTTTGTAGTTGCTCTGCTACATGACGATAAGCCAATGAGGCCGGGTCAATCTGGCAGCGACCCAAAATCTGGCACCACGCCCATTCTTTCAGAAAAACGTCGTTTCATGGTAGTTAAAAAAAAAAAGATTTTAATAAACCGCTTTCCAAAATTCGCATTTAAACATTTTGAATTATGACCGACCGACCGTTGCGCAAAATTAATCACTCGTTCTCAGCGGTTCGACCGAAAAAAAATGCGGGAAAAAAAACCTCGCATTTTACCGGTCGAAAACTGAGCGCTCGATTTGCGTAACAGGAGGTCGGTCCTAGTATAATATAATCTCTATAATTAAGGCATGGGCGATATCTCAGCCATGACATTTGCAGGGTAGGTTCACAATAGCTTGACGCCTTTTCAGGCGGCATGCTGATCTGGCACTTGCCAGCAGTTGTCATGTGTCATGGTTGATTCTAAGTGCTGCTGTGGCGCACTACAGCATGAGATGATCGACCATGATAAATCAAAGGTAGTGCCAGATTAGCTTGGCGCCATCAGGCGCCAGGCTAATCTGGCACTACCTTTGATTTGTCATGGTCGGTCCATCTCCTACAGCTGGTATACAGTCGTTAGACGACACCTCAAAAATGCGGCCTTGGGGTTAAACGGGTTAAACAGATTTCGACATGTGCGAAAACGACAGAATAATACCATAACGAGCAGACATGAGTATACACGCATCATTTCCTTTGCAATGATAAACCATTCACTGCAAAGGGACGCAGTTTTTTTATATCATCAAAAATTCAACACCAAAAATCGCCAGCCGTCAAAGTAACATGGATTCAAAAGGTTTCAGCACGAGGCAAAGATCCTCATAAGCCCCCGCAGATGCTGGAGCGCATGAGGATCTGTACCTCTTGCAGTTAGTTGGTGTTCAATTTATTTCGGAAGTGCAGAGGTTAATGTCGACGGTATAAGTGCAGCATGTATACAGTAAAACAAATGGGCAAATGAAGCATTGTAATGAGCCAGTGGACGTGAGACAGAGACTGAGACAGACACTGATACAGAGAAAGAGACAGAGACAGAGACTTTATTTTCAAAGAAAAAGGTTTTAGGCGCGCAGGCCCATCTTTGCAAACCTTTCCTGGCTGTAGCTACAGGCATAATGAAAGTAACAAACATAACAATGGCAATGCCAAAAACAGCTTAATTGAACATGTTACATGAAAAGAAAAATGCTAATGCGCGCGCGCACACACAGTTGGGTAGTGTTTACTTTTTGTCGGTAGTGAAAGGGTTAATTGGTGTAGCGACAGAAAACTTAATAATTTGTATTTATTACAAACAGTAGCATGTAATGAAAGCTTGTTATTCTTGCTACTGTGCAGGCATCGCGGGCAGCTCTTTTCCCAAACAAAGGCAGGTATCACACTCTCAACTCTTGTTATTTGATGCTGATCTGTTATCTCGAAGTGCAGAGGTTAATGTCGACGGCAGAAGTTTACCGGTCGAAAACTGAGCGCTCGATTTGCGTAACAGGAGGTCGGTCATAATATAATATAATCTCTATGTTCAAGGCATGGAAGATATCTCAGCCATGACATTTGCAGGGTAGTTCCACATTAGCTTGACGCCTTTTCAGGCGGCATGCTGATCTGGCACTTCCCAGCAGTTGTCATGTGTCATGGTTGATTCTAAGTGCTGCTGTGGCGTTCTAAAGGTGTTAAGCCCATTCAGCCCCGGCGCACTACAGCAGGAGATGCACTAGCACTACCTTTGATTTATCATGGTCGGTCCATCTCGTACAGCTGGTACACAGTCGTTATCTGGATTGCTGATCTGTTCGAGAACACAACAGAAAATGTTACGATTACCTTTTTATGAACATATTTTCTTATCCCAACCAAAACAAAATGTCTTTGTAAGACACAATACAGTTTTGGAATCTCACTCGTGAATTTTAATCTTTACGGTCCTAAATTTCTTTGCGGTATGCAAACAGGCACATGACAATAGGGCTGGACTTACTTGTGACTTGTACGATGTGTGAGAAAAGTAATGTAATTCAAACTCCTTTCAAAAGGTACGCCTACTACCTCCTGATCACGGATCGCTGTTTAGCCCTTTGACTGTGTGTCGATGTCATTCTTGTGTAATCACATTGAATAACGCGCCAGTGATCTGCCAGTGATCACGAATTGCGCGCCGGGCAAGACTGCACACTGGCCGACAATTGTATGAAATACACAGATGTAATCGTGACCAAAATCGCCACAAAGAACAGATGACTCGCAAGAGACATAAATCCTCATGTGCCCCCGCGACTGGTCGCGGGTGCTTATGAGGGTTTATGTCTCTCGCAGCTGTGTGGCGTTCTCCTATGCCCCGACAGTTAACGGGTTAATTCAGTTACAGTTCGACATGTATTAAGTTTGAGTCGTCCCCTGTACGTCTCGAGCGAGACTCCTGTATGCGCGGCAAGATGATGTCGGCGCCATTGGTTTCGTTTTGAACAATGCTGTTTCTCTCACCGTAGCCCAGTTCCACCCGCTGAAGCTGGATTGACCGTGCTAACCTTAAGGTAGTGCCTGACTAGCTCGGCTTCTGTAGAGCTGCCGAGCCTCAGCGAATTAGCCAGTACCTTTAACCCTCGCATTGCCATTGGTCGTATATTGTGCCGTTTTTGACGTCTTTGTTTTGTCAATGCCTAAGAACGCCAGCTGTCTAAGGAACTTGGATGCAAAAGGGTGTCAGCGCACGGCATAGATCCTCATGAGCCCCCCGCAACTGCGGGGGGCTCATGAGGACCTATGTCTCTTGCGCTTGGATTTTGTTGACACTTTCTTGGCAGTGAATGGATAGAGCTATCACCGACGACTCACATCAGATACGTGTAATATTTAATCATTTAACTCATGCGCGGCCAGCCGCATCCGGATGTCACAAGGCTTATACCGCTTCCGGATGCGGCTTGCCGCGAATGAGTTAACCCCGTATCTGTCAGCAGAGTGTGTTTCTAAAATCTTAGTTAACTCCACGCCAAAGAGCCCGAGCCGTCCCAACAACACGGATTCAAAGTGGTGTCAGCAAGAGGCCTAGATCCTCACGAGCCCCCGCAACTGCAGGGGCTCAACAGGATCTATGTCTCTTGCAGTTGACGTTTACTCGGCAGTCAAGGGGCTAAAATCTGCTGTGCTGACCCGGCAACCAGAGGAGGTGAGGCCGTGTGAATCTTAATACTGATTTGCAGAAAGTGGTTTATTAAGACACGTTGCCCTGGGAAGCGCGCGTCGAATTTGCGAATGAGCCGACATATCATTATACACATAATTATATACTGGCCGATAATCAGGCAATTTTTTGTTTAAGTTATATTCCCCAGGATCAAGCATCTCCGGCAACACTGTCAGAAAACTGTCTGCAACATTATACTGCGGACAGTATGTGTATGGGTCCTTTGTGTACTGTCTTAAAGCTTTATGATGTAAATACAATGCCAAATGTCGAAATTCAACGTTTTGAGGGTGTATTGTTTTTGTACCCGAGTCGCATATTTATCGTCTGCATTGGCCTCGTTTTGAATTAATATGCATATTTATGAGCCTACGTCAGAGGGCAGAACCCGTCTATCAGTGTATCACAATACTGCAGGTCACGAGGTCATCGGTGTGATGTATACACGTGTCAGTGTACATGTGTACTGATGTTCTCTGTCGTAATTTTTCACCATTCAGTAGAATTTATAAACCGTACTCGCTGTGCTGTCAAAATCACAATGCGGGTTCCGCTTGACCTATTAGTAACGATCGTGCGTACAGTAGTGCACCGAGGGCTTGCCGGCGTGTTTGCGCTCGCAAACTGAGCGAGCGTACGTCCACGGTGCCTAGTTTGACCTTTGATCCTTTACCCCTCGGAAACACGCACCGTCTTCCATCATTGAAACAGAACATTGGTAATTATACCTACTTTCTGCACTGCAGTCAATTTCACGTCTCACACGTCGAGGTCTACGTAAAGCATCATTAGAAAGGACAAATTAAACCTCGCAGCAGAAACACTACCTCTCTGAATCGAGTGAATGAAAGCCGATACAAACAAAAACATGTTACGACCAGCGATGTGCAACTTTGACACACACCGTAGTTTTCAGATATCTGCAGCATAAAATGTGATAACTAGCTCGTAACTGTATGATAAAACAGGTTTTAAACTCTTGCGAAATCAGTAAGAGATCGATCATGAAATCTGAAAATCACTAGCGGCTCGCGAACTATCGGATAATCGACAAAGACCGTTGATTACTTACCGATTAAGCAGGAAAGTGAAAAACTCCGGGTGTCATGTTGGTCAAGCCAAGCTCTTGCTTTACGCGTTGCCACATGTCCGTATTCCCTTGTCCGATGACAAATGATTCTACTTAGGGGTATCTTGTCTCTCTTCCTCTTTCTTCTCTTCCGCAATTACCGAGTCTGTCAATGTCGGCGCGACTCGATGATACTTCTTTTTTTCTTCGCTGGTTCGTCCGCCATCTTCTCTCTCATTGGTTATAATTATGCAGATGTCCTAATGTCGTATAGAATAGTTATGATGTCAGCTGCCATCGCCTATCAGAAGCAATCGATTCACGCATCCGTCAAAAGATTCCGGTGGACCTCTTTTCGCTTTGAAAGGACGAAATAAAGCATTTGGTGGGACAATAGGGTGGTCACTGTCTAAGTGGGTATGTATACTGAAGCCCAGTAAAAAAAAAATTGCGAACTGAAGCCTTTAAAAAAAGGGCGGGTGTGCCCCTTTAAGCTTTCTTGGGCGATATCTTTGAGTTTCACGTGCGTGTGGTGGTCAGAGGACTAACAACCAAAGTAAAGTTATGTACGAATTCACAAGTTGCAGGTCAGCCTCAGAATAATTATTGTCGCTGTAGCTTAATTTACAGCCATAAAAATGTCAGACCGCCCATATTCGATATCGCGTGATTCGCGGCGCTGAATTGACATAGGCGTGAATATTTATTCTTTAAAAAAAAAAAAAAAAAAAAAAAAAAAAAAATACTTCATAAGCAAAAGGTCCTCGGGCCGTCGTCAGCCTTAGCTGGCCCGCGCCCAGCTGTGCGCGGGTCAGCTTAGGCTAACATTGGTCCGAGGACCTGTTGCTTAACGGTTAATTGGTTTTTGTGACTAAATGCTTTAACCGTTGTAAAATAAAGTTTTATTGTTCATTGCTCTCTCTCTCTCTCTCTCTCTCTCTCTCTCTCTCTCTCTCTCTCTCTCTCTCTCTCTCTCTCTCTCTCTCTCTCTCTCTCTCTCTCTCTCTCTCTCTCTCTCTCAAGCGGAAATGCCCTGATGCCGAAAGCAATAGAAAAGAAACTGAAGGAGATTTACTGTAGTTACGTCATGAAATGCCAGGCTACTCGTGTGTTGTCTAATGGGTTGTCGATCGAAAGGTGACATTTTTTAAACAAACTAAGTCAAGGCCGAAACATCACCAGAGTGACATTATGCTGCTACCCTTTAGCTGTCGGTAGTGGTTTTTGTCGAGGTGATTCCTGCAGGAATCACCTCGCCAAAACCGCTACCGACAGCTAAAGGGTTAAAATAACTATGTGCCTACCAGAGGACGCAGATTATCTTTCTGAAAGATGTGTTAATTCAACCCCAAAAGGACTGCCGATCAATAATCTGTGCTAATTCAACGCCAAAGAGCCGCAGCCTTCTCATAAACATCGATACAAAGTGCTGTAAGCGAGAGCCATAGATCCTCATGAGCTCTCGTAATCGAGGGGGCTCGTGAGGACCAGTCTCTGTCTCGTGCAGTCGGATGGTATTCACTTTCTAGCTGCAGTGAAAAGCTAAGCCGTAGACAAAAGCCTTAAAAGTTCGTCAGATGTCTACTTCAGCTAACAACTAGAACGTGGCCGTAGACAGACACAGGAGCTTTAAACACGCTGGCGCTTATGTAGTGCTGAATAAAATCTCCTCATCGATTTTGACATCATTACCTTCTTGTGCCTGGCCATACTCTACGATGTTTCCCCATTTGATCGACATTCGACTGCAAGCCTGAAACTTCCGTATTGCGCCTCTTGCGCAAACCGTCTCTCTGCAATTACACAATTATGTAAACACAAGACGTGGGGTAGAGATATATATAAGATAAGTAGCGAAATATGCGTCCATGGGCAAGAAAGGGGTTAATCGTTCCACTGCCAGAAGTGCAAGTATTATTGAGTGCTTTGGATAATAATTAAAAATATGGAATTTTTGTGATTTTTTTCATCTTTCTTTTTTTTTTTTTTTTTTTTTTTCTTCCTTTTTTGCGGGGGTGTGGGTGGGGTGGGGGGGGGGTCTTTCTTTGTTTGTTGTTGTTTTTTAATGCAATCACTCCACACATCTTCTTGCTCGACAGTGGCAGTGCATGACACTTCCCTGTCTGAACTTGGCTGCTTCTCTCTCCTTGAACTTGCGACATAATAACTGGGACGCTTACACAACGAAGAAAACCCGTCCCTTCTCCTTTCCGGGGCCAATGTTGCCTCACATTTCCAACTCGTCTGCAAAGTGCTGCGTACATTTCTAGAGAGATGCGGCGTCCTCGACAAGACCGGCCAGGAAATAATGCTTCGACTTCAGGCGCCAAGCTAATCAGGCACTACCCATGACCTATCGCGGTCGATCCATCTCCAGAAGCTGGCGCCGAAAGTCGATTTTATTTTACCTGGCAGGCGCATGTGCGCCATTGCGCAATCGTCAAAGTTGTGTGTTGTCCCCAGAGGTGCTGTAGGAAGCTGCACAAGTAAACTCTACACATGCATTTTCTTCTTCTCCCTCCCCCCCCCCCCCCCCCCTTTTTTTTTTTTTTTTTTTTTTCTTGCTTTTTTTTTTTTTTTTTTTTTTCTTTTTTTTTTTTTCTTTTTTTTTTGTCTACAGTATTGAAAATACAGTAGACTTTGAAATGGGGCTGGGTCGGAGCGCATTCCGGAGCATGTACATGACGTTTTGGCTTGCGGGGCTCAAATTCTGGCAAAGATGTCAGATAAAAACTACCTCATGTCTAGCTAGGCAAACCTTGCTAGAGAACGTCATTTTGGCGCTAAAGTGCCGCGCGCGTGTGTGAGTGTGTGTGTCAGTGTATGTGTGTGTGTGTGTGTGTGTGTGTGTGTGTGTGTGTGTGTGTGTGTAAGTGTGTGTGTGTGTGTGTGTGTGTGTGTGTGTGTGTGTGTGTGTGTGTGTGTGTGTGTGTGTGTGTGTGTGTGTGTGTGTGTGTGTGTGTGTGTGTGTGTGTGTGTGTGTGTGTGACAGCGACTAGAGCCCGCGTTTGAGGACGGACAAGCTTGAAATTTTAGGATATTGTTCCTAAAAAAATTATCTCCAGAACTTTTTCTCGATTTTTTTTTTTATTAAGATGCTCATTGGCGAGAAAATGGCCCGTTTCACAAAAACCGGTTGATCCACAACGGAGTCCGTAATTTTTCTTATTTTTACTAGATATTTTGCATATAGCTAGATAAAAGGTAGATATTGAATGAGTTCGTTAACCAGCATTGTACCTTTAAAACGTTTTGAGTGGTAATTAAATATTTGTTGAAAATATATATTTTCACGTTTTTGTGATTAATTTCATGAATTATATGGGCTAATCTTAAAATAATTGAATCTTTTTTTATGGAAAAAAAATCAACAATCTTCTCATTAGTATTCGCATGATTTTTCATATACGGTATTTACATAAGCCTACAGTTTGTATCGGCTGTCGGGTACAATTAGGTGAACTGTGACCTGTATGCCCTAGGTGTGAAAATCAGACGATTTTCTGCACTACTTTTTCGGAGTCATCTGTAAAACAGCTAACATAACTGTAATTTTTCCTTTAGAAAAAAAATCTTTTCATTAATACCCGCATGATTTTTCATGAACAGTGTTTGCATAAGCCTGTTATTTGTCCCGGCCCTGGGATAGGATTAGGTCAAATTGTGACCTGTAAGCTCTATGCATGAAATTACTAAGAAAATTGCGAATTTGATCCTCTGATACGTCAAATGTTAGTACTGCGATGAGTGACGTATAACATCGAGTCGTCACTATGAACTCGGCGTCGTGGGACTAATGATGCCATGACGTGAAGCTTGAAGTGACGTCATTTCGCTGCTCGTGCTATTATTCTTCTTCAGAATTCACGTCTTTTTAATTAGAAATGATGGGTGCGGCCATTTTGAACATGACCTTCGACCTACTGGGGACGACTTCCGGTTTTGCTTGCAAACATGGAAGCTGTGAATACAAAACCCTACACAAGTTCCCGATCTAGCGGCCGACATTGTGCAGTAAAAGGTTGCCACAACAACGAAAAAAAGCTGTATGACTTGTTGCAAATGCCATGTTTTGACCACAAACCTTTCATTCGCCGTTATTGTTCGTGTTTGAAACCTTTTTGTTTGTAAAAAAGTGTATCACATCGCACACTATCCGATGAAATGGCCTGTTTTTTATCGGCCGGCCGTACACACTCGAGCGACACAAGTCAGTCTGAATTTTTATGTCTAGTTCATGTGTGTTTCGAGGAAGTTTTGCTTTAAATTGCCGGTACTCCTCATCGTCAGCGGACCAAACCGTGGCGGAGATAGTTATTTTGCGCAGCGTTTTGTTGCACGTATCAAAATCTCCGTTGAAGTTCTATCCCCATATTTTTGGTAGGGATTAGGACTACCGACTCTAAGGCCTACCTACTGATGCCAGCAGGTTGTTGTCTCACTCACGCCCTGATATTTTCATACGGTTTTTGTATCATGGGCGTGTGTGATCTTCAACTTTTGTGTAAATGTGTTTGTTTGTTTGTTTTTTTTTTTGTTTGTTTGTTTTGTTTTTCCTCCAACTTTTTATGTTCTGTCAGTACAATAGTGAAACTTATTTTGTTCTGTTTTGTCGGTACAATAGTGAAACTTGTAGTAATGTACCCAGTAATTCATATTTATTGTCATGCTGATAAAATTAAAGAGTTTGTTGGCAGATTGTCAATTTGTTGTGTTTGTGTCATGAATTATCCTTAGAATGCATTACTCGCAATTCTTTCATTGTTTTCAGTATTATTATATTAATGTATACATGTATGGTGCAGCAATACAAGTTTTGTTGTCTCAAACATTTCATAAATAACATGAGAATATTTTGCCACCCAAAAGTAGAGACCAAACAAAGTGTAGAAATAGTGTTATTAGCTTGAGATACACTTGAAAACAGAACACTTAAATAACTACATGGCTACACAAAGTATCTATGCATATACACGAAAACTTCGCAAAAAACTTTCCAACGCGCACACGTAAACACTTCTCTGAAAGGCCAAACCGGAAATGCTACACAGCCGAGCAACCTGTTAACCGACCCATTTGAGAATATTACCGTTTGGTAAAAGAGGTGAATAGCTATGCTACGCCAGACCACAGAGCTTACGAATGGCGGGAATCGCCGTGTGTCCGTCTTTATTTCTGTGCCAGTGTGTGTGGATAAGAGGGTGGGTTAGAGTAGAATGAGATGGATTCCTGTCACTACACAAGCCCACAGAGCGTTCTAATGGCGGGAAGCGCTGTGTGTCCGTCTTTATTTGTGTGCGCCGACGTGTGTGTTGATCAGAGGTTGGCTTAGAGAGAAGGGAAATGGATCAGCATTATAAGCTTAAAAATATGAACAACTCTGAATGCTCCTAAAAGATAAGCGCATCTGAGCTCCAAAAAATACGGTAGACTTTGGGATGAAATCCTCTTCTTCTTCTTTTTTTTTTTTTTTTTTTTTTTTTTTTTTTTTTTTTTTTTAGGTTATTAGGTTATTTGTTCTATTTGTGTTGTTACGGCCCATCTGACAAATTATAAGAAAAAGTGTATTCTGAGGTTTTTAAGGTGATTGGTTTTATTACATGATTTTATTCTCCTCCTGACATGAGTAGAAGAAAAAGTTTTCTTTTATGTCGAAAGTAATTTGTGTATCAATCAGTGTTTTACAGATTTTGCAGTGAGATACTGTAGTCTTAGAATCTGACGAGGCTTTACATTCAAATGATGAAATGTGTGTGCATGAGCATCTGTGTTGTTATGTAACGAGTAACTATATAGCCTTTGGCAATAGAAACGCAACAAGCATTCTGTGTAATACGAATCAAACACTTGATTCTTTGAGTTTGCAAGATGGCCAATAGCAACCGAATTTGTTTCAAATTTACAACGTTCCTACTTTTATGGAACTTTTAATCGACATAAATATCACGCAGGCGTCCTTGTCTGGCCTTAGTTGTTGCCCTGTTGCTGAGAAAGGTGACATTTAATATGTTTTGCTCTTCTAAATCTCAGACAACAACTTTTCATGTACACGTAGCCAGAAGTGTCCCTTTCAAATGACACCAAGTGCATCAGTACAATATGACGTAGGAATGGTAAAATGTCAAAATTTTGATTTATTTTGTAGAGAACTATGTCACGGTCATAACATTGTCAGACACATGTTCGATATCTGATCACTGTACGTTGACCCGGTCATGGACTTTCCTGGCAACCCAGACAAGCTAATGTCAAATTCCTTTAACCCCTTTAACGTCACGGCCGCATTTCCCAAATGTTGGAGGTGTCGCCTAACAACTATGTACCAGCTGCAGGAGATGGATCGATCACGACAATTCAAGGGTTAGTGCCAGATTAGCTTGGCGCCTGATGGCGCCAAGCTAACCTGACACTACCCTTGAATTGTCGTGGTCGATCTATCTCTGAATGCATCGAGGCTAAATGGGTTAAGAACGCATTGGCAGCCGGAATGACGGAACATTTGCAAGGAAACTTGGTGCCACAACTGTTCTATGGATGTCTGCCGTATGACAACAGTGCATTGTGACGGCCATTATTTTGGAGGCTGCGTCACCTGTTTATTTAACATTTTTCTGACTTTCATGATTACTTACTTACTTACGCCTGTCACCCCTGCCAGGGTATAGGCTGTCGACGAGAGACCTCCAGCGACTCCTGTCCTGTGCTTCTCCTTCGATTTTACTCTAGGTGGTTCCCAGTCTATTTATGTCTGCGTCTCGACGCCAGGTGTTTCTCGGCCTGCCTCTTTTCCTCTTTCCCTGGGGGTTCCATGACAATACCTGCCTAGTGATACTGGAAACTGGCTTTCTCAGACTGTGACCAATCCATCCCCATCTTCTTCGTCCAATTTCATTCTCTGCTGTTATCTGCTCTGTTCTCTCCCAGAGTCTGACGTTGCTGATCTTCTCTGGCCAGTGGATTTTCAAGATTCTTCTAAGGCAACTGTTAATGAAGATCTGTACTCTGTTGACTGTGGTTTTTTGTCAACCTCCAAGTCTCTGCTCCATATTGGAGAACTGCTTTTACGTTTGAGTTGAAAATCCGGATTTTAGTGTGTTGTGACAGCTCTCTGGAACTTCACACTTTTTTCAGCTGGAGAAAGGCTGCTCTGGCTTTACCGATTCGTGCTCTGACATCTGCATCAGTGCCACCTTTCTTGTCGATGATGCTCCCGAGATAAGTGAAGGACTCCACCTCCTCCAACGGGGTGCCAGCAAGCAAGATTGGTTCTTCCTTGGTTGCGTTCAACCTCATTGTCTTTGTTTTCTGCTTGTGGATGGTGAGACCCACTTGGGACGAGATGTCAGCAAGCCTCGTGGTCTTGTCCTGCATTTGTTGACAAATGTGGGACAGTAAAGCCAAGTCGTCTGCAAAATCGAGGTCGTCAAGCTGTGTCCACAGGGTCCACTGTATTCCACTTCTTCTCTGCTCTGTGGTCCTCTTCATGACCCAGTCTATGGTCAGTAGGAAGAGGAACGGAGACAGCAAACACCCCTGCCTGACGCCGGTTCTGACCTGGAGCTCCCTGGTGAACTGCCCTTCATGGATCACGCGACATGTCATGCCATCGTAGCTGCTCTTGATCAGGCAGACGAGTTTTGTGGGTACACCGTAGTGTCGTAGGAGTTTCCACAAAGTCTCGCGGTCCACGCTGTCAAATGCTTTCTCGTAATCCACAAAGTTGACGTACAGCGGGGAGCTCCACTCCAGAGACTGCTCCACGATGATGCGGAGAGTGGCAATCTGGTCTGTACATGATCGGTTTTTCCTGAATCCTGCTTGCTGGTCTCTCAGCTGGGGGTCGACGGAGCTCTTCATTCTCTCCTGGGTGATCCTGTTGAAGACCTTTCCTGGTACTGACAGCAAGATGATTCCTCTGTAGTTGGAACACTTGCTGAGGTCGCCTTGACTTTCATGATAAAAAGGGGAATTACTTCGAAACTAAAGCAGTCTCGAGAGCACAGTTTTATCACTTCAACATAAAGTTCACGATACAAGCACCGATTGTGCCACGAATGACTAGGTCTATATTTCGAACGCTGAAGTTTCACTACATGTAAGAGTTGTGGAGCCACGGTTGTTGATTTTCTTTTGTCAATGACTATACACATGCCGTTTGTGTGCTGCTTTGTGAATCAATTTTAAGACCGTATACAAGCAGAATGATCCGTAAGATCCAAATGACAGGCTACACACATTTATGGAATTAACTTGTTTGTGCGCTCTTGATGCAGCGTTTCGATTGTACGACTGAATACAACAAAGATTTATATGTGGCAAGCCATTATGAACGTGAAGAAGGCTCTTTGATCCGAAACGTCGTGTTTCATGTTTCATACTGAAAGGGTTTTCAACCTCTATTTTCTGTTTTCCTTTTCCATTATAAACGTATTATGTGCTTTTCTGTTATTCTTGACCGCACGGCTGAAGCCGGGCAGTCAAGAATAACAGACCAGCACACACACACACACACACACACACACACACACACACACACACACACACACACACACACACACACACACACACACGCACGCACACACACACACACACCATCACACACACACACACACACACACCATCATCATCACACACACACACTCACACACCATCACACACACACACACACCATCAGACACACACACAAACCATCACACACACACACACACACACACACACACACACTCACACACCATCACACACACACACACACACACACACACACACACACACACACACACACACACACACACACACACACCGGATTGATGTGGAGTCAGTCTTGCTTTTGCACGATTCCGACGTTAATTAGCACCAAAAAAAAACCCGAGTTATATGCCCATTTCTGCGAAAAGCGAGATTTTTATACTTATACAAGGAAAATCTCGCTTTTCTAAAACAAACTACTTCTTATCCTTCGCGAAATAACGGCAAAACTTGATCTGAGACTGGTATTGAATGCAGCAACCCCGGCGTCTGTCGCTGTTTCCTCCTCTTTGAACTTGTGTTGTTTTATTTTTCAGAAAGCCCGGAATCTTTTGTGAGAATTCGTGACAACCTGACATTATCTGGCGTGTCTTTAATACCAAAGCTAATTATTAAACTTTCGGGTCGATTTATAGAATGACACGCGCGTGTATCAAGACAATTCGGAGTCACATTTTAGTCGTTAGATGACGCCACCAAAATTTGGGAAATACCTGCGTCGGGATGAATGAGTTAATACCAAAGCTAATGATTAAACTTCCAAGTAGATGTTTAGGATGACACACGTGTATATCAAGACAATTCTGCAGAGTCACATTTGAATTGATTAGGATCAACCTTTCACTGCCGAGACAAATTGAACACAGCCCGACTGCAAGAGGGGTAGATCTTCATGAGGATCTATGTCTCTTGCATTTGGATTCTGTTCAGTATTTCTCGGCACTGAAGGAGTTAATTCATTATCGTATCATCGTTTCGTATTTAAATGTTTAAGTGTATACCTGTTTGCGTTCAGCTGAAAAGTCGTCCATCAAAATTGAGAATTCTGACTTCTGGCCATATTTAAGAAGATTCTCTTGTATATTGAATTTTTTTCCTCCCGGGGCCCTGTCTTTTGTCATTACGTACTGTGTGCATTAAATCGAAGAATGTTTCTAAAAAAAGCAAATATGTTCCGGTTTCCCTTTTGTTTGAGTCTAAGTATCAGCCAAATGCCAGCACAAACATGCTCCAAATGCCGTGCAAATCCCCGACAGTTTACATAGAGCAAGTAAATTTTAAAAAATCCAGACCAAAAGATTACGTGACTGGAAAGCGGAGTCCAAAATTTTAAGACGCTTTGGAATCGCAAGGACAAAACAATCTACTGTAAGAAACGTTAACCCTCTGCGTGTCGGTAGCGGTTTTTGTCGCTATGTTTCCTGTAGGAATCATCGCGACAAAACCCGCTACCGACACGCAAAAGATTAAAATATTCACTCGGCCTACAGTCTTCCAGCGTTGCTCCCTAAAAGCCTTCAAATGACTGTTATAATCTTGTGATCGGTATGCCTCCGATTTCGTCCACAATGACGTAGTCAACATGCTATACTCACGAGCGAAAGAAATGCAAAACACTGATGTGTTTCCGATGAATCAAATTATATCACATTTCTTTTGCTCGTCAATGAAATACTTCAGTGTTTCAGATGATTCAAATGTGTTCGTTTTTGTTGTTTTTGTTGTTGGGTTTTTTGGTTGTTGTTTTTGTTTGTTTGTTTGTTTGTTTGTTTGTTTGTTTTTTGTTGGGGGGGGTTTGTTTTGTTTTTGTTTGTTTGTCTTTTGTTGTTGTTGTTTGGTTTTGTTTATTTTTTGTTTGTTTGTTTTGGTTTTGGTGGGGTTTTTTTTGTTGTTGTTGTTGTTTTTTGTGTTGTTTTTTTTTTTTTTTTTTTTTTTTTGGTTTGGTTTTTTTTTTTTTTTTTTTTTTTTTTTTTTTTGGGGGGTGGGGTGTTGCTCAGTACTAAACTTCAGTGTTTCCGATTATTCAAGTGATGTCGCACTTCGTTTGCTCTTCACTATAACACTTCAGTGTTTCCGATCATTCAATTGATGCTGCATTTATTTTGCTCGTCAGTACATTTTAATTTCACCCATTTTTACGCCTGTACAACCCGCACATGAGCTCACAGTGGGATAGTCTGCCTCTACGCCAATTTGGGGTTACCAACCAGTAGCAAAACGTCTTCGGGCCCACGACCTTTGTTTACTGGGTCCTTCCAGACAGCTGAAGAAGACTCACATCTTCAGTCCGTCCTAAACTGACGAATTGACTACAGTTTTACTCTTCTTCTTCCTTCTCTCTCTCTCTCTCTCTCTCTCTCTCTCTCTCTCTCTCTCTCTCTCTCTCTCTCTCTCTCTCTCTCTCTCTCTCTCTCTCTCTCTCTCTCTCTCTCTCTCTCTCTCTCTCTCTCTCTCTCTCTCCTGGATGGAGAAATGCGCTCTACAAATAAACAACATCATCATCATCATTCACTGACTCAGTACAACGGTGTCGCATTTCTATTGAACGTCATTACATTTTATGGCATCTAATTTTCACTCCTTTCCAACTCGCACATGAGCACACAGTGGAAGAGTCTGCCTCTGCAAAAAGGGGTTACCATTCTACAAAGAAGACCAAAAAAAGAAGAGAAGTTATTTCTAAACATAACTCAAGCCGACGAAAGTGGGGATTGACCCGTAGGAATATTCCGAAGCTTTGAGTTATATGTGGCCAACCTGTCTCCCGCTGAAACCCAAAAACAGTGGTTAACTCATTCAGCCCGACGCACGTATTTCCAAAATTTTGGAGGCGTCATCTAACGACTATGCACCTGTTGCAGGAGATGGATCGACCATGATAATTCAAAGGTAGTGCCAAGCTAATCTGGCACTACCCTTGAATTATCATGGTCGACCCATCTCCTGCTGTAGTGCCGCGTCAGGGCTGAATGGGTTAACATTGATTCGGCCATCTAAATCATGTTCTTGTCCACGTCCACTTTGTTTTAACCCTTTTTACCGTTCCAGAGCCGAAGGTTTGAATATTAAGTCAACTCCTTTAAGAACTGCGTGCAAGTTAACTTCGTCTTGGATCAAGGGTAGGACCTGATTAGCTCGGCGCCTTGACAGGCGCCAAGCTAATCAGGCCCTACCCTTGAATCGTAGTCATCGACACGTCTCACCGCAGCAAGATACTTGGTACTGAAAAACAAAACAGCCAAAGATCCAGTTTAGCTCGAAATCTGTCTCCTGTTCCTCCGCTGTACCCTGCTGATTTGTATATAGTTCCTCCCGTGCCTCAGGAAATTAGCACAATAAAGACGGGTTGTTTCCCTCGTGAGTCACCACCGCTACAGTGCAACAGGGAGACAACCATTGTGTTGGCGCGAATCAATGCATCCATATCAACTGCGGACAGTTTCAGGCTAGGTATGGCTCTAACCGTGAGCTAGTACGTCTGTACTACTGGGTATAATGCTTATGGAATTACACCCTTCCCTGCCACTGTACGTACATTTTTGTTTCTTGGTGCATTCAAAGACCAAAAGGCAAAACCGTCCAAGTGAAACATCGACATAAATTGGTATCAGCAAGAGGCATAGATCCTCATAAGCCCCCGCTGTCGCGGGGGCTCATGAGGATCTGTGTCTCTTGCAGTTAGATCGTGTTCACTGTTTTTCTCGGCAGTGAAGGGGTTAATAGACTGAGTCAACTAAAATGGCAAACGCGCCGCGTGCGTTACAGAAGAACTCTCCTACGTTAGCAAAGGAGAAAAGAGCAGAAACGTCTTTCATTTTACGACGATCAAACGTTTTAAGTTTAGTTAGCTCTTGTGTCCAATAGTATTGTGAGACATTCTAATATCAGATATAAAAAAGATACTGGCGAAACAAACAAAAATAAATTAACAGAGCAGATCCATTTAACAACAAATAAGCGTACTTCTTGCACTAGGCACTATCCTCGTGTTCAAGTCAAAAAAAACTTTATTTATCCCACGAAGGGGCAATTCCAGTTTGGACGAGAGCGTATAAATATATCAAGTGAAGTATAAAAAAAAAATGGATAAGACGGACATACGCACACACATACACCCAGGCACAAAGGCACCCATGCACGCAGACTTAAGAACTATACTAATACTGACATCTATACTAATGTTACTGCAGTCAATTCATTTCCCACGACTAGCTCTGCTTGGATGTTCCCCAAATCAGGGGAAACAGCCTTATTTAGAAATAACTTCTATTTAACTACTGACATACACACGAGACACGAGACAAAAGTGTCTGTCGTGTGCTCGCCAAGGGTATAATGTGCTATTTCTGGAACCAAAAAAAAGAACTACTGGCGTTGCTGCTTGATTGGAAAAAAGGTTATCAGCCGTGATGGTGATTGACGTGTATCAATGTTAGGGCTTCTGCCCAATGCACAAATGGCCATCGGGCCGACATTGGCCCGCGCACCGGTCATGCGCGGGCCAACGGCGGCCCGATGGCCTTTGCGCCCTGGGTAGTGACCTCTTTTTGTCTGAAATCTTGATTAGTTCAACACGAAAAAGACTCGGCCGTCCGCGGAACATGGATACAAAGTGGTGTCAGTAAGATGGACAGATCCTCGTGAGCCCCTGCAACTGTGTGTGTGGGGGGGGGAGAGGGGGGGCTCATGATGATCAATGTCTCTTGCTGATGGACTGGGAAGGACTGTCTCCGGATCAATTGGCAGTTGCATGAGCCAGCTTACTCCTGCGCCAGCCACCAAATAATGTGCTCCGCTAGTCTGCTCCAGGACCGAAATCCCCATATTTTTCAGTTGCCCTCTGAAGACTGTATTACACTTCTAGAGACAGATCGAACGTAACAGTTCAATCGAGGGTGGTACCAGAATAGCTTGGCGCCTATGGGCGCCAAGCTATTCAGGCACCACCCTTGAACTATCACGCTCGATCCATGTCTTATCGCGTGCGTGTATTAACTCATTCGCGGCTGCGAATGAGTTAACCCCTTGATGGCCGAGAAAATATGAACACAATATGCACAATCCAACTGCAAAAGACATAGATCCTCATGAGCCCCCGCATCTGCGAGGGCTCATGATGATTTATGCCCCTTGCGGACACCATTTTTACTCCATGTTTATATGACGGCTGGGGCGTCTTAGAGTGGAATAAACGAAGATTTCAGGTGGGGGGAGGGGGGGGGGGAAGCCTGCAATGCAGTGAATTATGAAGTTTAAATGTCGTTAAATAAAAGATTCTCCACTCTTCTCCTTTTCCAACCATGCGTGTTTCCCGATGCGTTATAGAGACAGTAAAGACACGTCTGTGCCTTGCATAGGGGCCTGACGAGTGGTACTTTGACTAAATGCAAATCCGCTGGTTTACCGCGTGCACGCCACCGCGTAAACTAGCTCAGGTCAGAATACAAGGGAGGAAACGAACCACACGTGCGAAATTCTAGCTGTGGACGGAAGTATCCCGGACCTCTTTCTCAACATCTAGAGTTCAGCGTTACAACCTTTAGTTGAGTGCCGTGAAAGAGGCCGCTCTGCACTGCTGTGGATCCATTCTTCAAGTTTCTGTCATGTTTACCCTAAAGTCGAAGCAAATTACTCGAAAAGGTATTGACAACTGAGCAGTGTTTAAACCAGACTCAATTAAAGTAGAGCTTTTCTTCCTGGTGGAAATACGTACCTAAAGCGATTGCTGCGTGCACGTCATGTCGACAGGAAGATGCACTCTTGTTTTAATTTCATTGGATATGCTAATTTACATAAACCAATGAAAAGTTAGCAGGAGGCGTATTTCCAGCCACATCTAAAACCCAACAAATGGACGTCTGCTAAAATGATGCTTGACTGTGCAAAAAGCCGCCTTGATACTAAACTATCAGTTTTGTTCGGAGGACAAAGTTGGTATAGATTTGTGGCAAAATATCTACTGAGTTTGTTTAGTTCGAGGTTTTAGGCCGATGGTTGCTTTGAGGGATGAAAACTGCGCTGGAATCACAGTGCATCGCCGCTTCGCATGCCTTTCGTTTCCTCCCTTGTATTCTGACGAGCTAGTTTACGCGGTGGCGCGCACGCGGTGGCGCAGCGGATTTGTATTTAGTCGGCAAAGCACCACTCGTCAGGCCCCTATGATGGCTTCTGATATTATGGGTTACGGCAGTAAAGACATTGAAAACGCGTTCTATTGGTATATTTTCACACTCAGAACCCCCGCCCTATTTGTGAAAGCTGATGTGATCTCTGTGAGGAACAAGACAAACCTAAACAAAAAAGATCGATGTACTATATAATTTGTGTATTTCGACTACTTGTAAGTTGGGAATAGCAGCACGCATATCATGTATGTAAAGGAATTTTTCGATAGAGGTTTTGGTCACAATGGGATGATCTCTGCGTAATCAATCACCTCTGTAATAAGGGTAGTGGGAAATAGCAGAAAGTTTGAGGTCATAGTATACCTGTGCCGTACTGGACGTGCTGCCTTTAGTTCCTATTTACTGTTTGAGTTTAACTCATTCAGCCCGACGGCCGTATTTCCAAGATTTTGAACGCGTCTTCTAATGACTATGCACCAGTAGCAGGAGATGGATCGACCATGATAATTCAAGGACAGTGCCAGATTAGCTTGCCGCCGAGCCAAGCTAATCTGGCACTACCCTTGAATTATCATGGTCGACCCATCTCCTGCTGTAGTGCGTCAGGGCTGAATGGGTTAATTAGCTTAGATGGGTGATGATTATCAGAATGAGCCATAATCGTTTTGCATTATTCTTTTTGCAACCAAGTTTTTTCTTGTTCGTTTATGGTGGCGCGTATTTGTGCTCTCTAAACTATCCCGTCTATATTTTCCTTGTACTTAACCCATTTTACCCCACGGCCTCATTTCCCAAATTTAGCAGGTGTTATCTAATGACTATGTACCAGTTGCAGGAGATCGACCATGATAATTCAAGGGTAGTGTCAGATTAGTTTGGCGCCGTTAGGCGCCAAACTAATCCTTGATAATTCAAGGGCTTTGATAATTCAAGGAGATAATTCTACCCTTGATTTATCATGGTCAATCCACCCCCTGCTAAATGGGTTGGTTAATCCATAATGGCACAAGATGTTTACATGGCACCCAGGATAGCAAAAATCTGCTGTTTTCTACTACCCATGTTGTCCCCATGTTCAGAGGTTCAGAGGTGATAAATTACGGAAAGATCATCCCACGCCTGTACATTAGGTAGTACATTTTAATTTCTGGTCACGACAAAGCGAATTAGATGAGAAAATTAATCTCGAATAGGATTATATAATCGATACAAAGGACGCAACAGTGCCCATGTCAGTGAACGAGGATTTCACAGATCAGTCCTATCCTTGGAGCAAAGTGCGGTGTTAGTGCCAGGGAAACTACATGCAGAATTTTAAATTTGAAGGCTAAACTGGGAGGAGATACGCGACTTTCTAATTTGAAGCCGATTGTCAGGAAAATAAAGGAACCCCCGCAACCACGGGTCAGAGACTGTGTTTCTGAACTCTGTTAATTCAACGCCAAATAGCCCTTTCCGTTCTCCACCCCCCACCCACCCCCCCCCCCCACCCCCCAACCCCGCCCCCACCCCACCCCTCGACCCCCCCCCCCTCCACTTAACCCCCCCCCCAAAAAAAAAAAAAATTGGGAAGTGGTGTCCCCAAGAGACAGTTGCGGGGGCTCATTAGGATCTATGTCTCTTGCGGATAGATGGTGTTTAGTTTGGGGTTTGAAGTGTTAAAGACCATTAGCGACGGAAACACGTCTTTGACCGAAATGCCTACGGTTCGATCGTAATTCGGCCAGGGTACATTTTGGCAAGCCGAGTCTTATGGATTATTATTGACGCGGCTGACCAGGCAGGTCGAGAGTAGTGCTCGATAAACCTGTCGCGCAGGAAGCTAATGGGGAGACTTAGCACTTGGATTCAAACTACTAGAGATGCATCTCACTGTATCAGTTTATGTGCCACGACAATCAGGCACAACCTCTGAACTACCATGGTCCGTTCATCTTCTGCCATTTGCTTAAAGCGCGCCAAACAAGCTGCAAATGTTAACCCGGGAAACTGACCTCTAAATGACCTCAACCCTCCATTATTTTCCGAGGGGACATAACTCATTATTTCGAATGTCCAAATAGTTCAGTTGCCGCGGCGAATCATGTTTATGAGGTAGAAAAGGGAGGGCTCCTTTCGTTTAAGTCAGTTTTCCCCGGTAAAATTTATAGCACATTGGGTGAGCATTAACGCCAGCGAGAGACAAATGTGCATTCCGACACAAATTGATGAACATGCAGAAAATTCCATTACGGCCACATTTATTTACCAAGGCAACTCTATAATGATTTATTTCGAGTCAACTCCAAGCAAGACGCAATGATAAATCCAACTGATTTTGGTTGTTGTTGTTTTTTGTTTTGGAGTTTGTTTGTGATTTTTGTTCTCTTTTTTTTTTTTTTTTTTTTAGTCTATTTTCATTTTCCTATGTCGGAAAAGCACGTCCTAGAATTCAGTCTTTCTGATTGCCTTAATGCTTGCAATTGTTGTTTGAACTGCATCTCTTTAAAAAATATATATATATATTAAAAAGCATCCGAAGTTTCGAAATTATAGGCTGGCACTCACGTCTTCCCGCGGATGCAAGATGAAATCAAATTTTAACCCATTTACTCCCGACGCTCTACAACAGGTGATTGATCGACCATGATAATTCAAGGGTAGTGCCAGATTAGCTTGGCGCCTGATGGCGCCAAGCTAATCTGGCACTATCCTTGAATTATCGAGGTCGATCAATCTCCTGCAACTGGTAAATAGTCGTTCCAAAATTTGGAAATACGACCATTGGGTAAATGGCGGAATTAACCTCTTTACAGCCAGTAGACAGTGATTCTATTTTGTTCGAAATCATTGTAAATTTAATGTCAAATCTCCAGCCGTCAAAAGAACACGGATACAAAGTGTTGTCAGCAAGCGGCAAAGATCCTCATGGGCCCCCTGCGGGGTTCATGAGGATTTATGTCTCTTGTAGATGGACGGTGTTTACTTCTTCTCGGCAATCAAACGATTAACACAGCAAACAACATCCACATGCAAAATATATACAGATCCTCATGAGACCCCGCAGTTACGGGAGCTGATATTAAAATGTTCTCATGTAATGTATACTTCATGCTGACACTACTTTTTATCCAAGGTCCTGTGGTGGCTGGGGATTTTCAGAAACAGAATTTGCGATCGCAGGCCGCAATGAAAGGGTTGACACAGTCAAACACATTCCTTTGTGTTTCAGAATCCAGGTTCGCGGGTGAGACGCGTGTGTACTAGTACATCACTACAGACACCGGGCCAAGAGAGAATCGACTCTCGCGACACGGCCACAGGGATCGGAACGCCCCCGGTGGTCATCAGAACGTCCTGCATTTTGTCCACACTTCAGGAAACTGAACGAACACCTATTTACACCGCAAAATGTATAAGAAAAATACTTTAAACCATCAATACTCCTGATTTCTCACCAGCACACACTACCAGTTATGGTCATCAGAGCTTCCATGTTTTCCAAGCACCAAGGAACTGAACTAACGCCTTGTTAAACCGCAAACTGTAAACGAAATCTTTCTTAGATCGTCAATACTCCTGACTTCCTACATCGAGCTGACCTAACACGTGACACACTGCAACCATGGATCTGAACACTTCCAGTGGCCGTCAGAACTTGCTCACACCTCAGGCCCACAACGAGAACTATTATCAACACCAGCATCATCATCATTACAACAGCCTCCATTTTCAGCACCCCCCTCCGTACAACGACAGCGTCTACCGCCTGCACAACGCCGCCAATTTTAGCTATCTGTCGTCTGTGGAGCTGCCTGGCATCCGGGCGCCAGGGCCACACTTCCTACACCCCATGTGGCAGAGCATGGAGCCCCTGGAGAGGAAGGTGACGGCAGCTATCGGCGTGGTCATGACGCTGGTCGGCATCACTGGAGCCGTGGGCAACTTCACCGTCATCTGTCTCTTACTCAGGTGAGTGGAGCAGTCGTGTTGTGCAGGTCAGCGTTTATTTCGCGACGTTAGGGCTCGATAAAAGAGCATTAAGTGCAGCGTCCCTAGCATATCTTAGGTTTATTTTGCATATTAGATCGGATGGCGAAATACATTCAATCTTCTGGGGTCTGTTTGCTTTTTGGGGGTATTTTCTTTTTTTACATACAGTACAGGCACGTCCTGAGGCAGCCAACCTCGTAGCCATAACTAGCATACATTCAGACCGCGTTATCATCTGCCTTGGCGTTTTTAAGGTGGTGCTGAATTAGTCAAGTTCTAGAGAAACAAGACCACCGGTAAGCAAAAGGTCCTCGAGTCGACGTCAGTCCGCGGCCCTACGACCTCACCAAGTATCCACTTACCCAGTGCGCAAAAGCCGCCGTTGGCCCGCGCACGGCTGTGGTAGTGCCCGCTAAGGTAATGGCGGCGTCATTATCGATAGAATTCTTTTTCTTTGTGATTATGTCACATGATCAGTAAGTCGCGTGTGCGCGCTTGAGTACGTGGAAAAGGGCGACTTTTTACACCTAGTGTTACGATTCTTTATCCTGTTCACAAAAAGGTTAGGCAAGAAAACGCACGCACGTTTGTTGACACTCCCTTGTTCTATATCTTCTAGTACCACATACAGTATGACTATATCCGGAAATATTTTCGTGCCACCATAAGGACAGTGATGTCGTCATCGCAACTTTTTTATGCTCTCCTTTTTATTAAATCGAGAGTGCTTTGAATCCCCGCGGGGCTGACTGACAGCTAATCAGTGTATTTCGAAAGTAAGTCAGGCTCTCTTCACATTCTGAGAAACCCCAGAGCCTCTCACGACTTGGTGCGTAGTGCTTAACCCAATTAGCCCCGACACACTGCAGCAGGAGATAACTGGGCCATGATAATTCAAGGGTAGTGCCAGATTGGCTTGGCGAATCTGGCACTACCCTTGAATTATCATGGTCCATCCCTCTCCTGTAACTGGTACATGGGCGTTACGCGATACATCCAAAAATTGCGAAAAACACTTTGTCCTTTTTTCCCTTTCTCTCTCTCTCTCTCTCTCTCTCTCTCTCTCTCTCTCTCTCTCTCTCTCTCTCTCTCTCTCTCTCTCTCTCTCTCTCTCTCTCTCTCTCTCTCTCTCTCTCTCTCTCTCTCTCTCTCTCTCTCCTTCTTTCTCCCCCCCCCCCAACCCCCCCGTTTTTGTTTTTTTTGTTTTTGTTTTTTTTTTACGTTTTTTTTTCGAGTTACCCTTGATGACGGTTTCACAACTACTTACTCTCCACTTATATCGATATTCTCTTACTGAATTGATTATTTGCTTTGTTTCAATGACTTCTTACTTGTTGTGTACCGTGCTAAATGCTGGGGTTTTATCCCCGGGGTCCTCCCGTTTTTCCCCGAGGTAGTCCTCAACTTGAAGGTGATATAAAGTTTGCCTTCGGGTTGGTGTTTAGCAGGCTTTGTGTATTAGACACTCAGCCTACTTCGTGCCCAAGGGTACTCCCCGTTCTCTCTCTCTCTCTCTCTCTCTCTCTCTCTCTCTCTCTCTCTCTCTCTCTCTCTCTCTCTCTCTCTCTCTCTCTCTCTCTCTCTCTCTCTCTCTCTCTCTCTCTCTCTCTCTCTCTCTCTCTCTCTCTGCTGCCAGACGAGTCTTCCCCAAGGCAGAAATCTTCATCTCATCCATCCTGCCCACGATCAACGAACGTCAGCAGCCTGATCCATGCGTCACAGAGACCAACCTTTGTCTCAGGGAGGTGTGCCACTCGCTGAAGGTAAACTTTATTGACAACGACCAAGTGTTCTACACAAGGACCGGCGAGGTAAAGAGCGGGTGGTTTAGAGACGCCATCCATCCGAACAAGCGGGGCACCAGTGCTCTCGCTGTAGTCAAACATCAAGCGGGCGTACTCTGGCCGTACCTCCAACATCGTAACCCGCCCCACTGAGGCTAGACACCAAAACCCACACCGCCACGGACAGCTAAATGTACCCGGGCATGGCGGTAAAAACGGGCATCCCGGCCCTCGAGACCAAGGGCCTCAACACAGTCAGCGCCCTCAGCACGCAGCCAGTTCAAGCTTGGCGCCCCGATTCCGCGAGAAGCAGGCTGTGACGAAAGTCTTCAGAATGGCGCCCAGATTCCACCAAGAGCAGGCTTTTGCAAAAGACTCTAGTCAGCACGATCCGAACCATGCTGACCGTACACCAGCGCCGTTTGCTTATGGCGGTGGATCAAAGGCCGGGGCTGCTCCAGAACACAAGCCACAGCAGCCCGGCTATGATCGCACATCAACACTCATGGGCGCCCCTTCCTACATGGCAGGCGGTCGACCTGTGTACCCCTACCCGTACCCCAAACCCCCAACTTTCCCCTATCCCCCGCCGCCCCCACCCCCTGGAGTGCCGCAGCTTAGTGAGAGTGACTGTGCCGCCTTGTTTTCGCTTCTTCAAAAGTTCAGGCCACGCGCCGGAAATTAGGACACGCGTGATAGCCATTTCGACATTCTTTGATAAAGTCCCACTGTGCGCGTTTTGTGGACCAATTATTGACAGTAATTTCCGATCTGCTATTACCATTTCCCGATTTAAATATACTTTTTTCACTTAGCGATTTTTTAAAATATTATAGTTGTACCATTTTCTTAGACTTTAAATTTGTTTGTTTTTCTTTCTTTTTATTTTTAAGTCGTCAAATTAGTTTTGTGTATTATGAACTTTGTCGCAGGTGAACGTGCATAGTTCCTTGGCAAGTCATTTTTTATTTGTTCTCTTTTATATTTGCTGACTTTGTTATTTTTTGTTGACATAACCAAGCAAGAAAACCGTAAACATTCTGCTGAACTTAGACTAAGCGCGTGATAAATATTGTGTTTTTTTTTGTCGTGTATTTTTTTATTGAGCTTATTTAAAGCATTCTATAGATATTGATATTAGTTGATTTTTATTTTTTATTTTGTTGGATAATTTTTTGTGACCATATTAATTTTGTATTATATTTTTCGTTACATTTGTGTTTTTATCGACATGCAAAATCGTAATTTAAATACTGTTCCGAAACGAACAGACGAACTGAGAATTGGCCATCTTAACATATACCATCTAGTTAACAAGGTGCCCGATTTATCCGTGTTCCTAAACAGGCCCTTACATTTTCATATTTTTGGTGTGTCCGAGTCGAGGCTTAAAAGTTCAATAAGGGATAACTCCATTTCTGTCCCAAATTTCTCAGTACTCCGCAGAGATGCCTCAATCCCACAACACACTGGACTAGCTGTATATATACATAATTCAATACTTGGTAACGTCAAACGGCGACAAGACTTAGAGTCAGCTCAAGTGGAAAGCTTGTGGGTAGAAGTGAAGACATCTAAATCACCCCCCGTCCTCATTGGCTTTATTTATAGAAATCCCGCAGCCAGCTGGGACTGGTATGATGACTTCGTAGCAATGATGGATAGCGTAAATCAAAATAAAGCTGACGTTGTTCTTTTGGGCGATTTTAATATTGATCTTTCTAAATCTAAAGGGTCCAATGCTGCATGGGCGTCAACAACAGCACTATTTGGTTTAGAACAGTTAATTAAAACCCCCACTAGAACCACATGTACATCTTCAACCCTGATTGATCATATTTATGTGACAAATGATGATAAAATATCAAATGTACATGTTCCCTCCTTAGCTGTCAGTGACCATAACCCAGTATGTTGCACAGTCTCCATGAAACTAGACAAAGAGAACAAAAAGAGACATAAAACAATTAAATATCGTTCTTTCAAAACATTTAATAACGGCGACTTTCTGCGGGATCTGCGCAATACTCCTTTCAGGGACGTGTATAACCACACTTCTCCTGACCGTGCCCTGTCGTACTGGATGGATCTATTCCTTGGAGTCCTAAATAAGCATGCGCCCATACGAGAAAAACGAGTTAAGCACTCTACCCTGCCACCCTGGTTAACAGTAGATGTCATTTAGAGACAAACTTAAGAAAGAAAAACAGTTTGATGAATATAAGAAACAACGAAATCGTGTTAAATACTTAGTGAGAGCGTCAAAAAAACTGTTCTTCCAGGAAATGATTAGGGACAAAAAAGATACAGCATCGGTGTGGAAAGCCCTGAACGTTATAACAAAGGGTAAATCAGCCCCTGAAATACCATCCCATTTGTCAGCTGATATATTAAATAAGCATTTCCTATCGACAGCTGAAACACTTGCTCAGTCAGCTGCAAGTAGTAACACAGAGTACCAAGTTCCTAGTGTACTGGAAAAATACTGTGAGGCCAAAAATATGCTGCAGACATTCATCATTCCTGATATTACCGTCGCTGAAGTCGGCAAATTCATCTCTAGCATGCCGAACAAAAAGTCCACCGGGATGGATGGTATAGACAACAAAATTCTGAAAATGTCACTACCATATACGGTAGAGGCACTCACTTATATCTTTAACCTCTGTATAAAACACAGCACGTTTCCAACTATTTTCAAAGATGCCAAGGTAATTCCAATCCCTAAATCAAAAGATCTTGAAGATGTCAATAACTACCGTCCTATCTCACTTTTGTCGGCCCTGTCAAAGCCCCTTGAAAAACACATACAAAAACACCTCCTCGATTTTCTAGAAAAGGGTAATTTCATAAATATTCATCAGTCCGGCTTTAGACCGAAACACTCATGTCAGTCAGCACTGGCACACATTGTAGACAGCTGGCTGGAATCAATAAATAAAAACCTGATGTCTGGAGCTGTTTTCTTAGACCTACAAAAAGCATTTGATCTTGTCGACCATGACATTCTCTTAAAGAAGCTAGCAGCATACCATATAAGTGAAACTGCCATAGCATTTTTTAGATCATACCTAAAAGACAGAAAACAAAAGGTATATACTCATGGAAAATACTCTAAACAAGGACAAGTTAACTACGGTGTCCCCCAGGGGTCGATCTTGGGACCTCTTCTATTTATAATATTCATTAATGATTTGCCTTTGCATATTACTAACACTGATGTTAATTGCAACCTGTTTGCGGACGATACGAGCCTCCATGTTTCAGGTAAAAAAAACAGCTGACATTACCATTAGCTTACAAAGTAGTCTCAGCGAGGTTTCCGACTGGTGTAGAGAGAATCATATGGTTCTTCATCCAGGAAAAACAAAGAGTATTTTAATCACTACACGACAAAAACACCAACGCCGACCACAGCCGTTACATTTACAACTGAACGCTAAACCGATAGAACAAGTCACAGAGCGTAAATTCTTGGGAATACACGTTGACGAACAATTATGTTGGGAGACGCATATAAATACAGTCTGTAAAACCATTGCTAAAAACACTTTCCTGTTGTCCCAGCTTAGACAAGTAACGGATACACATACTCGTAAACTGTTTTTTCATGCCCATATCAAGTCTCACGTTGATTATATCTCCACAGTGTGGGACTGTTGTAGTGATGTTCACATGAACAGGTTAAACTCTATATATAAAAGAGCTGTCAAAATGATAGATACGCGGCCCATTCCTACCACAGACAAATTTAGACATCTAAACATTCTCGGCCTGCGTCAACAACTTAGTTTCAACAAATGCATCCTCATGCACAAGATATTAAATAACATGACACCGCAGTATCTAACCACCAAATTTGTGCCACAGCAAGAACGCAAACGGTCCTCAAGGAACAATACTTTACCCCTACCTCTGCCTAGAATTGACCTCTTTAAAATTAGTTTATCCTTTTCTGGACCGTTTGTATGGAACACTATTCCTGCACATTTGAAGACTATAGCCTCACTTGGAATCTTTAAAACGAAACTTTTCGATTACCTGATGAGCCAAACATAACAACACTGGGCATTTAAACAAACCTTGATGGTTAATGCTTTTATGTAATATAATTATGCATTTATTTATATTGTTGGTGTGTGTGTGTGTGTGTGTGTGTGTGTGTGTGTGTGTGTGTGTGTGTGTGTGTGTATGTGTGTGTGTGTGTGTGTGTGTGTGTGTGTGTGTGTGTGTGTGTGTGTGTGTGTGGTATAAGATGAATGTTAAGTGTTATTATTTTGTGTCATTTTTTTTTTTAATTTTATTGTTGCATGAAATAATATGTGTAAATATAATTCTTTATTATTATTATTATCTTTTAATCTATTTTATCTTGTAGATGTTAGCAACGGCAAGTTTGTAAAATGACGATTTGTTTCTGTCAAAACTTTTTACCGTTGATAAATAAAGTTTCATCATCATCATCATCTCTTTACAGAAATCCTGCGGCCACTTTTGAGTGGTATGACAACTTTGTACACTTGATTGATAAAACAGATATTCATAAAAGCGAACTTCTCCTTCTAGGGGATTTTAACATTGACACTCTTAAACCTCACCCATCATGGGAGTGTACCACTACCTTAGTCGGCCTTCAACAAATGGTAACATCGCCTACTAGAGTTACGCCATCATCAGCCACTGTTATAGACCATATTTATACAAATAAACCGCTGGCAATTAGCAACGTTCACGTTGGTAGTCTTAGCGTAAGTGACCACTATCCGGTAAGCTGCACGTGGCTGTCCAAGCTTCCAAAACTAAAAAAGCAAGGACATACGTGCATAACATACAGATCATTTAAAAAGTTCAATGAAATACCTTTTTGTCTGATCTAGCTTCTGCAGAATTTACTGAAGTGTACAATGAAACCGACCCAAATAAAGCACTAGATACGTGGTATCACATCTTTCTCAGAGTGCTAGATAAACACGCGCCCTTGAGACAACAAAGAGTTAAATACGCCACTTTACCACCCTGGCTGACTGCGGATCTTATCGAGGCCATGGAGCACAGGGACAAGCTGAGAAGAGAGAAGCGCTTCACCGATTACAAGAAAGAACGTAATCGAATAAAATCCATGGTTCTGAAGGCAAAGAAATTACTTTTCGATAAAGTTATTCACGAAAGTAAATTGTCATTGTCATTGTCATTGTCATTCTCTCTCTCTCTCTCTCTCTCTCTCTCTCTCTCTCTCTCTCTCTCTCTCTCTCTCTCTCTCTCTCTCTCTCTCTCTCTCTCTCTCTCTCTCTCTCTCTCTCTCTCTCTCTCTCTCTCTCTCTCTCTCTCTCTCTCTCTCTCTCTCTCTCTGTCTCTCTGACCTCACACACACGCTTTCACTTTTGCTCGCTCCTGCGCGCGCTTACACACACTCTTGCCTCTCGTGTTCTGTTTCTCTCGAAGTCTCTCTCTTATGAGTTTTTTCGTTGACGTCATTTTTACTTTTTCCGCACTTTTGTTCTTCCTTTTCCTTTCTTGTACGTCACCTCCTTCAGTTGCCACATCCCTTCTACGAAAGAAGAAAAGTAGCGGCTGATTTCTCTGTTTGTTTGTCTATTTTGACAGGGTATTTACCCGAAATATTAATAAATTGTGTTGTCCCTGTCTTTTCTAAGCGTGTTTCTTTATCGTTCGGTACTTCTTTGCATTTTACACGCTTGGCAGTCACCTTTGTGGTCTGGATTGTCTAAACACTTGCCATTTCCTTCATGTTAAGGGCCAAATCTTAACATTTGTGACGGATCGCTCAACAGTGTTAGAATAATGCGTGATTCTTTCAAAGAAGTACCCAACGGAGAAAGAAACACGCTTAGAAAAAACGGTACAACACAATTTATTAATATTTCGGGTAAATACCCTTTGTCAAAATAGACAAACAAACAGAGACATTAGCCGCTACTTATCTTCAGATGCAGAAGGAATGTGGCAACTGTATTCTTCTGCATCTGAAGATAAGTAGCGGCTAATGTCTCTGTTTGTTTGTCTATTTTGACAAAGGGTATTTACCCGAAATATTAATAAATTGTGTTGCACCGTTTTTTCTAAGCGTGTTTCTTTCTCCGTTGGGTACTTCTTTGCATTTCACACGCTTGGCAGTCACCTTTTTGGTCTGGATTGTGATTCTTTCAGCTGTTATGGTCGATCTTTTTGCCGGCAGCTGATGCTCAGAAAGTGCAACAGCAAAGAAGCAATAAAAGAAGCTCTACAATGTAGCTTGCAGCTCTAGCAGAGCAATAAATGCACCAAGGCCTAATCTGCGCACCAAGGGACAGGCAAACGATTAGGTCCCCTGACCCTTCCTATCATGCCCTCAATCTTCAACCCACAGAAAAGTACACAGATCACAGGGGGAGAAAACCGAAATTATGGCAGTCATGTGAAGAGTTGTGCCCCTGAATCGGACCGACCTTTAACACGGTAATTATTACGGGTTCTTCAAGTGAACCCTCGCACGCCCGGTATGAGCTCAATGAAATCTTCCACTGTTCACTGTGTTACGGGATCCTTTGGGGAAACGTTGTATAGGAAAGGGTTGCACTACGTAACGAGACCAGTCACGTTGCAGTATTTACCCATTGCTCATACATTTCCCTCTGCAAGTCATAATATATAGTGAGAAAATTCATGCTATGAAGAAAATTTTTTCAGTTTCAGCGTTTTCCGTCAATTTTCTTATTCAGATATATACAAAATCTCCTCACAAACCATGGTGTCAAACAAGCACAAGTGAAAAACATTTGGTTAATTTTTTATAATTTTTTTAGTGATTTTTGGACTTAGAACAATTTTCAAATTTTGCACACTGAAATTTTTTTATTTTTCATGTGATGGACTTGAAAATTGGTGAGCATCTTTCACGTGACTGACTGATTTAAACGATCATCAAAACAGGGAAATCGGACGGAAACTGTAGAAGTAAGATGTCTTTTCATATTCAAGTCATAATATATAGTGGTGTATTTTGTCCTAATAAGAAAATTGTTTAGTTTCTGCGTTTTGAGTCGGTTTTCTTTATTAGAAATATACCGCAAGATCTCACAAACCATGATTCTAAATAGCGCATCTTTTTTAAGATTAGTTTTTTTTATTTTATTTTTTTAGTGACATTTGGTATAATCAGTCATATTTATACACTTATACCTTAGGGTTTCTATCAAATATAGGGTTAACAATGTTTTAAATATGTCCATCGGATGCAGTTTCATCAGCTGCTTAAAATGATGTTGAAAACAGCCAGATCGCATGGAAACTGTACAACTTAAATACATTTCCCTCTGCAAGTCATAATATATAGTGAGAAAATTCATGCTATGAAGAAAATTTTTCAGTTTCAGCGTTTTCCGTCGATTTTCTTATTCAGATATATACAAAATCTCCTCACAAACCATGGTGTCAAACAAGCACAAGTGAAAAACATTTGGTTAATTTTTTATAATTTTTTTAGTGATTTTTGGACTTAGAACAATTTTCAAATTTTGCACACTGAAATTGTTTTTATTTTTCATGTGATGGACTTGAAAATTGGTGAGCATCTTTCACATGACTGACTGATTTAAACGATCATCAAAACAGGGAAATCGGACAGAAACTGTAGAAGTAAGATGTCTTTTCATATCCAAGTCATAATATATAGTGGTGTATTTTGTCCTGATAAGAACATTTTTTAGTTTCTGCGTTTTGAGTCGGTTTTCTTTATTAGAAATATACCGCAAGATCTCACAAACCATGATTCTAAATAGCGCATCTTTTTTAAGATTAGTTTTTTTTTATTTTATTTTTTTAGTGACATTTGGTATATCAGTCATATTTCTATATACACTTAGTAGGTTTTCTTTATCAGAAATATACTGCAAGATCTCACAAACCATGATGTCTAAATAGGGCATCTTTTTTAAGATTAGTTTTTTTTTCAAATGCAATTAAATGACGCATAAATGAAACAGATTCCTTTAACCCTTATCAATCGGAATACACCAGTGTGTGAAATAAGTTTCACTTAAATTATTCAAGGGAAGTGCCAGAATACTTTGGCGCCAAGCTATTCTGGCACCACCCTTTAACTAAAGCCATTGGTCTACTGACATCCTTAGCTGTAAGTACTATATGTAATCCTATGTAATTTGTGTTAATGTGAAATCGTGTTTATTGCCTTTATGTTTAGACCACAATAGTTACTAAGGCATACGGTGTGTGTGTGTGTGTGTGTGTGTGTGTGTGTGTGTGTGTGTGTGTGTGTGTGTGTGTGTGTGTGTGTGTGCGCGCACGTGAGTAGCTTAATTATATTTTAATGTGTTTAATATTCTTCCTTTAATGTTGCGCGGCACCGCAACGATTTCCTAAGAGTGTATTGTTACATATAGCAATAAAGTTCTATCATCATCATCTATCATCATCATCATATAATGTAGCTTGAATATGGCAGTCAGATCAACTGAAGCTTTTAGCATCAGTCTGATATGGGTCAATATAGTCTTAACACACACAGTTAAGACCTAGCGGGAAGGGGTGTACAACTGACTTGTAAAGTGTCCATCTCAGTGATTTTGCATTGGTCACCATCATTTTAATCAGTCGCCCGTCACTTAAAACGTGCTCAGCACCACTGAAGTCTCAAGTGCCAAACTAAAGCGGCTGGGAAATGTGCTCAGTAAGTTCCAAAATCACATAGGAAAGAGCATCTTACTTCTACAGTTTCCATCAGATTTTGCATTTGTAAGCATACTTTTAATCAGTCAGTCACGTGAAAGATGCTCACCAATTTTCAAGTGAATCACATGAAAAATAAAGAAAACCAGTTCATACTTTCCCTTTCTTTGACACATGTACTGATATATTGTATAACAAGCAAATTAAAATTCATGAACTTGCTCGCCGGATATGCTTTCCTTCCCATAATCTCTTGCAGACCAAAAAGATTCAATCTTGATGCTTGCCCCTGTCCGCAATGCAAAAATGCTAAATATGCTCATACTGTCCCATTATCAAGCTCCTTAAGATCACTCGTAATGAAATACTTCTTAGTGTGTACGTACGACCGACATTTCTTTCCCATACTCACACATAAAAGAAGAATAGACAGCAGCAAACACGAATCGAATCGCCACATTATTGAGATAGACGACACTGATGTCCGCTAGTGATAGTGCCAACCTTAGATAAGGACTAAATAAACAACCTGCTGGCACTTTCCGTCATTATCCGTGTTCTAATTACAAGCAGACTTTACTCAACAACACGCACGATTATAGAAAGCACTGATGTCTACACAGTCAAACGAAATCTCCGCGCTGAGTCAGTCGACAGTCCAATATGGGGCACACAACAGGTCAGCATTTGGACAGAGACAAACACACATCGGAAGTGTCACACCCAGGTTCATAAATACACATAGTAGTGCAGTGTAACTTAAGGTCATCGGGCCGACGTCGGCAGCAGTCGGCCCGCGCACGCTGCGCGCGGGCCGAATACGGCCAACGTCGGCCCGATGACCTGTTGTGTACGGGACTGTTCATTCGTAATTTAATTTGACCCTACGTTGCTAGATCACAGTCCAGCCCACAATTCCATTTTATTATTCTTCACATTCTTTATCGGCGAGTTGCTTCTATTTGTATACGTAGATGTATTGTTTGTTTTTTTTTTGTTGTTTTTTTTTTTTTTTTTTGGGGGGGGGGTCCTTTCGAGCTTGGGAATAATGGCCAACCACGTACATGTACTTACATCAGTGCCTTCATTTGAGGCCGAGTCATTGTCAGGGTACGAGGTGTCACACTGACATTCTCGCACCTACTAGAAAGTTCGCAGACACTCAAATATTGATTTTTGTTTCTCGCGGCTGTTTCACACTCAGAGGCAAATGACTCCCGTCTCAGTTCTAATTTCAATCAGCTCGTATCGCTCGTCGACAAGGGAGCTTCATAATCACCTTGGCGACGAGACGGGTGTCTTTGTTTGCTTTTTCTCCGAAGACTGTGTAATAGATCGGGAGTTCGACCATATCAATAGTTGAAGTGTGCTGTCTGAATAGTTTGACACATGGTCATGATGATAGTCGACCCATTTTCTACATCCAGACCAATGCAAAGGAATGACCAACAGAGAAAGGAACTCACTATAAAATAAGTACAACACAAGTAAATTTTCAGGTATTTAATTTTCAGGACAAGTGCAGAACAGTTTTATTATATTTTCGGGTATTAACCCGAAAATATAATAAAACTGTTCTGCACTTATCCTTTCTAAACATGTTCCATTTGATTCATATCCTGTTGCAGCGTGTCAGGGTTGAAAGGATTGACCATATTACTGGCAATGAAGCAGATTGTGTTTTTGATATCCAACACCAGCCGTTCGAGATATATGGATTCAAAATGGTGTCAGCAAGAGGCATAGGTCCTCATGAGCCCCCGCGACTGCGGGGGCTCATGGGAATCTATGTCTTTTGCAATTGTTTCGTGTTTAATTTTTCTCAAGGGTTAAGAGTTATCAGTACCTTCGACTCAGGAAGTAAAAGAGATATGCAGGTCGGGTTTTTGTAATGCTTCCGTTGTGAAGATATATAATCAGTCACTGTCACAGTGACTGATTATATATCGGTGACATGACCCACGTGCACTGCAACCACCCGGCGGTGCTATATTGAGGAGCAAAAATTCAAATGCGACTTTTGGGAATCATCGGAAACACTCAAGCAAAAGAAATGCGAAGTGTTTCAGATGATTCCAAAAATGTCGCATTTCTTGTGCTCCTCAATATATAAACGGTACCGATGACTGCATAGACAACTTGGTTAATATATTTATCACCTGTCGAACATATGTAACGAACCCAGACCCCGAACGCGATGGCCTTGTTTCAATTAACATCCGGTGAAGACAGACGGGATTCGATCTTGTTGTGCTGGAGCTAATAATGGGGGCTAATAATGACACTTTATACAACGTCAGTCGCTAATTATACGTCATGGAAGACTGTATAAGCTACAGTTTAGATGGCTGCATGTACAAGGGGGGTTTAATCTCAGAAGGCAGCTAGTTGAAAAGAGTGTGGGCAGACGTTTGATAAATCGAATTTTATAAAAAGCCCAGCCCTGAAAGTCTGGGATTTTTTTTTCTTCACATTCCCAAAGTCATGGCAGTATCTAGGTTCCACTGGTTCCGGGCCTCCTCCCCTCCCACCCACCACCACCCCAGGACAAAAATTCTTTAAAATGCTATATCAAAGTCTCTTTTTTGGAAGTTTAGATATGGCATGTTTGTCTGCGTTTGTAATCCATTATTTTTGCCGCAATACTTGCAATTTTTTACCAGTCGTCTGAATTCTAAACAACGTCTATTATGGCCGACATCGGCCCCAGAGAATATATTTTATTTTGTGGATTAGTTGCCATACGGATTTGTCTCACTCGATTGCCGCACAACCAATAGAGGGAGACGCAACGAGTGTGTGGGCAGCTGCTGTTCGAGCTGATCAGAAATTTGATGCTGTCGAGTGTCGCAGAGGTACATCACGTGTTAGCCCTTTGCAAACGGTTAAAAGTTTCCAGCGCGGCCAAACAGAGAACCTTAACTCATTCAACTCCGACACGCCACTGCAAGACATGGATCGTGCGTGATAGATCAAGGGTTGTCCCAGAATAGCTTGGCGTCCATAGGCGCCAAGCTATTCTGGCACAACCCTTGAACTGTCACGCTCGATCTGTTTTCAGAAGTGTAATACAGTCTTCTGGGGACAACTTCAAAATTTGCAGATTTCGGTCCTGGAGCAGAATGTGTTAAGACAGTTCTTATGCAAAAGAGAGTCTGCCCTACAGGTAATTAGCGGTCCATCAAATTCGAAAATTAACACTTTCCAGTGTCGTAAGACCCCATCCCAGTGCGCGAAAGATCATCGGGCCGAAGTCGGCCGCAATCGGCCCGCGCATGACGTCGGCCCGAAGGCCCTTTCGCGCGCTTATGACGTCACATTTTTCATTAGGCGTATTGCTTCACTGTTGAATGCAGTCAAGCCAACATTTGATATGTAACACTAACAGCTGTGTTTGTTGAACATTCGTATCCTGCTAATTAGAAAATCAACATTTTTAGCGCATGTCAGTGGGTGATGATCAGTGTGGCAAGTGTCATTTGGGGCCTAAAACCGTTCATGTATGCTAAGTATTACATTTAGTACACGATATTAACCGTATTATATTTTTTCTCTTATTTCCTTGTCACCGCCAACGCCAGCTGCGAGGCATGGGTCCCCCCCCCCCCCCCCCCCACTCTAACCACTTTACTGCCAGGGGACGCAGACTGTTTCTGAAACCTTTAATTCAACAGACCAACGAACCTTAGTCTTCAAGGGTATTCGTACAAAGTGGTGTCATCAAGAGGCATAGACCTTCATGAGCTCCCGCGAACGCGGGGGCTCATGAGGATCTATGCCTCTTGCAGATGGATCGTGGTAAACTTTTTCTCAGCAACGAAGGGGTTAAGAAGTCAAGGGTTGTGCCAAATTAGCTTGGCGCACTAAGTTGTAAGGAACAATTTTCAGTGAAAGTTTCCTTTCTTTTCTCTTTTTCTTTGGGGGGAGGGTTTTGCCAAAACCGTTCATAGCAGATCATGCTCACACTTTACGAGTGAGTCACTGTTTTGTTATCTTATATATATACATAAAAACATCGACAACCACTGTAGCTGTTGGTTCTCATGAAGTACTTTCAAAGGGGTCTTGCATCGAATGGACTCACAAAGCTAGCTAGGATAACTAAATCAGTGACCTAAGTAGGGTGTTTTTTATTTATTTCTTTTTATTTTTTACTGATAAAAGCAAAAGACGACCAGTAAACCTAACAATGTCCGGATAACAGTACTTGTAAAAGCCGGCTGACATTTTTATTTTTTGCTTTGCTTGTTCCATGTGTCAAAACTCTCTCTCTCTCTCTCTCTCTCTCTCTCTCTCTCTCTCTCTCTCTCTCTCTCTCTCTCTCTCTCTCTCTCTCTCTCCTCTCTCTCTCTCTCTCTCTCTCTCTCTCTCTCTCTCTCTCTCTCTCTCTCTCTCCCCCCCCCCCCTGTACGCAAAGGCCATCGGGCCGCTGTAGGTCGCCGTTGCCTCCCCCCCCCCCCGCCCCCCGCGCACGGCTTTGCGCGGGCCAACGGCGGCCGACGTCGGCACGGGGGTCTTTTGCGCTTTGGGCTTCTCTCTCTTTCTCACGCTCAAAGCGCTGTACGGCATCAAAATTATCTAATCTACCATAAGAAAACCAAGAAACTGGGCTAAGTCACAAATGGGCGATGACCCCCACCCCCCACCCCCCCGCCAAACAATCAAACTAAACCCACACAAAAAATTAGTTAGTAAATGCAAAGTGAGCGATGACAATGCATCCTTCTACACGTACAGACGCTCGCATCTGCTATGTACAAATTAAAGAAGCAGCTAACTCTGGTCAGAAAAAAATGGGGCGGTTGCGTCACCTGCGACAGTTTCTTTATATGCTGACTGCGTGTGGACATAAAATAATCATTCGAGTGTATACAGCATGCCGGCTGCAGTCTATCCAAGCCACGCAGATGACAAAAATGGCTAAAACAGGTCCAGGAGACACGCCGCTTTTAATTGCCGGATTCATTAGCCCATTTAGCCCCAACGCACTACAGCAGGAGATGGATTGACCATGACAATTCAAGGGTAGTGCCAGATTAGCTTGGCGCCATCAGGCGCCAAGTTAATCTGGCACTACCCGTGAATTACCATGGTCAGTCCATCTTCTGCAAATGGTACATGATTGTCAGTTGACACCTCAAAAACTTTCCCAAAAATTTAGGAAACGTAGTCGTGGGGCTAAATGGGTTAAGTAACCATACTTTACGTTTACAAACATCTTAAATAGCTTATGATAGCTTCACAACCGTACTATGAGGACCTAGTAGAGTCGTCTGTTGCAAACAATCTCTTGGGACGTTTGCCGGTCAAGCTTAAAACCACTGCGTGCGACTTTAAAACAGAAAGGGAACCTCTCGTCATATGTGGAGTAAAATTGAGTCGAGCCTCTGGCACATGTTCAAACTTTGCTGAGGGTTTAATTCAAGCTAGCCAATTATAATCAGATGGATTCTCTCGGCTGAGGTGAAAAAGATGTCAGTAAATGGGACCGATAATTATCAAAAAGGAACAGTAGATTTTCATTTGCCAAGCAATAGGCATAGTTTCTCATGATCCCCTGCATCTGCCAAGCTAATCTGGCACTACCCTTGAATTATCATGGTCGACCCAACTCCTGCACCTAGTCGTTAAGTGACGCCTCCAAAATGCGGCCTTGAGGTTGAATGGGTTAACACAAACAGAATCTGTCGCCACCGGCAGTGAAGGGTTAAATAAGCTATTGCGATCGATGCAGTTTTAGAGCATACTGTCGGAACTGCAGTGTAACGGACATGTGTTGTGACATAGTTATTTTTACGCTTTACGGATTTTCAATTTTCGTGTGGTTCCATTCCCACAAGATTGGCTTCAACTTTATTTTTCTCTAATTACACAGTTTGCTGCAAACTGTCAGTGTTTGGAGTAGAAGGCAAAATCGAGACGCATCCATTCGGTAAAGTTGATACAGTCTTTGCTGCAACTCAGAACACGTTTCAGTAACGACTGGATCTAAATAGTTCTGGCCAAGTGCTGGACTTTTTTATAGCGAGAATGGAGTTAGACTGATCAGTTGGAGATTGGTGACGATTCAATGATCGGAGAACCTTGGAACCTTGGCCTCACAAAGAACACATAAGAAGGGAGGTAAAAAATGTTACTGTTTCGATAACGATATAGAACATGGCCGCTCGTAGCAAAATTCTGACTGCAAGATTAACTGATTTAACTCATTCTACCCCAGACACACCACAGAAAGATAAGGATCGACCATGGTAGTTCAAGAGTGATGCCAGAATAGCTTGGCGCCTATGGGCGCCAATCTATTCTGTCATCACCCTTGAACTATCATGGTCGATCTGTGTCCTGCACTGCAATGCAGTCTTCAGAGGACAACGGCAAAATCTGGGGATTTCGGTGTTGGGGTAGAATGAGTTAACGCCAAGGCTGCATTTCTCCTTTGTGAGAGGTGTGACCTAACGACTTTGTACCAGTTGCAGGAGATGGATTGACGTTATAATTCAAGGTAGTGCCAGATTAGCTTGGCGCCATCAGGCGCCAAGCTAATCTGGCATACCCTTGAATTAGTATGGTCGATCCGTCTCCTGCAGTAGTGAGTCGGGACTAGAATTAATGAGTGAAGAAAAGAAACCAAACGACTGAAGAATCACCGTTTCGCAAAGAGAATATGCGATTTTAAAGTAATGAACTTCTCAGAACAAAATTCGCCTACACTATGGAATGGCTTGCGACGAAACACATTGGTTTCCGATTTTTCTCAAATCCCTCGATTTGAATGTTCAGTAAGAGAATAGTTGATAGGAGGAAAGAAACATTCGCAATAAATTTAACCTTTACTGTCTAAACATCAGGATTGTCGGTTCATACCCATGCACTTTTTATTCACTGCTTCTTCAACTAGTGAAGAATGGTACATGTCTGTGTGCGTGCCTTGCGTGCTTGCATGTGCGTATGTAATGCGTGCGTACGCCGGATGGCGGTTTCCTGAATGTGTCATTGACCAAGCCAGCCCCCCTTTCCGACTCGTGATTTGGATGTCGGGAGGTTCTTGTTCAGCTCTCCTCAACTGATTCTTGTGTGCGGGCGTGCCATTCGTGACTGACTTGCCACCTGTGGAGCATGTCTGTTAAGTATATATTTATGTACCCCCAACGTTTTTCTTTCTTTGACACATGTATTGATATATTGTATAACAAGAAATTGATATTCCTGAATTTGTTTGATGTACTTCCCTTCCCAATAGTAATAAAACAAGTACTGCTTAGTGTGTACGAACGCTCAAAATTTACATCCTATACACAAACACGAACAAAGAACAGACGCCAGGAAACGTGGGAGTCGCTGGAATGGCAAGATGTCAGCTGGCGATATCGACAACCTGAGAAGAACTAAATAAACAAACCTGCTGGCATTTTCCGCAATTATGCGTGATCTAGTAACAAGTAGAATTTACTCAGTAACACGCACGGTTATACAAAGCATTGGATGCGCTCACAGTCAGACAAAATCTACGCGCTAAGTCGACAGCGGTATGCAGTCGTCTGCCATTCATGTGTTTTGTCTGAACACCGTAATCAGCCGGAGAATGAATGTTTTGTTTTGTTTTGTTTTGTTTTGTTTTGTTTTGTTTTGGACTGGGTACATAAATCATATTGAGCAACATTTTATTTGATATAGTTCCGCCGATAACCGACAGATCTGATTACTTGACCCGAATAAAATATCCTCGTCTTACGACTCCGACATTTTGATTCGGGTCTCGTAATCACATCTGCCTGTTATCGGCACTATATCAAGCAACATGTTGCTCAATATAATATAAAACAAATGACTGCAGCTTGTAGTTGTGTGAGCTTGACTGTCACTCCTTGGTGCGCTGCGTCTGACCAGCATAACTTAAGTTAGCTTTTTTGTCTAACATTATTTTGAGACATAATAATTAAGAGCATTTGTGATGGAGAGTTTGCGAACTATTAACCGTTTACTGCGTGGAGTAGGTCGCTTTAAGACATTACGCAGTCTTCAATACCAAAGTTAAGAATAAGAACATGCTTCTATATGCTGGTCAGACGCAGCGCACCAAGGAGTGACAGTCAAGAGATGATGAATCTTTATTTATTCAGGATAAAGCCATTAGGCAACCCAATGCCTGTCTTACAAGCTGTCCTGTAAATAAAACAGAACATAACAGGAAAAGAAATATAGCATGCAAATAAGAAGAAGAAGAAGAAGCAAAATTACGGGGGGAAAAAAACACAGTAGGTGAATCACCGAAAGGGAAAACAAATGGCAATGGAGAATTTGTAACTGCCACCGATCTAAAGAGCAAGAGAAAGAAACGAGTGCATAGCATTAATAAGAAACTCATCTAAGACAGTGTCATAGAATCAGCAGCATAAATAGCGTATAGTGACACCGACAAGACAATAGATGATCAGTTAGCAAATGGATGGAGAAAGAGAAAATGTTTGACGTTTACGTATTAATCTATATGGCAAACTGTGAAGTCACGCTGATTGGAAGTGAGTGTGCAAAGCACGTTTAAAATGGGTTTTACCTAAAAATGATTTAATGTGTAATGGCAATGAGTTCCAGACAGAACTACCTGAAAATAGAAGGCTTGACTTGTAGAGTATCTATCCGTGGGCGGGGTAAATGAAGCAAGTTATTCCTCGTGTGTAGCTGATGCCTAGGGCTGAAGTTAAATATCATGCGCAGATATTCGGGGGCTTGATAATGTAATATTTTGTGCATGAGGACGCATTTGTTAAATTTGAGTTGTTCCTTCAGTGTAAGCAGGCCAAGGGATTTTATTTTCTCGTCCGTGGAAGTAGGGTTAGGAATAATTAACTTAACTGAGCGACGATACAGAGACAACCAGTGTGGTGTTGACCATGATGGTTAAATTGTAGTTCTTGACAGGCGTGGTGCCCCGTCAGGTGCCATTTTATGGGCGCTGGCCCGCAGCTATCAACATCGATAAATCTCAAGCAACTGTTGCTGTAAGTGTACGTAGCGCGTGTTGACAGTTTCGTTTTCTTATTTGATGCATTAACGTTCGGAGCCGTGTCCAAGATTTTAATGGGTTTTTTTAAAAGGAACTGAAAATGATAGATGTTAAAAGTTTCATGTCTTCAAGCTTTCTTGGAGCCTTGACCTTGGAGACTGAGTCGCATTACCGTTTACGAAGATCAGTGTTACGTGTACGGTCAGAACTCTATGATACCGGTGTAGTTAGCTGTCTCTTTTGATGAAACACAAATCACTGTAATCGTGTGACCTAGTTTTTCATAGACAAGACCTCTTCTTACAGCTATGTTCCAGAATACCATCCTTCTTCTCTTTTATTTTGGGTGATTTAGCCCAGTTCTTATGGTATCTTAGATCATTTTGATGTACAGTTCTTTGAGCGTGAGTGAGACAGAGAGTCCCAATGCGCAAAAGGCCATCGGGCCGACGTCGGCCGCCGTTGGCCCACGCACGGCCGTGCATGGGCCAACGGTGACCTACGTCGGCCCGATTGCCTTTGCGCACCGGAGAGAGAGAGAGAGATGATGATGATGATGATGGAGATGATGATGATGATGATGATGAGAAGAGAGAGAGAGAGAGAGAGAGAGAGAGAGAGAGAGAGAGAGAGAGAGAGAGAGAGAGAGAGAGAGAGAGAGAGAGAGAGATTATTACAGATGAAAGCTGTAGGCTATGCTCTCTCTCTCTCTCTCTCTCTCTCTCTCTCTCTCTCTCTCTCTCTCTCTCTCTCTCTCTCTCTCTCTCTCTCTCTCTCTCTCTCTCTCTCCCCCCCCCCCCTCACGAAGAGCCCCCTGCAGCAGTTAAAGGGAGCTGACGAGAAAGACAGAGGGAGAGAGAGAGTCAACACATGGCCGAACGAGCAAGACAAGAAATGAAAACGGCAGCCGGCTTTTCTGTACAAATATAGTTCCGGACATTACTAGTCGTCTATAGATTTCATCAGTTTAAAAAAAATGAATTTAAAAAACAACCTACTTAGGTCACTAATTCAGTTATCCAACCTAGCTTTGTGAGTCCATGCGATGCAAAGAGCCTTTGAAAGTACTTCATGAGAACCAAAGGCTACAGTGGTTGTCGATGTTTTTATGTTTAAGTTGACAAAACCGAAACTCACTCGTAAAGTGTGAGCATGATCTGCTGTGAGCGGTTTTGGCACAAAACAGAAATGCAACAAAGGAAGGTGTCACACAAAGGAAAGGTGGTTATTTAACTCATTCAACTCCGACACGCCACGGCAAGACAGTGGATCGAGCGTGATAGTTCAAGGGTTGTGCCAGGATAGCTTGGCACTCATAGGGGCCAAGCTATTCTGGCACAACCCTCAGTTGAACTATCACGCTCGATCTGTTTCCAGAAGTGTAATACAGTACAGTCTTCAAGGGGGCAACTTCAAAATTTGCGGATTTTGGTGCTGGAGCAGAATGTGTTAAACATTTCACTGCCAGTAGACGCAGTTTGTGTTTATGAAATCTTCGTTAAGGAACATGGATATCTCAGCCGCAATTAAGAGGCTGAGAGGCATAGATCCTCATGAAACCCCGCAGTTGGGGGTCTCATGAGGATATATGTCTCTTACAGCTGAATGTGTATTTCTTTCTTTTTCTTCTTTTCCTTTTTTTTTTTTTTTTTTTTTTTTTTGGGGGGGGGGGGCAGTTAAAGGGTTAACTCTCGCATTTCCATTGAAAGAGAGAGAGAATGTTGACACCAGTAAGGAAGATAAATCTTAATTGTCACTAATAATGAAGTCACTTGAAAGTATTTTCCGCTTCCTCTGATTATTTCCGGTCCATGGCTCAAGTTTACTTGTCACACGAAAACGTCCGCAAGAGTCGCCTCGCCAAAGACCACGCTACAAATAGCCAAAGGGTTAATTTGATTTGCTAATTCAGTTCACTCCACCGTTTAAGTCTCAGTTAGTACCACTTCACTGGCTCATGCTCAGTACTTGTACTTTGGTGTTAATTGCATTTGCCAATTTAGTGTCCAGCATGGCCGGAAAATGTGTGATCTGCCCTTTAATTAAAAGTTCCCGTCCATTCAATTCAACTGCCACTGCAGCCGACACACCATACCCAGTCACTGGAACAGTCGCGGAGTTTAACTGAGGTGACATTGTGTATGTGAGAAGCAAAGACGGACCTAAGTAAACGGGATCGGTCTCAACTCAGTGAAACTAGTTGTTTCCCTCGATTCGCTCGCGCCTATCGGCGGGAGCGAATCGAGGGAGACAACCAGTTTGGACCGGTCCATGCCAGCAAAATCCGGACTGACTAAAACAAAACGGGGCAGTATGACGTGACATTCGGGTGTAGGTACATGTGCCGATAGAAACTTATAATTTCCATCAGTACAGCACACGTCATACTATACCGGTCACCATACTATTCATAGAGAAGAACCCAACGGAGAAAGAAACACGCTTATAAATGACAGTTACAAGTCTTTTTTTTCAAAATAGACAAACAAACAAGTACACAGTTCATTCGCTCGTGTGAGCCGGAAGACGCGCGCAAAATGGTTACTGAATGATGTGACGTGAGACGAAGAAAAGAAACGCTTCAGTAATAAAAGAAGTAACATAAAAGTGACGACAACTGAATAGATACTATTTACAGTTTGACGCTTTTCAGAACTGTTTGCTGCGGTTCTAGACTATCATCACTCGAGTGTCTTTAAAAATGATGGCTGGTGTCATTTAGCGGGATTTCAATTTTAAAATAGGCGTTACTTAGCGCTTGTTCTGCTTATAATTTGCCAATAACCGTACCCTGGATTTTGCGTTGTTACAGCGTGGATCTGTGTGTCAAATTCCACCATGCTCGCAGTCTGTTACCGCGACGGACATGCAGGAGACGGCGAGTTTAATTTCCTTGACGAGTTTAATTTAAGTGGCGGCTCAATTAGTGCATGCCATCGTAAATGTGTGATCTGTCCTTCAGAATGTTGTCATCCATTTCAGTTAGTTCCCGCCTGCAGTACTTAAAGCCCGCCAACGCGGCTTTCCCCGGGAAACTCTGTTGTCGCCATAAAGACACCTACTCGCGATTCTCTGGCATATTCGTGAGGCGATGCTCTTAACCCATTCAATGCCGGGAAAACAAGTAATTATGATCCAACCTCAAGAGGCATAGATCCTCACGAATCCCGCGACTGCGGGGGCTCATGAGGATCTATGCCTCTTGCTGAGACTAATTTGTATCCATGTTTCTTGGACGGTGTTTTGGTCGTTGAATGCCAAGCAAGATTTCAGAAACAAAAATGTTCGTACAATGTACTACAGTGGCAGGGAAGAGTTTAAGAAGCCTTGATTTCGATTTGTGACTTTCACACTGTGGCGGTGTGACGTTCTGAGTTTCACCTGTCTTTTCTGAGCGTTTAACATTCTTCGTTGGCCCTCGATAAAAGAAGAAGATTACAAGGCTCGATGATCAAGTTAACGATTTGGGTGTCGGTAGCGGTTTTACTCGCGATGATTCCTGCAGGAATCATCGCGAATAAACCCGCTATCGACACCCATAGGGTTAAGCGGTACCACTGAGACACCACGACACTATAAATTAATACGAAACAGAAGCTCTAGATGTTAACCCGTTCAGTGCCAGCTAACGCAGATTGTCTTTCTGCAGTCTTCGTTGATTTGACATCCAAAAAGATATTTTTTTTCTAGGAACTGAACGTGGATTCAAAGTGGCGTCAGCAAGAGGTATAGATCCTCATAGTGAATCCCAGCAACTGCGCCGGGGAACTAATGATGATCTATCCCTCTTGCATTTGGGTGGTGTTCACATTTTCTCGGCATTCAACGGGTTAATAGTTTCGGATCAGGCCGAGTGATAGCAGACGCTTCCGCAATGTCTCGAGACAGTTAATTTGCCTTCAAATCCGATCAACTTCAGTCGGCGCACCTCGCACACTCGTCTGGTCCAACTGAAATCCGCTTCGCTAGCGGCGTTGTTTGCATAGCCACACCACGTGGGCCCTAACGCTGCATGCGATTGGCTAGCGTGTTTCAACCTTGAAAGAAAATAGGACCTGGGGCCCCAGTAGTGGATACCAAGTTGAATTCAAATCTCTGATATGAATTCGCGTTCATCTTTGTGTCAATCCCCGCTAAACGCTGTTTCAAGTATTTCAAGCCCAAAACTTGAACCGGCGTCTGCTAGAGACTGGTGATAAGTTAACCATGCCGGCTTACGTGTAGTCCTAAATGATCTTGACATCTTTCTGGCGACTCAGTTGCTCATGCGCAGCGGCTACGGCGGGCCGGGACGCATCCTCAGGAGCGAAACGTCTTCGGGCCCATGACGGCCGCAGTGGGCCTGCCCATAGCCATGCGCGAACCCACTGCGGCCGTCGTGGGCCTGATGACTTTTGCTTACTGGGATACGTCTCTTGCAGATGGAGCTTAATTGCTGGATATGTCAGTACCACGGATAATGCCGCTCATTGGCATTGCGGAGGTTCCGTTTGCAACAAACGACTCCTGACAACGAACGACCGCGAGGTCACGGCGAATCAGTCGACCAGCTTGTAACTAGAGCACACACAACGCTCCAAAACATTTCCAAGAGGCATAGATCCTCATGAACACGGAAAGCTCATGAGGATCTATGCCTCTTGGAGATGTTGGAGATGTTCTTGGATATCTTCGCAGTGTTGTCTATATACTTATGGTACAAGCTGGTTGTCAACCGGCGCGATTTTGCTTTCGTTCGTTGCGGTAAAGTCTTTTGTTTCAAACGAAATGTCACAAATTATGGTTTGTACTCTAGCGTCAAAATGCTATCTGCTTTTGTCGTGAAGGGGCCGACATAAAACTTAGATTGCCGATAACTTGCACTGGGTCTCTGAAAACTTGAGTGCGTTTTGCATCGTTAAGCGTTGGAACACGTCAGTCCCTGGTATCAGTGACAAGTCTAAATTTCTCAAGTTCAAACATGACCGATATTTGGCAAACATGTCAACCCTTTGGCTGTCGTTAGAGCTTGTCGTCGAGGTGAATCCTATAAGCGCAGCCGATAGCTGAATAAGTTTAAAAGTGCGAATGATGCAATATTATCAAAGGGTTAATATTTCAACATTTGCAGTTTAATTCGTTCAATCCTGACACATGACAACAGGAAGACGTATCAACCGTGATAGTTCGAGGGTGGTGCCAGAATAGCGCCAAGCTATTCTGGCACCACCCTCGAACTGTCATGATCGATCTACCCCGTGGAATGTATCCTTCCAGAGGAGAACTCCGGACTGTATGAATCCGACCTCAGGCCTGAATGTGATGATGTGACAGTAAAATACTGGCACAGTGCGAACCATCCGCGATTCGTCTTCCACAGTCGCAAGAGGCGATGCCGGTTACACCGAATAAGACACCTCAGGGCGCACAACGCGGCGTCTCTCAAGACCAAGCTGCCATTATCAAATCCGGACCCAAACGTGATTGCCAAGTGCGTAAAATGCAAAGAAAATCCCAATAAGGAAAAAAAAAAGGCAACACCAAGAAAAGGCAACATCAAGGCTAAATCATTACATTTTATCCAAACAGACATGCACACAAGAACAAGCTGTTATAGGAAGCCAAAGGTCTTCTGGGGCCCAATGCGGCTGTCGTCGGCCCGAGTACCTTTGCTGCCTGGGTATCTTTTCTTTGGTGAGATGCTCCACAGATGACAGTGATGGCATGATGTGTTTGTTTCGTTAGAAAAGAGTTGAGTTTTGTCTGTGATATTTCTGATTGAACTTTATATCACTTTAAATGTACTTCATACTTGTAATTGATCGGAGATAAACCAGACCTTAGCTCTGTGTTTGTGTGTGTGTGTGTGAGAGAGAGAGAGAGAGAGAGAGAGAGAGAGAGAGAGAGAGAGAGAGAGAGAGAGAGAGAGAGAGAGAGAGAGAGAGAGAGAGAGAGAGATTGATTGTACATTGCTTAACGTCCCGACAGCAACAAGACTTTCTCAGGACGTGCCTGCACTTCTTGTGAAAAAAACAACTAAACAGAATATTGAATGTATGTCACCAGCCAGTCCAATACGTTAAATAAACCTATGACATGGGGCCCAAATAAAGCTAAGACCATTTAGCAACACACATCCAATATCAAGAGCAGTGCAGAAAGTAGGGAGAGTTTTAAAAAGGCAAACACAGGTGAATGGACCACGGGTAGACAGAAACACATGCCCTGTG
>BTPG01000008.1:147918468-148044696 GCA_036245525.1 Semisulcospira habei
CCCAATTAACCCCTTCACTGCCAGCGGACGCAGACCGTTTCGGCTGAAATCTGTCTCAACTCATTCGCGGCCAGCCGCATCCGGATGCGCGGCTTATGCCGCGCATCCGGATGCGGCTGGCCGCGAATGAATTACTTGAACGTCAAAAACCCTAGCAGTCTGTAACGCACGCAGACTCTCCCCAGTCGCACGTACAGACTCGCAGCACAACAGACGCATGCATCGCCACTGACTCAGACGGGTGCATTCACGCGGTACAACTCAAACACTATTCTCTTTCTTCTAGGCCCTTTTACTCTTAAGAAAACAAATAACGTAAAACTGATCACAAGATTCTTTACACCATACACTTCTCACTACAAGCACATCAACACCGCATACACATACACAACGTAAAAGCCGGGCTAGGTAATTGTCCTCACAAGATCATGTCCGACCTGTTACACTGGCGGTTTTATCGTTCTGTAATGTTCTGTCCTTCCACGTCTAGGCGTGTAGTTTCTCGCGTCGCACGCTTCTGAGTAGTCCCCCGTTTCTCGTACCGTGGACGTCCTCCTGACTCGCTCCCGTAGTGCAGTCTCTGATGACGCGGGTGTCTAGGCACTCCTCACTCGCTCACTCCTCGAGTGGTGAAAAATTAATGACCTCACGATAGGTCCTCTGGGGGCACCCTCTGTTAACTGACGTCTCGGCGTCACGTCGCTCCGCTCCACACAAGAACTATGTACACAAAGTCCTGACATCATAACACTTGCAACACGAACACAACTTGGATAATATGAGGTACATTACGTAACCTGGCTGATACAGATAACTCTCACACGTTCATTCACACACACGTGCTTCATAACACGAACAGTACTTTCGCAACACAACATAACTCTGTCACTACACTAAAACAAACTATAACACGACACTCTCGCCATACATTATTTCATACATTGGAAAAGACTATACTTAAACCGACTACATACTACCTTCACCAATCATTTAGGTATACACAACTCACATTCTTTAACTATCCCTGTCGGTTGAACTAGACAAATCACCAAATATCTTCACAAATTCCAAACCAACCTAACTAAACCATATCCACGCTACACAACCAAACTACGCTGCTCTAACGCATATTACCATTAGCTCCGTAACTCTCAATAATACATAAACATACCTGAAATCTAGGTCTCAGAGTCTTGGAATAGGGGCTAGGGTATCCCACATACAACCGTCCTTGCTGACAGCATATTCCGTACTAACTACTCTCCTCGGTTAGATTGAATTCCCGCCTAAAACTCCGTGCAAAACGCTTTCCTTATGATTGCACGTGACCTCGTGCATACACGGACTATTCAGTTGTCACAAGACAAACCGCTACCATACAAAAACCCAGTGTGAACTCTATACATGGGCATAGAGCTTCATCACACAGTCTAATGAACGTGGATACAAAGTGGTGTCAGCAAGAGGCATAGCCGGATCCTCATGAGCCCTCGCAACTGCGGGGGATCATGAGGATCCATGTCTCTTGCGGTACTTAGAGATGTGTTCAGTCACCTTTTCCCGGCATTGACTAAGGGGTTAAGAGAAGTATCGTGACAGCCGGGGAAGCCGCACAAATGTAGCCTAACTAACGATTCACTGAAGAAAAGCTAACGCCTATTTCCTTCGCCCCTTTGCTCATGCGGCCACCGATTCGGGCATTAATTAAACAAGTACCGGTCGCTGCATGCACAAGCTGGTGAAATCTGTGACCTCATATTAAATTGCCTTAGGTAAATTAGCGGTTCCTGAAACGAGTTCCTTGTCTGTTTGTTCAGCGTGCGCCGCTGTCACAGAAACCGAGACACAATTTTGTCCAAACTGACACGCGAAAGGTCATGCGATCGACGTCGGCCAAATGGCAACTAATTCAAGATCCCGCATCACAGTTCTAACTCAGACTCCGAAAAGCCTAATCCAGTTCTAACTCAGACTCCGAAAAGCCTACTCATTTTGATTCGATGGAATGTGAGCGCGCGCTCTTCTCGGTTCTGTCCCCTTTTTCCAGCAGAGCGGTTTGTTTATAATTGCTGTCATCGCGTCTAATACACTATGGAAGGCAGTCACTGAATCAGCTCGCGCAGCTTCTTGTATGTAAGGACCAGCATAATGATAGAGGCAGGCAAGAGTCAGGATTCTCATTAGCTTTCGCATCTGCGGGCGCCATGAGGATCTATCTATTTATTCCAGACAGGAGGTGTTTATCATTGAGTGTATCTCGGACAGTGTGATAGTGGTCCTTTCTACAGATGAGAAAAGGCATAGATCATCAAGGGTCCACCATGCAAGTTACAGGACCGTAACCCATGAGAATCTGTGCCTAAGTTTAGCTTTTTCAGTTCACACAATTTTAAATTTTCAGGCTGAGTGGGGGAAAGGGAGAGAGATGCGCTATTGTGGTTTGCAGTGAGTTTAAGCCGTTTCATTTGTTTTTCAGTAACCGTACATCAATGACCATATAAATGAACACACTTTTCCCCCCTCTTTTGTTCTGGTAAAGACAGAGTCGGGTTCACTACGGAATATACTTGGATCTGCTGCGGCACATATACTTCTGAAAACTCAGAAATTTAAAAGCCAGGTTACAAATTTAAAATATATACTGACACAGTTCTAACTCAGACTCCAAAAAAATTAAAAGCCTAATCATTTTGTTTCGCTGGAATGTGAGCTCGAGCTATTCTGTTTCTATCCCTTTTTTCAGCAGAGCGGTTTGTTTATAATTGCTGTCAACGCGTCTAATACACGTGAAGGCAGTCAGTGAATCAGCTCGCGCAGCTTCTTGTATGTAAGGACCAGCATAATGATAGAGGCAGGCAAGAGGCATGATTCTCATTAGCTTTCGCATCTGAGGGCGCCATGAGGATCTATGTTTATTCCAGACTGACAGAAGGTGCGTATCAGTGAGTGTATCTCGGACAGTGTGACAGTGATCCTTTCTACTGATGAGAAAAGGCATAGATCCTCAGGAGTCCGTCATACAAGTTACAGGACCGTGACCCATGAGAATATGTGCCTAAGTTTTGCTTTTTCAGTTCACACAATTTTTTTAATTTCCAGACTGAGTGGGGCAGGGGGAGGGAGATGCGCTTATTGTGGTTTGCAGTGAGTTTCAGCAGTTTCTTTTTCGGGTTCACTACGGAATATACTTGGATCTGCTGAGGCACATATACGGGCAGAAATTTAAAAGCCAGGTTACAAATTAAAAATATATACTGAAATGGGCTTGGATAGGGCTGTTATTTGGTTGAGGGCTGGGGACAGTAGGACAAGGCTAGAGCCAGCCTTGGAAGGCCGCTTTCATCGGAACTGCCGTCAGATGGTATGGCAGAAGGTTCTCTGTTCCGTCTGATGTGCACAGAGACAAATGAACCTATCAAGAAACATTCATTCCACCGTTACCGCATACTTTCACGAGGATAATATATTCTTGTTTTTACATCAGACGGATGGCATTCACTGCCTAGCAATGTTCGCCTATAACCATAGACAAAACTCCCCAAGAGGCATAGATCTTCACGAGTTCCGCGCAGAGTGCGGGGGCTTGTGAGAAGCTAAATGTACTGTATGTATCTTGGTGGCTTGTGTTGCCTCTATGCTGCTATGTTTACGCAGCCGGGATAAAATCGCGACCACCGAGCCCAAAACAAAATACCCATGGCTGTCAACACGCACGATTCGACGACCGTCCCAGCTCTGCGGCGTAGAATAGCGCGATGCTCATGCTCCCTTTAGGTTCACGGCAGTGCAAACTCGAGTCTGTGCTCCCTTTAGGTTCACGGCAGTGCAAACTCGAGTCTGGAGACTAACTGTAATCATTTTGATTCGATGGAATGTGGCTCTTCTCGGTTTCGGTCCCCTTTTCCAGCAAAGCGGTTTGTTTATAATTGCTGTCATCGCGTCTAATACACTATGGAAGGCAGTCACTAAATCAGCTCGCGCAGCTTCTTGTATGTAAGGACCAGCATAATGATAGAGGCAGGCAAGAGGCAGGATTCTCATTTGCTTTCGCATCTGCGGGCGCCATGAGGATCTATGTTTATTCCAGACAGGAGGTGTTTATCATTGAGTGTATCTCGGACAGTGTGATAGTGGTCCTTTCTACAGATGAGAAAAAGCATAGATCCTCAAGAGTCCGCCACGCAAGTTACAGGACTGTGACCCATGAGAATCTGTGCCTAAGTTTTGCTTTTTCAGTTCACACAATTTTAATTTCCAGGCTGAGTGGGGGAAAGGGAGCGAGATGCGCTATTGTGGTTTGCAGTGAGTTTCAGCCGTTTCTTTTTTCAGTAACCGTACATCAATGACCATATTATAAATGAACACACTTTTCCCCCCTCTTTTGTTCTGGTAAAGACAGAGTCGGGTTCACTACGGAATATACTTGAATCTGCTGAGGCACATATAATTCTGAAAACACAGAAATTTAAAAGCCAGGTTGCAAATTTAAAATATATACTGATACAGTTCTAACTCAGACTCCAAAAGGCCTAATCATTTTCATTCGATGGAATGTGAGCTCGAGCTATTCTGTTTCTGTCCCCTTTTTTCAGCAGAGCGGTTTGTTTATAATTGCTGTCAACGCGTCTATTACACTATGGAAGGCAGTCAGTGAATCAGCTCGCGTAGCTTCTTGTATGTAAGGACCAGCATAATGATAGAGCCAGGCAAGATGCATGATTCTCATTAGCTTTCGCATCTGCGGGCGCCATGAGGATCTATGTTTATTCCAGACTGACAGAAGGTGCGTATCAGTGAGTGTATCTAAGTCAGTGTGATAGTGGCCCTTTCTACTGATGAGAAAAGGCATAGATCCTCAGGAGTCCGTCATGCAAGTTACAGGACCGTGACCCATGAGAATCTGTGCCTAAGTTTTGCTTTTTCAGTTCACACAATTTTAATTTCCAGGCTGAGTGGGGGAGGGGGAGGGAGATGCGCTTATTGTGGTTTGCAGTGAGTTTCAGCCGTTTCTTTTGTTTTTCAGTAACCGTACATCAATGACCATATTATAAATGAACACACTTTCCCACCCTCTATCGTTCTGTTAAAGACAGATTCGGGTTCACTACGGAATATACTTGGATCTGCTGAGGCACATATACGGGCAGAAATTTAAAAGCCAGGTTACAAATTAAAAATATATACTAAAATGGGCTTTGATAGGGCTATTATTTGGTTGAGGGCTGGGGACAGTACAAGGCTTTAGCCAGCCTTGAAGCGGGCCGCTTTCATCGGAACTGCCGTCAGATGGTATGGCAGAAGGTTCTCTGTTCCGTCAGATGTGCACAGAGACAAATGAACCTATCAAGAAACATTCATTCCACCGTTACCGCATACTTTCACGAGGATAAATATATTCTTGTTTTTAGATCAGACGGATGGCATTCACTGCCTAGCAATGTTCGCCCATACCCAAAGACAAAACTCCCCAAGAGGCATAGATCTTCATGAGTTCCGCGCAGAGTGCCGGGGCTTGTGAGAAGCTAAATGTACTGTATGTATCTTGGTGGCTAGTATTGCCTCTATGCTGCTATGTTTACGCAGCCAGGATGAAATCGCGACCACCGAGCCCAAAACAAAACACCCATGGCTGTCAACACGTGCGATCTTTCCTTTATTTTTCCGCCCCCGGTACGTTAAGATTGCCCCCCCCCCCCCCCCCCCCACCAAGGAGTTCGAGGGAATGCCCCATAGGTCTCTACCGGGAGGCGTTTTGACCAACTGACCCCCTCCTGGCGGTGAGAGGGTCCCGGGGGCCGGCGACGGGCACCTGAGGCCCCCCCCCCCCCCCCACCGAGATCCTCGGTGGGACGCGCCCGGGGGCCGGGGGCCGGCGGCCGGCTCCGGGGTCCATCTTCCCCGTATTGGGACGTAGAGGACACTCCTGGAAGGTCCACTCTGCGGGATAGGGGGGTTAGACAACCCAGGGGGGCGAGGTACCCTAGTTGGCACTCCGACACCGCGTGACTCCCCGCTCGCCTGCGTACGGTCACCACCCATCAAAATAAATAGGGTAACCAGGGAGGTTTATCTTCCTTCGTCCATGCACTCCCTGGGCAATGGAGGGTACAACACCCCCCTCCAGAGATAAACAGAAACACTTATAGGGGGGTTAGTAAAACCAACCCCCCTCAAACAAAGCGGGCAACAGCTGGCAGGGCAACAAAAAAAAAAGCCATGATGAGAGGTTGAACGAAAAAGCGATGCGCGGACATCAGCGACAAACAGTCAAAATATAGAAATATAGACCCCCTCCCCCCCCCCCATCCCCCTCCCCCCTGGACGAGAAATTAGCGAGAGCTGGAAGTCCCTATCCATTTAAAATAGTAGCAGCAACACGTGCGATTCGACGACCGTCCCGGCACTGCGGCGTAGAATAGCCGTAGAATAGCGCGATGCTCATGCTCCCTTTAGGTTCACGGCAGTGCAAACCCCTGTTTGGAGACTAACTGATCAATGGCTGCGGACGTGTAGTACAGCCGCGGTTGCTGGCGGCAACGCTTTACGTCAATTTTGCAACCTTAGAAGTAAAGGAAAGCGTGTGCTGTGTACATTTCGCACTATAAAACTCTGGCAGCAGTTCCAGGAATGGCTTCTATAATATATACTAATATATAATTTCCCTAGGGTCCCACCTCCTTCACTAGACACGCGGCCCAACCCAGTGGGAAAATGTCATCGGGCCGTGCGTCGGCCATGGCCGCAGTTTGCCCGCACACGACAACGGCCTAACACCCGTAGTTGCCATTTAACCCATTAAACCCCGCAGCCGCGTTTCATCAATTTTGGAGGCGTCAACGAACGCCTGTGTACCAGTTACGGGAGATGGCTCGACCATGATAATTCAAGGGCAGTGCCAGATTAGCTTGGGCGCCAAGCTAAGGAGATGGCTCGACCATGATAATTCAAGGGCAGTGCCAGATTAGCTTGGCGCCGTCAGGCGCCAAGCTAATCTGGCACTGCCCTTGAATTATCATGGTCGAGCCATCTCCTGCTGTAGGGCGTCGGGGCTAAATAAGTTAATGTCGGAAAAGTGTGTATAAAGATTAATGGTACAATTCCATTCTCGGCGTTTCCCGTGAGTCCTTCTCCATTACCGTCTCTAAGCCAACGTCCTCCATTGACTGACGAGGCACTGATTCTCCTGAGCCTCTGCAGTTGCTGTAACGATAGCTCCTGTTGCCCTACATCCGCTCCTGAGACCCACAATGTCATCGAGATCCAGGTGCCGATCTGGGGGGGGGGGAAGGGGGGGTTACAGGTATTTCCCCCTCCCTCCCCCACCCCCGGGCCGAAACTACTTTGAAATCTCGCTGTATTTTCACCACTTGGGGAGTTTGTGAGTCTTCTAACCCCCCCCCCCCCCCCCCCTCCTCGCCACCCCCCCCCCCCCCTCCCCCCCTACATTTAGGCCAGTGGAGAGGAAGGGCTGGGCCCTTGGCGCCTTCTCTTTCGGTTTAAGTGTATCATAAACAAAATTCGTTTGGACCCCCCCCCCCCCTATTTCGCTCCCCCCTCCCTCCCCAACCCCCCTCCACTTCCGACATGTAACTGATCCACCCCTGAGAGTTCACGCGTTCCCAGTTCAGACACTTCGGCGGAAGAAGGATCGTTCGTGATAGTTCAAAGGTAGTGGCAGATTAGCTTGGCGCCTGGCACTACCCTTTAACTGTTAGTTTAAGTCAGTGTGTGGCGTTGCCCTGAAGTCGTTGAATATAGTCGTTTGGTCATTAATCGTTTTACATTCTCATGTTCCTGGAATTATCTCTAGACCGAATTATTCACTGCTTCACTGCCCATAAAAAAAAACCTCACTTCTATCCATCTGCAAGAGATACAGAATCACGCGTCCAGCAAGAGATCTTTCTAGAACGGCCGGGGTTCTCTGGCGTTGAACGAACATAGATTCACATCCAGCACGAGATCCGACAAGAGACATAGATCCTCATGAGCCCCCGTGTCCGTCTTTCTTGGACGGGTTTCAGTTCTGGCGATAAATGAACACATTAATTCAGAAACGCAATCTGTGATGACGGACAGTGAAAGGTTAAAGCTAGCTGGAGACGGGTTTCAGTTCTGGCGATGAATGAACACATTTCAGAAACGCAGTCTGTGATGACGGACAGTGAAAGGTTAAAGCTAGCTGGAGGCGGCGTCTTGTGTCTGCAGGGCAGATTATTAAAACGTGTAACAACTTCACTATGTCGCTGCATTGTAATCTCCCAGACAGCCCCTTCCATCTGCTGGAGGCGAGGACTATCCAGATTCTTGCAGCAGCTCAGTGGAACGAGTACGCAAAATCCGTGGCTGTTTGCACAAGGGGACCAAGGACTTTGTAGTTTTAAGAGAGAAAAAAATCCATAGCCTTGACTCTATTGCTAACGTGGATAATCATAACATTCCCATTTCTCGTGTCCATGGAATACGCGGCGATACATACATTTCTCAAAAGGTCAAAAGACTGTAATGCAATTATCATCTCAAAAGGTCAGTAGACAGTACCACAATTACAACTGCTCTCAGTTTTCAAAGTTTAGTGCGTGAAAAGTACAATTTTCTCACGGTGTTTGGAAAAAATATATATAAATCATAAGTAAAAGCTGTAGGCCACCTTGCGACGAAGGCGGCAGTGGCGGGATTAAAAGTCCATATATAATTTGTAAAAACAGAGATTGTCAATGAAATTCATTGAAAAGTTTGCTTTTGGACAGACTTGCTGTAAGATGATGTATTTTGTACGTATTTACGTTATATTGTATTGAGGCCCTTCCATGCCACTGTACGCACTTTTGGTTTCTAAAATCTTTGCTCATTCAACAACCAAAAACTGACCTCAACCGTCCAAGGAATTAGACACAACATGAACTAAGAAAGAGGCATAGATCCTCATGAGCCCCCGCGACTGCGGGGGCTCATGAGGATCTATGTCTCTTTCAGTTGGATCTCGTTCACTTTGTCTCGGTAGTCAAGGGGTTAATCAGAAAGGACAATTGCAACCTAATTTATCAAATTGTCGGGTTTTAATTGTTTTTCAAAATGGACGTGTGTACAGACAAGAAAAGTATTCACTTCTTATATTTGCTCTTTTGGCAAAGTGTTGGCTTGTTTTCTTGTCTCCACGTCCATTTTGAAAGTTTAACGTTAATAATTGCTGTAATTGGCCTTTCTAAACGTGTTTCTTTCTTTGTTGGGACTTTTCTTTGCATGTTACCCGCTCGGAATTCACCTTTTTGGTCTGAATTTTATATTTCATTTAACCCATTTAAGTCCGAGGCCGCATCTCCCAAACTTTGGAGGTGTCACCTAACGACAGTATGCGAGCTGCAGGAGATGGATCGACGATGACAATTCAAGGGTAGTGCCAAATTAGCTTGTCGCCATCAGGCGCCAAGCTAATCTGGCACTACCCTTGAATTATCATCGTCGATCCCTGGCCTGCAGTAGTGCACCTGAGCTAAATGGGTTAAAATCTTTCTTCTAGTCTAATTAGCCAAGCTTTTATCTTTCCCGGCCTTGGTGGCCTGTTGGACATTAACCCTTTCAGTCCCAGCTGATGTAGACTGTGTTTCTGCAGTCCGGCATTGATAATTCAACACCAAACAGCCGAGCTGGCCCAGGAACGTGGGTTCAAAGTGGTGTCAGCAAGAGGCTGAGTCCTGAGTCCTGAGTCCCCGCAACTGCGGGGGGCTGATGAGGACTCTACTACCTCTTGGAGTTGGGTGGTGTTCAAATTTTATCGGCACTGAACGGGTTAAACCTGTTTTAACCTGCCATTGTAGGAGGGTTTTTACCGTTCTTGGCACATTATTTTGTCCTGTGCCGGCAAATGTTCTAATATTCTAATATTTTAAGTGCAATACAGTTAAAGTGTCGTGGTTGAGTGGCTGCCGGTTAAAGCCTAGTGCAGACATTTTAGGACGGAGAGTCCGAAATAGCTCAGGCGGTTAAACGTCGGAGCAGGAGAGCGAAGGGAATCGCCGGGTCGTGGGTTCGAATCCCGTCCCGGCCCCGGTAGCTGGACTCACAATCCAGGGGAAAAAGACGGATTTGTTCAATAGTATGTCCGTTGAAAGGTCCTGGTAAATCAAAGTGGCACAGTTGCAGTGCACCTGAGTTGATCAGTGTTCAGGTCGTACTCCATAGGCAATAGATTTCCCTGTCCCCCAGTAACCCGCCCGTCAGGGCCGTCCATTATCACTTCGGTGCCGTGGACGTTAAACCCCGAACTAATCAATCATTTAGGACAGGATTTATTATATATTCATGAGACATCCCATTCCTTGCAAATCCCGTGAGAGATACAAAGAAATACCCGCGCACGAATTACTGCTTCGCCCTTTGCATGAAATGTGTGGTTCTTGCCGCTTTGCGTCTCATTCAGGCAAAATTTGGAGCCGCATTTTCCGTCTCATTCCGGCAACGCGGGACAACTCCAGTGCGCTTATTTTGCCAGGTTTTAATACCTTTGGTTTTTTTAGGTTGTATTTTTCAGCCAACTTTTAACACGACCACTGCCGGAACACAACGAGTAACACCCGAAATGCAAGAGGCGCAGATCCTCATGATCCCCCGCAGTTGCGGGGGATCATGAGGATCTATGCCTCTTGCTGGCCCTACGTTGTAATCCATGTTCCTTGTTACAAGTTATAAACGTGAAATAATAAAAACTTAAGAAACACAATCTGCGACCTCTGGCGGGGATGGGGTTAATGAGTTGGATGCAAAAACAAAGAAACAGATAATATTGATCCTAATAGAATCTGAAACCCTCGCGCTGGGACCATATGGCGTTGAGGCGCGTCCCCTGGGTGGTGGATAGGGGGTCCCTTACGCGAGGGGTGCACCGAATGAAATAAGGTGCCATGAACCAACATGGTCTAAGGGAAGGTGACCCCGACAGAAAACCCCTGGTCCTCCTAGTAAGGGGGTTGGGCGTGGGGGTAGCTTCCCCACCCTGCAAATAAGGAAATAGCTACAAAAACGCCGACAAAAAGACAAACAGCAATTCCTTTTCTGGAGGAGGAAGGTTCTTCTACCAGAGGATTTATGACGTCCTGTGGTGAAAGCCGGAAGTCTTCGGAAGCCACAGAACCGAGCCGCCTCTCTCTATCCAGGGACACAACCATGGGCACATGGAATGTCAAGACCATGTACCAGAGCGGCAAGGCCGCCCAGATAGCAGCGGAAATGCAAAAGTACAACCTTTCCCTGCTAGGTATCAGTGAAGCCAGATGGACGCAGTCTGGCCAGAAAAGGCTGTTAAGTGGGGAGATGATTCTGTATTCAGGTCATGAAGAGGAGAATGCCCCCCATACAGAAGGAGTAGCAACCATGCTGTCACCAGTGGCACAGAGAGCGCTGATGGGCTGGGAACCTCTTGGGGCCAAGAATTATCACAGCAGCCTTTAGAACCAAGAAAAAGATCAAGCTGAACGTCATCCAGTGTTATGCGCCCACTAATGACAGTGACGAGTAAGAGAAACAAGCGTTCTACGACCGACTCCAGAGTGCTGTGGACAAATGTGCGGAGCGAAACATCACCATCATCATGGGCGATGTTAATGCCAAAATAGGGGAGGACAACACCGGATACGAAGAGGTGATGGGGAGACAGGGACTAGGGGAGATGAGTCAGAACGGGAAGAGGTTTGTAGACTTTTGTGCTCTAAACAGACTTGTCATTGGAGGCAGCATCTTCCCACACAGAAGAATACACAAAGCAACTTGGATCTCGATTGACCATACTACACAGAACCAAATAGACCATACCTGCATTAGCAAGAAATTTAGAAGATCCCTTCAAGATGTCTGAGTGAGGAGGGGCGCAGATGTCGCCTCAGACCACCATCTGCTTACCTTAAGAATAAAGCTCAAGTTAAAGAAAAGCAGCACAGAGACAACAAGAAGACAGCGCTATAATGTAGACCTCCTGAGAGAGACTGGAGTGAGAGAAGAGTTCAAATTGGTGCTGTCCAACCGGTTTCAAGTGCTACAGGAGCTAGTAAATGAAGAGGAGGCGGTCACCACAGAGCAGCAGTGGAAGGCAGTTAGAGAGGCGCTGAACTCAACCTGCAAAGACACTGTAGGGTTTAGAAAACATCATCACAAGGACTGGCTGTCGGTACAGACCTTGAAGCAGATAGAAGTGAGGAAGCAGAAGAAAGCAGTTGTCAACAACAGTCGCACGAGAGCAGCCAAAGTAAGGGCACAGGAGGAATACTCGGAAGCCAACCGCGAGGTGAAGAGGAGTATCAGGGCAGACAAGAGGGCCTACACAGACAGCCTGGCAGCAGAGGCAGAAAAGGCAGCAGGCAGCGGCAACATGAAACAGCTCTACGACATTACCAGAAGATTGTCGGGCAAGTATGGCCATACAGAAAGACCAGTAAAAGACAAAGAAGGCAAGCCTATTGCAGACAGAGCAGACCAACTCGACATATGGGCCGAGTATTTTGAAGAGTTACTGAACAGACCCACACCAACCGACCCCCCAGACATCCAGCCAGCAGAGACCGACCTACCCATCAGCTGTGACAGACCCAGCCGGGAAGAGATCAGAAGAGCAGTGGCATTTTTGAAGAATGGCAAAGCAGCAGGGTCAGATGGCATCCCAGCAGAGTCTCTGAAAGCAGACCTAGAGACAACAGTAGAGATGCTGTACCCACTGTTTGGAAAGATCTGGGAAGAGGAGGTGATGCCGGCTGACTGGAAGGAGGGGTACCTAATCAAGCTTCCCAAGAAAGGCTACCTCAGCAAGTGTTCCAACTACAGAGGAATCACCTTGCTGTCAGTACCAGGAAAGGTCTTCAACAGGATCATCCTGGAGAGAATGAAGAGCTCCGTTGACCCCCAGCTGAGAGACCAGCAAGCAGGATTCAGGAAAAACCGATCATGTACAGACCAGATCGCCACTCTCCGCATCATCGTGGAACAGTCTCTGGAGTGGAGCTCCCCGCTGTACGTCAACTTTGTGGATTACGATAAAGCATTCAACAGCGTGGACCGAGAGACTCTGTGGAAACTCCTAGGACACTACGGTGTACCCACAAGCTCGTCCGCCTGATAAAGAGCAGCTACGATGGCATGACATGTCGCGTGATCCACGAAGGGCAGTTCACCAGGGAGATCCAGGTCAGAACCGGTGTCAGGCAGGGGTGTTTGCTGTCTCCGTTCCTCTTCCTACTGGCCATTGACTGGGCCATGAAGAGGACCACAGAGCACAGACGAAGTGGAATACAGTGGACACTGTGGACACAGCTTGACGACCTCGATTTTGCAGACGACTTGGCTTTACTGTCCCACACTCATCAACAAATGCAGGACAAGACCACGAGGCTTGCTGACATCTCATCCCAAGTGGGCCTCACCATCCACAAACAGAAAACAAAGACAATGAGGCTGAACGCAACCAGGAAAGAACCAGTCTTGCTTGCTGGCACCCCGTATCTCGAGAGCATCATAGACAAAAGGCGGCACTGATGCAGATGTCAGAGCACGAATCGGTAAAGCCAGAGCAGCCTTTCTCCAGTTGAAAAAAGTGTGGAGTTCCAGAGAGCTGTCACAACACACCAAAGTCCGGATTTTCAACTCAAACGTAAAAGCAGTTCTCCTATATGGAGCAGATACTTGGATATTGACAAAAACCACATTCAACAAGAGTACAGATCTTCATAAACAGTTGCCTTAGAAGAATTTTGAAAATCCACTGGCCAGAGAAGATCAGCAATGTCAGACTCTGGGAGAGAACAGAGCAGATAACAGCAGAGAATGAAATTGGGCGAGGAAGATGGGGATGGATTGGTCACAGTCTGAGAAAGCCAGCTTCCAGTATCACTAGGCAGGCATTGTCATGGAACCCCCAGGGAAAGAGGAAAAGAGGCAGGCCGAGAAACACCTGGCGTCGAGACCTCCAAGCAGACATAAAGAGACTGGGAACCACCTGGAGTAAAATCGAAGGAGAAGTACAGGACAGGAGTCGCTGGAGGTCTCTCGTCGACGGCCTATACCCGGGGAGGGGTGATAGGCGTAAGTAAGTAAGAATCTGAAACTGGAGCACATTGAAAGAAATATTTTGTGTGCGTAGATGAATACAACTTTATGAGAACTCAAGAATACAAAGAAACAGATACATTTTATCTTAATTATTGGGATCCGAATACGAAACACTGACTCAAAGCGCACAGAAAGAAATCATATTTTGTAATAGGTGCGTGGATTAATAACATTTTCTGAGAACACAAAACTGCAAAGAGGGCATATCAAAAACGTCCATTATTCTGCTCTAGCAAGGAAAAACAAATTTCACAGAAACAGTTATTTTTACAGCCTTGGGCAAGTCATTTAGATGTAGGTCAAAGTTGGCAAATATTCCATTAATTTTGTTCACTTTACAAATTGGAGAAAGTTTAACTCAACCAGTATATTTATAATACGTGTGTATTTCGTGCTCTTTTCTTCTTATGGGTATGTGTCTGTTGTATTTAGTGTACAGGCGCCTGATGAGTGCAGTATGATAATATAATAAATACGATTTCTCACAGTGAGCCCACAATAGCACAATACGAATACAATGTATGAAACTGTGACAAAGTAAGTCAGACTTAGCTATGGACCGACGTGACGTGTTGACTACACACTCTCTGATAAATAAATTTAAATACAATACATAACTAAACTGACGAGCAAAAAGAAATGCGACATTTTCCGAATGTCGGAAACACTTAAGTGTTTCCGCTGATTCCAAAAAATGTCCGACGCATTTCTTTTGCTCGTCAGAATATTAAGAACGCGTCAGGCACCTATGAAGCGGTTGTCCCTGTGAATAAACTGAAGAAAAATGTAATGAGGGAGGGACACACAGTCTCTGTCATTAACAAAAATGACAGGAAAAATGCCAAAACATAGATGAAACATCTCCACGCGCAATTAGCCCAGATTCGCCTCTCTCTCTCTCTCTCTCTCTCTCTCTCTCTCTCTCTCTCTCTCAATGGTATTTTTTAGATCATCAGAAGCGAACGTCAGCGGAGACAACTCCCCTAGTAGCAAATCGTCTTCGGGCCCACTGCGGCCGTCGTGGGCCCGAAGACCTTTGCTTACTGCTAGCTTCTGCGTACCTTTTGGGATTTTAGCCAGAATATCGTCGTCAAAGCTTCCGCAACCCAGAGTCCCTTGCATTGTGACACAATCGTGTTGGGTGTTTTCTCCATCGCATTGTGATATTTACAGTGGAAATTCAAGACGAAGGGAACTTCCTCCGCCTGAGAGACAGAGAAACAGATTGGGCCTATCCTCGCAAGCAAGAGGCGTAGCTTTTCATCAGCCCCTGCGAATGCAGGGGCTGATGAAAATCTATGCCTCTGGCAGATGGGTGTTGGACTGAGGGACTGTTAGCCTACTTTGTTCGCTTCGAAAAAAACCGTGTCATTTGGCGTCGGTGGAAGCTGACCCTTCATATGACCCCAAAAGTCAATGCGCATCTTTTTAATTTTTTTTTAACATGATTTGTCTATGTAGTTATTATAATGAACGTGTTAAATATAATCACATGAACAATGAACATTATCACCTGAAATTACGACTACATTACAGTTTATAATTAGTAAACTTTGACCTGATGAAATTCCCTCCACTGCCTTAAGATCGCCTTAGTCGCCTGCTCGGCGTTAAACCCAAATAACTAAGTAATGAATTCCCTCCACAGTCATGGGTTCATCCTGAGCAGTTCCATCAGCCGTGAGGGACTATTTTTACTTACTTACTTACTTACGCCTGTCACCCCTACCCGGGTATAGGCCGTCGACGAGAGACCTCCAGCAACTCCTGTCCTGTGCTTCTCCTTCGATTCTACTCCAGGTGGTTCCCAGTCTCTTGATGTCTTCTTGGAGGTCTCGACGCCAGGAGTTTCTCGGCCTACCTCTTTTCCTCTTTCCCTGGGGGTTCCATGACAATGCCTGCCTAGTGATACTGGAAGCTGGCTTTCTCAGACTGTGACCAATCCATCCCCATCTTCTTCGCCCAATTTCATTCTCTGCTGTTATCTGCTCTGTTCTCTCCCAGAGTCTGACGTTGCTGATCTTCTCTGGCCAGTGGATTTTCAAAATTCTTCTAAGGCAACTGTTCATGAAGGTCTGTACTCTGTTGACTGTGGTTTTTGTCAATCTCCAAGTTTCTGCTCCATATAGGAGAACTGCTTTTACATTGGAGTTGAAAATCCGGACTTTGGTGTGTTGTGACAGCTCTCTGGAACTCCACACTTTTTTCAACTGGAGAAAGGCTGCTCTGGCTTTACCGATTCGTGCTCTGACATCTGCATCAGTGCCGCCTTTTTTGTCTATGATGCTCCCGAGATAGGTGAAGGACTCCACCTCCTCCAACGGGGTGCCAGCAAGCAAGACTGGTTCTTCCCTGGTTGCGTTCAGCCTCATTGTCTTTGTTTTCTGTTTGTGAATGGTGAGGCCCACTTGGGACGAGATGTCAGCAAGCCTCGTGGTCTTGTCCTGCATTTGTTGATGAGTGTGGGACAGTAAAGCCAAGTCGTCTGCAAAATCGAGGTCGTCAAGCTGTGTCCACAGTGTCCACTGTATTCCACTTCGTCTGTGCTCTGTGGTCATCTTCATGACCCAGTCTATGGCCAGTAGGAAGAGGAACGGAGACAGTAGACACCCCTGCCTGACACCAGTTCTGACCTGGAGCTCCCTGGTGAACTGCCCTTCGTGGATCACGCGACATGTCATGCCATCGTAGCTGCTCTTGATCAGGCGGACGAGCTTTGTGGGTACACCGTAGTGTCCTAGGAGTTTCCACAGAGTCTCTCGGTCCACACTGTCAAATGCTTTCTCATAATCCACAAAGTTGACGTACAGCGGGGAGCTCCAATCCAGAGACTGTTCCACGATGATGCGGAGAGCGGCGATCTGGTCTGTACATGATCGGTTTTTCCTGAATCCTGCTTGCTGGTCTCTTAGCTGGGGGTCAACGGAGCTCTTCATTCTCTCCAAGATGATCCTGTTGAAGACCTTTCCTGGTACTGGCAGGGAGGTGATTCCTCTGTAGTTGGAACACTTGCTGAGGTGGCCTTTCTTGGGAAGCTTGATTAGGTACCCCTCCTTCCAGTCAGCCGGCATCACCTCCTCTTCCCAGATCTTTCCAAACAGTGGGTACAGCATCTCCACCGTTGTCTCTAGGTCTGCTTTCAGAGACTCCGCTGGGATGCCATCTGGGCTGCTGCTTTGCCGTTCTTCAAAAATGCCACTGCTCTTCTGATCTCTTCCCGGCTGGGTCTGTCACAGCTGATGGGTAGGTCGGTCTCTGCCGGCTGGATGTCTGGGGGGTCGGGTGGGCTAGGTCTGTTCAGTAACTCTTCAAAATACCCGGCCCATCTGTTGAGTTGGTCTGCTCTGCAATAGGCTTGCCTTCTTTGTCTTTTACTGGTCTTTCTGTATGGCCATACTTGCCTGACAATCTTCTGGTAATGTCGTAGAGCTGTTTCATGTTGCCGCTGCCTGCTGCCTTTTCTGCCTCTGCTGCCAGGCTGTCTGTGTAGGCCCTCTTGTCTGCCCTGATACTCCTCTTCACCTCGCGGTTGGCTTCCGAGTATTCCCCCTGTGCCCTTACTTTGGCTGCTCTCGTGCGACTGTTGTTGACAACTGCTTTCTTCTGCTTCCTCACTTCTATCTTCTTCAAGGTCTGTGCCGACAGCCAGTCCTTGTGATGGTGTTTCCTGAACCCTACAGTGTCTTTGCAGGTTGAGTTCAGCGCCTCTCTAACTGCCTTCCACTGCTGCTCTGTGGTGACCGCCTCCTCTTCATTTACTAGCTCCTGTAGCGCTTGAAACCGGTTGGACAGCACCAGTTTGAACTCTTCTCTAACTCTAGTTTCTCTCAGAAGGCCTACATTATAGCGCTGTCTTCTTGTTGTCTCTGTGCGGCTTTTCTTTAGCTTGAGCTTCATTCTTAAGGTAAGCAGATGGTGGTCAGAGGCGACATCCTCACTCGAACATCTTGAAGGGATCTTCTAAATTTCTTGGTAATGCAGATATGGTCTATTTGGTTCTCTGTTGTATGGTCAGGTGAGACCCAAGTTGCTTTGTGTATTCTTCTGTGTGGGAAGATGCTGCCTCCAATGACGAGTCGGTTTAGAGCACAAAAGTCTACAAACCTCTCCCCGTTCTCACTCATCTCCGAGCCTAGTCCCTGTCTCCCCATCACCTCTTCGTATCCGGTGTTGTCCTCCCCTATTTTGGCATTAAAATCGTCCATGACGATGGTGATGTCTCGCTCCGCACATTTGTCCACAGGCACTCTGGAGTCGGTCGTAGAACGCTTGTTTCTCTTTCTCGTCACTGTCATTAGTGGGCGCATAACACTGGATGACGTTCAGCTTGAGCTTTTTCTTGGTTCTAAAGGCTGCTGTTATAATTCTTGGCCCAAGAGGTTCCCAGCCCATCAGCGCTCTCTGTGCCACTGGTGACAGCATGAATGCTACACCTTCTGTATGGGGGGCATTCTCCTCTTCATGACCTGAATACAGAATCATCTCCCCACTTAACAGCCTTTTTCTGGCCAGACTGCGTCCATCTGGCTTCACTGATACCTAGCAGGGAAAGGTTGTACTTTTGCATTTCCGCTGCTATCTGGGCGGCCTTGCCGCTCTGGTACATGGTCTTGACGTTCCATGTGCCCATGGTTGTATCCCTGGATAGAGAGAGGCGGCTCGGTCCTGTGGCTTCCGAAGACTTCCGGCTTTCACCACAGGACGTCATAAGTCTTCTGGTAGAAGAACCTTCCTCCTCCAGGAAAGGAATTACTGTTAGTCTTTTCGTCGGCGTTTTTGTAGCTATTTCCTTTTTTTGCAGGGTGGGGAAACTACCCCCACGCCCAACCCCCTTACTAGGAGGACCAGGGGTTTTCTGTCGGGGTCACCTTCCCTTAGACCATGTTGGTTCACGGCACCTTATTTCATTCGGTGCACCCCTCTCACGAGGGACCCCCTATCCACCACCCAGGGGACGCGCCTCATCGCCATATGGTCCCAGCGCGAGGGACTATTTTTAGACGCTCTGTTTTTCCCTGCTTGACAGTTTTCGTCAAAACTCGTGTATCACGGTTTATATCATCAAACTTTGTAAATACACTTCGTTCTCGCACAACTCTAGAGAAAGTGACCGCCTATTTTGTTTATTTTTAAAAATAGCACGGGAAAACCCTCTGGCATTCTAGCCAATCATTGCAGTCACGTGAATCAACGTTTTACAGACGTAGTTAGACAAGTCTGTACGGAGACTAAGCCTAAGGGACTGTTTAACTCATTCGAGACGTACCGCTTCCGGATACGCGGCATAAGCCGCGTATCCGGATGCAGCACGTCTCGAATGAGTTAATTTGAGAGACAGATGTGCAGATTGGACATTTCACTGCAAGGCAGTGGCTGATAAAAAGCTCTGCCGTTTAATAGGACAAAAGCCAGGTTGTCCATTTTTTAGAAAAGCAAGACTCCCATTGTATAACAATAAAAATTTCGCTTTTCTCAAAAATGGACATACACGCGTTTTGCATGTGACGGCAGAGCTACGCCTCTTGCAGCTCTGTGCAAAAGGTCTTCCCACTCCACTGAATGGCTCAAGGTTCATGCTGAACTGGCTTGATGCCTGAGCTAATTAAGAACTTTCTGCCTTGTAGGCCTATGTGATGTACCTAACGCACACCAAGGGACGTTTCCTTGTGACAATCCAAAGATAGCCCCTAATTTGGCCGGCACTGCAAGTGAAGAGCGTCCGGGTTTGTATCATTAGCGGCCACGCCCGGATCATCATTGGTGGCAGTATATTTCCGTGGCCCTGTTTCCTGCGAGGAAGAGGGGGTGCAAAAAGGTTGGTAAGTCACAGACTGAATACCCGATGACCTTCTCTGTTTGAGAGTGTGCTTGAGACCAATCTCTGCCAGGAGGCGGTATAGAAAGAAACCTGTTTTGGGCAGTCGCCCTTTTTTTTTTAACTCATTCAGCCCGACGGCTTATTTCCAAAATTCTGGAGGTGTCATCTAATGACTATGCGCCAGTTGCAGGAGATGAATCGACCATGATAATTCAAGGGCAATGCCAGATTAGCTTGGCGCCGATAGGCGCCAAGCTAAAAGCTGATCTGGCACTATCCTTGAATTATCATGGTCGACCCATATCCTGCTGTAGTGCGTCAGGGCTGAATGAGTTAAAGATTTTAAAAAATGGTCTTATAAGACAGGTTCTCTCTCTCTCTCTCTCTCTCTCTCTCTCTCTCTCTCTCTCTCTCTCTCTCTCTCTCTCTCTCTCTCTCTCTCTCTCTCTCTCTCTCTCAAGAGAAGACATGGAATCATTAAGGACAGGGCCGGATCCAGGGGGGTGGTGCTTTGGTACTACAGCACTCCCCCCCCCCCCCGCCTCCCCTCGGTTTAAAAAAATCATTCACTGCCAGTCCCGGCACAACATGGTCCGATAAAGAGAGGGGGGGGGGTGCTTTAATGTTATTGCAGCACCCCCTAGAACAGTTTCGGTTGTGGTGTTTTGATATATACTCGACCCTGGCAATAGAGAGAAAAAAAAAGTTGAGCACCCCACCCGCCACCCCACCCCTTGAAAACTGATTGATCCGGCCCTGAAGGACCATCATTTAGGTGGCCTCAACGGCAGGTGGGGTCTATTAACCCCTTCACTTCCGAGAAAAACTGAACGCCACCCAACTGCAAGAGGTATAGATCCTCATGAGCCCCCGCAGTTGCGGGGGCTCATGGGGATCTATGGCAAAAATCAAACTGAGAAGGCAACCTATCAAATTAAGTCATCGCGCCAAAATGTCATGCGAACACCATCGATTTCTTAACTCATTCAGCCCCGACACACCACAGAAAGACATAGATCGAGCATGATAGTTCAAGTGTGGTGCCAGAATAGCTTGGCGCCCATAGGCGCCAAGCTATTCTGGCATCACCCTTGGAACTATCATGTTCGATTTGTCTCTAGAATTGTAATACAGTCCTTCAGAGGGCAACTTCAAAATTTGGGGATTTCGTTCCAGGGGCAGAATGCGTTAAAGAAGCTACTGCTAACTACCTATAAAGTAACCGTAACAGCCTAGAGAAGGTCACATTAACCCCCTCCATGCCACTTGAAGCATATTTTGTTTCTGATCTCTTTGTTCATACAACGACCAAAAGCCACAAAATTGAACGTCCAAGAAACATGTATTCAGTTTGGTCTCAGCAAAAGGCATAGATCTTCATGAGAATCGCGGGGGGCTCATGAGGATCTGTGCCTCTTACTGCTGGATCATCAGTGTTGACTTTTTCTCAGCATTGAAGGGGTTTAGGCATTGGTGACACTTCAATCGTTTTTTATGACGCGATGTATTGTATACTGACGAGCAAAAGAAGTGCGACATTTTTGGAACAGTCGGAAACACTGTAGTGTTTCGATGGTTACAAAATGTCGCATTTCTTTTTGCTCGTCAATATATCACACACACACCCTCCCCGCACCCCCCCCCCCCCCCCCCCCAAAAAAAAATCGATTTGATTGATAGTGAAGGACAGATCAGTACTGTCCTGTGAAGGTAATAGACAGTAAATCCATTTTTCGTAAAAATAGAGATTTTCATTGTATTACAATGAAAATCTCGCTTTAGACGAAACTGAACTTAAAAGCCGATTAACGCTGTAACTGTTCGAAGACACACTTCCGCGGTACAACAAACGGTCACGAAACGCAACACACAGGTCTAGTTACGGTTCATTTAGACACAGGAAAAAAATCCAATTCAGCACACGTCGTTAATATCAAGTAATTTAACAATGACTCCGCTCCGCTACTGCAACACTATCTGTACCCAATGCCCAAAAGACCATCGGCCGTGCGCGGGCCCAACGGCGGCCGACATCGGCCCGATGGCCTTTTGCGCATTGGGTAGGAGCAAGATGGCTAAAAATAAAATTAGTGACGCGCTCACGGCTCTGCAGACTGAATAAACAATGGTTATAACGCGTGGAAGTTGATTCGTTGTGTCGACAAGGCATAACAATAACACAGTATAGTGCTGAAAATAGAGGTTGCCACTGCAGTTGCCGAGACTAGACAGCTCCTTAGTGCTAGAGGCGAGAAAGCGCAGTAGGCCGTGGGCAAGACATCGCGTCGCTATAAGATCGGCAGTGCGAGCAGAAATACTTTACAGACTGACCAACTATGTCCGTGAAATCGCCCAATATTAGCAGCGCTTACATGAATAATATGCATCTACTGTTGGTATAACAAATTTGAATAATTTACTAGCTTTTGAAACGATATGGCAGACCATTTTCCAAAGCCACTCTGGTTTCAGGTCAAAGCACACAGTAGGCCTCCCCTGCAGTCCCATCTGTTAAAATGCCTTAGCTTTAGTCTGTCCCAGTCATCCCCTAATTTTTCAATTCCCTAAACAACACTACCGCCCACTTGCTGCACATTTGCCATGCACAAAATCCCCCAAAAATAAGGACATCACCAGTCTCATTTCCTGGCTATCAACATGATTCTGTAACAAACCTACATCCAAGCGTAGCCAAAACTCGTACACCCCTCAAATCACCATCCGCTTGGCAACTCAAACTAGGCCAAAAAGAGTCCGCTGGTTAATCCAAGGCTGGTATGAATCAAGCACCAAATATGTCTCTTCTCATCTATCAAAAGATTTTAAGCAGATTCCAGCATACTGCCTCTGTACAAAATGCCAAAGAAGGCAGAAGATTTGTGTTTTAAACACCGGTGCTCTTCAGTACTGCCTTACCTACCTCATTTGAATATGTAACATGAACTTCATAGCCATACGCAGTTTTAATGTCTGTTGATAGATCGTGTTAAAGTTGTATTGTAACAAATGTATCGTCGTGAGGAAGCGATCGTCGACAGTCCTTTGTCAACCTGACTCTTTAGGAGTTTACATTTTCCCGCATATTGCATGTTATTTACAGCAAACCCGATCGCTAAGCATTTATGGCTCGCCTATATACATAATGGAAATCCGCGGTGGACATTTCTGCAACGACAGGGTCGATAAGTTACGATTCTCGTGCGGAAGTGTCATCCCTTTGATCGGCCGTTAACGGTGCATTATCTCATTACTGTGCCGTAGCATATGTGTCACTCGTGAATGCACTCAGCTAGAGACCATGCGGCGTCCGACTCTGCACTTTCAAAGGATTTGGGTGGACTAATGCCTTTCCCGTCAGAGCACGAATCGGTAAAGCAAGAGCAGCTTTTCTCCAGTTGAAAAAAAGTGTGGAGTTCCAGAGAGCTGTCACAACACACCAAAGTCCGGATTTTCAACTCAAACGTAAAAGCAGTTTTCCTATATGGAGCAGAGACTTGGAGGTTGACAAAAACCACAGTCAACAGAGTACAGACCTTCATAAACAGTTGTCTTAGATATATTTTGAAAATCCACTGGCCAGAGAAGATCAGCAACGTCAGTCTCTGGGAGAGAACAGAGCAGATAGCAGCAGAGAATGACTTGAAATTGGGCTAAGAAGATGGGGATGGATTGGTCACAGTCTGAGAAAGCCAGTTTCTAGTATCACTAGGCAGGCATTGTCGTTGAACCCCCAGGGAAAGAGGAAAAGAGGCAGGCCGAGAAACACCTGGCTTCGAGACCTCCAAAGAGACATCGAGAGACTGGGAACCACCTGGAGTAAAATCGAAGGAGAAGCACAGGACAGGAGCCGTTGGAGGTCTCTCGTCGACGGCCTATGCCCTGGGAGGGGTGATAGGCGTAAGTAAGTAGTAAGTAATGTCTTTCCCACTGCCAAGAAGAACCAAAAAAACCAAAAACAGAACACGATCCAACTGCAAGAGACGTTGTCCCCGCGGCCTATCTGTTCGACTTGCTGACCACCACTCTGTAGCCATGTTTCCTTGAACGTCTGGAGCTCGTAGGTGTTGAATTAACCCCTTCACTGCCGAGAAAAAGTGCACATGTTCCAACTGCAAGAGACATAGATCCTCATGAAACCCCGCGACTGCGGGGGCTCATGTGGATCTATGCTCTTGCAGAGACTATTTGTATCCATGTTTCTTGGACGGTGTTGGCTTTGGTCGCTTAATGAACCAAAATTTCAGAAACACAAATAATGTAGGTGCAGTGTACGTACTGAGGCAGGGAATGGATTAATAAATAATTTCAGAAACACACTGCTTCGACTGGCAGTGACGGGGTTAACCCTCCCGTGCATGCAGCGGCAGGTACTGTAACAGTGTATGAGTGGCTGCATGCACTTGTCACTGCCCGAATCCATTCATTCTGTCTTTGAAACCCGGGTGTCGCACAATACATTGAAATCTCGACAACTGCTCTCCGTGAGAGACGCAGATAAAACTATGGACATCAACAGACATAGATTCTCATGAGCCCCCGTGCCTCATGAGAATATGTGACCCTCTCTAAAAAAAAATCAGTCTTAACTCGCATTTTGGATGTTTTGACATATATACATTTCTGAAAACTACAGTGTTTGCTGATTAATTTGATATATGGACTGTATGCTGTAGTGAAAAAAATTGTAGAAGTTATTAGTGTTTAAAGTTGTTACAGCTTCCGGCGGCCATTTTGAGAAAACAGCCTGCGAAGTTTCTGTGTGCAGCATAATTGAGGCCAAGCTCAGACTTTTAAAGTCATTTTTAACCTATTTAATGTCATTTTTCATGATAAAGATTTAACTATACGATACTGTGGGGTATGTAGAATACATTTCTTCAAAAAAAGTGAAAATGATCCAGATTGACCCCCACCACATATTACTGCGTGTAGTGCTGATTGGCTCGCTGAGAGTTAAGACTGTTTTCGTGAGAGAGGGTCACATATATGCCTGTTGCATTTGAGTGTTTTCCGCTGTGCCCCGGCAGTAAAAGGGTTACGATCCCATGATTATAGTAATTATGGCCAAATCGTGGGCGGAAAATTGCGTGCCGATCCATTTATCAAAGTATGCATTATTACATTATGCAGTTAATTTATTGACCAGGGGAGTGCACGAAAAACATTACCGTGACTTTATCACCAGACTTGGATCACTGTAAATTTTCCCGTCCAAAAAAAACCAAGATGGGATGAACCATAACCCACAAAGTCCCTTCTATAATATGAGAGCTGTCCTCGCTGTCAAGGGTCTCGACCTTTAGACCTGATTCTGATGTTGAATTATCTCCTACAGAGAAACGTGTCCCTCCTGAACACCATTCAATCTGCCATCAGTGCAACCCTTAGACAATAGCTAAGTCAAACCCAAAGTGACACCCTTGAAAGTTGCTGCATCTTTATGTTATGGCCCATTATGTGAAGTGCCTTGATGTGGCGTTTACAATGCTGTTGATGTGTTGGATCATGCATATCTGATGCCATGAAAAACAGCCTAGATATGGTCAGAATGCCTCCAACATTGGCATGTACATCAAGTAATATATCTGATCTTCAGAAATGTTGCATTTGAGACACAGGCACATGAAAGTGGGTTTTTTTCATATTTTTCCATTGCCTACCCCCCTACTTTTTCTGTTTTTCCAAGTTTACACACGCATGCAATACAGTCAAACTGACTTCTGGTGGGCTGGACAACTTTAAAACGTTACCATGACACTGACACTGATGAAAAATGAGCTTTCAGACCCAAGGCCATTTCCTTGTGTATCTTAGGGCAGCCCAAAAGACAACACCCAGGCATCCTCATTGACCCTGTTGACTGATGACAACAAGCTGGAAGAGGCCTGTAACCAGCTGCCATGCTCTATATGCTGCTGGCACTCTTTCCCTAGGCAAAAGGGGTCATGAAACAGCTCTGCAAATTAAACATGAAGTCTATTGAGCTATCCCACAGGAAAAAGACTACACAAAACAGCCAAAACTATGCTACGCGGGACACGCCGCATACGCTAACAAGTGTCTGGAGTGCTGATTTAGGAGGTAGCATAGAAAAATGGTTATGTACAGTTCATTTTTATATAAAACACACTTGTCAGAGTCTCAAAACACCTCAGCTCATCTTGCAGATGCAGTAGGCATGTGTGTGCCAAACTTGTGAACACTCCTGTCAAACCTTCTACTGGTGCCTGCAACTGCTGGTTCCATAACAATGCACTCAAATGAGCTTTACTCAGTGTACAAGTGCTTGTGTTTGGTTTAGAATAGACACCAGAGACATCCCTCATGACAATTACAGCAAAATGACACCTCAGATGCAACCAGTGTAGCAGTACCATGCAAAATAACACATCTGCATGTCACATTATTTTGGCCGCTTATTTCACTCTGAGGTCAGCTGTCTGATGAAATGCACATGCTAACACTGTTTCATTGTAGTTTTTATCTTAACCTTTGACCTTAAACCCCCCAACCCCCCCCCCCTCTCTTCCCCCCCCCCCCCACCTCCAACCCAAACCCCTACCCACTCCACCCTACACCCACCCCACACAACTTCAATAACTGAAAGAGTGAATTTTTTTTTAACGCATTTATCAAACTGAACACCCCAAACCCCACCCCTTTCAAGGTCAAGGTCAAAGGTCACAGCTCATGGTCGAAGGAAAGACTCATGACTACCTGTAATACCAAAAATAAATGAGCAAACACACTAAACCTAGCTCACAGTGCAGGTAAACAGGGTTTTGCCACGCAAAACATGCCAAAACGCCTATAAAACTGCATGCACAGCGATTTTTGGGAAAAATTTCAAATTTTTCATGATTTTCTTACTTTTCCAACTGCAACCATCCAAACTCAATGATCTGGTTACACTAAACCAGTTTCCGGTCTATGTCACATATGGCATGTGGTGCACCTGACAGGCCACGGACCACAGTGCTGTTTCCGTACTGTCCAGTCTCTTAGCCTTAGTCAGTCCCAGTCATCCCCTAATTGTTCAGTTCCCTAAAAAAAAAAACTACCGCCCACCAGCTGCACATTTGCCATGCACAAAATACAAAAAAAAAAACAGCACATGACCCGTCTCATTTCTTGGCTATGAAACTGGTTCCTTACCAACCCCACAGCTGAAATCAGCGTGCCCCTCAAATCACTACGTCAAAGGCAACTCAACATAGGCCCACAAATGTCCACTGGATAAGCTCAGGATGGTATGAATCAAAGCACCAAACATGTCTCCTCTCAGCTAACCACAAATTTCCAGCAAATTCCAACATTCAGCCCAACTGCAAATTTTCAAACAAGGCAAAAATTATTTTAAAAAACACGGGGCCTCAACATAGGCCCACAAATGTCCACTGGATAAGCTCAGGATGGTATGAATCAAAGCACCAAACATGTCTCCTCTCAGCTAACCACAAATTTCCATCAAATTCCAACATTCAGCCCAACTGCAAATTTTCAAACAAGGCAAAAATTGTTTTTAAAAACACGGGGCCTCTTACTGCCTCAACTTCCAAATTTAAATGTATAACGTGACCTATTGAAAAAGTCTCACAGATCTGCCAATGCGTCAGTGAGTTCTATAAGGGGCGCAGGACATACGCGTCATTGGTTTGTCAAACGTCATTTGTCATGACGTAAGTTTTAGTTTTTACGTAATTTTATATTTTACGTGATATGAGTTTCACTTTCGCTTCATGAGCTTGAGAAAATGGCGACAAAATTAGAACTTCACAGTACAATTTCAGTCTTGCTGTAATTTGTGTGAAAGCAGGTTGACTTTACCTAGCTATATGATATACTAAGTACACGGGTCACCTGCATGCTCTTCTGAAAGCGCGTCGATGTGTGTGTGCGTGCGTGCGCGCGCGCTCCAAACATCTCCAAGAGGCATAGATCTATTCCTCCTGGAGATGCGCGAATATTTGTGAGAGAGAGAGAGAGAGAGAGAGAGAGAGAGAGAGAGAGAGAGAGAGAGAGAGAGAGAGAGAGAGAGAGAGAGAGAGAGAGAGAGAGAGAGAGAGAGAGACGTCATATTTAGAGTATTATGTCACTGTCTGCGTGGTGACGGAGTTGCCTCATTTACGTCACCGCCACTGTCTGATTTTCTCTAGAAGTAAAGGGTTTTTAGTGTTTTAATTCTTTTCTGAAACAATTAATTTTTACTAAAGAAGCTGAAAGGATACAAAGCTGGCTAACGAACTCATCCAATGTTTTTCTCCAAACTAGCTATATGCAAAAGTTTATGTAAATATGACAAAAATTACGGACTCTAATCTGGGTCAACCGACTTCTTATAAACGGTTGTTTATGTCTTCAATGAGACATTCAATTACAATATGCTCGGAGGCTCTCTTAGCCACCCACTTAAGACGAAAGTATTTCGCCAAGTTTCAAGCTTGTGTGTTCAGAAATATCGGATATTCTCTTGTTTACATAAATACGCACACACATACATACATACATACATACATACGCGCATACAATCGCACTTACGGCGCTTCACGTTCCGCAGCGAGGTTAGCGTAACTAGACATGGCGTAATTTTTATCTTGTTACTTCAATTGTTAGAGGTTTAGCCTGCCCGCCTTTGACATCATGGACATGCTATTAAATTCGTCCCACCGCGACCCGTCCTAAAAAAATGTCCCTTCTATAAATAGAAGGGACTTAACAAGATGGGATGAACTATAACCACACAGCCCCTTCTATATGAGAGCTGTCCTCGCTGTCAAGCGTCTCTACCTTTTGTCTTTGACCTGATTCTGATGTTGAAATATCTCCTATTGAACAAGATGAGGATTTTTTCCCAACGTCTATCGTATTATTTGGAGCTCACATGCGTTTTTCTTTTAGGAACATTCACCGTTGTTCATATTTTTAAGCTTATCCTTCTGATCCATTTCCCTCCTCTCTAAAGGCCCCGCCACACATGCCCGATTTTGAGGCCGATTCTTGAGCAGTTTCGAATCGGAGTGTGATCGGACCAGACTGCAAAAACGTGTGCACTGCCACACATTCCCCGACTTTATTTAGCCGACCGGTTTGAATCGAAGATCAAGGTCGTACCTGTTCTGCGAAATAGCTGCTAGTTTGGACAGTGATGATGATGTGCTTGCATTATCAGCAGTTTTGCATCATATTCGGGAAGACTGAAACCGCATCGGCAACGATGGTGGTTGACTGATCTTCCGCCATTTGCAAATTGAAACGACGTGCTTTGCGAGACGCGCTCTGATTGGTTGAAGCTTACAACCGGGGCCGATTCGGATCGGAAAAATAGAGCAGTTTCTAAACACCCGATTCCCAGCCGATTGCGATCGGATCGGATATATGACGTCACCCGATCGCAATCGGATCGGAATCGGCTTTAAAATCGGGGCACAACCGGCAAGTGTGGCGGGGCCTTAAGCCAACCTGTGATCAACACACACGCCGGCACACACAAATAAAGACGGACACACGGCGCTTCCCGCCATTAGTACGCTCTGGGCTGGAGTAGCGATAGCACGAGCAGCAAAATGACGTCACTATAAGCTTGACAGCCATGGCATCGCTAGTCACACGACGCCGTGTACACAGTGACGAAATTGATGTTTCACGTCACTCATCCGAAAGGCACGCAGCCTAAGGCTGACTGTTTTGTTCCACACAGCCTTTTCCAGGCCTGACTGTTTGATGGGAGTATAGAGTGGATCCAAAACTTGCAAAAATAAGTTAATTATTATTGAAAACGTTGAAGAGATACAAAACCTGGCTAACAAACTCATCCAATGTCTTTCTCCAAACCAGCTATATCCAAAATTTCAAGTAATTACGATTAAAATTACAGACTCTCATCTGGGTCAACCAACTTTCTATAAACGGTCTTTTATGTCTTCAACGAGACATCCAGTTACAACTTGCCCGGAGGCCCTTTTAGCCACCCCTTTGATAAAGTATTTGACCACGTTTCAAGCTTATACGTACAGCAATATTTGAGATTCTCGTGTCTACATACACACACACACACACACACACACACACACACACACACACACACACACACACACACACACACACACACACACACACACGCACATACGGCCTATCGCGTCAAATGTACGTTCAGCAGCGACATAATTTTTATCTTTTTACTTCAGTTGTCAGAGGTTTAGGACTGTCCGCCTTTGACATCAAACATGCTATTAAATTCGCCCCACCGCGACCCATCCTAAAAAGTCCCTTCTATAAATAGAAGGGACTTTTTTTTAAAGTTTATTCCTTGGAGTTGTGGTTTTTGTTTTCTCCAAAACTTGCCTTCCATTGAGATATCTTTGTGTTCAGCGGTCTTTTCGGTTTCAGCATTCAGCCACAATGGTTGCTGAGATGGAAGGGTGGCCGGGAGGTTATATCGTATTAACGCAAGTACAGCACAGGACCAACTTATGACGGATTCTTCTATACTGACAGCAAAAGAAACGCGACATCATTAGAGTCATCGGAAACACGTCAGTGATTCCGATGGTTACAATGATGTCGCATTCTTTTTGCTCGTCAGTATACTTAGCGTTTCAGCCGCAGTTCCAGCATGTGGGCAAACTAGCCAAGCCCTGCTACCTACCCTGGGAGCAGCAGGTCCTCGGAGGGGCGCCTGCCGACTTGTCGTGCGCGGGCCAACTAAAGCCGACATCTTTGCATGACCAAACCGAAGAACTGTTGCTCACTGGTCGGCGAATGTCACGTTACGGCAAGAGGCAAAGATCGTGTGGAGCAATGAGTACAAAAACACCAAACACCTGGTTCCAGTTGCATAGGTGAGCATAGTCCTGCGCCAGCCACTAAGCAAGGCGCTCCGCTATAGCGGAGCACCTTGCTTAGTGGCTGGCGCAAGACTATGCTCACTCATGCAGCTGGCCTGTAGTTCTTTAACCGAACACTTCACCTTACAAACTGTCATTCCAATACGGAATTACAAGACAGGCTGCAGTATTATCCTTGAAGTATCAAGGTGGACAAACTCCATGGGTAGACCATCGAAACCGATGATGTCGTCATTGTGCATGACTTCTATTTGTGGGTGCGGGTGTGGCTGGCCAAGCCAATCCTGGAGCCACACCTGCGAGGGCAATGGGGGCACTGGAACGTAGCTGTGGGGAGAGTTGACGCTGTCTTTCTGCGAGCTCTGGCACTGGTGATCCGTTCGCGCCGATTGTGTTCAAAGAGCGTGCGGGCTTTCCTGGTGGCGGCACGCCAGCCGGATCTGTTTTGTGCTTGTGCTTCAAGTTCCTTTACCGGGAAGACGCAGTGCTTGAGGCTGTCTCTTATGCAGTCTTTGAAGCGTTTCTTTGGCCGTCCTTGCTTCCTGTGGCCTTTTGAGAGTGCACCATACAGGAGTTGGTGTGGCATGCGAGAATCATCCATGCGTATGACATGACCTGTCCAGCGGAGTTGTGTCTTTAAGATCAAGGCTTCAACACTCACTAAGCCAGCATTGTCCAGGACTTCCAGGTTTGTCACCTTGTCTTGCCATTTGATGCCCATGAGTGAGCGCAGGGATCTCATGTGGAAATGTTCAAGCTGCTTGAGGTGCTTTCTGTACAGCGTCCATGACTCACAGCCGTAGAGGAGGCTGAGGAGGCTTGACGTTGTTGTTATTCAACACACGAGTGCGCAGGCGACCCAGGGAATGGCTGGCTTTGCTGATGCGAGCTGCGATTTCCTTGTCGATAGTACCGTCAGAAGAGATGATGCTCCCAAGGTACCTGAACTGGTCGACAGTCTTCAGCTCGGTGCCTTCGATGTACACTTTGGGTGGGTGGGGGGGGGGGGGGGGCTCTTGTGCCTGGGGCCGGTTGGTGCAGGACCTCGGTCTTGCTGAGACTGATGGTGAGGCCAAACAGTCGAGAGGCTTCCGAGAACCTAACGCCAATAGAATTGTATGTGACCGTCAGCGGATGTCTGTAATACGTGAGTCTTTATCGTCTGGAACTTTTTCTAACTCATTAAGCCCTGTTGACGAAATTATCAAATTTATACTCACAAACCAGATAGGTGAGGCTAGCGCTGGCAGAATTGTACTCAGTAATTCCCCTTGGTTTGTTGTATCAAATTTATGGATATCCTCAGAGGTCTACGTCACAGGCCTGGAGACAGATCGACCATGATAGTTCAAAGGTTGTGTCAGAATAGGTTGGGGCCTGCAGGTGCAAATTAAGCTAGTCTGACACCACACTTGAACTATCATGGTCGATTCACATCTCGACGTAGCGTGTCGGGGATAAATGGGTTATATGCCATGAGAACGCATTCGAGACGTGCCTCATCCCGATGCGCGGCACTAAACCGCGTATCTGAAAACGGTGCGTCCCGAATGTGTTAATCGTTATTGAATGCAGTTGACACACAGAAAATAACAGCAATCGAGCAAACACAATTTTATTTCTGTTCAATGCCGTGTATTGGCTTAGGCTTACGAACTGTATTTTATTCGATTAGGGAAATGGCGAACGAACAAGCGAGCAAATGAACTATGAGGCCAGTGGCCAGATGCATGAGTGAGTTTCATCCGCTACAGCGGAGCACCTTGCTTAGTGGCTTGCGCAGGAATTAAACCTCGGTCATGCAACTGAGGCAAGCAGCGGAAAGTGAGCAAATCGAAGTGTAAGAGGTCAGTCTAGCATGATTAATATCTTCATTTCATCCTGGAGTTACAGAACAGTGGACTGACAACGTGACTACGCAAGCGAACATTCTTTATTACTTAGTCGATCGCTTGCTCGCTTGCTTGCTGTTTCCGGGAAACCGTTCTGTAACCTATTGACTCATTATTCAAGCTACTGACCAGGCTTTGCCGGGTATTATCAGGAAAAGCCTCGTCAGTAGCGTGAACAACGAATTAATATTACTAAGTACTGATGAATGGTCAGAGCGCTATTGTCCAGACTTTTGTCTAGTCCTTCCAACAGAACGATTCTAAATTACGCAGGAAACAAAACCCCAAACAAAGTACTACTTAATAATAGGCGCCGCTATGTTGATATTTATGACTGTATCAGGAGATGGGCTTTGACTGTGGTTCTTGTCTTCTCGATGGGCTGATTAGGGAGTTGATGTCAAAGGTAAAGTCGGGGGTTTTATCTTGCATTACATACAATTTGTTTATCTGTTCTTTTGTATGAAATTGGTGTGAAAGTTATTAACATATTTCGGCATGTGCTTGTTTTTCTTGTGCAATTTAGATTTGCCTGTTTGGGTTTTGTTGCTGTTGTTGTTGTTGTTGTTGTTGTTGTTGTTGTTGTTGTTTTGCTTTGCGGTTTGACTAAATGAAGAGGACGGTGTGTTTCGTATTGAGAAACGTGATTGGCTAACGCGGTATATTTTGGAGGAGACCGTTTTGCTTAGCAAGTACATAGAGACGGGCGATAAGAAGTCGTGATAACGGGTGACAAGGGGGAAAAGTGCAAATAGAGGTAGGCCCATGAGAAAAAGCGCAAATACTTAGTGAGAAAAAAAAAATATATATATATATATATATATATATATATATATATATATATATATATATATATATATATATATATATATATATATATATATATATATATATATATATATATATATATATATATATATATATATATATATATATATATATATATATATATATATATATTACTTTCCTTCAAGTAAAATTCCGAATGTCCGATGCAGATGCGAAAGGATTCATTGTTCCTCCTTTTCTTTTCTTATACATATGCATCGCTGACAGACGCCTTTTGTTCTAATGATCGAACGGTCAATGCGATATTGTCGGGGCTTTGTCTCTCAGTCTCGGTCTGAGCCGTGCTGACTCCCTCAATCTCAATTACAGATGCCCATGTGGCCGAGTTCTGCCAGCATGTATTCTTCTGAACCCTTGCAAGCCTTAAGAATGAACGAGCAAGAGCCATAGATTCTCATGGGCCCCTGCGGATAGAGGGGCCCATGAGAATCTATGCCTCTTGCAGATGGGGCTGATTGCTTCCATGCACACTCCAATTAGCTTACAGAATGAGCGAACCACGTAGCCGTAAGCAAGCCAGCCATCGTGCTACGTCCTGATTAGTGGTCAGCGTAGCAGCTTTGAAGCTCTTACTGATGACACTAGGAGGGGGATGGCGGGGGGGGGGGGGGGGGGAGAGGGGTGCACCCGGGATCAGCTGCATGAGTGGGTTTGAATTCTGCGCACGACACTAAGCAAGGTGCTCCGCTATAGCTTGCTTAGTGACATGCGCAGGATTTCAGCTGGCTCGTGCAACTGATCTTTGGAGGATCGCTAGTAGGATTTGTTCCCTCCTCTCCTCCTGGACATCGGACTACCCATTATCCAATGTGTGTCCGATGCTTTAGTTGTCATCTGTTTTAATTGTTCCACGCTTCAAACACGGTACTATTTGAAACGTTGGAAACTGTTCAAAATCTAGGGCGTTATTGTTTGGTTGTTTAATGTGTCAGATAGTTTGCCTAGTCCCTTTCCACATTTTCAAAAGAGGTGGTCACTGTTCTCGTAGAAAAACAACCTAGCAGAGTTTTGTTTTCGTTGGGAGAGATTTCCGCTTCCGTGTTTGTGTGTGTGTGTGTGTGTGTGTGTGTGTGTGTGTGTGTGTGTGTGTGTGTGTGTGTGTGTGTGTGTGTGTGTGTGTGTGTGGTGTGTGGTGTGGTGTGTGGTGTGGTGTGTGTGTGTGTGTGGTGTGGTGTGGTGTGTGTGTGTGGGTGGTGTGTGTGTGTGTGTGTGTGTGTGTGTGTGTGTGTGTGTGTGTGTGTGTGTGTGTGTGTGTGTGTGTGTGTGTGTGTGTTTTAATGTTTCTTTGCTTAGTTGTTGTCGTCGTCGTAGATGTTGCTGTTGTTGCTGCTGCTGTTTGTTCGATGTGCAAACGTAAACCAAACCATTCAAACGCAGGACAGCCAAAAGGCTGTCCTGCGTTTGAATGGTTTGGTTTACGTTTGTACTTTGCTTTGAGTCAAAGGCTTACTCTGAACGTGACTGCGATACTTTTTTTTTAAATAATACACCGAATTAAATTGGAAACCCTGCGTTTCAGTGGTCTTATGATCGTATGCTCAGGCATATCGTCTAGAAGCACACTTTTTGTTAAATTTTAACAACGTCATGGTTTTAAAATTCAGACCAAAAAGGTGACCGCCACACTAAAAAAAAGAAAAGAAGTACATTTCTGTCTGTAAGCCTATTTTGAAAAGTGTGTTTAACTCATTCAGCCCGACGCACGTATTTCCCAAATTTTGAAGGCGTCATCTAACGACTATGCACCTGTTGCAGGAGATGGATCGACCATGATAATTCAAGGGTAGTGCCAGATTAGCTTGGCGCCGATAGGCACTACCATTGAATTATCATGGTCGACCCATCTCCTGCTGTAATGCGTCAGGGCTGAATGGGTTCATATGAAAGTGTAAAAAAACTGTGTCGTACTTGTCTTTTCTAAGCTCATTTCGATCTCTTTGTTGGGAATTTCTTGATAGTGGTAATTGTCCGAAGTAGCGAAAGATACCGTTAAAATTGTAGAACTATTCCATGAAAGAATGGAAACGTAAGACCATCTGAGACTAAAGAAAATCCCACCAACGGAGGAAGGACAATTGCAATACAATTTATTTAACAAACAAAAATTAAATGGACAAACAAACAAGTGCACAATGTTCTACTTAAGTTTAAGTTTAGGGTTTAGAGGACTTTAGTCCACCATGAAGGTGATTACAAAAACGGGGCATCAAATAGGGTCTGCCGGAGCAAATGTTGACCACAGTTGGGTTCGAACCCTCGACCTTTCGGACACTGAAGAGTTGAACGCCGTTCTTGTCCTCACGTCAATTTTGAAAATTTAACCCTTTGCGTGTCGGAAGCGGTTTTTGTCGCGATGATTTCTGCAGAAACCGCTACCGACATGCAAAGGGTTAATAATTGCCTTGTAATTGGCCTTTCATGCGTGTTTCTGATCTTTGCTGGGTTCTTTCTTTGCATTCTACAGGCTTAGCAATCACCTATTAAGGCCCAATCTGATACTTTAGACATGTCTTCCCCCCTCTTCTCTTTCATTTACTGATTCAAAAGCTGATTGGGGATGGGCAAAGGAAATGAACCTAATATCTTTGAGGCGCTCCCTTCCCGCTAAGACTCTTTTGTCCAACAAGTACTTACACCGCCCATATCCCATGCGGTCCTCGCTGAGTTGGGCCGATGGTAAAGTCATTATGGGACATAATTAAAGCCCATCTCAGTCTCTTCATTACCGCTCAAACTATCATCGCAGGCATGAATGGTTGGTTATCCGATAACCACTCATGCGGTATTTAAACAGATAAGGAAATCATGCCGGCCCATGCTGAGCGGTCATATTCATACATATTTTATCATTGTTATCTTTTGGAGTGGCCATCATCGCCAAATTTGTGTCGTTACTGTGTAAGTTACGTTTTTGAACGGGCCATCGTCGTTCTGTTTTTTTCGCTATTGTAGGCAGAGTGCACTTCGCACCGGGGACCAGGGCTCAGTTGCACGAGTGAGCTCACGGTCTTGCTCCAGCCACTAAGCAAGGTGCTCCGCTATACTTGCTTAGTGGCTGGCGCAGGACTAAGCTCATTCAGTCATGCAACCGGACCCTGAAATGTAGCTGACGATCAGAGAAGGCGACTGGAGTCTCGTTTGTGTTAGAGTATCAAAAAGAAAATACTGCTATTGTGCTGAGTGGATCAAAGAAATACGGTTTTTATAAGGCGAACAAATGGATCGGAAATGTCCATCCTAATACAATATATCCGGGCACCGAGCTTTTACAATTTGCGTCCCATGACCATCGAGAACGCAGCTAACAACCCAGTCTGTAATAGATCATCGGGTAGACGTCGGCCGATGTCGGCCCGCGCACGACTGTGCGCGGACGATCAGCGGCCGACGTCGGCCCGAGAATGTTTTACACACTTGGAAGTCCAGACAAAACCGAAAGCGTTCCGATTCGGGATTTTATTACACGCGAAAGTTTTTAAGAACCTTATCACTCGGAAGGTTAACACGATTACTCATTATTATTTCCGATATTTCCCTTTCGGGTTTAAGTCAATGGACATATTAGCTGATTCAGATGGAATCGGCCAATATATCCAGCGATTTAGCCATGTCATAGAATGATATCGGCTGATATTGCCAGCGATTTAACCATTTAACTCATTCAGCCCGAAGGCCGTATTATCCAAATTTTGGAGGTGTCATCTAATGACTATGCACCAGTTGTAGGAGATGGACCGATCATAATTCAAGGGTAGTGTCAGATTAGCTTGGCACAACGGAAGCCATGCTGGTAGGCACTCGCCAGAAACTTTCCCAGCTCCCTCCCTCCCTCCCTCCACCTTCAACTCGACAGCACCCCCATCTCCCTCTCTGACTCGGCCAAAAACATCGGCGTTATCCTCGATTCCTCTCTTTCCATGACCAGCTTCGTCACCGCCACGGCCCAGGCATGCTACTTTCACCTCCGCCGCATCAGTCAGATCAGAAAATACCTCACTACCGAAGCTGCCACCAAACTCGCTGTCTCTCTCATCCTATCTCGCATCGACTACTGCAACTCTCTCCTTTCCGACCTCCCTCACTCCACCACTTTCACTCTCCAGCGCGTCCAGAACAATGCTGCCCGCCTCGTCCTCAGAAAGAAAAATTCCGACCACATCACTCCCCTGCTCAAACTCCTTCACTTGCTTCCCATCCCCCAACGCATCCAATACAAGATTCTGTCTCTCTGCTACAAATCCCTGAACAACTGCGCTCCCGCCTATCTCTCAAACTTACTTCACCCCTACACTCCTCCCCGCTTCCTCCGCTCCGCCTCCGACCCTCTCCGCCTCCACATCCCCCGCAACTGACCAAACTCAGCACTTTCGGCCCCCGCTCCTTCTCAGTATACGGTGCATCTACCTGGAACACTCTCCCACTCTCTCTCCGTCAGAAACACTCTCTCTCCTCCTTCCAGTCCGCCCTCAAAACTCACCTCTTTCAACAGTTCTAGCACTATACCACCACACTCTCCACCCCAAGCAGACTGTCGTAATGTATTTCACTATTTGTGGTACGTGAGTCGTTGTCAAAAGCGTGCGCATGCGTGCGCGAGTTGTGAGTGCGCGCTTAGAGTTATAATTATTATAAGATAAGCGCATTATAAATACCGTAATTATTATTATTATTTACCGACAGGCGGCAAGCTAATCTGGCACTACCCTTGAATTATGATGATCGACCCATCTCCTGCTGTAGTGCGTCAGGGCTGAATTGGTTAATAGATGAAATCGGCTGACATATCTAGCGACTTCACCATTTAAATAGGTGGAATTAATTAGTATATCCATTAATTAAACTATTTACTAGATGATATGTCCATATATTTACCCATCGAAGATTTTTTGCCAGTGGCGGGATTAGTCTGAGTTATCACCTAAAACACCACTGATACATTACATTATTTTATGCCACACCTTAACAACAAAGGCTGTCTGCTATGTTTCTTAGTTTCTTGAAGACCCACTACCGCCGTAACTGTTCAAAGATGCACTTCTGTAACAGATGGTTACGAAACGCTACACACAGGTCTAGTTATGGTTCATCTGGACACAGGGGAATTCAGTTCAGCACACATCGTCTTTATATCAAGTAACCTGTCAATGACTCTACTCCATTCTAGAAATGCAACGCTATTAGTACGAGAAACAGCTAAAAATAGATTGATATGCTAACGGCAGCGCAGAATAAATAAGTGCGATTACGCGTGTGCTTTTGCTGCGTGTCCAGACTGCTGTTAAAGTTCGTTAGGTGTGTCGACAAGGCATAACAAACACAAATGGTGCTGAAATGTGTCTTCAGATTTATGCGTAATGGTACTTTAATTTAACAGAATTTCAGTTCGAATGAACAACAACAGATCTGCTGTGAATATGTATTATAAAGGATAAGTGGCACAAATACGAAGCACAAGGTTTGGACATATTGGGGCACGTTAACATCGCAGCGCATACAAATTGTATAACTAACACAAATATATTGCTAGCTCAACGTAACTGAAACATCAAGTCATTTTAAGTCCCTTCTATTTATAGAAGGGACTTTTTAGAACGGGTCGCGGTGGGACGAATTTAATAGCATATCCATGATGTTAAAGGCGGGCAGGCTAAACCTCTAACAATTGAAGTAACAAGATAAAAATTACGCCATGTCTAGTTACGCTAACCTCGCTGCTGAACGTACATTTGGCGCGAAGCGCCATATGTGCGTCACATCAACATTCAGGAGGACTCGCTGAGACGCCACAGCTGAGAACGAACCACCGCTCTGCTGTGCAGCCACCCGTGACCAACCTTCACTCACTCGCCTTGACGGATACCAAACCTCGCTACAAGATACAGGACTACAGCTGAGAACGGATCACCGCGCAGCTAGCCATGTATAACAGCAATCGCCATCCCGCCCTTTTCAGAGCGACCAGACAGACAAGAGAGACGACGACCACCCCAGAGACTGGGACAGACTGGCAATCGGCAGATCACCACCCCGCCCTTCTTAGGGCGACCAGACAGACTATGGACACGAGAGAAACGACGACCACCCCCGAGACGGAGACAGCTCTTCAACTATTCCCAGTCAATATACCGGGCGAGACGCCCAGCGCATTTATAGAACGACTGCAAGCCGCCTCCGACAGAGCGGTAACACGAACCGGCCGCTTCGCACGTGAGCTGACCGAACACCTTAACACCAACCCTCACAATACGGTGTACGGCAACTACCCACCAAAGACAGAGCCCCAAATCGAGCCACCGTCGGAGCCAGAATCCGAAGCGGACCCTACGCCAGCCTCCCTGCCAGTCCACATCCCGGACCACCTAAACCAAGAGAGGGAGTGGACCAAGAGAGAGAAGAGAGTCCGCATCGGGGCCATGGATCTGGACGGACTCGTACGGCTGCTGCCAACCGCTATACTGGCGATTCTCTCTACAGAGGAAGAGTACCACCACCGAGCAGCCACCACAGTCAGATGGATGTTCAACCAAGGGAACTTCAAAGAATATCAACCACCAAAGACCACCTCCACAGGTAGTCAGGGAGTCCCCCCGACGCAAGAGGCGGAGTCGCAAACCACGACACCGCCGCCAACCACATCAACAGGAAGCCAAACCTCCAAAGCCACGAAGAACAAGGGCACCAACACCCAAGAGACCCCCACCCAAGAAGCTCAAAGTTCAACTCGAGAAGATGAGTCCCAAACTACGACACCGCCACCACGACGTACCAGGTCAACAGGGAACCAAGCCTCCCAAGCCACCAAGACGAAAAGCGCCATCACTCCGCCGACCACTACCCAAGCGGCAGAAAGCCAAACAGACACACCTACCACCACCGAGGCCGATACCGCCACGGCACCAACCACCAAGGACCAAGCCACCGAGCCCCGCCTCAGTGAACCACCACACAGCCGGTACACCAGGCAACCCCACCACCGGCCGCACCCAGACAGCGAAACCGCACTGCCAACGACGCCGGCCACACAAGAAGGCCGGGGAGCAGGCCAGACGCCCGGCACTCCTCCCGACACCTTCGCCACACCTCCGCCTGCCACGGCGGAACTACAGAGTCCCCCGCACATCTCAGCGCCCCACCCCCAAACCCAGATTTCACTGGCCCCCACCACCTCCACCCCAACTCCCCAGGCCCTACAGCCAGCCACGGACCTACCGGCCACCACCACCACCCCCGCCACCACTCCTACAAGATCTTCTGGCGTGGCTGACGTATCACCACCTCCCCCCAGCCTGGCACTAAAAGCAACGGTTCCCCGGCCACACCACCCGCTTCCTCCACCACCACCCGCCCGGCCACGGCACAACCACCATCCGCTGCGCGACGGAGCGACAGACAGACAGCAAGATGACCCCCCCCCCCCCCACCCCCCCCCCTGCCCCCCCCCCCCCCCCCCTTGGATGAAATCAGCGAGAGCTGGAAGTCCGTATCCCTTGAAAATTAGCATAGCATATGTGCGTATGTATGTATGTATGGTATGTATGTGCGTATGTATGCAAACAAGAGAATCTCCGATATTTCTGTACACACAAGCTTGAAACTTGGCGAAATACTTTCTTAAGTAGGTGGCTAAGAGAGCCTCCGAGCATATTGTAATTGAATGTCTTATTTAAGACATAAACAACCGTTTATAGAAAGTTGGTTGACCCAGATTAGAGTCCGTAATTTTTGTCATATTTACTTGAACTTTTGCATATAGCTAGTTTGGAGAAAGACATTGAATGAGTTCGTTAGCCAGCTTTGTATCCTTTCACCTTCTTAGTAAAAGTTAATTCTTTTCAGAAAAGAATTAAAACACTAAAAAAAACTTTACTTCTAGAGAAAGTCAGACAGTGGCGGTGACGTAGAAGAAGCAACTCCGTCACCACGCAGACACTGACATAATACTCTAAATATGACGTCATTCTCTCTCTCTCTCTCTCTCTCTCTCTCTCTCTCTCTCTCTCTCTCTCTCTCTCTCTCTCTCTCTCTCTCACACACACACACACACACACACACACACGCACACACACACACAAACATGCGCGCATCTCCAGGAGGAATAGATCCTCAGGCGATGAGGATCTATGCCTTCTGGAGATGTTTGGAGCGCGCGCGCGCGCATGCACGCACTAACACGCACACACACATCGACATGCTTTCAGAAGAGCATGCAGAGGACCCGTGTACTTAGTATATCATGTAGCTAGGTAAAGTCAACCTGCTTTCACACAAATTATAGCAAGACTGAAATTGTACCGTGACGTTCTAGTTTTGTCACCATTTTCTCAAGCCTATGAAGCGAAAGTGAAACTCATATCACGTAAAATATAAAAGAAATTACGTAAAAACTAAAACTTACGTCATGACTAATGACGTTTTACAAGACGCGTATGTCCTGCGCCCCTTATAGAACTCACTGACGCAAATGCAGATCTGCAAGACTTGTTCAATAGGAGATATTTCAACATCAGAATCAGGTCAAAGACAAAAGGTGGAGACCATGACAGCGAGGACAGCCTCTCATATAGAAGGGACTTTGTGGGTTATGTTCATCCCATCTTGTTTTTGGATACTGGTGTTATAGCACAAGATTATTTTCACGTAACATCGTCAGTTTTTTGGTGGATGACTTATTTGTCAGACAATGAGGGGAAAGGTCTGTGTCACTGAGATGAGTACACCCAGGTCGCAAAAATCGTCGGGCCGACGTCGGCCGCACTGGGCCCGCGCACGGCAGTGCGCGGGCCCACTGCGGCCGACGTCGGTTCCAGGGTCTGTTGCTTACTGCGTACCATTAGGAACGACACGAGGCTTATTGGTTGAGTGCAAACTACTGCTAACCGGGTAAATCAAAGTAATAGCATTATTATTGTCAGTCTGCAACATGCTTTGTTATAACTAATAAACCGAGTATAGGCGTAATGAAATCGTGGTCAGTCTAACTCGCTCGTGATTCAGTTACAGACCACCACACAAAGAACTCTTCTGGCTATTTATGAAGGAGTGAGTGACTGATATTGAGGTGACTGACATCGAACACAATATGAAAACACCGTTGACGTAACGTCTACACAAATGTGTCGGAATAACTTTTTCTCATCGACACATCATTTGCGGAATAGTCTATGGAGGGCGTTTTGCAGGGCACTTGCAGACTGCGCAAGACGGATAGTTTAAAGGGCAGTGCCTGACTACATCCTCTAGACAAGAGATGAATACACCATGATAGTTTAAGGGTAGAGCCTGCCTGTTAGCTTAATCAGGCTTTACGCTTGAACTGCCCGTAAGTGTATGGGCTATCCCACCTGGCGCCCACCGGCAGCCCACGACAGGCTACATGTGGATCCCATTTGCAAATCCTGCTGGGCTCCAGCTGGGCTCCCCATCCTGGGCCCAAACGTAAGCCAACCTGGGGCGCACCAGGGGCCCATGCCCCTTTGCAGTCATGGCTCGATCATCTCTTTATGGAAGGATGCATGGCTTTCAGGATGACTTACGAGAATCCGTCTTACGAATCCAGAAAATCTAAAAGAGGTGTCTTTTGACCCAGTACGGTCAAACTCGTATTTAACGGTCACCTATGGGACAGGACAGATGTGGCCGCTATGAGACAGGTGACCGTTTTATACAGGGTACTCGTACATTTTTTTTTTAAAATGGTATGCGGATACTTCTTGGTTGGCTGTTATTGACACGGGGCCTCTATATAAAGTTGATCGCTAGGGCAGGTTTGACTGTTGTCCTTTAACCACGATGGCTGTGCTTACAGGATCGAGCCACGGAAACAATAAATTATGACATTTACGATTTTAACCCTTTGGGTATCGGAAGCGATTTTGGTCGAGGTGATTCCGGTCGACCATAATCGCTACCGACGCCCAAAGGGTTAACATCTTCACTGCAAGACCGAACGGGTCTGCAAAAAGCCGGTACAGACCCTAATGAGCCCACGCGGATGCCTAGGTCATCGAGGCGAGCTTTCTGTCCGTGGTGGTTTCAGAGATTGCACCCATCATCAATGGCAGTAAAGAGAGATGTTAGTACGTTCTGATCAAACGCACCGGCGTGTGTAACAGTATACGTCGCTGTGCAATGACGTAATATTATATGATTTCCACACGCGGACAGTCACGCCTCATATTAGACCAGGTCACATTACTGATCAGCAGGTTTATTTATTGCGCACTGAGTTTACTCGGGAAATTAGCGTAGTCTGATTGCTGCTAGTTAAGCAAATGCTGAGCACGCTGCCAGTCACACTGGTTGTCTGCTGTCAGCCACGCTGCTTGTCTCCCGCGACTTTTTTCCGCCGCTACTGACCTTCGGTAGCAAATCGCGGGAGACAACCAGCGTGGCGGCCAGAAGTGCTGACTGACCCAGCTGACGTTAACCGCCGCTGACAGCCGTGCGCGGACCAATTTCGAGTCCCTTGCGTACTAGGAAGTTCACCACTCCATGTCATTTTATGAGACTGCTTTCCATATATAGTCCTATATAATCACGATAGGTCATAACTGGGGGAAGGGTGTGTGTGTGTGTCGGGGGGGGGGGGTGGCGGGGGGGGGGGGGGCGGAGCTATTGACACCTGCACGTGACATGACGCCAGTGACCACACTGAAAAAGTGTCCATGTGGTGAAATCACCACCGACAAAATATTACACACGTATCTCGCCACTTTCGACTATGACGTCATCCTTCGTGCCTTCATCAGTCACTGACACTGTTAGCCAGCCAGCCACTGCTGATTTCGCGTAAATTTGACTATTCAGTGTATACTTGTTACGTACCAGGCTTTGCGTTCGTATCGTCATGTATAATTTAAATGCTATTTACAAGTAGGCGGCCGGGATGGTGTGTGGGGGGTGGGGGTGGGGGTGGGGGGAGGAGGGGTGTATTACAGTCATGCGTTTCAAAACACAATATTCAACTCTGATTAATTACATCTGGCGGCGTATACATATTTACTCATTTCAATGAACTGGAGGGAAAATTGCTTAAACTTTCCGTACCAAGGTTCTAACTTGAAAAGAAAGGAAACCTACTTCAGATCGAATTTAGTATATTGTGTCAGTTACTGTTCTTTTTCTTACGTTTTAACCCTTTGTGTGTCATTAGCGATTTTTGTCGCGATGCTTCCTGTAGGAATAATCGCGACAAAAACCGCTACCGACACGCAGGGGGTTAAAGTGACAGTGCGTACTTTTGATTGTCAGAACGTGGGTGTGTTATCATAGTGATCATGTCACGCAGACGTTTAATATCCTGTCTCCACGAACAGATCACATATATTTTGGGCTGACACAGCATGAGATTACTAGTATCAGGATGACTACATCAGAAAGTCATGTTGATGAATTGTTTGTTCAATAGCACAATCCTTGGCACGTGCAGGAGACCCCTTCACTGTCGAGAAAGAGTGAACAAGAGCCATAGATTGCGAGAGACATAGATTGTCATGTTAACCCTTTCAGCACCAACACCCTACAGCAGGAGATTGATTGACCATGATAATTCAAGGGTAGTGCCAGATTAGCTTGCGCCTTCAGGCGCCAAGCTAATCTGGCACTACCCTTGAATTATCATGGTCAATCCACCTCTTGCAAGTGGTACATAGTCGTTAAGTAACACTTCCAAAATTCGGGAAATGCGCCCATGACGATAAAAGGGTTAAGCCTCGCCTGCGGGTGCTCAAGATCTATGCTTCTTGATGGGACCTGCCACCCTCAATGAAAATATGGGTGGGTGGGTGGGGGAGGGGGCGCCGTGGGGAGGGAAATGGGGGGGGGGGGGAGAGTACAGTATCTTCCAAAAGAAACGCAACAACTAAAACACGTGAATTCCAACTTAACGGACGGACATTTTATCGTGTTTTTTGTGTGCAGTTCTCTCATGATATGTTTTACAAATCTGTTTGTTTGTTTGTTTTTAAATAAAAGATATACGGACAGTTCATTTTTCTGCTGGTTAAATGATGATGCCGATAAAATGTTGTTGGATCTCAACATCTACAAACATTAGGAACAAGCAAATTGCTTTGCGAAAGTAACGGATACAAAGGTCTAACTAGAATGCGCATGAAACATTTGTTACCACTCTTTGTTTTGCGATGGCAGCCACAAACGGCTTTTGTCATGGGAGCATAACTCGTGTTGAAAAACGCCGATTCAGCAAATTAATTGCCTGATCTTTACTTAAATCACTTGTTTTGACAATTATTTTGTTCGACATCTTGAAGTATATCAGAACCAAAATCTCCCAATGTGCAACATCAGACATCAAAGAATTTCATAAACGTTCTTTTTCAACTTTAGAGAGGTTTTCAGGTAAAATGAAGCACTTTTATCGTTGCTATCAAGCGTTTTCGAGAAAATACCTGTGCATTGCGTGTTATAGATTGAAGTAGTATGGATCTAATAGGAATTCAGGTGCCAGGCGAAACAAGTGATTTAAAAAATAAATCAGACACTTATTTTTGCTGCATCCGCGTTTGTTTGTTTTTTGTCAGTCATGAGTTGTGCCTCCTTGCTGCTCGACATTTTGGCGTTTCTAGCAAGGCAGGTTGCATGAAGACTGTTTGAGAGCAAATAACTGATCACCCCATTCATGTTTTATTCACTTTTATCAGAATAAATTAAACTTCCGGTCTGATTTGGATTGATGCATAGTTTCAAAAAATAGCAACGGCACTAAAAATTTGATGCCGTCGTAAAACAAAGAGACTACGAAACTCCCTATGCACTTTCTGATAAAATACTGTATATCCACTACCTGCAACTTGCTTTTTCATAATGTTTGAAATTTTTTAGACCCACGACTTCTTACATCAACACATAAACAGCATAACAATGTACTGTCAGCAACTTGCTCTTTAGCCAGCCAAACAATTTTGAAAATACAGTCTTAGAAAACTTCAAACCAAAAATCATGATAAATGTCCGTCCGTGACGTTGGAATTCACGTGTGTTAGTTGTTGCGTTTCTTTTGGAAGATACTGTATATTTGTGTTGATATTTTCAGTCTTTTTCTTTTTCCTCTCTCTCTCTCTCTCTCTCTCTCTCTCTCTCTCTCTCTCTCTCTCTCTCTCTCTCTCTCTCTCTCTCTCTCTCTCTCTCTCTCTCTCTCTCTCTCTCTCTCTCTCTCTCTCTCTCCCTCCCTCCCTCCCTCCCTCCCTCCCTCCCTCCCTCCCTCCCTCCCTCCTCTGTATAGCTGTGTACATTCATAACTCTATCCGCCACTACGTTACCTGATGGATTTAGAGTCTAGTCACGTAGAAAGTTTATTCCTTGAACTGAGATGTGACAAATCTTTCCCCATACTAATAGGATTTATTTATCGCACCCCTTCAGCCACATTCTCATGGGATGATGATTTCGTCACCATGATAGATAAGGTGCAACAACGTAACAACAAAGACATACACCTACTAAGCGATTTTAATATTGACCTGCTGAAGATTGTTAATGCAACGTGGAATTTCACCACCTCATTATTTGGTCTGCAGCAGATGGTTCGGTCTCCCACTAGAGTTTCTTTGTCATCCGCCACATTGATTGACCACATCTACACTACAAATACACCAGCTGTCAAAAACGTCCATGTGCCGAATGCAGCCATTAGTGATCACTTTCCTACTTGTTTTAATCTTTCAGTTAAACGTTATAAACCCCAGCACAAACAACACACTACTATCACGTACAGGTCTTACAAAAAGTTCAACAAAGATTACTTTCTTCATGACCTATCAAACACGCCCTTTCACCTTATTTATAACACTAATGATCCCAAATGAAGCCCTAGCGCTTTAGTACAAGCTATTTCTTTGGGTCCTAGATAAACATGCCCAGCTAAGGACTAAATGAGTTAAACACCCTACCCTTCCGCCTTGGTTGTCAAAGGAAATCATTCACGCAATGAAAATAAGAGATGACTTAAAACGGCAGAAAAGAATTACAGATTTAAAGAAACAACGTAATCTTGTAAAATCCTTAGTTAGAAAAGCCCAGAAAAAAAAAACTTGCGGAAAAAAAGTAATCGCTGAGGGTATAGATACCCGAAGTGTCTGGAATGCAATGAATTTGTTTACGAAGAAGAAAAGTTCCATCAATGCCACTACCTCTCCAGGCATGAATCAAGATGACTTCAATTCCCACTTTTTAAATATTGATGAATCCCTTGTACAGTCTTTTTCCTCTAGCACTGATATTTACATGTGTTCTGATAAACTGCGCACACACTGAGTCCGCAAAAGGTGCGTCATTCTCTTATGACAGAGTTTGAAGCCGTTAAATATATTTCTACTCTAACAAGTAAATCATGTGGCCTGGATGGAATAAACAACATGGTACTGAAATTGTCCCTTCCATACAGAGCTGAAACTTTGACATTTATATTCAACCTTTCTATCGAGCAAAGTATTTTTCCAGATGCCATGAAAAATGCTAAAGTTGTCCCCATTCCCAAATGTAAAGATCCCAAAAGTTCAAACGATTTCCGTCCTATTTCAGTGTTATCAATATTATCGAAGCCATTAGAAAGACACGTTCACAAGCACCTACTCCAGTTCTTGAAGAATCAACGCCTACTTATATCTCTTCAGTCTGGTTTTAGACCTAAACACTCATGTCATACTGCACTCGTTCACATCGTCGACTCTTGGCTCTCATCAATAAACAATTCCAAATTAAATAGTGCCGTCCAGGACCTAACCAAAGCATTTGATTTAGTCGATCACAACATTCTTTTAAAGAAACGTTCAATATATAAGCTTGATTTGAACTCTATAGCTTTTTTCTCCTCCTACCTAAGTAACCGCCGACAGAAGGTTTACTCGAACGGAAGGTATTCGAAAGAAGGTATAGTGAGGCACGGAGTCCCCCAAGGATCTATCCTCGGGCCTCTTTTATTTTCTTTATTCATCAATGACCTGCCTCTTTCCATCTCAAATCCTGAGGTAAAATGCGAACTCTTTGCTGACGATTCAACGCTGCATACATCAGACAAACGTGAAACAACGCTAAATATTATCCTCCAGCAAAGTCTCGATGAAGTGTCAGATTGGTGTACGCAAAATCGCATACTAATCAGTACTTATAAAACCAAAAGCATGTTGATAACAACCCGCCAAAAAGCATCAGCTTAATGCTGCCCCTCTAAAACTGTCACTTGGCAATAACCCTATCCAACAAGTATCCAAGCACCGCCTACTGGGAGTTTAATTAACGACCAGCTCAACTGGTCGCCGCATATCGACAGTTTGTGCAGAACATTGTCCAGAAATGTATTTCTGCTCTCTAAACTTAGACATATTCTTAGTACAAAGTGATGTACAATTTTCTTTCACGCACACATTAAAAGTCACTGTGACTATGCGTCCGCTTTGTGGGACGAATGCAGTGAACTTCATATTATAAAAATCAGCTCACTGTGTCGTCGTTCAGTTAAAATAATTATTCCAAACCCTACTTCCACAGACGAAAAAATAATATCCCTTGGCCTGCCGTTCCACTGAAAGAACAACTCAAATTTAACAAATGCGTCCTCCTGCACAAAATATTTTATTATCAAGCCCCCGAATATCTGTGCAGGCTATTTAACTTCAGCCCTAGGCATCAGCTACATACGAGGAATGGCTTGCTTCATTTACTCCGCCCTAGGATAGATATCTACAAGTGAAGCCTTATATATTCTGGTAGTTCTGTCTGGAACACATTGCCTTTAAACATTAAATTATTTTCAGGTAAAACCCATTTTAAACGTGCTTTGCACACTCACTTCCAATCAGCGTGACTTATAGTCCGCCATATAAACAAAATACTGTTGATAACACGTAAACGTCAGTTTCCCTTTCTCCATACACTCTCTCTCTCTCTCTCTCTCTCTCTCTCTCTCTCTCTCTCTCTCTCTCTCTCTCTCTCTCTCTCTCTCTCTCTCTCTCTCTCTCACTTATGTATTAGTTTTAAGACGAAGAAGAGAAAAAAGAAGAAAATATATTTTGGGTAAAGCATTTCTTCTACTTTTGCAAGCTGAAAAACTCTTGCTTCTTCCACCCATCTCTACCCTCTTATTTGTTCTATTTTTGGAAGGTGAAACTGACACAGGCTGGGGGAGGAGCGGGAGGGGGACGGGGGGGAGGAGGGCGGGGGGCCGGGGGGGGGGGGACCGTGCCTGACATATCACTTTCCAGCCTTTAAACTTTCAGCCTGTAAACTTCCAGCCTCCCTCATTCCCCCCTCTCCCCCCCCCCCCCCCCCTCGCCCCTCCCCCCCCCCCCCCCCCCGCCCCCAACGAAACTGAATGCCTTTCTTCGCCGCTGCAATGAGCCTATAACAGACAGGGAGGTCATAATTCGCCGTAGAACATCTCACACTGGTTGTATCCCTCGAGTCGCTGCCGCAGCGGCAGCGACTCGAGGGAGACAGCTAGTACGAGAACGTCTGTGACTTAGACTCAGCCTTTTATTTATGACAATTGATGAACCGGCAAAAAGAGGCTTTCCTTAACCAGTTCAGTGCCAGCTAACTCAGACTGTGTTTTTGCAATCTTCATTAATTCAAGACCAGAAGTCACTAGGAACGTGGATTCAAAGTGAATTCAGCAAGAGGCATAGATCCTCATGAGCCCCCGCAACTGAGGGGGCTCATGCGGATCTATACCTCTTGCATCTATAGTGCATTAAAAGCCCGGACAAAGATGCGATTTTTTTTTGTTTGTCCGGGCATTTAATCCACTGTTTGCGTCTAACCGTGTGCAACTCTGACCTGATTCTGTTGACACATTACATGTATTTTCTTTCTTTGACGACAAACCTTTGCTGAGCTGCTGACCTAATACTAAAGTGTTTTGATTTTTTCAATTTGGCAACCCTTGATGTATACTGACTTCCATTAAAAACGCGAAAGCACCGCGCATCCCTTTTTTCATTGCATCTCACTGGCGTAAATGTTGAGTTGTGCACTAACTTCTTACATTACACGGAATTCTGGGCCCCAGACATGTCACATACGTTATCTCTTTACAGTTAAGATGTTTTAGTATGGGAAACAACGTTTGAAATTTTAAGTCACTATATTTTAATTACTTTTTTTTTAACATGTTTAACTTTCATTGCACATTCTATATGACTAGAACAATTGTTCATACATTCTAATATCCAATGGCTCGTTGGATTGATTTGTTGTAACATTATGTTGCACAAACAAAACTGTTTCGTAACAAATCGCATTACAATACATGATATTTGTTTTTGGCGTTGAAAGCTGCCTGTCGTGGATATATCGTGTAGCAGAGAGCATTAGCTATAGAAAATATTGATCTCCAGCAAAGCTAAAAAAAAAAGTATATCAAGATAAGAAATTGCTGGACGAAGTTACAGCACCAAAAAAGAGGTGAAGTGCAGATGCATTTAAATCACATTTTTGCAGTTGCGCTGTCAACAACTTTGTGGAAGGAACCCAGTACGCAAAGGCGATCAGGCCGACATCGGCCGCCGTTGGCCCGCGCACAGCCGGCCGTGCGCGGGCCAACGGCGGCCGATGTCGGCCCGATGGCCTTTAGCGAATTGGGATGCGGTCCTTCCTGCCAAGCGAGACAACTCCTCTACGACGAAAGAGATGTGCCGCATGGCAGGATGGAGACAAAAACGTGCAACTGCCTCTTATTTCTTTTCACTTGCACAGCTAGTTGCTGATGATCGTCATTTGAGCGACACTGTATCTCCATATCCTCGCGCTGGGACCATATGGCGTTGAGGCGCGTCCCTTGGGTGGTGGATAGGGGGTCCCTCGCGAGAGGGGTGCACCGAATGAAATTAATAAGGTGCCGTGAACCAACATGGTCTAAGGGAAGGAGACCCCGACAGAAAACCCCTGGTCCTCCAAGTAAGGGGGTTGGGCGTGGGGGTAGCTTCCCCACCCTGCAAATAAAGAAATAGCTACAAAAACGCCGACGAATAGACAAACAGCAATTCCTTTCCTGGAGGAGGAAGGTTCTTCTACCAGAAGATTTATGACGTCGTGTGATGAAAGCCGGAAGTCTTCGGAAGCCACAGGACCGAGCCGCCTCTCTCTATCCAGGGACACAATCATGGGCACATGGAATGTCAAGACCATGTACCAGAGCGGGAAGTCCGCCCAGATAGCAACGGAAATGCAAAAGTACAACCTTTCCCTGCTAGGTATCAGTGAAGCCAGATGGACGCAGTCTGGCCAGAAAAGGCTGTTAAGTGGGGAGATGATTCTGTATTCAGGTCATGAAGAGGAGAATGCCCCCCATACAGAAGGTGTAGCATTCATGCTGTCACCAGTGGCACAGAGAGCGCTGATGGGCTGTGAACCTCTTGGGCCAAGAATTATCACAGCAGCCTTTAGAACCAGGAAAAAGATCAAGCTGAACGTCACCCAGTGTTATGCGCCCACTAATGACAGACGAGGAAGAGAAACAAGAGTTCTACGACCGACTCCAGAGTGCTGTGGACAAATGTGCGGAGCGAGACATCACCATCATCATGGGCGATTTTAATGCCAAAATAGGGGAGGACAACACCGGATACGAAGAGGTGATGGGGAGACAGGGACTAGGGGAGATGAGTGAGAACTTTGTAGACTTTTGTGCTCTAAACAGACTTGTCATTGGAGGCAGCATCTTTCCACACAGAAGAATACACAAAGCAACGTGGGTCTCACCTGACCATACTACAGAGAACCAAATAGACCATATCTGCATTAGCAAGAAATTTAGAAGATCCCTTCAAGATGTTCGAGTGAGGAGGGGAGCAGATGTCGCCTCAGACCATCATCTGCTTATTTTAAGAATAAAGCTCAAGTTAAAGAAAAGCAGCACAGAGACAACAAGAAGACAGCGCTATAATGTAGGCCTCCTGAGAGAGACTGGAGTGAGAGAAGAGTTCAAACTGGTGCTGTCCAACCGGTTTCAAGTGCTACAGGAGCTAGTAAATGAAAAGGAGGCGGTCACCACAGAGCAGAAGTGGGTGGCCGTTAGAGAGGCACTGAACTCAACCCGCAAAGACACAGTGGGTTTCAAGAAACACTATCACAAGGACTGGCTGTTGGCACAGACCTTGAAGAAGATAGAAGGGAGGAAGCAGAAGAATGTTGTTAACAACAGTCGCACGAGAGCACATGAGGAATACTTGGAAGCCAACCGCGAGGTGAAGAGGAGTATCAGGGCAGACAAGAGAGCCTACACAGATGGCCTAGCAGCAGAGGCAGAAAAGGCAGCAGGCAGCGGCAACATGAAACAGCTCTACGACATTACCAGAAGATTGTCTGGCAAGTATGGCCATACAGAAAGACCAGTAAAAGACAAAGAAGGCAAGCCTATTGCAGATAGAGCAGACATTCGACAGATGGGCCGAGTATTTTGAAGAGTTACTGAACAGACCTAGCCCACCCGACCCCCCAGACATCCAGCCAGCAGAGACTGACCTACCCATCAGCTGTGACAGACCCAGTCGGGAAGAGATCAGAAGAGCAGTGGCATTTTTGAAGAACGGCAAAGCAGCAGGGCCAGATGACATCCCATCGGAGGCTCTGAAAGCAGACCTAGAAACAACAGTAGAGATGCTGTACCCACTGTTTGGAAAGATCTGGGAAGAGAAGGTGATGCCGGCTGACTGGAAGGAGGGGTACCTAATCAAGCTTCCCAAGAAAGGCGACCTCAGCAAGTGTTCCAACTACCGAGGAATCACCTTGCTGTCAGTACCAGGAAAGGTCTTCAACAGGATCATCCTGGAGAGAATGAAGAGCTCCGTCGACCCCCAGCTGAGAGACCAGCAAGCAGGATTCAGGAAAAACCGATCATGTACAGACCAGATTGCCACTCTCCGCATCATCGTGGAACAATCTCTGGAGTGGAGCTCCCCGCTGTACGTCAACTTTGTGGATTACGAGAAAGCATTTGACAGCGTGGACCGAGAGACTTTATGGAAACTCCTACGACACTAGGGTGTACCCACAAAACTCCTCTGCCTGATCAAGAGCAGCTACGATGGCATGACATGTCGCGTGATCCATGAAGGGCAGTTCACCAGGGAGCTCTAGGTCAGAACCGGCGTCAGGCAGGAGTGTTTGCTGTCTCCGTCCCTCTTCCTACTGGCCATAGACTGGGTCATGAAGAGGACCACAGAGGAGAGAAGAAGCGGAATACAGTGGACCCTGTGGACACAGCTTGACGACCTCGATTTTGCAGACGACTTGGCTTTACTGTCCCACACTCATCAACAAATGCAGGACAAGCCCACGATGCTTGCTGACATCTCGTCCCAAGTGGGCCTCACCATCCACAAACAGAAAACAAAGACAATGAGGCTGAACGCAACCAGAGAGGAACCAGTCTTGCTTGCTGGCACCCCGTTGGAGGAGGTGGAGTCCTTCACCTATCTCGGGAGCATCATCGACAAAAAAGGTGGCACTGATGCAGATGTCAGAGCACGAATCGGTAAAGCCAGAGCAGCCTTTCTCCAGCTGAAAAAAAGTGTGGAGTTCCAGAGAGCTGTCACAACACACCAAAGTCCGGATTTTCAACTCAAACGTAAAAGCAGTTCTCCTATATGGAGCAGAGACTTGGAGGTCGACAAAAACCACAGTCAACAGAGTACAGATCTTCATAAACAGTTGCCTTAGAAGAATCTTGAAAATCCACTGGCCAGAGAAGATCAGCAACGTCAGAATCTGGGAGAGAACAGAGCAGATAACAGCAGAGAATGAAATTGAACGAAGAAGATGGGGATGGATTGGTCACAGTCTGAGAAAGCCAGTTTCCAGTATCACTAGGCAGGCATTGTCATGGAACCCCCAGGGAAAGAGGAAAAGAGGCAGGCCGAGAAACACCTGGCGTCGAGACCTCCAAGCAGACATAAAGAGACTGGGAACCACCTGCAGTAAAATCGAAGGAGAAGCACAGGACAGGAGTTGCTGGAGGTCTCTCGTCGACGGCCTATACCCTGGGAGGGGTGACAGGCGTAAGTAAGTATCTCCATATGCGTATGCTTTGCAAACGCAAACTTGATCTACACATTTTGATACGGAAGTCAAAGCCAAGCTTTTTTTTCCAGACATTACTCTTTATTAAAAGAGCTATTCAAACTAAATGTGTTTACTGTGGGTTTAGTTTGTTTAACCCCTTTGCTGCCAGTGATCACGGATTTCGCGTCTGGGACCACTGCACACTGACCGACATTCGCGTGAAGAACACAAGTAAAACGAGACCAAAAATTGGCATAAAGAACATAGGACTAACAAGAGACATAAATCCTCATGAGCCCCCGCAACTGCGGGGGCTCATGAGGGTTTATGTCTCTTGCAGATGGGTAGCGTTTCGCTTTGAGGCGGCAGTTAAGGGGTTATGTAAAATACATTTTAGAAAGCAGAAAAAAAAAACGTTCTTTACGTGTGGCGTTCTACACGTGTGGCTTCATTTTCCTGCACGACCTAAGGGTAATAACGTAATTTGTTAAAAACAGCACCACAGGAAAAAGACCTGTAACATTCTGATCAATCGTTGAGTGGGAAGCATGATGCAATTCGCTCACGTTACTCGTGGTTTCGCAGACCTGTAGGCGCGTAATGTCTGGGAAGGAGATTAATATTCTATAGGCAATAAAGGTTAATAGTTAATCATATTTCCTTTAAAATTGGCGCGCAAAAGGAATGATTGAGGTTTTAAAAAACCAATAAAGGCTAGCATGTTGCAATATCTCCTTTATAAATGATCTTTATATATCTCACAATAATGCTGCACACACGAGGATTTGCTTCTTTTTTTATCAATAAGTTTGAAGATGTCGTAAAATGAAAAAAAAAATGTTATCTCAGTGTTCTTACAGCTGCTTGAAAGAGTTCTACGATGCGCCAAATGTATAGTAATGACATCTCTATTACGTGTGCCTTCTCATAGGCCTTGTGAAAAGAAGGGTAAAAACGTCTTAAATATAACAGGGGGAAAAAAACTGTTTCACTGGCGAATTTTAGCGCACAAAGGATTTCCTGCGTTTTGTTGTTGTTATTGTTGTTGTAATAAAGTCTGAGACTTTTTTTGCTTATCTTCTAAGCAGTGTAGAAGAGCTCCCCAATGCAAGAAAAAGGGCAGCAAGAACACCTCTGTAACGTGTGCCTTACTCACATGGCTTATGGAAGAAAGGGTAGAAAAATCTTAAATTAATGCAGAACAACTATTGAGAACTGTTGTATTGGCAGCTTTAGCACTCAGAACGCTTTCTGTTCAGTATCTATTTAACCCTTTGTCTGTCGGTAGCGACTGACTTTTGTCGAGGTGATTCATGCGGGAATCATCTCGAAAAAAATTCGCTACCTACAGGGAAAGGGTTAACACTGACGATCTTTTCCGAGTGGGTGACAGCATATGGTAATACTAATACACACCTCTGAACAGGTCAGAATCCCCCTTTACGACTGCTAATATACCTATGTAATATGACAGCACACTGATGTGATTATTTGAACGAATCAACCCTTTCACTGTTACCGATGATACCGGTCGGCAGAAAAGAAGCAAAGCTTCGCGTCTTTTCCCGCCGAAAGGTCTTGTCAGCAGCATTGGAGGATTGATTGATCAAGACCTCTACTTAAAGGGTTAAATATTCCCTGAACATCTGTAATGAATGATTGTACGCGCGCACGATGTCACGTTTACAACGAAATCCACCCCCAAAAAAAAGGTTCTGCACCAGTTTTCAGTTTGTGGGTTTCTTCTGATGACCTTTGCCCCTTAGTCCCTTCTCTGCCACTAGACGCACTTTGGTTTCTGAAATCTTTCTTCACTCAACGACCAAAATCCACATTCGTGCCTGGAATATAGATACAAACAGGTCTCGGCAAGAGGCAGTCGCGGGAGCTCATGAAGATCTATGTCTCTTGCAGTCGGGCCTTCTACGCGTTTTTTCTGAGGTTTAAAGTTCATTTTTCATCTGAAGTTCAGTGCCGTTGGCACACTACAGTATAGCTTCCGTTTGGCACGTCCACCGCTGGAGTCAGAAACGAAAACTCGTGCATTTTTGAAATGTCAGTTCCTTATTTGTAACTGACTAGTTCGAACCCACTACGTGATTTTACAAAGCAAACCCCACGGGAAAAAAAGGTTTGTTGCTTAATTGGTTTATATTCCCATAAGAGAACACTCCTGGACGAGGGAAATATCAAGTGGATACTAATATTTATACTAATCGCAGGGAATTTTTAGGGGTGGAGAAGCCATGTGCGATTTATATACCAAACAACGATATCTCTACCCCTAGCAATCATGATCACGTCACTGGCACCAGTTGGATCTCATCATTACCAGAAGACCGCTGCTGAACTGCGTTCTTACTACCCGCAGCTATCACAGCGCCGACTGTGACACTGACCACTCACTGGTTGGGAGCAGGGTACGTCTCCACTCCAAGCAGAAAGGACGGCCACATATCAACACAACCCTGACATCTGTACCAGAAGTTTGCACACGCTTTGCTAGTGCCATGGAAGAGGCCCTTAAGGACTGCCCAGGAAACAACGCTGAAGAGAGGTGGAGCCACATTCGTGACGCCATCTACAATTCAGCCATGGCAACCTTTGGCAAGAGAGAGAGAAGAAAAACCCAGACTGGTTCGAAGCAGGAATAACCGAACTTGAACCAGCTATCACAGCCAAAAGTACAGCACTGCTAGACTACTAGCTGCACTCCGAAAGGCCAGAAGTAATGCTCAGCGGATCGCCAGGAAATGCGCCAACGACTATTGGCTGAATCTCTGCCAGAGCATCCAGCTCTCCGCCGATTTTGGGAATATCCGCGCCATGTATGAGGGTATGAAGAAAGCATTTGGCCCAAGCACCATTAAGATCACGCCCCTGAGGTCCACTACTGGAGACATCATTACGGACCGCGGCAAGCAGATGGAGAGATGGGCCGAGCACTACCAGCAGCTGTACTAGAGGGAGAACGACGTCACTGACACTGCAGTGGAATCCGTGATGGAAGAACTTGATACTCTGCCCACTGTAGACGAACTCAGCAAGGCCATTGACTCCTTAGCATGTGGTAAAGCTCCAGGCAATGACAGTATTCCCCCAGAGGTTCTCAAGGTTGGCAAAAAGAGTGTCCTCCTTGACCACCTCCATGAGCTTTTACTTCAGTGCTGGGAGGAGGGAACAGTCCCTCAGGACATGCGGGATGCCAAAATCATTACGCTCTACAAGAACAAAGGAGACCGCAGCGACTGTAATAACTATCGAGGCATCTCCTTGCTGAGCACTGTGGGGGAGGTCTTCGCCCGCGTGGTGCTGAACAGACTCTAAGTGTTGGCCGAACGCGTTTACCCAGAGGCGCAGTGCGGCTTCAGAGATCAACAGTCAACATGATCTTCTCATTGAGACAGCTGCAGGAGAAGTGCCGGGAGCAGAGACAGCCACTTTACATCGCCTTCATTTACCTGACCAAGGCCTTCGACTTGGTCAGCAGAAGAGGTCTCTTCGCCCTATTACACAGGATCGGATGTTCCCCCAAGCTTCCGAAGATGGTCACATTCTTTCATGACGAAATGAAAGGTACCGTACAGTATGATGGCTCATCCTCAGAACCCTTCCCGATCCGAAGCGGCGTGAAGCAAGGCTGCGTACTCGCCCCTACACTTTTCGGCATCTTCTTCTCCTTGCAGATGCGCCATGCCTTCAGTCAGTCAGAAGATGGCGTCTTCATCCACACTAGGAGTGAAGGCAGCCTCTTCAACCTTTCACGCCTGCGCGCAAAGACCAAGGTGCGCAGGGTCCTGATTAGAGAGATGCTGTTTGCTGATGATGCTGCCCTGACTGCCCACACTGAGGAAGCACTACAGCGTCAAGTCAGCAGCTTCGCTGGCGCCACCGATGAGTTTGGGCTGACCATCAGCCTGACGAAGACAAACATCATGGGCCAGGATGTCAGCAGCACCCCTTGCATCTCTATAGGCGATCACACCCTCGATGTAGTGGAGAACTTTACATACCTTGGCTGAACTATCTTCAATAACTCTCTCTGGACAACGAACTGGACTCCAGAATCGGCAAGGCATCAACAGCGATGGCTCGCCTGACCAAGTGAGTGTGGAACAACAGCTTGCTTACCATCAATACTAAGATGAAAGTGTACCAGACCTGTGTGCTCAGCATTATTCTCTACAGCAGCGAGACGTGGACTTTGTACACCCGCCAAGAGCGCAGACTTAACTCTTTCCATCTGCGCAGCCTGAAGATAATCTTGGGTGTCACTTGGAAGGACCGTGTTCCAAACACTGAAGTGCTGGCCCAGGCAAACATTCCTAGCATGTACGCACTCCTTTTACAAATAGGCGTCTTGCTCGGTCATGTCTGCCGCATGCAGGATGGTCGGATTCCTAAGGACATCTTGTATGGTGAGCTCGCCTCCGGCACCAGACCAACAGGCAGACCAGCGCTTAGATACAAAGATGTCTGCAAGCGTGATCTGAAAGCTGGAAGCCTGAATCCCGGCAGACTTAGAAGCCACCACTACAGATCGTGCCAGCTGGCGGCTTGCAGTGAAGACCAGCATAAAACTGAGCGAGAGAAGGAGAGAACACAAGTGGGAGGAGAAGAGGCAGCGCAGACGAAATAAAGAAGAGCCAGTGCCCACAGCAACAGTCACAGGATTCACCTGTAGCAAATGCAACAGACACTGCCGCTCTCGCATTGGACTGATTAGTCACAGCAGGCACTGCAAATATTAAAAACGGACTGACCCAGCAAGCGCATATACTCTATTGTCTTCCGACAACAACAACCAACAGCAACCATGACCTAATAACCGAAGCACAGTAATACGTGACAGAATTAATCTTGTCGTTTGCACTTTTGCTCTGTCGTTCTCTGTCTCTGGTTCGGAATAATTACGTGGTTGTTTATGTTATTTTTACAAGAATATTCATGGATTTCTAGAGACATAGATTTCTGGAGACTTATATTCTTGCCTTGAAATCACACACGGAAGGTGTGAGTCGTCCGGTCCGATGCAAATGGCCTTGTCAAAATTGAAAGTTGTTTCACACCAAAAATAGTAAGTAGAAGGATTAGCGTGGTATTAACTGCTTAGGCAACAGAGCTCTCGGGTATTATTTTGGGAGCGAAACCGCGCCCAAAATAAAAATAATACCCTCGGGTGAAAATTTCTCCGTACCCCCATCGACCCTTATTGTCTACGGCAATGTGTAGACCGAAATGAGTTTGCATGTTCCCTATCAATTCAAGAAGCTGTCCCGGAATAGATAGTCTATAGATTATCTTTTCCGCGGAACTTCGTCAAGTTGTTTTCTTCCCTTACAAGTACGCGGGAGACAGATCGACGAGATTGCTAGAAGGTAGTGCAAATATATCTGTCACATTAAATGACTGACCAAACGCCACCATGCCAAAGTGCATGTGGTTTCGAGAGGTACACAGTTAAATCAGGAACTTCCTTAGACTAAAGGTCATCCTCAGTGTATATATATTATATTGAGCAACATTTTGCTGGATATAGTGCCGATAACAGGCAGATGTGATTACGAGACCCGAATGAAAAAAAGTGTCCAAGTCGTAAGACGAGGACACTAGATTTTGATTTGAGTCAAGTAATCACATCTGTCTGTTTATCGGCACTATATCAAACAAAATTGTTGCTCAATATAATTTACGTACCAAGTCCAAAACAAAACTGTGCCTCGAGTCGTTTATTTTGCAGCTGATTGCAGTGTTCAGACAAAAAACATGAATGGCAGACGAGTCACTGCATATCGTTGTCGACTCAGCGCGTAGATTTCGTATGACTATGAAGACATGAGTACCTTGTATAACCGTGCGTGTTACTGAGTAAATTCTACGTGTAACTAGATCACGCATAATTGCGGAAAATGCCAGAAGGTTTGTCTATTTAGCTTTTTTCTCAGGTTGTCGGTATAGCCAGATGACATCTCGTCAATTTCACTTGTCAGTCCAGCGACTCGCACGTTTTTGGCGTCTTTTCTCCGTTCGTGTGTGTGTATAGGATATAAATTTCGAGCGTTCATACACACTACGAAATATTTCATTACTACTACACATGAAGGAGCTTGTTAATGTTGCAGTGTGAGCATATTTCGCGTTTCCGTTTTGAAAATGGGAGTCATAAAGTCAGACTGCGTTCTCCGCGATCGCGTTATTTTAGTGCTGAATTTTCACAGGTTTGAAGAGAACAGCCCAAAACAAAATTAAGAAAAAGAGTCTTCGGGCCGACGTCAGCCTTAGCTGGCCCGCGCACGGCCGTGCGCGGGCCAGCAAAGACTGACGTCGGCCCGAGGACTTTGTTTCCTCATCGGGTATCCTGTCTGTGGGCACTTGATCGAGCGCTGTTAAATCAAATACCGCGTTATGTATTCTGGATCGCGCGTTATACCGAGGGTGACAGTAAATTCCGGTCATCATCTGCTTATGTTCGCCCACCTACTCTTCTTTACGATGAAGAATTTTGTTTATATAAATCGATTTCCCACGACTGGCGCTCTAAGCGAAAGAGGAAAGGCACCTTTGGGAAAACATGCTTCGCAACGTTTTTACATTAGCGTCACCTTGACACTTTAAGCTCTCATTACTAAAATGCACTTTGCAACGGTTCGTAAAAAAATAATAGTAATTTTTTTTCAGAAAATTAAAAAATAAATAATATAATAATAATAATAATAATAATAATAATAATAATAATAATAATAATAATAATAATAATGATAAATAAATAAATAAATAAAATGTTGTCACAAAATAAGATTTTTTTGCCGTTCATGATTTCTGTAAATCTAAAAAGAATATTATTGGTTTCTCTTATATTTCCAAAGTCAACATTTTTAACCCTTCACTGCCGAGAAAATCTGGACGCAATCCAACTGCAAGAAACATGGTTCCTAATGAGCCCATGCAGTTCCGGGAGCGCATGAGGATCTATGTCTCTTGAGGACACCACTTTACACAGATACCCACGTTCGTTTGACGGCTAGAGCTTCTGAAGGTTGAGTTAACAAAGGTTTCAGAAGACAATTTGCGTCCACTGGTAGTGAAGTGTCTAATCCGGCGTTTAATAAGCACCACGTACACAGCGTGACACCTCGAGAGTGACGCCCATCTATCTTAACCAGATCTGAGCAGCTGGTTCAGAAAAGAACGAGGAAACAAACAGCAAGCATATACCGTCACACTGGTTGTCTCCGTGTATTTGCTGCCACTGGCCAGTCAGACAAAGAGTGTGTCAGACCATGTGGCAGTGACAGTCTGTCCAGCAAGAAAAGAATAATATACTGTCTAGCAAAAGAAATGCGACATTTTGGGGAATCATCGGAAACACTAAAGTGTTTCCAAAAATGTCGCATTTCTTTTACTCGTTAGTATGGAAAGGTTCTCGAACGCTTTGATCCGTTGAGTGCCACGCTTTGATCCGTTGAGTGCCAGCTGACACAGGCTGTTTCTGCAATCTTTGTTAATTCAACACCCAGAAACCCAAGATGTCCCAGGAACATGGATTCAAAGTGATTTAGGCAAGAGGCATAGATCCTCATGAGCCCCCGCAACTGCGGGGGCTCATGAGGATCTATACCTCTTGCAGTTGGGTGACGTTCGAATTTCTCGGCACTGAACGGGTTAATAGGGTGGACCTTTTAACGCGTCCACTGCTAGCGAGCGCATATTTTGTTTCTGAAATTTGTGTTAATTCAATGACCAAGGGCCACAGCTGTCCAAGGAATATGGCTACAAACTGGTCTCAGCAATAAACATGCGACTGCGGGGGCTCAAGAGGATCTAAGTCTCTTGCAGTTGGATCATGCTCATTATATTTCTCAGCAAGGAAGGAGTTAACGCTTTCGATGAAGAGAAACCAAGTTGCACCATAATTGGAGAGGGGGGGGGTGTGGTGGGAGATGATTTCCGCGCTGAATTTTGCGATATGTCTGTGATTCTGTGCACTAAATAAGCATTCTGCTCGAATGGTCAGTGATCTGAATATAATTAAATGCAGTAAAACAAAAACAAGATGGCTCAATGAGCAAGCTATGACAAGCCCCCGCCCCCAACCCCCGCCTCTCACCTCCGAAAAATATTTGTAAAAAATAAAAAGAATACAAGGGGGATCCTTCTTTATTGTGTCCAGCGAATCTTAATGTGTTCTGCTTTGGATGTAGGACCGAAAGAATATCGTAACACGGAGACATGGAGTCTGCAAATCTGCAACGAATGATGTGAGGCGGATATGTCGGAAAATTAGGTTGGTGGCCAAAGGGGAGGTTACTGCTGCCACTGCCCGTATCTTTAATTCCCTTTAAGGTTCAGTGACTGCAGGGTGCACCCGAGTTGGCAATTGTCGTCTGCTTTCCTGATTCTGTCCGGATCGTTCTAATCTCTGGATCATGTTGTTTTGATTTTTTTTTTAATAAGTTCATTTCATAAGTGCTTCCATCTGACTCAGCAAATCATGCGTGTAGTTCAGTCACAGGTTTGAAATCTTGCACCAGTTGCTTGCCCCTGGCTTGAGTAACTTACCATGCTGCCCCTAATTAATAAATGTGTAATTTGCCCCTATTTGCAATCATTGAGTGTGCAAAGATTTTGGACCTAACGGGAAAAGCACACATCTATAACAATACTCACTGGTTGTCTCCATCGATTCGCTACCGCTGAATCGAGGGAGACAACCAGTGTGAAAACACTACTGAGATGATTATAACCTATGACGGTTGTGTTGCTATTCATTTGTTGCAGGTGTAAAAAGCTGCAGACGCCATGCAACATGTACGTGTTCAATTTGGCGTCTGCTGACCTCCTCATGTGCCTGGGCAACTTTCCTCTTCTCGTCTTCAGCTGCTTCTCTCAGGATTGGGTCACCGGCTACACCAGTGAGTCACTGACTTGATCTTCACTGGCTGTCTCCCTCGATTGGCTGCGCTGATCAGCGCAGGCAATCGAGGGAGGCAACCAGTGTATGCACTTCGTCTAGTCCCACACATTCAAACATCACTCACACAATTCATTTATTATCTCATTCGATCACCGGCTACGCTAGTGAGTCACTGCTTTATCCACACTGGTTGTCTCTCTCGAATGGCTGCGGTGATCAGCGCTGCCAATCGATGGAGGCAACCAGTGTGGTCATTTCGTCTAGTCCCACTCATTCAAACCAGGTCTTCATCTCTCCCTCAGTTCATTTTATAACAGTTCAGCGTTGCCTCATTGGAAACGTGTCGAATCCGGACACGCGGCTGTACGCCGCCAGTCCAAATGTGTCTCGTCCCCAAAGTGTTAATTTATCGTGCAGCGACAAACTCGTTGTTTGCGGAAAAAAAGTTAGAGAATCGGTATATGGTTGGTTGGTTGGTTGTTTGTTCAAGGGTGGTGCCAGAATAGCTTGGCGCCTTGAGGCGCCAAGCTATTCTGGCGCCACCCTCGAACTGTCGTGGTCGATGCACGTCTTCCAGTCGGTGGTTTCAGATAGGTCAACAATAAAGTGCACGTACGGCAAACGCACTCACTATTCCGTGCTTGTGTTAGTCTCTGCTGTTCCAAAGCATTAGGCCTACACTGTCAGCATTTTACACGCTTGGCAGTCATCTGTTTGGTCTGGATTCAGTCCGTCAATTAGCTGAAGGTTTATTTTTAGATCAGTGGCTGGGGTCGTAGTGTCACGATCTCTTCTTCACTATTATAGTGCATGTAAGGATGAGACAGACACTCTAAACGCGTCTGTCGATCCCAGACTGACATAAACCGGTGGAGTCATGCAGTGCAGTGGCGTAGGAAGATGTTTTTCATTGCAGGTGGGGATGGGACGGAGGGGGAAGGGGGGAGGGGGCAGCTTGCCTTTTCAGCCTCCCAAAAATCAAACGGAAGGGGGGAGGGGAGGTAGGTTTCAGACCAATCTGCGTCGGTGTGGGTGGAGGGCTGGGGGAGGGGGGGGGGTAGTCATCCATCCTATAAAAATTGTTTTGAAAGATAAACATTAAAATCTACATAATTTTTTTTTTCTCTCTAAATATATTTCTGCAACCTACATTTTCTTTCGGCCAGGCCAGCCTCTCCCACTCCCCACCCCCACCGCACCCCACTCCCACTTCTACCCCACCGTCCCCAGCCCGCCCACCCCCGGGTTCTACGCCACTGCCTCTCGGCAGTCGGTCAATTAGTTTGTTTGTTTTTACGGCTCACGATTAAAAAAAAACAATAATTAACTTTTCTTTGTCTGGACTCAATGCGCCTACGGCCTAGAACGTTGCCATGCAGCCCAACTGAGACGACTCTCTTCGTCTGAGAAGCAGCAACTGCGGATCTCTGCATATACATCTTCTTCGACTGCAGGAGGGCATAGATTCTCATGAGCCCCTGCAACTGCAGGGGCTCATCAGAATCTTTGCCTCATGCAAACTTAAAAGACTGGCAGAGGATTTTTCTCTTCTTTTTTTTTTTTCTCTTTTTTTTTTTTTTTTTTTTTTTTTTTTTGGGGGGGGGGGTGGGGGTGGGGTTCGGGGGTGGGGGATGGGGGAATGGTTGACTTTTTGGCACTGTCTTGTTATGTGACCTATTTATGCACAATACAAGCTTTGATGGAGAGAGGGGTTTTATCAGGAGCTCTCGAGAATTTTTGCCTCTTGAAAATGTAAGGGACTGGCCCTGTTTGTAGTTGACTTTTTCACCGACCAGTAACGTGACGTTTTATGTGTAATACAAAGGGATGTGTAAACAGTGTGTTTTTTTCTTCTTTTTCTTTCTCCAGTCGTGTGAGCTGTGTGTTTCAGTTGTCACTGGGTTGCTGGGTTGTTGTTTTTTTCAAGTTTTAACCTTCATTTTTTTTAAACATATAGCATCTACTGCGTCTGCCATCGCTATCCAGACACATTTGTAATATACGAGTATATACACGTATTTAATATAATAGTGCAATAAAACGTAGGGGATATTAAGATTTCAATTTGAATGGTTGAGAATTTTCAAATTCAGCGAAATGATGAGTGATGCTGCCGATTGGCCTACATATTCACATCATCGGTGTTGTTTTGCTTGATCACGTGATCAGATCGGGTGCGATGAATATGGCGTTGGGGTCCAACGGTAAAAGTGACATGCAGGTTATTGCTGTGAGAATCGTTTCAGTTTTGTTTTGGTTTATCTTGTGATAATTGCGGTCATGTTATGCGGAGTTATGCGAGCTACCCAAAAAAACTTATCCCTTTCCCGACCCCGGTTTTCCTGCCTTTCCTTCGCCGTAATCTTCGCCATTATTATCAAGTCAGCATCAAAGCAGTGCACCGGAATAGAGAAGGAAGTCGGTCACGAATGAATGAAAGGATGAAACACATAGTCGTGCATTGCCTGAAAGCACGACGATCTCCCCAGGGAGCTAAAGGTCCGCGGGCCGAGGACGACCCGATCGTCTTTGCTGACTGGGCACTCAATACGAAACACTATGTGTATGACGCAGAGTTAGTCTGGAGGGCAGAGGTGGGGTATGGAAGGACGGGGGGGGGGGCGGATTGCCGGGGTACCATCACGGATTCACGATGATTTATTTTACGATTCACAAATCGCGAGTTCAAAATACACACTTCGGATATAACACATCGCCAGGGGACCCAATGTTTGTTTGTGACACCCAAAGTTTGTTATACTCGAAGTGATTTACATACAAAGAGTGCTGCCGGGACGTCTAAAAAAAAAAAAAGTTCTTACATCCGACTTTTGTTGTATAAAACCTTGTTATAGACTGTAATATCATTCGCGTTTCACAATAGAAAATAGACGGTGAGAGAGAAGGTGCCGGTTAATTCGGGGCTAAGTCATTTAGCCCGACGGCCGTATTTCCCAAATTTTGGAGGCGTCATCTAATGACTATGCACCAGATCCAGGAGATGGATCGACCAAATAGGCGCCAAGGTAATCTGGCGCTACCCTTGAATTATGGTCGACCCATCTCCTGCTGTAGTGCGTCAGGGATGAATGGGTTAAATACACGTCACACGAGTAATCAAGGACGACCCGAATGGGCAGGTTGTATGGGGACAGGGACAGCTATTGCGTGTGGTGTACGACCTGAACAGTGATCCATTTTGTGATCCAAAAGTGGTGCAGAAAATTGTCTGATTTCACACCTAGGGCATACGGGTCACAATTCACCTAATCGTACCCGACAGCCGAGACGAACTGTAGGCTTATGTAAATACCGTATATGAAAAATCATGCGAATGAGAAGATTGTATTTTTTTTAGTAGAAAAGATTCAATTGTTTTAAGATTAACCCATATAATTCGTGAAATTAATCCCAAAAACGTGAAATTTATTTTTATATATTTAATTATCACTCAAAAAGTTCCAGAGGTACAATGTTGATTAACGAACTCGTTCAATATCTCTCTTTTATTTAGCTATATGCAAAATATCTAGTAAAAATAAGAAAAAAATTTACTGACTCCAGTGTGGATCAACCGGTTTTTGTGAAACGGCCATTTTTTCGCCAATGAGCATCTTAATCAAAACATTTAAAAATACTCGCCGAGATTAGTCTTTTAGGGACAATAATATCGTACAATTTCAAGCTTGTCCGTCCTCAAACGCGGGCTCTAAGTGCTGTCTCAAACACACACACACACACACACACACACACACACACACACACACACACACACACACACAATATATATATATATATATATATATATATATATATATATATATAATATATATATATATATATATATATATATATATATATATATATATATATATATATATATATATCCCGTAGTCTTGCCGACCGTTGGGGCACCACTGCTGACTTGGTAACCAGCTCCCTCCATTCCTCTCTGTTCTCTGCCGTTCTTAGTGTGTCTCTCAGCTTTAGTCCTGTCCACTCTGAGATATTGTCCTCCTATCTTTTCCTCTGTCTTCCTCTCCTTCGTCCTCCTTGCACAGTGCCTTGCAGGATTGTTTTGGCAAGCCCTGCTGAACGCGTGACATGCCCATACCACTTCAGTTTGCGTTTTTTCATAATGGCTAATAGGTCTTCATAGGGCCCGATGGCTTGCCTGATTCTGCTTCCCACTTCCTCGTTCGTGATGTGATCTCTGTATGAAATGCCAAGCAACCTTCGAAAACATCTCATTTCAGTGGCTTGTATCCTCCTTTCAATGTCTGCTGTGAAGGTCCATGACTCACAGGCATACAAGAACACTGAGAGGACTAAGGAGCGCATCAGTCTGATCTTGGAGCAGAGTGTGATGTTTATGTCCTTCCATATGGTCTTCAATCTTGTCAGTGCTGTTGTTGTCTGCGCAATCCTGGACAGTATTTCTGGTTTTGATCCCTCATCTGTGACAATGGCTCCTAAGTATTTGAATTCATTAACTGTTTCCAGTTTTTGGCTTCCAATCATGACGTCAGTGCCAATGCCACTGGTGTTATTTGTCGTCAGTTTGGTCTTCTCTACACTGATTTCCATCCCATACGCAATGGCTGTACTGTCCAGCTTTTCCACCAGCTGAGCTAGCTCCTGCTCTGTTCCTGCAAGGCCATCAATGTCGTCTGCAAAGCGCAAGTTCGTGATTGTTCTGCCTCCAATACTGACAGTTCCTTCATGATCTTTCAGAGCGTCTGTCATGATTCTTTCCAGGAAGATGTTCAAAAGAGTAGGTAAGAGCAAGCAGCCTTGTCTGACTCCGACTGTAGTCTTAAACCAGTTTCCTATTTTGCCGTTGAAGCAGACTGCGCTAGTGGCCTTGTTGTAAAGGTTTGCTATGACTTTGATCAGGTTGGCATTGATGTTGTATAGCTTCATGGTGGACCAGAGGGCTACATGCCACACCCTGTCAAACGCTTTCTTAAAATCCAAAAAGACATGATAAAGGTCTTGCTGGTGCTGGAGGTACCTCTTACATAGAACTCTCAGGTTGAAGATCTGCTCAGTTGTGCTGCGCCCTGGTCTGAAACAGCTATGATTTCCTCTGCCTGTGGCTTTAGCCTGTTCAATAGGATCTTTAACATGACTTTGCTTGGGTGACATATAAGACTGATCGTGTGATAATTCTGGAATTGATGTAAGTTGCCTTTTGGGGGCAGAGTTATTATAAGCGATTTGGTCTATGGTGTGGGCCAATCCCCTGACTGCCAGATCGTATTGCAGATTGTTAGTAAGGTCCTTATCGTGTCTTCTCCCCCTTCTTGGACTAGCTCTGCAGGAATGTTGTCTGCTCCTGCTGCCTTCCTTTTTTCAGCGACTTCACTGCAACTTCTACTTCTTCTCGGAGGATGGGATAGTTGCCATTGTTGGTCACGGGTGGGTTGACAAGTATGCCTGGGTCCCCTGTAGCTCGGTGGTTGTACAAATCTGAGCAGTACTCTGTCCTTCAGTATGTCTTGGTCTTCCGTAAGACAGTACCCTTCACTATCTTGAATAATCGAGGAGCGTCCTTATTTTACACTGATCAGGTCTTTCACCAGCCGGTATGCTTTTTTGCTATTATTTTTGTTCAGATTTTCTTCTACGTGTTTACACTGATCTTCAATCCACTTATTCTTTGTCTTTTTCATGCTTTTCTTGATATCCTGGTTAATTTCCCTGTATTGTTTAGCTCCTTCTACCTCTGATTTGTTTTTCTTTAATTCTCGACACTTGTCACATAGAACAAAGATGTCAGCTGTAACCCAAGGTTTCTTTGCTTGTCGGTGTTTGCCAAGGATCTCACTGGCTGTTTGGGTTACAGCAGTGTTAAATGTGTCGATCAATGTGTCCACATCCGTGTCTTCTGCACCTAGAAGTAGCAGTGGCGCGAATCTTCCCCCTATCTTTGCCTGGAAGGCTTCCGCTACCTCTGGGTCTTTCAGCTTCTCGAGGTCAAACTTGATTCTGGTGGGGCCCTGCTTGTTGACCTTCTTTAGGCGGAGTCGGAAGGTCATCATCACTAAGTCATGGTCGCTTCCAGTGTCTGCTCCTGGAAAACTTCTTGTCTTGGCAATGTTCACACTGGTTTGGAAGCGTCTCTTCACCATGATGTAGTCAATTTGGTTATGGTGCTCTCCGTTCGGGCTGTGCCATGTCCACCTTCTGGATGCTTTGTGTGGGCCAAACGTGTTCATCAGCTTTAGCTCATTTGAGCTGGCAAATTCCAGGAGCCTTAAGCCTCTGTCGTTAACAGCATCCTCTCCTATTTTGGCATTTCAGTCTCCCTACACCACAAGAATGTCTTTCTTGGGGGTCTGGTCCAAGACTTCTTGCAGTTGGTCATAGAAGTCTTCTATTTCCTCATCGCCATCGTCTGTTGTTGGAGCATAAACTTCTATAATGGTGATATTAAATGGGGTTGCCCTCAAGCGTATGGTGATAAGCCTACTGGAGACTGGCCGACAACTCATGACAGTGTTCACGATGTCTTTGTGGATGAGAAATCCGACACCCTGTTCGTGTTTGTCTTCTCTGCCACTGTAATACAGTTTCTGGTTTTGCTGGGTTGATGTTTCCCCTAGGTTCTTCCATCGTACTTCGCACAGTCCTAGGATGGTCCAGTGGTATCTGTTCATTTCGTGCGGCGTCAGTGCCTCTACCTTTCCAAGCGTTCTTAATGTTCTGACGTTCCAAGTGCCAATGCTGATGTTGTTTCTGGCACGGAGTTCTGGTGGTGCACCAGTAGCACACTTAACACCTCTGCCCTGGCGCAAGACAGAAGGCGCGGTCCTTGTTCTGGGCGACGACCGATCCGGTATGGATTGAGGTAAGGTTGTCATTGCATGTAGTGTGTCTTGGGCAAAATAACCTGGCGGAGCCCATCCCGCTCCAGGCTGTTAACCACAACCGAAACTCCACATAACTTGTGGCTCGCGTTGGTCCTGGACACATGGCCGATGAGACCTTCATGGGGCTCTTTCGCCCTGGGTGGTGACTTCATCAAGGAAGTTCATACACCCAATCAGGTACCGTATCAGCACTCTAGCCTTTGGTTATCCAAAACCTAACCTGCAAGGCAGCAGGGGACTCGTAGAGGGCGGGGTCGTCTATGTCCCGTGCAGATGTGAACATCTGCCCAATGCCCACTTTTTGGCGCCAATATATACATACATATTGGCGCCAAAAAGACGTTCTCTAGCAAGGTTTGCGTAGCTAGACGGGACGTCAGTTATATCTTGTTACTTCTTTGCCAGAATTTCTGATCCGCAAGCCAAAATCATCATGTGCATGTTCCCAAATGTGCTCCGACCACCCCCATTTCAAAGTCTACCGTATGTTCAATACGGTAGACAAAAGGTGATCACCAAATTTAGTCCTAAGTTATTTTCAAATTTAGTTGTTTTCAAAACCAACGGTTTAGCCGCTACCCTCGGCAGATCATGGAGATCACCTATTTAAAAGTTGAAATAATATATATATATATATATATATATATATATATATATATATATATATATATATATATATATATATATATATATATATATATATATATATATATATATATATATATATAACACTTTTCTATAGCGCAATATCCCCTCAAAGAAAGGCTCAGAGCGCTTATATATAGAAATATATACCCTGATCATGCCTCAGTGACCACTGACCTATATCACTGATGCTGAAAATACGACAAGCTTTGTACGGCTCAGACGCACCGTAAGACCAAGCTATTGAACATTCAGCGTGGAGAGCTTGAAGTTAACCCTTATCATTCGAAATACACCTGTGTGTAAAATAAGTTTGACTAAAATAGTTCAAGGGTAGTGCCAGAATAGCTTGGCGCCTCTAGACGCCAAGCTATTCTGGCACAACCCTTCAACTAAAGCCATTGGTCTGTATCCTTATCTGTAAGTACTATAATGTAGCTTGCATATGGCAGTGTACAAACTGTAAGCTTTTAGCCTCAGTATGATATGGGTTAACAGAAACATACGTGTCATTGTTTCTCACTGGGGCTCGATCAGGGTATATTTTAGCAGGTTTAAAAAGGTCATGTTCAAACTTCCCGGAGGGTATTTGCTAAACCATTGTTGTCAGAACTGAAGGACATTGACATAAATTAGGACCAAGGTTGCTGACCATCTTGTCTTCTCGAGATGTCTTCAAATCATCTGCGTCCAAAAGTTATTTACAAAAACAACACGAGGCAAGCTTTGCTCAAACGGACTATACAAGCATTGCCTTTGGGTCTGCGTAGTTCAACGAACTCTATCTGCTACAAGTGACTTTATCATGCAAGAATAACTTCTTCGAAATAACGATTTACGACTTTGCTTTCCTGCCTCCTAGAGGAATTGCAGTTATGCTTTACACCTATAGACACCGTTACAACTGAAATCAACACGGGACAAATTTTAAACCCCCTCACTGCCAAGGACACAATTGCAAGAGACACAGATCCTCATGAGCCCCCGCAATTGCGGGGACTCATGAGGATCTACGTCTCTTGCTGACAACACTTTGTATCCATGTTCCTTGGACGACTGAAGCTCTTTGACGTTGAATGAACTTTTCAGAGGCATGCGAATCGTAATCTGCGTCCACTGACAATGTTAGCTTAACTGGACCCTATAATGACACGTGCGTGTGCCGTACGCCCGTGTGCGCATTGTTTGGTTCGTTCGTCCCGCATATGTTTGTGTGACTTTCATTCTAGTCGGCAGCGCGTTACGTTTGTAACTCTTTGTCTGGTTTGTGTTGCCGCGTACCAAAACCAGTCATAGGTAACATTCCCATGACATCAGCAATACCGACACGGGGCGTGAGCCGTGTGTGTTTCTGGTACCATAAATATTATAAAGATACCAATAAGTCCGCTACAGCTATTTTATTAACTCATTCAGCCCAGCGCACGTATATCCCAAATTTTGGAGGCGTCATCTAACGACTATGCACCTGTTGCGGGAGATGGATCGACCATGATAAGTCAAGGGCAGTGCCAGATTAGCTTGGCGCCTAATCTGGCACTACCCTTGAATTATCATGGTCGACCCATCTCCTGCTGTAGTGCGTCAGGGCTGAATGGGTTAACTGAAAGTTATAGCTATCTTATTAACTCATTCGAGACGTGCCGCATCCGGATACGCGGCATAAGCTGCTTATCTGGAAGCGGCACGTCTCGAAAAAGTTAACTGAAGTGTCGAGTGGTGGAATGATCGAGTTTGGGATGGTTGCCGTTATGTGTTTTCTGTACTTTGCCATGTGTTGTATGGGTAGACAGAATTTTCCTATGAGGGATTAACAAAGTATCGCATTAATTTGTATTGTATTGTTATTGTTATTGTATTGTATTGTATTGTATTGTATTGTATTGTATTGTATTGTATCCATCGCATGATATGGCATGGCATGGCATGGCATGGCATCGTATCGTATCGTATTGTGTTTCATGGAGCTGGGCTCAGTTGCATGAGTGACTGCAACTCCAATGCGCAAAAGGTCTCCGGGCCGACGTCTGCTCATGAATTTGTGTCTGAGTTTAAGACATCGCTTCAGTATTAATTATATTTCTGCTTCTTCAAGGTTGCAAAATTTACGCGTTCATCGGAGGGGTAGCCGGCTTCGTGTCCATCAACACTCTCACCGCCATGGCCTGCGACCGCTACAACGTCATCTACCGTCACATGGGGCTCATCAAATCGCGATGGAGGCGGCACTCGCTGGGGCTACTCGTGTCCGTGTGGATCTACTCGGTCTTCTGGTCAGTGCCGCCGTTTTTCGGCTGGGGGTACTTCAAGCTGGACGGCGGGCGGGTGTCGTGCTGTTTCGACTACCTGACGAGAAGCACCAGCAACGTTTCTTACATCATCGCCATGTTCGTCTTCAATTTTGGTATTCAGGTGAGCGACATCAGCTTCGCGGCGGATGGAGTAATACACTGCATAAAAAGTGTTACACGCAAAATAGCTACTACGCCCGATGGGCCCGAGCTCTCTTTGGCGTGTGTAGGGTCCAACTCACTTGAGAGTCATTTAGCGTTGCATTCCCTCCTCGCAAAATTAACTCCAAGTCCATCAGGCTTAGGAATCACCCTGACGCCGAGTTCTTGGGCAAAGACGAGTTTTTTAGATCTCGCCACTGCTCATTAGTGATGCTCAGGTCACCTTTCAGTCGTAGGATCACTACTTACAAAGGTATCGAGAAGATGCCAAACTACTGAATGTCGAGCTCGAGCTAACTCGTTTTACTAGAGCCTATTAACCCTTTAGCTGTCGGTAGACGTTTTTGTCGCGATGATTCCTGAAGGAATCATTGCGACAAAAACGGCTACCGACAACCAAATGGGTATGGCTATAGCGTCGTAATGCCATGGGTAGAGAAAAAAGAGAAAAAAATAGCCCTGGGGCTTTATCTGGACTTATCTGGGATAGGGCCTTATTTGACCACGTCCGCCAGTAGCAACACGTCTTCTGGCTCACGACGGCCGCAGAAGGCCCGTGCACAGCCGTGCGCGGGCCCACTGTGACCGTCTTGGGACCGAGTGCCTTTAATGACTTGGTCTATCTCCTGTCGTTGCAGGTGGTGGTGATCCTGTTTTGCTACGTGCACATCGTGCTGGCCGTGCATCACCACGAGCAGACCATCACGCAAGCCAACATGGAGATCTGCCAGCACAACAACCACCACCATTTCTACCAAACACACTTCGACACCCTCGCCACCCCGGACACCGCACTCGCCACCACAACCACCACGCTTCTGACCCCGTCGGGCGGAGGTGAGTTACTCTGAAACTTTTGCAACCGCCCGCCTGCTTTTCGATTGAGCCGCGAACATAGGTTCTTAAATATACTACTAAAAAAAATCCTCAGATTTAGTCGTTGAATATATTGTTTGGACAAGACTGCAGACAAAATCTAAACATTTGGCAGAGTTGCGCATATTTCAAATCATGATCATTTTTCATGGTCGTCCGTGAATAGTATACGACCCTCTGTTGTCCGCGCGAGTGAAAAGGCGGGCAGGCGATTACGAACTTATTGCGATCCTTTATCTGCGGGAGCGAAAGCAGTTGCGAACGTTGTGTGTGTGTGTGTGTTTGGGGGGGGGGGGCGAGAGATTGGGGGGGGGAGGGTGCTAGAGAGGGTTGCGAAAATACCCCACCTAACTCTCAAGAGTTCTTGGGTCCTGACACTTTTTTAACCCTTTAGATATATTTGATTTTTTTCCGGCCAATGTTACTATCTAATAAACATACCTCTGTCACGAGCGTGTAAAATAACTGTTCTAGAAAAAACTGTACAAGATGTTGGTGGAGAGGAAAGGCTTTCTGGTTCGGTTTGTTAATTGACTGACTTCTTTAGTCGCCTGCAGGAATCATCGCGACAAAAACCGCTACCGACAGCTAAATGGTTAGATTTTTTAATGAAATAAGGCCAGTGTAATCCATGTCACAGCGAATCCATGGCAAAACGTCTACCGACAGCCAGACGATTGATCTGTTATCCATGTCACAATGAGGTTATTTTCCCTTTGCTTTATCGAGGTGAGGACAGATCAGCGCGCAAGACGAGGCGCGCCAAGAGACGCCGCGTGGAGCTGCAGGTCACTCGCCTGGTTCTCTTCATCACGCTCGCCTTCCTCTTCGCGTGGATGCCTTTCGCCGTGGTCTCCCTTATTGGCGCCTTCGGGGACTCCAACCTGGTGACACCACTCGTCTCGCTGCTTCCAGGCATCTTCGCCAAGATATCAACCGTCATCAACCCCGTCCTGTACGCCATCGGGCACCCGCAGTATCGCAGCGTCATCGCGAAGATTTTCAAGGGCAGGCGACATTGTGGAGAAGCCGGCGGACGCAGAACTGACGCCGTCAACGGGTTTGGCTTTATGTCCAGCATGTACTTCGCCTCAGTCATGCGAGGCTCAGAGTCCGTAGCGGTGGGCACGACCGTACAATTGGCCGACAGTCAGCAGTGTGCGACTCCAGTATGACCACTCCCTCTCGTGCATTTGGGGCAGCTACCAGAGAGGCGGAGACTATGATAGCGCAAGGGTAGTGCCTGATTAGCTGGGCGACCTTTGTGGGCGCCCAGCTAATCAGGCACTACCCTTAACTCATTCAGCCCGGCGCACGTATTTCCAAATTTTGGAGGCGTCATCTAACGACTATGCACCTGTTGCAGGAGATGGATCGACCATGGTATTTCAAGGGCATTGCCAGATTAGCTTGGCGCCGACAGGCGCCATGCTAATCTGGCACTACCCTTGAATTATCATGATCGACCCATCTCCTGCTATGGTGCGTCAGGGTTGAATGGGTTAAGCTGTTGCGGTCGATCGATCTCTCTCAGACAACCTCTTAGCAGTCGGTGTAAGAGGCCAGTTAATTCCTTCTGGAAATTAAAATGAACAGAAATCAGCGAACTGAATTTGACTGAGACCTTTTTGGATACATATTATCTGCTCGTGCACCTACTGGCGAACTGCACGTAAATTTCAGTAGCCAGTAACCGGTTGTCATAGTCCTCGGTGGCTTCGTTTGACCTGTTTTTACCCCTAATCAACAACAAAAATTTCGCTGTAATGCAGCAGGACATTTTGCTGGCAGTTACTGGCTAGGAAATCTTTCCTGCGTTTGGCGTTTGGTTCTCACACTCATCAATACGCTTGCCCGTTTGTTTTGCCTTGCGAAAATCTGATAACAGGTCCATGTGCCGCCAAGCATTTGACAGACATCATGCGGCGATCTCTGGGAGCTAGTTGTATGCAAATAATAAAACCATGCATCCTCAGCACGCATAGCGTAGAGGACCTCATTAGATCTTATCCGTGGTGTTCGCGTGCAACCTCGTAACTGGCATTTTAGCGCGAAAGCACGTGTTGATGCGGTTGCCTCCTTTGCTTTTTCCACCTATAGCTCGAGCGTAAATGCTCATAAGCCGCCTTAAAAATATTTTAAAAAATAAAAATTAAAAAAAAAGAAGAAGAAGCCTCGGATCACATATTCTGGGCAAATCTTAGACAGTCTGGTCCCCCCCCCCCCTCCCCCCACCCCAGCCCGGAAACACAGGATAGTTAGTTACGAGGTTGCATGCGAATACCATCGACATGTCTCTTGCACCATGCCGCCTTTCGCAGATATCGGACTGCGTTGGTACAATAACGACATCATGACTGCTTGCGTCATGAGCTCTATATGAAATAGGAACTACGGTACCGACCTAACGATAATCAGACGTTCAATTACTGCAGCTGTGTGGACCGAGTGGATTCTGGTGTGTGATTTCGGACTAAAATCTTTCCAAAATCACAGGCCTGATCCCATTAGCGCTCCTACATTAGTCTGGTCACGTTGTGTCTGTACCGCCAGTGTGTGAAGTCTGAACGACCTCGTGTCTGATCTTGTCTCCTCACCGCCACCAGCACGTCAATAACGGTGCCTTAAGACATGAGAAGTAACGTCAGAACCAATCCCGAATCCGAAATCATCTTCTTCTGGTGTTTAATTGAATACTCAGTAACCATCGGCTATAGCAAAACGCCAGGGGACCCACGTTGGTGTCTTGTTATATCCGAAGTTTGTTATATCAAAGTGAAAGATTGTAGTATGGACATTCGCAAAAGTGTTGTTAACCCTTTTAGCGCCATGGGCGCATTTCCTGAATTTGGGAAGTGTTACTTAACGACTATGTACCCCTTGCAGGAGGTGGATTGACCATGATAATTCAAGGGTAGTGCCAAATTAGCTTGGCGCCTGAAGGCGCCTAGCTAATCTGGCACTACCCTTGAATTATCATGGTCAATCAATCTCCTACTGTAGGGTGCTGGCGCTGAAAGGGTTAATATATCCGAATTTAGTTATATCCGATCTTGTTATATAGGCGAAGTTTAGCTGAGTATTAGCTTCAGTAGTACAAGTTTTAGTTGTTTGTTTTTATTATTATACCATATAATTTTCCCTTTTATGTGTACCATTAACCATTTGGCTGTTGCTAGCGCTGTTTGTTGAGGTGATTCCTACGGGAATCGTTTCCACACAAAATAGCGCTACATTGAGACAACCAAAAGATTAAATGGACGATACAAATTTTGAAATTCCCATAACACTTTGGCGGTCGATAGCGGTCATTTTTGTCGCGATGATTACTGCAGGAATCATCGCGGGAAAAAAAAAAACAAAAAAAAACCCACTGCGACCGACAGCCAAAGTGTTTCTTCTTTTTTTACAACGAATCTGATTTGGGCGACGGAACGCAACCTCGACATCGATTTTACGACTGCTTCTTTTTTGTCTGTCATACGTCAAACATTCTTGATTTGGGAAGGGGCAGGAGGAGGAGCTTTCCGCAAATGAGAGCTGCCATGTGCATCTGACGTTTTACTCTTACCCGCTGTTGTGGCCCATGCTGAAAACACAATGTTTTTCAAACAAATTGACACTATCTAGAGCGCTATGGCTTGCAATGGTTGCATGACAGTTTTTCGAGAGATGAATGTCGGCCGTATTTCCCAAACTTTGGACGCGTCATCTAATGACTAAGCACCAGTTGCAGAAGATGGATCAACCATGATAATTCAAGGGCGCCAAGGTAATCTGGCACTACCCTTGAATTTTTATGGTCGACCCGTCTCCTGCTGTAGTGCGTCAGGCTGAATGGGTTAAAGGCCAGTTTATCCTTTTTTTTTTCTTTCTTTTTTTTTTTTTTTTTTTTTTTTAGTAAAGTGAGATTTTCAATGTATAACACTGACAGTGTCGCTTTTTAAGTCCCTTCAATTTATAGAAGGAACTTTTACGACGGGTCGCGGTGGGGCGAATTTAATAGCATGACCTCTAACACTTGAAGTAACAAGATAAAAATTACGTCATGTCTAGTTATGCTAACCTCGCTGCTGAACGTACATTTGGTGCGAAACGCCGTATGTGCGTATGTATGTATGTGTGTGCTTATGTATGTAAACACGAGAATCTCCGATATTTCTAAACACACAAGCTTGAAACTTGGCGAAATACTTTCTTAAGTGGGCGGCTAAGAGAGCCTCCGAGCATATTGTAAAATTGAATGTCTCATTGAAAACATAAACAACCGTTTATAGGAAGTCGGTTGACCCAGATTAGAGTCCGTACTTTTTGTCATATTTACTTGAACTTTTGCATATAGCCAGTTTGGAGAAAGACATTGGCAGAGTTCGTTAGCCAGCTTTGTATCCTTTCAACTTCTTTAGTAAAAATTAATTCTTTTCAGAAAATAATTAAAACAGTACAAAAACCGTCACTTCTAGAGAAAGTCAGACAGTGCCGGTGACGTAAAAGAAGCAACTCCGTCACCTCGCAGACATATGACGTAATTCTCTCTCTCTCTCTCTCTCTCTCTCTCTCTCTCTCTCTCTCTCTCTCTCTCTCTCTCTCTCTCTCTCTCTCTCACACACACACACACACACACACACACACACACACACACACACATATGCGCGCATCTCCAAGAGGCATAGATCTTCATGTGCCCGGAGGACGCATGAACATCTATGCCTCTTGAGGATGTTTGAAGCGCGCGCATGCACTCACGCAAACGCACACGCATACACATACACACACATCGACGCGCTTTCAGAAGAGCATGCAGGTGTACTTAGTATAGCATGTAGCTAGGTAAAGTCAACCTGATTTCACACAAATTATAGCAAGACTGAAATTGTACCGTGAAATTCTAGTTTTGTCACCATTTTCGCAAGTCTTGAATCGAAAGCGAAACTCGTATCACGTTAAATATAAAATTACGTAAAAATAAAAAAATACTTCATGACAAATGACGTTTGACAAACCAATGACACATATGCGCGCATCTCCAAGAGGCATAGATCCTCAAGTGCCCGGAAGGTGCATGAACATCTATGCCTCTTGAGGATGTCTGCATCACGCATGCACGCACGCACACGCACACGCATACGCACACATCGTCGCGCTTTCAGAAAAAAATGCAGGTGTATTAGTATAGCATGTAGCTAGGTAAAGTCAACCTGATTTCACACAAATTATAGCAAGACTGAAATTGTACCGCGAAATTCTAGTTTTGTCACCATTTTCACAAGTCTTGAAGCGAAAGCGAATTTCATATCACGTTAAATATAAAATTACGTAAAAACAAAGAAATACGTCATGACAAATGACGTTTGACAAACCAATGAGGTGTATGCACTGCGCGCGCCCCTTATAGAGTTCACTATGACGCATTGGCACATTTGCAAGGCTTTTTCAAAAGGAGATATTTCAACATCATAATCAAATCAAAGACAAAAGGTAGAGACCCGTGACAGCGAAGACAGCTCTCATAATTTTATGGAATGGACTTTGTGGGTTATGGTTCATCCCATCTTGTTTTTAAAAAAATTAACATATTGTCTTTGCCTTATAACGGCATATGTTGAAAAGATCTGCTCTGTGAAGTCAAATGACAGTTCATGTTTGTGAAAATAAAGATTCGCATTGTATTACAATGAAAATCCCGCTTTTGCCAAAAATGGACTTATTTTATGTTGCCTTCTCAGAATAGGGATTTGCCGTTACATGCCAAAAGCTAGAATGTCCATTTTTATATAACAATGAAAATCTCGCTTTTCTCAAGAATGGACACTATGCTGGCTTTTACCATATAAGAGCAGTAAATTATTATGTGCCTCTTGCCCACGACTGCCGTTAACGCTGAAAACATGTTTCCTTATGAGCATATAGGTCCTCTGGTCGACATTGGCCCGATGATCATTTACTCACAGCTGTACGCTGGCCAAGTACGTACTGCCGACATTCTGGTCGTGGCCCTTGTTCTGTACTGATCAACAAAAGAAACGCGAATTTTTCCCCATAGCGCTTTTCTTCGTAAATATGCTTTAATCCGGGTTATTTTGACGTCATTTCAGTATTAGAAAATGTCATGAAGAGTGTGTTAATGTCGTGTGCAAAATAGAATGTTTAGTCTTTAAAATCGCACATCGATGACATATGACGTCATCAGTGACACTACCATCACAGGATATTGAAAGTGAAATGGACAGCATCTAAAAGCACACGGCTGAAAGCCAACCAATGTGCAGTGTCACTAGTGTCCGTGTGCATGAAAATCCGGCCTGTTTGATCTTGACCTACTTTTCGTTTGTCAAAGGTACCTAAATAATCAACATGACCTACAAACATGAAAATCAAAAGTTCTTTATTTTTAGGTTAGCTGCCATACTTTTTTGATACACTGGATATGTGGGTGTTCTTTATCTCTGTGTCAGTCACTGGAGCATAAACAATGGTTTGAAAGTAATTCACATTAAATCAAATAAGATTATTAAGAAAATGATGTGCACCGGAAGTTCTGGTTCTCTCATGAATTTTTTTAGTCAAATTTTGTTTGAGGAAGTTAATAACATCATAAGCAATCCACACAACTTGTGTGTTAAAACATATCACAGGAAACTTGCTTCACAGAGTGTGTCCAGTTTTGCTTATTTTCACCACTAATAAAACCCTGTGTCCTCCAAGGTAGCCATGGGCGATAACTTATCCAATTTTTGTGTGAAGTTAGCTCAGACAGTAGGCTGAATATCTGAAGTAAGCAACAAAATAATAAAATGTTCTTGTTTTGCAGGCTGTCAGGGTGGCGCTTTGTTTGGGGGTACACTTGGACACTTTTCGCGTTTTTAATGGAAGTCAGTATATACACACTTTGCTAGTTTCGCTTGTTGTCTTTTCTAACTGGTTCAAGGCGCCCCGCATCAATAGCTGCGAAAGTGTCGCATATTGCCTCCGGCAACGCTATGCGACACTTCCGCAGCTATTGATGTGGGGTACCTTGAATGAGTTAAACCTCTATTTGTTTCATGTTTTATACAAATTAGTTATGGTTTTCGATTCCATGCACTAATGCATTGCTCTATATTCGTTTTTATTACTATAATTATGTCGTACATGTTTGTCTATAAGCACATTGTGCTTGAAAAATACGACGAGTATTTGATTGTGTTAGTTTGGAGAAGGGCAAAGTAGGTCTAATATACCAAAAATGTGACTTATGTTACTATGTTTTACCAACAGGGTGTATTATTAGAGTATGCGTGTGCAAGTGTTTGCGTGCGTGCGTGTGTGTGCGCGTACGTGTTTGTGTATGTGTAATTGTTTGCGTGCGTGCGTGCGTGTGTGTGTGTGTGTGAGCGCGTGCGTGTTTGTGTGTGTTTGTGCGTGCGTGCGTGCGTGAGTGTTTGTGCGTGCGTGTTTATGTGCCTGCGTGCGTGCGTGCTAGTTTGCCATGTGCGTGACAATCATATGACATGTCTAATGGTTTACCGGTACGGGTGCAGTCCACGAAATTCTTCACATACTCGTGCGTTTGTTACATATCTACACACGTAGAAATACCAGAGAGAGTAGTAGTTACTGTTTTTGCTGTGCCTTGTTTGCGCGAAAGCCAGATAGACCAGAATATTTTAAAAGTTGACTCCTGGGCGCTCAAAATGCAAAGAAAAACACGCTTAGAAAGTACAACACAAATTTCCTTATAGAAAACATCCCAACGAAGAAAGAAAACACGCTTAGAAAAGACAGTCACAACATAATTTATTAATATTTTGTGTTGTAAACCGAAACATTAATGAATTTGTTGTAACTGTCTTTTCTAAACGTGTTTCTGTCTTTTCTGACCAATTTTGAAAAATAATTAATTTTCAAAATGGACACTTATTTAAAACATTCAGCCCGAGGACCGAAATCCCCAAATTTTGAAGTTGCGCTCTGAAGGACTGTATTACAGTTCTAGAGACAGATCGAGCATGATAGTTCAAGGGTGGTGCCAGAATAGCTTGGCGCCTATGGGCGCCAAGCTATTCTGGCACCACCCTTGAACTATCATGCCCCAGCCATGTCTTGCTGTGGTGTGTCAGGGCTGAATGCGTTTTAAAAAAGTACACAATTTGCAACTTATCTATTCGTGATGGGAGCATGCAAATCGCGTACGTGTTTACACTTTAATCCAGAATGTCTCCCTCAGGCTCAGGATGCTAATAGGGTCGAACTCCGCCTCGCACACTGTCATACACTGACGAGCCAAAAAAAAAATTATTTTGCTCGCCAGTATTATTTTACGTGAATCAGTAACCGTATTATTGTATTAATAATAACTAACGAGCCAAAAAAAAAAAGCGACATCTTTAGAATCCTCGAAAACACTCAGCTGTTACGTCAATTTTTTTTTGTTGGTCAGTATATTTGCATTGTTTTATTACCGTTGTTCGTCAGTGTCTGTTTACTATTGTGTTTTCTTTCGTATGATTTAAGTGCATGACTCTCTACCTAAAAGTGTGCACGCATGTGCATTTGTTTCACTAGATTAATAACGAGCAAAACAAACTACCAGTCTTCTGTCTTTTCAGTCTGCGCGCGCGCGTGTGTGTGCGTGTGTGTGTGTGTGTGTGTGTGTGTGTGTGTGTGTGTGTGTGTGTGTGTGTGTGTGTGTGTGTGTGTGTGTGTGTGTGTGTGTGTGTGCACGTGCATGCATGCGTACGAATGTGTAATAAATAATAATAATAATAATTGTCTCTTTTCACTTTTTCCAATTGGCCTGGCTCCATTCGACTGTTTTACCTGGTCGCCCGTTCTCAGGGCAACGGGAGTCCTCTTGGCCAGTCACATTTCATTAATCTTCATTCAGTCAAACCTCTAAACAAAAAGACGCCAAGAAATAAATAATTTAAGGAGCTATACAACAGAAAGAACTATGTGTAGGTGTTCTGTGATACCGTTGGTACCAGTTTCATACAAAACATAACTAAATAATTGACAAGTTAGATAATATCAACAACGGGAAAATTCAACTGAAGCAAAGGCCCTATGCTTTACGTATTGACCGTATTCGAAACGGCGAAGAAACAAAAAGCTGAATAAATAAAAATGTAGGGAGTTATACAACAAAATAACTAATGCATGCGTTGTGTTTGGCCCATATTACCAATTTCACACAAAAGAATGACTGAAAATGTGTTAAATTAAAAAAATACCTGAGAGAGAAATTCCAGACAAATGCAGTTCGCGCGAGGTTCTTGACTGATAGTCGGAAGTATTGAGATTTACGTCCCCTGAATCTCTACGTCACACGTAAAGCTTGGGGGTCTTTTCAAGGGTATACTTCACGCAGTTGAAGACTTTCACGCAGTTGAAGATTTTTACAGTTGAAGACAAAATTGTTGTATTACGAGTTAGGCTTTGCGGTTCAATCCACATCCGTCCATGGTCACATAGTGGTGTCCGCAAGAGGCCGTAGATCCTCATGGGCCCTCGAAACTGCGGAGGCTCGTGAGGGAGGATCTACGTCTCTTGCCGGCAGCCTGTGTCATGTTAACTTTTTTCGGTAGTGGAGGGCTAATCATTTTTCATTCTGGTGACTAATCGGGATTGTGAAATTGTGTGCTACTTCACGAAGTTGTATATCATGGCAACTTTGAGAAGGATGTCTAGAGTTAAGGCCACCCACTCTGCCCCTTAACTCATTTAGCCCTGACGCACTACAGCAGGAGATGGGCCGACCATGATAATTCAAGGGTGGTGCCAGATTAGCTTGGCGCCTTTAGGCGCCAAGCTAATCTGGCACTGCCCTTGAATTATCATGGTCGATCCATCTCCTGCAATTGGTGCATAGTCATTAGATGACGCCTCCAAAATTTGGGAAATACGTGCGTCGGGCTGAATGAGTTCAGAAGATGCTATTGTAGGGGTTCGTGCATTAGACACAATCAATTAGAGATTATTCAGTGACAGGGGCCTATTTTTCAGCCCGTCATTGCCGAGAACAGGTGAATACAAACCAACCGCATGAAACATAGATCCTCGTGAGCTCCAGCAGCTGCGGGGGCTCAAGAGGATCTACGCCTTTTCCTGATTCTACTTTGTATCCATGATGCTGTTCCAGCTGACAGGGCTCTTTGGCGTTGCATTTAATGAATCTATGTCCACTGGCCGTAAGAAAAAGGAGCCGGTTAATTTTGAAGACTGTCTCTATATAAAGATGTGAATAGAGACATACAATATCTCAACAAGAGGCACAGATTTACTCGCTGCTCTTCGATTGCTGTACTCATGAGCCCCTATGCCTCTTACAGAGGGAGTGAATCGCTGACCCTTTCAGCCCGGATGCATTATAACAGGAAATGGATACACCATGACAGTTCAAGGGGAGTGCCAGAATAGCTTGGAGTCTCTAGGCGCCAGGCTATTTTGGCACTGCCCTTGAACTATCATGCTCGGTCTTTTTCCTGCATTGTTTTGTAGTCTTCAAAGGACAACGTTCACATTTAACAATTTCGGCTTTAGGGCTCAATGAACTAGAGAACTTTAAGCCTAAAATAAGGCAGAACGGGAAAAGAAATTAAATTAAGCAAATAAAACCTTTTCCCATTGCACTAACCGATTATTTCTCCCAAAGTAAAATAACAGTTTAGTTGGGCAAATGTTCAGTGGTATTCGTCAGATTTTGTGGACAGCATTTGTTCTGAGATTTCATAGTACAAATGCCCCTCTCCCCACCCCTACCCTTGTTTTATTGTTCCAGGCCTGACTCGGAACCGATTCTGTTTCAGCAGGACCGACTTTGACAGCGAGAGCTATTTTGGCCAGGAACTAACGAAGTAAAATGACATATGATATAAGTTACTGATAGCAAGAGTTTGGTACACGGACCCTTGTAGCCTGAGGGAGGTCAAAGTAACCATTGTACCCTGAAGGCCTGAGGGTACAATGGTTACTTTGACCTCCCTCAGGTCTATAAGGGTCTGTGTAACAAACCCCTTTCAATACAATACAATACAATAATACTTTATTGATCCCTCATGGGGAAATTCGCTGTCTGCCCATACAATACAATACAATAATACTTCAAACAATAATACAATACAATACAATAATACTTCATTGGTCCCTCATGGGACAGCGGGGGGGAAAAAAGGTGGATTTCCCCTGTGTCAGCAATGTTGCAGTGAACTACGGAAAGGACTAGTACTAAAGAACTATAGAATGTTGACAGACACTATCTACTGATATTACTGTTGAAAGGTGGAACAGCCTGAGGGACAAAAGAGTTGGCATAACGTGATGTACGACTTTTGGGTACTCGAAGTCTGCCACTTCGTTCGATACGTCTGCTGTCAAATTCATATCTAAGTGGATGTGGTTTGTCATCAAGAATGTCAACCAGTTTGTTCGTAATCCGTCTGTTGTACAGTGTGTCCAAATTATCCTGTGCCCTACCAATCACCCCGCCCACTTTCCGGATTACTTTGTTAAGGCGATCTTGATCTCTTTTACATAAATTTCTACCCCCAGCACGTCACTCCAAAAGTTAGAATACTTACAATACTGGAGCAGTAAAACGTCTGTAAAAGCTGAGTGCTTACATGAAATGATTTGAGCTTTCTCAAACAGTAAAGACGGGTATGCGTTTTTTTCACAATAGCATCTGTGTTTTGTTTCCAGTTGAGCGCGTTGTCAAAATGAACACCTAAATACTTGTAGGACTCTACACGCTCAACTTCTGTTCCCTTGATGACAACAGGACCGGGATGACGTTTGTTATTCCTGAAATCTATGACCATCTCTTTTGTTTTGCCGACATGTAATTCAAGATAGTTTCTATCGCACCACTCTACAAAGTCGTCGATCTCCTGTCGATAGTGTCTGTCGTCCTCATCTGTAATCTGACCTGTCAGTGCCGTGTCGTCGGCGTATTTGTCCATGACACAGTCGTCATGAGTAGCTTTACAGTCTGCTGTGTACAAAGTAAAGAAAAAAGGCGACAGGACAGTCCCCTATGGTGCACCGGTTTTGGTAAAAAGTACATCTGAGATTAGATCCGAACTAATTCTGACATACTGTGGGCGGTTAGTGAGATAGTCCAAAACCCAAAGAATGGTAGATGCATTTTTGTTCATGTGAACTAGTTTGGAGGCGAGTATGTGTGGCTGAATGGTGTTAAAAGCAGACGAAAAATCATAGAACATTAGTCGAATGGAGGCTCCTGGTTTTTTCTAAATGAGAGTAGATGTTGTTTACAACATGCAAAATGGCATCATCAACACCTCTTTGCCTTCTGTAAGCAAACTGAAAGGGGTCCATAAAATCCGAAACCTGTATTTGAAGATGTGAAAGAACAGCCATCTCAAAAACCTTCATGACACACGAGGTAAGAGCAACTGGTCTTAAATCATTCATCACAGTTACAGTTTGCTTTTTTGGCACGGGGACAATACATGAGGTCTTCCACAAACAGGGAACGACACACTGGTTAAGTGACATGTTAAAAAATATAGCAAAGAATTCGGTACAGTTGTTCAGCGCATAATTTTAACACATTTGCTCTACCAATAAGGTATTTGTTTTCATTTCTCCTTCATTTTTGTAAAAGGAATCAAGTTGAAATCTTCTGACCTGGATCACACCAGACAAGACTGACGCCAAAACAATAAACATGTATGCATGATAGACTTTTTAGGTAAAATAAGATCTTTCATGACGTTGCCGCCTGCATTGTTTCGAACAACTCTTTGTAAATTTGTACTTTAAAACGTGTTGGTGTTCTTTTGTGGAATGAAATTGGCGTCACAAAGAGGGTACAGGAAGTCTGGCGCCATTAGTCGCTACAAGATTTTTTGTATCGAAGTCGCATGGTATGACGGTTTACGCTAAAAGTATTGGTGACGTAGGAATGAAAACAATGGCATTTGTTTCCCTTCGGCACGCAGGGTCCATAGATTGGCATTTGCTTTGTAAAAATCGTCACATTTTGACGTTGTTCCCTGAAAGATACGTACCAGTTCAAGAAACACATCGACCATAAATGTGTTCAACAATGGTGCCAGAATAGCTTGGTGCCTATGGGTGCCAAGCTATTCTGCCACCACCCTTGAACTATCATGGTCGATCCATATCCGGTCTGAATAGGTTACATTTTCATTTTTTTATAATTTGTATGATGGGAAACTGATGTATGTTTTAAATCATCACAACTGGACAAGAGAAATTTTTATCAGTGTGTCTAAATCTAATGATTTGTCGGATTTTTCCATTCGATATCTGCGTACTCTTCACAAAGAGACAGGACTGTTTTGAATTATCACCATTTTTCTGTTGGAACTTAGAAAATGGGTCGCTGTTGGAAATGTTCAAGATCTTATAAGATTACATCAGTCGGCCGAGGTTGTTCTCAGGGAGGAAATATGATCTCGCAGTGATGAATTAGCCGCGAAGTCGAACATCTTTAACCACGTAACTGCCGGAAAAAACGTGCGCAACAATCAGCCGCAACAGGCACAGAAGCTCAAGAGACCCCGCAGATGAGCTTCTAGGCCTCTTGATAGTCTGATTTTTTTTTCTTCGCGCGTTTCGAGGTTCTTGGCTTGCTTGACTTAATCCTCGTTCACTGCCAGCGGGCGCAGATTGTGTTGCTGCAATCTGTTAATTCAAAACCAAAGAGCCCCAGTCGTCCAAGAACATGGCTACAAAACGATGCCAGCAAAAGCCATAGATTGTCATGAGCCCCCGCATTTGCATATGTCTCTTGCAGTTGGATAGTGTTCATTTGTTGTCTCGGCAGTGAAAGGTTTAATCCACTTCTCTTCTTGTGGACCATAGCAGGGCCGCAACAGCACCCCGCCAGCGGACTCGACTCTCTAGGCAAATTAACTCTTTTCAGTCCATACCCGCCCACGTACATCCGGCTGCTCTCGTTTCGTCGGCGACTGATCTTCACCAAGGCTTCCTTGGCCCCTTACTTTTTCTCTTGCCTCGGGAGGGAGAGGGAAGGGTGAGAAGGGCCTCTCCTGTGCTGTCAATCCATACTTCGGGGTTCTTAGGCATTGAATGTACAATGATATCGGGAACACAGCCTGTGGTCACTGAGAGTTAATGGGTTAATTTCTCTTATTTATCTAAGCGTCAGGATTTAAGTCCAAATTTCGAATTTTATGATATTAGTTTTTTGGTGTGTAAACAGTGTCCCACTTTTGTTTCCATGGATCCTGCTCGTTCAGTGCACGTGACAGGAAGATATTCGATATGAAAATACAAGTTATGTCCTTTGAAGGCAAAAGGCAGCAAGTCCATTTTTCTGAAAAGCGAGATTTTCATTGCATTGAAATGAAAATCTCTGCTTTTCACAAAAATAGACTAGCTGTCTTTTGCAGTTACCTTTCAGTTTGGATTTCGAATTTAAGTGGCATGTTCGGGCTACAACTTTTCACACATTGATTCTGAAAATGAATCACCAAATTATAGGCAAAAATGTTTTGACTTTGTTTTTTCACATTTTATTTAGGAATTATCCTTTTCAATTTCAATCTTTAAATTTCAACACGGCCTAAACGCCTTCAGGGGCAGGTCAGTTGCCTCGAGGGGAGGGAGGCGGGGACCGTCAAACTGACACAACAGGCCTCCCCGACGCTAGACCGTCTTCCAGTGGCGGAAAAATCAAACAACGGGGGAGGTGGGGAGGGGGGGACAGAGAGAGAGAGAGAGGGAGAGAGAGAGACAAGGCGCGTGTGTGTGAAGACTCTCGCCAATCGCCAAATTATTAAACAACAGGGGGAGGGGGGAGAGTGGGGGGTACGTGTGCGTGTGGAAGCTCGCCAAAAATATCAAACGAGGAATTGGGGGCGGAGGGGGGGGGGGGGTCCAAACACCCCAAAAAGGGACTTTGATATAGCATTTTGGGTCGGAGGGGGGAGAGGTGGGCGGAACCCCGAGACCCCCCCCCCCCCCTCCCTAGATCTTCCCCTGCCTTGTCAGCTGTTTCTATCCCCGATGCCAACTGCGCGCAATGGAGCCTATGGACATGTACAATCTTGCGATGTTAGCAGATAATACTAAAATATTTATGGAGAAAACAAAAATTATACAGATCTTGATTTTGTATTTGTTTGCTTTGTTTCCAGGCTGGACTACTATCGCCTCATCTGAGTCGTCTCGTCCCACCTCCACCCACTGCCCCACACCACTACCACCATGTCCCTTGTTTCATTTTTTCAAATGTTGGACTATCACTTGCGACCCACACACTACTCCTCTCCGTCGTTTTATCTGTTGGAGGCTAGGAAGGTTGGAAGCTACTTGTCCGGCACGCTGCTCCCCCTCCTTCCTCTCCCAACCCCCCCCCCCTCCACCACCACCACCACCACCCCCACACCAATCAAATAAAATCAAATAAAAAATATCTTCCTTTGATGATCTACTAATGTGAGTGATTTGACTCCTGACAGGAAGTGTTAACTCTTTCGTAAAGCCGCGAATCCGGATGCGGCACGTCTCGAAAGAGTTAAAGCATGCGAAATGTTACATTAACCCATTTCATCCTGAGGATGATTTTGTAAAATCTGCTTATTGTCCTGCTAAGGCTGCATTACTGATTAGGAGATAGATCAACTGTTTTAGTTCAAGGGTGGTGCCAGCATAGCCTAAGGCGCCAAGCTATGATGGCACCACCCTTGAACTATCAGTCAAATGTATTTCAAGCAATGGGTGTATCAGGACGAAAAGGGTTAAATAGGACCTCTCATTAACTGACATTTGACACTTTTGCGAAATGCTTCGAAATGCGTAAACAAATGATAATTTTTAAGGGCGTTATTTGTTAGTAGTATTACTTGCAGGTAACTGCCATGAATGGATTCCCGAACAAATGCATGTAGCTCCGCTATTAAATAGTGGTGACAGGCCATGCTTTGATCGCACTGCACTGAAACTGTACTTCAGTTCACTATCTATATATCTATCTATATCCCGTAGTCTTGCCGACCGTTGGGGCACCACTGATGACTTAACAACCAGCTCCCTCTATTCCTCTCTGTTCTCTGCCATTCTCAGCGTATCCGGCTGAGAATGGCAGTTCAGTTCACTAGACTTAAACTCATGCGTGTGTGTGCTTGCGCAGGACAAAGCTCACTAATGCTATAGCTGAACACCTTGCTCAGTGGCTTGCGCTTGGACTAAGCACCCCTCATGCAGATGAGACCTGGGGCCCATGAGGATTGAAGTGTGTAGAAGGATGGTGTTTGCATCAGGAGTAGCCACGCGTAAGACATCCATTAGACTGTGCCACTATCTTCCCTTGGCTTCCTACCCGTTGATCAGTCAGTCAACTTGTGGCCGAATGAACGATTCAGTTAAAATCGGAAACCTGGTGCGCATCGCTTGAAAAGTATCAGTCACTGCAGACTCGTGGGTTTTTTTTCTTCTTTGTTTTCCTAATGTACACCACACAAAAATTTGTTTTTCGTAGGGTTTTTTTAAAGGTGTTTTTTTTTTTGTTTGTTTGTTTGTTTTTTTGTTTTTACCGTATTGTTGCCTGCAACGTGACCTTTCGGTACTGTTTACAAGTACCGATAGCTGCACGCGTTGAAAGCGCGTTAACCCATTTAACTACACGGGCGCTTTTCCCAACTTTTGGAGGTGTTACCAAAAGACTGTGTACCAGTCGCAGGAGATGGATTGACAATGATAATTCAAGGGTAGTGCCAGATTAGCTGGGCGCCTTCAGGCGCCAAGCTAATCGGGCACTACCCTTGAATTGTCATGGTCAATCCGTCTCCTGCTGTAGAGCGTCGGTGCTAAATGGGTTAATTTGATTTACATTCTCTTGACGTTTCGTTTATTCTAAAAATAAAAATCCTTTCCTGTGGACCAAAAATACATAAAGAAATCGAACAAGTTTGCTGTGACGGCCAGACTGAATGTTCGCCTAAAAACAGGCTGAATTGACTGGGATCCAAAACCAAACACGTGACTGCCAAGCGTGTAAAATGCAAAGAAAATACCAACCATAGAGAGAAACACGCTTAGAACGGACAATTACAACACTGTTTTCTAAATTTTCGACTTGAAATCCCTGTTCAAATGGACAAAAAGAAAAAAAAATGCATTGCTCTGCTTATCTTTCTTTGGCGAAATATAGGCATCTAGTCATTAAATGTTAGGTGAGAAGAGTATTGTATTCTTGCATGTCCATGTTTAAAAGCTAAGGACAGTTACAACACAATTTAATAAATTTATTAAGTTGTGTTGTAACTAGAAATATATTAAATTGTGTCGTAATAAACCCGAAAATGTATTGTGTTGTAATTGTCCTTTCTAATCGTGTTTCTTCCTTTCTTGTGATTTTCGTCCACCTGGTTGGAGAGTCACGTGCAGGCGTCTGCCGTTTCCAGTGTAGTCGTGCGGTCATGAAGCACTAATAAGAGACACACTCTTTTCTTTTCTTTTTTACCTCGTTTGCTTGAAAAGCCACATTTGGGCTGACTAAAGGGTACATGTTCCTTATCAGCCATGTGCGGTTCGACATTTTTCGTAGTATTTGGTGCAGAGATTGCCTATGGTTTAATATGACTTTATAGTTATAGATAGGTGTATGGTATGTGTCACTCAGTTATTATCTGATATCCGGCTTGTTTTCTTTTGGCTCGTGTCATTCAGGCACGTATCATATATGATGCCCAGTCATAATTGCCCTATTCCAGACTTGACTATTCCTTCTGCCTACACTGTCGCACGTTTAACCCCTTCCCTGCCGAGAAAACGTTCACCAACTGCAAAAAAAACAACATAGATCCGTATAACACGATCCAACTGCAAGAGTCATAGATCTTTATGAGCTCCCGCATGGAGAGGTGGGGGGGGGGGGGGTATGGCGAGTTACCATCACGGATTCACGACGATGTATTTTGCGACTCTAGAATTTAGCAAAATTAAGTGAGCAAACTTTAGGGATCTTCGAAGGGGGAATACGATTTCTGATTTAGAAATTAAAGAGTAGCAAGAGAATTGTCACTTTTCACAAAATAACCAGGACGTTTTCGCGGATCACGAAGACCGCATTTTGGCTTTCACGTTTCACGACAACTCTTTTTTCACGGATCACGAGGAAGGAAAAAAGGTACAATCACAAATCACGACAACCGAAAAAAACGCCAATCACGCATCACGATTTTAGGGCATACCACCTACCTCCCCCCCCCCCAACCCCCCAGCCCCCCCCCCCAACCTCACCCCCACCCCACCCCCTTTGCAGTTTAATTCTATTCACTTCCCCCCGCAGTGAAAGGATTCAGTTTTGCAAAATCTTGTCACGTGCGACCTGACTCGGAGACACTGCTGTGCAAAGTTCGTCTGCACTGTCCTTCAGGCACAGGGCAACACAGCGTGATCTATATATAATCTATAGGCTATTCTGAGAAACACATTTTTCAGCTCACGTGTTTTTATTTCACCCCGAAGGCATTTCTCCCCCTCCATCTGAGAAGACCTTTATGCACCGCTAGGAATTGTGTTCTGGTCTGTTCATATTATACGGAATTTGAAGAGGACATGCCATTAACCCCTTCCCTGTCGGGGGGACAGTTTAAAACAACTCACCGGCAACTGCAAGAGGCATAGATTCTCATGAGTCCCCGCATCTGCGGGGGTTCATGAGGAACTATGCCTCTTGCTGACCCCTCTTTGGCGTCATGTTTCTTGGGCGGCTGTTCTTTTTCTTCTTTTTTTTTTTTTTTTTTTTTTTTTGTTGGGAGGGGGGGGGGGTCTTCTTTTTTCTGTTTTTTTTTTCGGGGGGGGGGGGGGGGGGAGGGCGTGGGGTGGCTTCGCTGAATTAACAAAGATTTCAAAAACGCAGTCTGCAATCCATGACAGTGATGGGGTTAAAGCGACAAGGTCTGACATAACTTGCAGACTTATATTATTGAATTTGAAGAGGATAGGACTGATCACGACCAGCGAGAGGCCCGCTTCTATTTTCGATCGCGGCTGCGGAGGTTCATGAAACTCTTTCGTGGAGATTAAACTTGACCGCATGGCCGAGTCACGGTCGCGAGTCACGTGCATCAACCAGATTCTTCCTGCCGGAGCCCAAGGCGACAATTTGTACTGCTGACTTCATCTACCTCCCGCTGCCCTTCCCCATCCCCACCCCTCCAGCTCTCCCCCCACTGACCTCCTTCCCCCCCCCCCCCCTCCCCTGGTGCCATTTCATAACCTTTCCTTACATCTCCTTTTCATTATTTTGGGGGTTCTTCGTTTATTATTCCACTGACGTTCACGTGTGGCCACTATACGCATACTATAAATACATCAATGGCAACTATTTCAAACCGTTTCCTACAGACAGACTTCAAAAACTTTTTTTTTTAAGCGCCTTTCACTGAACAAACGAGGACCCCTTCCCTGCAGATTTTTGGGTTTATTACACCAGACTTCAGTCAGCTCCGCGCTAAATGTCATTGGGCCGACGTCGGCCGCAGTTGGCTAGCGCACATCTATACGCGAGCCAACAGCGGCCGACGTCGGTCCAATGACCTTTTGCTCACTGGGAAGATCTTCAAGCAGCGCCAGTTCATAAAGGTACATGCCTATTGCCTCTCAATATAGAGGGACGGTATTCGACTCCATAGGAGTGTTCAGTCTACCACAGCTGTTTTTTCTTTCTTTCTTCTTTTTCTTCTTCTTGTGACAGAAAATGGGCGAAAGGAGTCGCAGGTCCCAAAATAGATTCGAAAATTAACGACGGTTTGATACCTGGCTTGAATGTCATTAACGACCTAGCACACAACTGTGCTTGTCTGTCATTTTGGGCCTTACGGTTTAATGCTGCACGGTCCAGAACTACAGACCAGCACACTAATCTGGGCTTTAAAAAAAAGGCGGCTCTGTACAGTCCTTTATCCCAACACTCTTATTAGTCGTTACTGTATAACCACCCATTCTGTGGGCACAGACTGTCTCTGAAATCCGTATTAATTCAACGCCACAGAACCCCAGCCGTTCAACCGAGAAACAAAGATACACAATTGTGCCAGCAAGAGGCATAGATTCTCATGAGCCCCCGCAACTGCGGGTGCTCATTAGGATCTATGTCTTTTGCAGTTGGATCGTTTACACTGAAGGGGTTAATGGCTCGAGCCACTACTGTCCTGTCGTAATCAGGTATCATTTTCCTCGGATTTCGTCGGTGAACTACCTTACTTAACTTTCTAAGTACACAAAGTTTGAACTTTCGACAAGTTGAAAATCTCCATTTTCTAAAGTTGTCAACACATAAACTACAAACGAAAATGCATAACATTTTTTTTTTTAATCTCGTCACTTTAAACTTTGTTTTACGCACGAAAAAAAAAAACGTATACTCAGGACTATAGTAATTGTGGATGTGTCGGACTTGATTAGATGATTTCGGCCGTGTCAGAAGTAAGCCAAAAACTGTGCGACTTTTGAAGCAAACAGTGGATTAAAAGCCCGGACCAACATTTGATATCGCATGTTCGTCCGGGCTTTTAATCCACTGTTTTCCGACGTCAAAACTGACACGTGCAATTCTGACCTAATTCCGACTCACAAGCAACATCCGTATTGTTTCCTGAATATTACATTATTAATTATGTTACTGCTGGGATGATCTTGAATGGGCGTGCGTCTTGGTGGTTGTGATGAAATTTACAGTGCTGACGATTCGAGACGGGGTCAAAATGTTTCCCGTTTCTGTTTTATGACGCCTTGATGAACATAGGCTTTCTACACATTTACGCATTCCTGACAGATTGCCATTGTCGTCTTTTACGGTTTTGCAATATTAGAGGCAGGGTTTTATTTTTAAAAAAATAATGGTAATGTGAAAGAAAATACAGCAGAGGATTTACATAATTAGCAAAAGAAGGCTAATAAAACCGACAGTCTATAATTACGGTGTTGGCGTTTTTTAATTATAAGTCTTATAAGGATTTACTTTCTAATTTACAGTATCTGTTGTTGGAAAAAAAATCTCATTATGATAACGCCCACAGGAGTTTCCATGCCATCCGCATCCATCTTCAAAGACTTCCAAGGGCCCCTGGTGCAACGCTGGTTCTTGAGCATCTATGCTTCTTTCTGACAGACGGATAATGTCGGGGCCGTATACGACTAAGTATGTATAACCAAGTCATAGGCGCTTGACGAGTGCATGTTGATATTATACGAAAAATGTTTTCTGTGAGTCAGCCCCCTTCCGACCGTACCATGCGCGAGGGGGCTCCCTCGCAGAAAACGTATTTCGTATGGCAACAACACACACTTCACAACTCACATGTATCAGACATGCGCGAAGGGGCTGACTCGCAGAAACCGTATTTCATACATCAACAACACACTCGTCATAACTCTTAAGGATCAGGTGCGCGCGAGGAGTGCTGACACGCAGAAACCGTATCTCATATATCAACACAACTCGTCAAGTGCCATACACTGTGACAACTCGTCAAGTGCCTGCGAACAAAACCTGAGACAGCGTACGGTGAATCTTTTCATCTGTCAGAGGAACAATTCAAATTTTCTGAAGTCTTGAAGAGATCGGCCACAGTTTCTGTCTTCTAACAGAGAGGGTCATCTAGGTTTATGTTTAAACAGGGTAAAATCTGTGCCCATGAACAGACGATAGGATAAAGAACAACAAACTTACACGATTAGCCGCAAAGGCAGTCAGTCCTGTACGTGAACGCGAAAGACAGTAAGTCCGCTTTTGTGAAAAGCGAGATTTTCATCGTAATAAAAAGTAAATCTCGCTTTTCACAATAATGGACTTACTGTCTTTTGCCTTTCCAGGCCAGTACCATGACCGTCCTGCACAACACGCTGATTGACGAAGCCAGTAATGGCAACAGCCTTCCTAGGACTCGCTTCAATTCCAAATGAAATGGGAAATACGTTACGACTGAAATCCCAAATTTTCAATTACCTGAGACATTAACAAATTTACAGTCGAGCTGTATTTACATATCTTTAAGTAGCCTGATCGTGCGTCATTAATACACCTTTACTATTTGTTAAAAATGACTTCGTTTCATATTGCCTGTGTCATCGTGAATGACGGTCTTGAGCAAGAATAACAAATAACAGTGATGAACAAATGCGGATCATTGAACGGCATTTAATGCTACACTCGCTATCGCGTTTCGAGTATCTTTTTCCATTAGGAAAAGGATTTCTTGCTACACTCCATTTTAGCTGAAGTACACAGCGAGTTATTTCTAGCACGGCTAATTTGTACTCAAAATACCCATTCTTAAACACAACCCACACAAGCTCCTCAATTTGTAGACGTAGATGAATCTGATCTCTGCCAGCGGCAAGAGGCAAGAGATTTTCATGAGCCCGCTGCGGCTGCAGCGGGCTCATGCAAATCTCTGCCTCTTGCAGGTGTAGGGGTATTACACCGCGAAGAACTAAAACAAGGAACTCGCGAAAAAAATACCGGCGGGATAATCATGTCCCGTGCCAGTGACGTAGGTGATCACGAGACTAGGCCGCACGTGCGGCGGGTGATTGACAGCACTTTCAAGGTCGCCCAATATAGAGTCTCTTTCCTCTTGGCTCGTACACTCAACAAGGACGTTTTCCCTCAGTCTGAGGACGTCACTGGCGCCAATCATAGCCAGCAAGAGCCTAGTTTGGTCTCATCTCACGACTCATGGACTTACGAGAATCTATGCCTCCTGTTCGGATACGAGAGAAGGGATTTGCGTGAATGGGCGACTTACAGACAAACATGTTTAGAACTTCTTACCCGTGTTTGTATTTAGAGCGAATTACTTCAATGGCCTCGCCCCCGCAAAGACAGGCTTCTGCTTTCGTCAGAAATATCGAGAAGCAGGTTAATCAAAGAGCTTAAAATGGATGTATAAAGAGGGTTTAACAAGACAACAAAAAAGACGGTGGGGGATTTCAGTACGGGAAAGACGCATTGGAGAAACTGGTGAGATTACGTACGCTGAAAAACGTGTAGCTTACGTTGTGTTGATAAAAAGTACGGCCGACATCATGATGGCCGCTTTAACCGGAAGTAACGTGATGTGCTGGTCTTTGATTTTGGACCTTACGGCTAAACGCTGTAAGGTCCAAAATCACAGACCTGTACACACTGCAGATTCATTAACAGACGCATAGACCATTATATGATCATGTCTTCCACTTGCAGACCGGTTAACCCTTTGGCTGTCGCTAGCTCCGCTTTATGTCCCGATGTTTTCTGTAGGAATCATCGCAACATGAAGCGCTGCCGACACCAGCCAAGTGCAAGAGACATAGATCCTCATGAGCCCTCCCCCCCCCCCCCCCCCCCCCACACACACACACACCAACTGAAGTTTCTTTGACGGCTGGGAATCTTAGACGGACGTCAGTTGAATGTACGGGCCACGGAACACAGTGCCGTTTCCGTACTGTACAGTCTCTTAGCCATAGTCAGTCCCAGGCATCCTCTAATATTTCAGTCCCCTAAAAAACACTACCGCCCACCAGCTGCACATTTGCCATGCACAAAATAACAACAACAAAAAACCAGCACATTAACAGTCTCATTTCTTGGCTATGAACCCGATTCTTTACCAACCCTACACCCAAGCATAGCTCAAATCAGCGTGCCCCTCAAATCACTACGTCAACGGCAACTCAACATAGGCCCACAATTGTCCAATGGATAAGCTCAGGATGGTAAGAATCAAAGCACCAAACATGTCTCCTCTCATCTAACCAGAAATTTCCAGCAAATTCCAACATTCAGCCCTACTACGAATTTTCAAACAAGGCAAAAATTATTTTTTAAAACACCGGTCCTTGCACTGCCTCAACTGCCAAATTTGAATATGTAACATGACCTACGATTTCAGCAACACAATCTGCATCAACTAACATTGAAAGGGTTGACAACTCTAAAGTAGAAATTCAAGGCTTATGATGGGTAAAGATCTACGCCGGTTTACAGCTGGTTGGAGTTCTCTTACAGGGTGGAGAGGTTAGTTCAGTAGACTCCCAGACAAACAATGCATTGTGAGATCTAACAGGAAGGGATCGATCTGCATCAGTGTACTAGACCGTCAGATAGGAAGTGAACACCTCCTCCCCCCCCCCCCCCACCCCCCTGCGGGGGATCTGAGACCACATTTTTTTCGGAAGCCTATCACCTATGAAGACGAACAGTAGGTGTTTGCCAAAAATAAATACCGTATTGAATATAGGAGGGCATGTACTATGGTCATATTTCCTTCTTTGTGCCCTATATTTTGCTTTGGGGGTAGGGTTGGTGTTAACAATGCAGTCCCCATAAAAAAGCACACAGAACTAAATGACTGGTATCTTTGGAAACAGAATACATTTACCTACCATTTACAATGATTCAATATCTAAAAAGCAAAACGGTGACGTCATTGCATAGCCATCTTTTTTACCTTTCATTATCCGCGAAATAGCCTTCTTGCCAAAAGGATAGGTGTACAATTTGACATTCTATGATGAAAACATATATACCAATGTTATAATATATCATCAGTGGAAACGTAAACGATTCAATTATTTCCACTGGTGACCTTGAAAGGTTTTATTTAAAGGTCAAGATCGCCTAAAGTTGTACTTTATGAAAAAACAACATATTTTTGAAAATGTGATAAAAAAAATCTTACAAAAAGCGATAACATGTAAGGAATTGCTATGAATAGTTGATAAACGATTAGACGTGGCCTTTACGAAGGTCAAGGTCGCAGTTTCCGAAGAGTTCGTAAGAATATTCAGTTTACAATAGGGGCCAAACATTTGCTCTGATTTTAGGAATATTTTCTCACAACACCTATAGGATCTCTTACTATTGAATAGTATTTTGTTGAGTTGAGATTGTCAGGAATATTATAATATAGACACCCTTTATAATTAAGGTCAAGGTCACAATGTGTACAACTGTGCGCTCAATCTGATAAGTTAACTGTTCCATGGTCCTGAAATTCTCTCTCTCTCTCTCTCTCTCTCTCTCTCTCTCTCTCTCTCTCTCTCTCTCTCTCTCTCTCTCTCTCTCTCTCTCACACACACACACACACACACACACACACACACACACACACACACACACACCACACATGCACACAAAGATAAAGAATCTAATATATTTAGTAGAAAACAAAAGGATCTCATTTATTGTCTATGTATGGTCCATTCTGATAAGTATGGATTGATTGTACATTGCTTAACGTCCCGACAGCAACAAGGCTTTCTCAGGACGTGCCTGCACTGCTTGTGAAAAAAAAACAACCAACTAAACAGAACATTGAATGTATGTCGCCAGCCGGTCAAACACATTAAATAAACCTAACACATGGGGCCTAAATAAAGCTAAGACCATTTAGCAACACACATCCAATATCAAGAGCTAAAGGCAGTGCAGACAGTAGGGAGAGTTTAAAAAAGGCAAATACAGGTGATGAATGGACCTCGGGTAGACAGAAACACATGCCCCAGAATAGAGAGAAAACCCCACCCTGTGGGGCTGACCAGGGTGACCCTGGGAACTAAAAAATACCTAACCCCACCCAAGTCCCCCAGGGCAGACCCGGGTGGGGTCTGATAAGTATGGAACTTCTGCAGAGCCTGAAGCCCTGGCAAGTAATATGCAAGTCAACAGATCAATTGTGACCCTCTCTCACGAAACCAGTCTTAACTCGCAGCAAGCCAATCAGCACTACACGCAATAATATGTGGTGGGGGTCAATCTGGGTCATTTTCACTTTTTGGCAGAAATGTATTCTACATACACCAAAGTATCGTATGGTTAAAATCTTTATCATGAAAAATGCCATTAAATAGGTTTAAAATGATTTTAAAAGTCTGCCCTTGGCCCCAATTATGCTGCACACAAAAACTTCACAGGCTGTTTTCTCAAAATGGCCGCCGGAGGCTTTAACAACTTTAAACACCAACAACTTCTACAATTTTTGCACTACAGCATACAGTCATATATCACAGTAATCAGCAAACACTGTAGTTTTCAGAAATGTATATATGTCAAAACATCCAAATGATAGTGCGAGTTAAGACTGATTTTGTGACAATTGTTTAAACCAGCTATAAGACGGTAGTCATGTAGTTCCCCCCTCCCCCCTTCCCGCTCTTCCTCACGCCACACCGACCCCTTTGCAGGAAACACTTGAACTGGAAATAACATTGAAACATTAAGCTATCTGGATTGTTCGCACTACCATCAAGTCAGTGCATGGGCTGATGACACAAAACAATGTTCAAGCATGACCGAAAGGGTTGACTGCCAGTGCCTGTAATTTAGAAGAAACTACCAAGTAAGTAGGAAAAGGCACTGTCAAGGGAGAGAAGTGTGCATGATAGACCAATGATCATAGATCTACTTTGGTCCAAGCACACACACAAAAAAAAAAAAAAAAAAAAAAAAAAAAAGATAGGAAAGAGGGGGGCGCTAAGTAAGAGACTGAAAGCAATGCATATGGAAGCCCCCCCCGAAGGGGGGCGTATCACATATCCCACTGTTCCAGCCCCTAGGTGCATGGAAATTTAAATCTAGATCCCCCAAGAGGGGGTCCAGATATTGAGCCGGTGTGGACAGCTGTTTCGGTCTTAGCGACCTCCTCAGCACACCATCGGCTATACTGGAGGAAGAGAAGGAATTTCTGCTTACCTGCAAAGAAGACCACATTTTACTGTGGTTTCTGCAGGGGCATACATTCCATGCCTCCACCTAGAGCCAAATTTCCATGCACCCTAAGAGAAAACCTACTAAAAAGGGGGAGGGGGTTGCAGTCGAAATTGTAGTAAAAAACTAGACCGAAAGGGTTGACTGCCAGTGCCTGTAATTTATGGTGGGATATGTGATACGCCCCCCTTCGGGGGGGGGGGGGGGGGGCTTCCATATGCATTGCTTTCAGTCTCTTACTTAGCGCCCCCCTCTTTCCTATCTTTTTTTTTTTTGTGTGTGTGCTTGGACCAAAGTAGATCTATGATCATTGGTCTATCATGCACACTTCTCTCCCTTGACAGTGCCTTTTCCTACTTACTTGGTAGTTTCTTCTAATGTTCAAGCATGTTATGAGTGTTCGCAAGGAATGTACGTGTTAGTTTGAAACATGGCGCCTGCAAGCGGATTGAGGTTTACTGGTCATGTGAATAGTAACACTGAGAAAAAAAAAAACGTTTCTCAGACCACAGGAAAGCAATCCAAAGTTAATTTGCTGTTGTTGTTGCATATTCTTTAAACGCTATAACAAAGTCCCTTTATAGGGAGTTTTGGACACCTCTCCTCCCCCTTCCCTCCCCCCCCCCCACCCCCCGCACCGGGTATATTTTGACGAGCAGTGAGAGTCCCGACACACGTCCCCTCCCCTCCCCCTTTTTTTTTTTTTTTTTTTTTTTTTGTTGTTGCTGTTGTTTGATATTTCAGCGAATGGTGAAAGTTTTCGCCCATTGGAAGCAAGGAGTAGCGTCGGGAGGCCTTTTGTGCCAGGTTGACGGTCCCAAACAAATAGTTGAAACCACCCCTGAGGTAAGGCCCTGGGGGGTGTGTGTGTGTGTGTGTGTGTGTGTGTGTGTGTGTGTGTGTGTGTGTGTGTGTGCGTGCGTGCGTGCGTGCGTGCGTGCGTGCGTGCGTGCGTGCGTGCGTGCGTGCGTGCGTGCGTGTGTGTGTTTGCAAACGCCCAAATAGCGTGCACAGATGATTTAATGGGAAAATGTTAACAATCTACGATACCGTACACACTGAATATCAAACGCGCCATAGTTTAATGTGCTCATGACTTAGATCGTCACGAACGTTGTCTCATGGCTGTTTGGGTTTACTGGACGGTCTGCTCGGCCGTTGGCCCACCACTTGCGATATTTGAAAAAGGGCTAAATGCCCTTTAGCACAGTAATAGTACTGTTTTTACCGACAACAAATGTGTGGTTAGTTCTTTTTGTGTCTGACTCTTGGATTGTGCCGTCTATCAGGATGTTATACGCTGCTATGATCTGCCATAATAGTGTATTTTTATTAGGATCATAGATAGCTCAGTTCACTACTGACATACTCTAGAAGTAAACTTCGGAATACATCTAGGCAAGGTGGGCATTTTATGTGTTGCCCCTCATGATCGTAACAAAAAAGACGCATCCCTGAACTGCTGTTTCGATTTCACATGCTCACATTTTAATTGCAAACCCTTACCTCTACCAGCCATTTTTTTTTTCAACAGACACAGCGACATATAGGCCTACACGCGCAAGCGCGCACCGTGGCACACACACACACACACACACACACACACACACACACACACACACACACACACACACACACACACACACACACTCACACGCTGATCAAATAAATGTTTCCGACATTGGAACTAGTATTAGTATACCCTCATTCATACGCCGGTTTGTCACTGACGTAAGGTAAATAGATGTGTTGTGCAGCTCGTATTACAGGCGCCCTACTAGTCTATACGCGTATTCTTTCAGTCTATTCCGATTGGGGCAGCATAACTGAAGGCATACATAATTGTAGTCTCAGTCTTACACCAATGAGAAAACTACTGTAAGCTGTGTGTGTGTGTGTGTGTGTGTGTGTGTGTGTGTGTGTGTGTGTGTGTGTGTGTGTGTGTGTGTGTGTGTGTGTGTGTGTGTGTGTGTGTGTTTTATTCCTCCACAACCACCACCCCCCCCACACACACACACACACACACATACAGACATTCTCACCCACCTGCCTCCATTTTTTAAAATGTATTCCCAGCATAGACGTAGTACTCACACTCTTAGCATAAACTGACTAATTTCCACCACACTTCAAAGCCTGAAAAATTACAAAAACTTTAGCTGTAAAAATTCATATTCTGGAAAAGTAATGAAACCCAATCCACTTTAAGCTTAAGGTACTATTATATGACGTCACCAGATTTTACAAACTGTGTAAATATAAAGTGCACATATATTACTAGAAGTATTTTAGTACATAAAAAGTCTTTTGTGTGCGTGTAATTCCATTAATCATGGAAGAAGTGCATCAGAACACCTAAAAAATGGTGCCATATTCATAGGGTCCAAATATGGAATGCTGTGACGTCATCGTGATTGATTGATTGTACATTGCTTAACGTCCCGACAGCAACAAGGCTTTCTCAGGACGTGCCTGCACTGCTTGTGAAAAAATAAAAAAGAAACAGAACATTGAATGTATGTCGCCAGCCGGTCAAATACGTTAAATAAACCTAACACAGGGGGCCTAAATAAAGCTAAGACCATTTAGCAACACACATCCAATATCAAGAGCTACAGGCAGTGCAGACAGTAGGGAGAGTTTTAAAAAGGCAAATACAGGTGAATGGACAAAGGGTAGACAGAAACACATGCCCCAGAATAGAGAGAAAAACCCACCCTGTGGGGCTGACCAGGGTGACCCTGGGAACTAAAAAAGACCTAACCCCACCCAAGTCCCCCAGGGCAGACCCGGGTGGGGTAGACGTCATCGTGTATAAATAGAAGAATATAATAAAGTTTATTATATTATGAATGCCCGATAAAGGACGAACACACCGATACCAAATAATAAGTATTTTCTTGTTAAATAATAGTATTTTCTTGTAGTTATCATAGCTTTACTGTCCATCTAGTACCCATAGCCCCAAAAATTATGACCCCTTTTGGGGGGTTGGGGGGGGGTTCGGTCAAACTCTGTGGTATCTTCGATACGGTGATAATTTTTGGCAAACACCTAGAAACCTAAGTAGTTTTGGATAGACTTTCAGAAAAACATAGTCTCCGATCCCCCGCAGGGGGGAGTGGGAGGGGGGGGGGGAGAGTCTATGGAGGGCCAAAGGTCTATACCTGAAATACAAAGAAATCCTTAAATATACGGTGGTATCATCTGAGGTCTGGTCCAAAGGGGTGGGCGTACGTTTCTGAAACAAAAATGTTGGCCTACGCAAGCCATTTGTGGAATGCACGTATCCTCCCACACGTAGCTTAGTTAACGAACACTCAATATGTACTGTACACAGGTCCTGATCAGGATAAACAGTTTAGTCACACGTACATGCGTATCAGACACACATAAACATGCACGCACGTACACCTACACACACGCACGCACACATCAGCCTATACAGTGACGAGGAAATGGGGGCGGGGGGGGGGGGTGGGGGGGGGGGAGAATCGGTTTAACTCCACCACCACCCCAATGAAAGAAAGTAGGTTTTGGGTCAGATTATCCCTTTTGTTTTCTTTTTATCTTCTCCCACACCCAAAGGCAAACTGTCCCCACCCTCCACCCTCACCTACCACCCCACCGCCTCCCACATTAAGAAATATCTTCCCACGTCACTCCCTGATGCACACAGACACTGTGTACACTCACACTAACATACAGGTTTTTCATAAAACAGGATAGTGTTGTTCTTTAACTCAGACGTCTTATTATAGACCAACTTCCGGCAATATTATGCTCCACGTAGGCAGAGTATACAAACATGTCCGAAATTAGTCGGTCAGTTTGTTCCCACCGCTGTTCTAAATCTGTCAGCACTGCATTCAAGTTCTCCAGAAAACATGTAAGCCGATCTAGTGTGTCCTCGACAAACGCACCTGCAATTCAGAAAGTATCGTGTATTATTTGCATACTGCTAGTGTCAAGAAGAGACCGATTCTCCACACGTGTCCCCAGATTGTGGGCACACCTAGCTATTACTTCTAACTGACGTAGGTATGTTAGTAATTGTTAAACTCTCTTCACAGTCCGTGGTCATGAAAGAATTCTCTGAAACAGACTGAAAGCCCCATTAAACGGGGGCACTACTAGAGCCAGCAAAAGACCTAAACCCTGAACAACAAGCTGCAGAGGCATAGATCCTTATGTGCCCCCGCTGTCGCGGGGGCACATAAGGATCTATGCCTCCTGCAGTTGGCTGGTCAGTGGCTGCTGTGTCACAGCAAGGAAAAGGTTCAGATAATCTTGCCCACTTTGCGCCGACTACGGGTTTCCCTTTTTATAATAATTAATAATAATTACGGTATTTATAATGCGCTTATCTTATAATAATTATAACTCTAAGCGCGCACTCACAACTCGCACACGCATGCGCACGCTTTAGACAATGACTCACGTAACACAAATAGTGAAGATACATTACGACGGTCAGCTTGGGCTGGGGAGTGTGGTGATATAGTGCTAGAACTGTTGAAAGAGATGAGTTTTGAGGGCAGACTGGAAGGAGGAGAGCGAGTGTTTCTGACGGAGAGAGAGTGGGAGAGTGTTCCAGGTGGTTGGACCGTATACTGAGAAAGAGCGGGGACCGAAAGTGCTGAGTTTGGTGCGGGGAATGAGGAGGCGGAGAGGGTCAGAGGCGGAGCGGAGGGAGCGGGGAGGAGTGTAGTGGTGAAGTAAGTTGGAGAGATACGCAGGAGCGTAGTTGTTCAGGGATTTGTAGCAGAGAGACAGAATCTTGTATTGGATGCGTTGGGGGATGGGAAGCCAGTGAAGGAGCTTGAGCAGGGGAGTGATGTGGTCGGATTTTTTCTTTCCGAGGACGAGGCGGGCAGCATTGTTCTGGACGCGCTGGAGAGTGAGAGTGGTGGAGTGAGGAAGGCCAGAAAGGAGAGAGTTGCAGTAGTCGATGCGAGATAAGATGAGAGAGACAGCGAGTTTGGTGGCAGCTTCGGTAGTGAGGTATTTTCTGATCTGACTGATGCGGCGGAGGTGGAAATAACATGCCTGGGCCGTGGCGGAGACGAAGCTGGTCATGGAAAGAGAGGAATCGAGGATAACGCCAAGGTTCTTGACCGAGAGTGTTCTTCCGATCCAAAGAATAGCTGTTCCTGGCCAGAAGCAGGTTGCGGGCGGGCATGATTACGTGGTGCCAAGGAAATACGGGGACATTAAAATGCATGTGCATCTCGAGTTCTTCTTCAAAATGTCACGTTTGAAGATCATCATCGACCTGGTCGTCGTCATCATCACCGATTCAAGATCATTGTCTTAACAGCCGTAGAGTCCACCGATTTTCACTATGGTCGACCATAATACCCCCTTCACTGCTGAGAAAATGTGAACACCATCCAACTGTACTAAAGAGGTATAAATCCTCATGGGCCCCCGCAGTTGGGGGAGGGGGGGGGCTCATGAGGATCTACGTCTCTTGCTGAAACCATTTGTACCCATGTTCCTTTGACGGCTGGGATCTTTGGCGTTGAATTTTACGATTTCAAATACACAATCTGCGTCCATTGGCAGTGACCGATGAGGTGAAATTGTCCTCGTCTTCAATGTTTATATTGCTATCGTCTACGGTCGTCATTAATATCATCGTAACAATCATCATCGATACTGGTCGATGTAATCGGTGACTAGCGATCATCAGGAGTTCACTGCATGTGACTTTTTTAAGTTGTGTACATTCGTCAAACTGAACAGATTAGATGAAACTATTCATTCAGTGTAGTAAACTTGCGGAAAGGGTTTCATGTGAAAGGAAAACAGAAAATTAATAGAGGTTGACGGCACTTTAAGATAGAAACATGACGTTTCGGATCAGAGATCCTTTTGAATCCATGTGTACGGCTTACGCTAGTTCTTCCCCTCGACAGATGTATCGTGTCTATGTTGTTAGTTTCTTATGTCCGCAGTGATTTGCCATTGACATTGTATCTATTAACCCTTGTCATTCGGAATACACCAGTGTGTGAAGTAAGTTTGACTAAAATAGTTCAAGGGTAGTGCCAGGGTAAAATAGTTCAAGGGTAGTGCCAGAATAGCTTGGCGCCTGTAGGCGCCAAGCTATTCTGGTACCACCCTTGAACTAAAGCCATTAGTCTAAGTCCTTATGTTAAGTACTATAATGTAGCTTGCATATGGCAGTGTACAAATTTGAAGCTTTTAGCCTCGGTATGATATGGGTTAAGAGAACCAAGCATCACTAAAAAATATACTAATGGTCAAAACATAAGGGCCACTTTTTATCGCAGACGCACCGACAACACCACACAAATAATGTAACAATACTTGGAGTCAGTACTTTGCTAATTTATTCAGTAACAATTTCATTTAAGTTTTGAGTAAATCAAGCAATTGTAACAACAGCAGTACGTTAGAATGTTCACCCACCCCTCATTTGAAAAGTCGCACAAGACTGGTCCAGTCAGCAGCGAGTGTACCCACCGTTTGCAGCCAAGCATTCAATGCAGCGTTGACGCATGGAGTTCACTAGGGTTCGGAGAACATGTTGTGGGATCGCTTCCGACTCCTGATGCAGGCAGGAACTGAGTCAGCTGGGTGACGCCTTGAGGTGGGGGGTGGTTGCTGACTACACGTTGCCCCAGCACGTCCCAGAGGTGCTCGATGGGAGCCAGATCAGGTGAACGAGCTGGCCACTTCATCCTCATGATGCCCCGTTGCTCAAGGTGCTCATCCACCACACGGGCGCGATGAGGTCAAGCATTGTCGTCCTGCAAAACAGCATTGTCGCCTATGGCTTGGAGAGCTGCCTGGATGAGGGGCTGCACAATCTCGTCCCGATAGCGCAGGCCAGTCAGGGTGCCTCGGATGACGTGGAGGGGGGTCCTGCCTCCCCTCCTGAAGCCTGCCCAGACCATGACTGAGCCACCTCCGTAGCGATCCACCTCTTGGACGCATCCACCCGTGAATCGCTCGCCCTGGCGTCTCCAGACCCTCACCCTGCCGTCGTTGAAGGACACAGTGAACCGTGACTTATCAGAAAACAGAACCTGAGTCCACTGGAGTCTGTTCCACCTCACATGTTGACACACCAGCAACCCGGGCTCTGCGGTGAGCTGGAGTGAGGGATATTCTCACTGCTGATCTGCATGAAGCCAGGCCAGTTTCGCGCAGACGTCGGCAGACTGTGCTTCTGCAGACGTTAACGTTTGCAGCTTGCATCAGTTGACGTAGCAGAGTGGTTGACGTGACAGTTCGGTCGCGCAGAGCCGCCACACAGAGGTATCTGTCCTCCCTTCTGCTGGTGCAGCGCGGGCGTCCTGAGCAGGATCGTCGTTCTGCCCTTCCAGTTTCTTAGAATCGTGCCAGCAGCATCCGGATCACTGAATGGGACACCCCAAGATGTCTCCCAACTTCTCGTCCGGAAATTCCATCCTGCAGCTATGCTAGCGCCCGGGCTTGATCTACCGGCGTTAGGCTTCGTCGTGGTGGCATGGTTAGGAAAGTGACAATTATGCCCCTACTGTACCGGTATTTGTAGCACAACAGAAGTGTTCAGTGTTCATGACTGAGCCCTTTAGCACGTGCATCACGACTTTAACGAGTTTTTCCACCTGCCTGCCTTTGGTACGCTTACCAATATCGCACAGCTTTTCACAAAAACTGACGATGTTTCACGTGCATTTGACACGTTCGTGGAAATTGATGAATTGTTCTCTATTGTTCCCTGTACAGTGGACTGTCTAAGGTCAACGTTTAACCCATTTGGATCGAAAGAACATTGTATTTTATTAGCGTACTTGCGACGATAAACAATTACACAAAAAAGTGGGGTGGCCCTTAAGTTTTAACCATTAGTAGAGTTACTACGTGCGCACACAATAGGCACGGCTGAAATTTATGAAATTCACGCCCTTTCCCGCCAGAAAGGAGTGTGTCAAACGGATCCCGCCAAATTTGACTAGACCAGCATACAAGGGATAGGGTGTCTCATCGCTTCTTAAAATGTACAATAATGGTGACCGGCGAAACACTTGAAAGTAATCATAACTGGTGACGAAATATGTGTCTGTATGTCAGGGTGCACAAAACAGAGCATGGGTGTCGCAACATGGTCTTCTTCTTCTCGAACGCCGTCACACTTGGAGTTTGGCTCTCAAAATGAAATCTGTGGTCTTCTGTAGCGCCCCCACAGGCCCGTACAGTTTCTTTTTGAGTGGTGGGCTTCGGCCATATCTCCTCCCTCAGCAGCCGGTGGTTCCCACAGTCCTGGAGGATGTGCTCTGTGTTCTGCTCTGCTTCTCCACAAGGGCACAGGGAAGATGGCACGAGGTGGAAGCGTCTATGCAGGTGGAAATTGAGTCGGTTGTGCCCGGTCCTCGGACGGAAGATGGTCACCTGCTCTTGTCTGGACAATTGATGGTAATTGTCTAGGTGTCGTTGTGATGGTCTGTACACAGACTTAATGATGGTCTTCATCTTTGTGAAGCCGACTCCATTTTCATCTTGTTCTTCCTCTGCGCCCACTTTTGCCCATTCTGTCAGCTTCTTCATTGCCGTAGATGCCACAGTGTGAAGGGATCCACTGCAGCACCAGTCTGGTGCATTTGATGTTTTACAGTGCCCCTTTTACACGTGGCAGTTTGTGTGCTGTTGCTGCCTCAAAGACAGACATGGCATCGCTCAGGAAGACAATCTGGGCATCAGGGTCTGCAGTGCCACTAAGGGTGTTTGCAGCGCGGACACGGCTTCCACCTCAGCTCTGTAATTTGTGCAGTAAAGGCCTGTTGGTACTTACTCTGCCTGCCATTTTCCGTTTGGGTACTGAATGTACACCCCAGCCCCTCCATTCTGAACTGCATCTGTGGCTGATCCATCGGTGTATGCCCGTATCCATGCTACCTGGGGATACTTTTTTTCGAGCATGGCCAGTGTCAGGGCTTTCTTGCTCACAATGCTGTGTTCATCTTTGGTGGTGATGTAGGGTACCGTGGAAGAGATGGTGATGTTTTCTGGCTTACTTTCCCAGGGTGGAAGGTCGCTAGCAGGATTCAGAGCCTCTACCTGCGCAGGGAGCTTTGGTGTTTTCTCTGCAGTGCTCTCGTCTCCTTCACAAAGCTTTTCAATCTCCGTGAGGTTGGTTGTTTCATCCTGGCGTTTATAGGATGGTCTTTGGAAGACTTGACCTTTGTGGACTGTATCAAGGCTTTGCAATCTCTTCTCATGCGCAGGGGTGGGATGCCTGTTGTCTCTTCCATCTTTTCAATTGGTGTGGACCTCATTGCGCCGGTGATGGTACACAGTGCCTGGTTCTGAACTCTGTCAATGGTCTGCTGGTGTGACTGGGCTGCCGTCAACCATGCATTGGATCCGTTCTCAAGGTGTGGTCTCACTGTGCCTTGATGTACATTTTGGAGGATCTTTTCATTGGCTTCCCATTGTGTTCCAGGCAGCTTCCTCATGATATTCAGCTTTCTTCTAGCTTTCGCTTCGGCGTTCTAGATGTGCGGCTTCCACGTCAGCCTCCTGTCAAGGGTGACTCCCAGGTATGTCTGTTGGTCTTCATACCGCAGCGGGGTGTTGCCCAGTGTTAGGTTGCCAGCCTTTGCTTTGTTGGAGAGAGAAAAAGAGTGTGGCCGAGGATTTTTCTGTGTTGATGGTCACACACCAGTTGTTGGTCCAGTCTGTCAGCCTGTCCAGGGCTAGCTGCATCCTGTATGTAGCGGTTGTTGCATACTCTTCTGTGCACCAGAGTACCAGGTTATCTGCGTACAGGGTTGCGTGGACTCCTTTTGGTAGCTCTGGCACAAGGTCGTTGATGAAGAGTATGAACAGGGTCGGTGACAGGATTCCCCCCTGTGGCACCCCCTGACGCAGCAGCACTTTTTGGCCACAGTACCCATCCACTGTCACATGGGCTCTGTGATTGTGCAGGTATGACTTGGTCCACCGGTACATGTTCCCTTGGATGCCACTGCGAAGGCGTTTCACAAGAAGACCATCCTTCCACACCTTGTCGAAAGCCTTCTGTAGGTCAATGAAGGCAGCTAATGTCACCTTCTGATCTTGAAAGGCATCTTCTAAGGCATGTGCAATGTGTGTTGTCTGGTCTTCTGTACTCTTGTAGCTTCTGAAGCCGGCTTGCTCTGGCACGATAATGCTCTCGGAGTCCAGGTACCACTGTAGGCGCTTGTTGATGATGCGCTCCATGGTCTTGCACACACAACTTGTCAGGCTGATGGGGCGATAACTCAGGGCTTTGGACTTATTCTTCCCTTTCTTCAAAACTGAGATCATTCTGGCTTCCTTCCAGCACTGGGGTACCTGTCCTCCTCTCCAGCTGTGGTTAAAGATGTCCAGTAGCTTCATTAAGGCAGTGTTGCCAAGGTGTTGTATCATCTCGTTTGAGATGCTGCCTGGACTCTGTTCTGGAAGGGTGATGTCCTTCTTCATTGCATCATGGATGTTTGCATCTCTTGTTCTCTCTCTTTCTTCCTGTCTGATTTCTTTCTCAAGCATTCGTGGGACAGTGATGTTACTTTCTTTCGCATAGATCTGTGCGAACATGTTTGCAGCTTTCCTACCATTCAGTGCTTTCCCTTCTTTTTTCAGGGCAACCTTCTGTTCCCTGGTGCCCTCATCGTTCAACGCCTTGGTCAGTCTCCACAACTTGGTGGTGTCCCTCTCCATGTTCAGTCTTGCAGTCTTCTCTCTCCAACGTATTCTTGTGCACTCCAACTTCATCTTCAGATACTGGGCCTTACTGTGTTGTAGCTTGATGTTGTTTTCTTGGCCGGGGTTGGTTTCAGCGTCTTCTCTGGCCCTAGTGAGGTCGTCATGTGATTTCTGAAGATCTGCAGTCCAGCATGGGAAGTAGTTTTTCCGGACCCCTCGAGGTATAGTTTCTTTGGCTGCCTTACTGATAATGTCGTTACAATCTCTGACCACATTGTTGATGTTCCTTCCAGACACAGCGAGGTCTTGCATTAGCTCATTTGCTCGGATACTGAACAAGCACCAGTCTGCCTTTCCATCTTAGCCGGTGTGGCGAGCTAGCTGCTGTGCTTCCTTTTAGGGAGAGGAGGACAGGGCGGTGGTCACTTCCTCCTGACTGTGGTCCTACTGTTCTGCTGAGGCGCTTATGAACATCTTCAGTGCAAAGCGCCAGGTCCGGTGTAGTGGTGGTGTGCCAGCGGCGAGAGTAGAAGGTAGGTTGGTCCTCAGGGTCATTGGCAAGAATCAGGTGGTTTTCATCTTGCCACTCCTCGATGTCTTCTCCTCTATTGTCAAGTGTGTCATATCCCCAACTCTGGGACTGGCTGTTGACGTCACCAGTGATGATGAATCCACTGTCCGGGACCTGGATAGTGTCGAGGGACAGCAGCTTATCATTAGGGCAGTAGTAGTTAACCAGGTCAAGGGTGCTGTCACTGGTGGTTACCTTGATCTAGATGTATTCTGCCTCTTCCATGAATCTCCTGGTTTTGCTGGCATTCAGGTTGTTTCTAACTAGGGTCATAACTCCCCTTTCTTTCTCCCTTGGCGATCAATTCGGAAGACCTGATATCCTCTGACCTTAAAGGGTTTCCCTTCTTGCAGGTGTGTCTCTTGTATACAGCAGATGTTTATGCTGTTTTCATTCTGAAAGTGCTCTAGTTCTGTTTTCTTGTTGGTAACCCCTTCTGCATTCCAGTGCATGATGTTCACATTGGGTTTTTCTTTGTTTCTGGTCTTGTTTTTTCGCTGGCCAGTCGCTCTACTTCCCTGTCCCCTGGCTCCTCGAGACAGTCGGGAAGGTCCTCCAGTCGCTGAGGGTGGGCTCCGAAGAGGCGCAGAGCCCAGTACTGCATCTGCCTGGTGAGACTCCACAGGGCGAGCACCATTTCTGTTGAATCTATCTCCAAGTGTCATATGGCTGTATATGCGTGGTACTGTGGTTTAGTAGAGTGCGCTGTGCAGCCCAGTACCTCCGTCTTCAGCACTCGGGGTTTCTGTCGGGGTTACCTCACCCTTAACTCCTGGTCAAAAGGCCTTTCCTGGGAGCACATGATGGTTTGGTTTTGGTTGATTGATTGTACATTGCCTAACGTCCCGACAGCAACAAGACTTTCTCAGGACGTACCTGCACTGCTTGTGAAAAAAAAAAACTAAACAGAATATTGAAAGTATGTCGCCAGCCGGTCCAATACGTTAAATAAACCTACGACACGGGGCCTAAATAAAGCTAAGACCATTTAATATCCAATATCTAGAGCTACAGGCAGCGCAGACAGTAGGGAGAGTTTAAAAAAAGGAAAATACAGGTGAATGGCCCAAGGGTAGACAGAAACACATGCCCCAGAATACAGGGGAAAACCCACCCTGTGGGGCTGACCAGGGTGACCCTGGGAACTAAAAAGTAGTTAACCCCACCCAAGTCCCCCAGGGCAGACCCGGGTGGGGGGGTTGGTTTTGGAGTTTCCTTCTCCTAGATGGGTTGCCGACCAAGGCTTATGAGTCCAATCTATTCAGGTTGTTCCTCGGAGTTTTCCTTCTCGAAGGAGATCTGCCAACCAAGGCTATCGAGCATCCCTGCCCGGATTTGTATAGGGTTTACTCCCCTACACTTTGCCTCTCCCAAGGCACCCACATAGCTGGGGATCTGGTTCATGGACATCAGGGCTTGTCCACACATCGATGGGCCTGCATGCCGCATGTCTGGGGGCCAGACCTCCTCCGAGTCCTCTGTAGTTCAGCCCGAGTCCGTAAGGTGCTCGGTTACCATGAGTCGCCACAAGGAGGTACATGAGACTTGTCATTGGAGAGGCTGTGTACTGGCAGGGAGAGACTGACATACTCTGCTCCCCTTTTCACAAAACTGCTAGCCAGCGATGGGAGCTGAAAGCGAGAGCGACAAACACGGACGCTACACTACCACACTAGACGCGTCACAACAACCATTTGATCCACGTCGCAACATGGTGAAAGGCATCAAATCGCCGAGAGATCCTGCTAGCAGAATAAAGTTAGTACAAACGATTTTATACTGAACTATGGGAGGTTATCCTACAAATGCCAGGCGGACCAGGCAAGAGTGTTACTGGGCAGTTTTGTGGGATTCTGTGCTGGGAGACATTTCAGTGTTCTATCATTGGCAAAACCCGAAACACAAGCACTTGAGGAATTAATCTCTTGCGTATTTCAAGGACCGCTATATAAACTCTCCCACAACCTCCACACTCTCCAAACGTTGTCATGCGACTTTTGTTTCTATTCCCTTGGGTGATAAAAATGCTTGGCAGGTCCGGTCGCAGGTCAGTGCTTGGGTCTGCAGTATATCAGTGTCATTACCATTTGGCTGTCGGCAGCTCTTTGAGTCGCGATGATTCCTGCAGAAATCATCGCGACTCAAAGCGCTACCGACAGCCAAAGGGTTAAGGTCATCCTAGAAAACAACCAAAAAAGGCCATTCAAAAATCGCTGGAGCAGCCTGAAAGGCACACATCAACTGGTGAAGATTTTTTTCCCACAGAGAAGACCTACAGATAAAATGATAGACCAGTCACAAGGGGAAAAACAAGCCTCGTAAAGCAAAGTGACAAATGCCTTTACACACAGCTGAGCTTCTGGGACCTGTTCACAAGCATAGCTACGAAAGTCGTTTTTCCAAACTAAAGAAATCCTTTCCCAAACCTCCACCCTCGTGTTATTTCCGGACAGCTGTCTCTTCTTGACACTAGCAGCATGCACATAATACACGATACTTTCTGAAGTGCAGGAGCGTTTGTCGAGGACACACTAGATCGGCTTACACTGATGTTTTCCGGAGAACTTGGATGCAATGCTGACGGCTGTTCCCAACGTTGCACAAGGAGGAAAAGACATTTCAAATGTCAGCAGAGATCCGGCATAGCTGCTCATAAATGATTAGGTTCAGTGATCGGGCTTGTTTTTCATTCTCAAAATCCTGACGTTGCCAATTCCGTGTCAGATACATTTTTGTCAAACACATGTCCAGATTTTCTTTGATAATGTCAGTATCTCAATGGATGGTTATCCGGTGAGCAAAATGAGGCCGTCAGAACAATGACCTCTTGCTTCCTGGAACTATGAAATTCAGAATTAACGTCGATGTGCAACCATTTGCCCACATAATACAACATTCAACGGGACTCTCAATTGAGGTTATCCGTGAATAAGAAATAGGTCATCCAGCTCGCTCCATCTGCAAGAGGCGTCTATTCTCTGAGCCCCTCAGTACTGCCGCAATGACCCATGAAAGTCTATGCCTCTTGCTCGCAAGGAGTGGTCTCATTTACAGCCACAGTTCGAGGAGATACTAGTCCGGCGTGAACAATGTACAGTACGACTGTTGGGAGGACGCATGCCGCAGTGATCGGGGTGATCCTCCGAAGCGTGGTCGCTTGAACACTGCCGCGTGGACGTCCTACAGGAATCATCGTGACAAAAACTGCTACGTGACACGTAAAGGGTTAATTCATTCGAATAAATTCAGGAAAGTGTTTTGGTTTTGGGTTTTCTTGGTGTGGAGGGGGTGGGTGTTCGTCTTAAAATCAGTGGATATGCAGTCAAGACGACATCACCTTTCGGCGCCTCTAAAGTTAGACTGACCAGAACTCGGCCGACTTTTCCAACGCCGGACAAACACAACGGAGCTGCAGAAGCTGTACTACCCACGACAGTGAACTGCCCGATTGGCCTGGCGTCCTGGTGCAAAGCTACACTACTCTTGAACAATCATGGTCCATCCATCTCCTGCTGTGGTCCCCCACCTCGGTCTGCCCTGGGGGATTTGGGTGGGATTAAGTACATTTTAGTTCCCAGGGTCACCCTGGTCAGCCCCACAGGGTGGGTTTTCCCCTCTATTCTGGGGCATGTGTTTCTGTCTACCCTTGGTCCATTCACTGTATTTTCTTTTCTTTTTTTTAAACTCTCCATACTGTCTGCGCTGCCTGTAGCTCTTGATATTGGATGTGTGTTGCTAAATGGTCTTAGGTTTAATTAGGGTATTAGACTGGCTGGCGACATACATTCAACATTCTGTTTAGCTTTTTTTCACAAGCAGTACAGGCACGTCCTGATAAATTCTTGTTGCTGTCGGGACGTTAAGCAATGTACAACCAACCAACCAATCCTGCTGTGATGACATCATGGCCGCCAAACGCACACAGGTTGTCGCCCTCGATCCTCTACCAGCAGTAGCGGGGGAGACAGCCTGTGTGCGGCGAATGTTGACGAAGAGATGGAGATGGTAACCTTTCGTTATGTCGTGGGTTTACACCCAAATCACACATCGAAGAGGGGTCCAACTTTTTTTCTTTTTTTTTTTTTTTTTTTTTGGGGGGGGGGGGGGTTCGGGGATGGGGTGGACCTTCATGGCCGAAAAAAATCAAAAGGAGGGGGGGGGGGGGGGGTACTCACAGCTCTGTGTCACTTGAACACTTATGCAGATTCAATTTACAATTACAAGGTGTAGGCAACTTTAATATTGTTGTTGTCCACCCACCCCCACCCCACGCCCCCACTTTTTTTTTTTTTTTTTTTTTTTTTTTTTTTTGGGGGGGGGGGGGGGGGGGGGGGGAGGGGATTCCGGAACTCCTGAACGACCCCCACCCAATTCGCCACTCAAGTGCACCCAGCAACTGATACGCTTCAAGCCTTGGCGTTTTTACAGAGGTAGAAGCAATAGCAGTCGAAATAATCCACGTAAAACTTCCCCGTTTCTCTCATGTGTGCTGTGCACGGTTTTTACCCAACGATGATTAGAAAACATCATGTAACATGATGTTTTCTAATCATCGTGATGCATGACGCTTTATTCTGCGAGCAGGATCTGTTGGTGACTCAGGGCCTTGCACTATAACGGTTTTTGTGACACCCATGCTGTGCTTCGTGCTTTTCTTGGGAGTTCACACATATTCCCACGTTTTGTTACCAGTTATGAATTCTTGTGTGCGTTTTGCTCACCATTCTTGTAGATTTTAAGAAGCCAGGAGGCATACCTCACCCTACCCCCCTTATTATAATACAGTTTGTCAAATATTTAAGGTCCATTCGGCACACACCATCCTGCCCCAAGCCGTTTATGCATGATCTTAAAAAGCACTTGCGGGTGACTGAGATGACTAAACTGTGAGCAGTTGTTCCATCACGGCCTTGACAGGGTTAACCAGTTAAACATTCCTGTGTCACATACTTTTATGGTTACCCTTCTTTGGCCAAAAACGGATTGCACCCCCCCCCTCCCCAGCCCTCCTCCTCCACCCCACCCCCCCCCCCCCCCACTTACTGCTCCCCTTCCTCCCTCCCCTCCCCCCCCCCCCCCAATAGCCACAACAACAAAAAAACACTTGAAAAATGCAATCCAGTAAAAAGAAGTTTGCCTTGGAAGGTTACACTGGCATAACCCTTATCATTTGGAATACACCAGTGTGTGCAATAAGCTTGACTAGAGGCGCCACGCTATTCTGACACTACCCTTGAACTAAAGCCATTGGTTTATACCTTATCTGTAAGTACTATAATGTAGCTTGCATATGGCAGTGTACAAATTTGAAGCTTTTAGCCTCAGTATGATATGGGTTAACTGACTTACGTTGCTCAATAGTCTGGGAAGCCGGTATCCCTAGAGCAGCTCTGACTTTTACATAGAAGCGAATATCACTTACAGAAAACTTGAAGTTTACAGACATGTATACTCTTATGGCAGTATCGTTTCAGTAGGCATAGAAAATGGTCACAGCTAAAACTACTTAGGATTTTTCTCTAATGTTTTGTTACGACATCAAAGGTAGGTCTTTTTCATGGTGGTTGTTTTTTCTCTGTTTGTCACTTCTTTCAGCATATCATAGCATATCAGAGAGAGTCTCAAGTGAAAAAAGACAAGCCTTGTATACACACACACACATACACACACAAACACACGTGTAATATATATATATAAAAAGAACCTTCCCCAATTTTTCAGTGCTTCGCTTCTTGAAATTCAGTTGTTAAATGTTACAAAAACAAAGTAATACATAAACATTATAATTACTCTATCCCGCATGAACAATCTTATACTAATTTCAACTAGTACATGTACATCTTAAGTGTATTAAACTGCAACTGAATTCTAAAAATACTGTACACAAATACACTTTATAATTCCAGTGCAAGTCAAAAGAATTCATTCTAAATGTCACACACACATGCACGTGTACGCACACACACACACACACACAATGGTGTGGAGCTGGCTTGAAGTTGCGTCTGAAAACAAACTGAACGCTTTGCAGGAATAAAATAAAAGATAATGTATATGATGCACATGAAAAATAATAGCACAAATGGCTTTATATTGTCAGATTAATTTGAAATTTCTTCAAGTTAATCAACAACATCTTAAAGTACCACTACGCATAAATCTGAAGACACATTTCAGCACCATTTGTGCTTATTATGCCTTGTCAACACACCTAATGAACTTTAACAGCAGTTGGGACATGCAGCAAAAGAACACACGTAATTGTACTTATTTATTATGTGCATCCGTTAGCATGTCAATCTATTTTTACCTGTTTCTCGCACTCATAACGTTGTATTTCTAGAACAGAGTGGAGTTATTATCAGGTTATTCAAAATAAAGACGACCTGTGCTGAATCGGATTCTCCTCAGTGTCCAAAAGAACCATAACTGTGTAGCGTTTATAACCATCTGTTACAGAAGTGTATCTTTAAACAGTTACGGTGATAGTGGGCCTTTAATGTGATCAGTCTGTGATGGTAGTAGGCTCTGAGCTACACTTACCCCATTCAGTGCCACCCTAACCTGAATGATGTACATGAAACCAGAGCAGAATGACTCTTAAATAACAAATAATAACATTGGTGACACTGTGAACAATTTAAATCACTGAAAACGGTTCATGGACTAACCACACCCCATAATCCATGGCCAGCATGAGACATAAATTCTCATGAGCCCATGCGGACGCAGGGGGGGCTCATGAGAATTTATGCCTCTTGCAGAAGGAACAGGCTGGCTGAAGGGCTGTGCAGTCTGAAGCAAAAAGCTGAAATTCAACTCTGGGATTCTGAAAAAGCCTGATCAGTCCCCAAGACTGAAGGATGTCCCCAATGCAAATATTATTGATGAGAGCAACAGGCATCGCAGATCCTCCTCAGCGCCCATTACACCAATACGAAAGAGGCATAGATCCTCATGAGCCCCTACATTTGTGGGGATCATGAGGATCTACGTGACTTTCATACTGGTACTGCTCTGTGTGTTGAAGGGGGTTAACCAATTACATCCTAAAGCTGATTTCTGTTTATTACTTATTGTCCTAAGAAGGCTACATTACTGATTAGGAGACAGATCAACTGTTTTAGTTCAAAGGTGGTGCCAGAATAGTTTGGTGCCTCAGGCGCAAGCTATTCTGGCACCACCCTTGAACTATCAGTCAAATTTATTTCAAGCAATGGGTGTATCACAATGAAAAGGGTTAAGCAGCTGTGACAGGCGATCCTTCATTTCTTTCTAGCATTTCTGTTTGGCTTCATTCTCTACAGCTTGTTCCAGTTTTTCACAATCCTTTTATCAGTTTTTGTCTTCAGACACACATGAACTCTGCAAATAAATAAAATACACATGAAAATATACCGGGTACGCCTTTAAATTTAAAAAATGCATTTATACATTTGCCATATTAGAGAACTCATGTATCCGGTATCAAATCAAACAAAAGATAATAATAAGAGTGCATAGTTTACCATCATACAAAGCCAAATTTCAAACCACTGAAATAAACAACAAAAACATGATAATTCCTTATCATACACCTGCACATGATACCATTGAAAAAAAAAATACACATAGTAGGTCAAGGATTTTCATATTTGTTTCAAGAAGCTAAAGGCTTCCGCTGACACTGACATCTGCAAAGCAAAAAACTATGTGTATTATCTTCACAATAAAGCAGTAGTCCTCAAATTAATACTCACAGGCAAGTTGTTACAACTCGTGGTTAATTACTGTCAACAACCTTCTGATGTCATTTATCAACTTTACAGATTCTGATCAAATTTTAAAAAATCAAAATTAAAAAAATATATTATACATGTAAAAGTAAACAGCTGCTCATTAATATTCACAAAAATTACAGTACCAGTAGCGTAGGAAGGTATTTTTTGGGGGGAGGGGAGGGGAAGAGGGTGGGGGGGTCGGGGGGGGGGGGGGAGGGGGGGGGGGGGCAGCATGCCTGCCTCAGTGCAACCTCCTAACAATCGAAATAATAATCAAAATTGTATGATATTTTGTTCTCCAAAAGTATTTTGTTCTATAAATAACAAATAATAAAATGCATAATTTTAATATTTTTCCCCAAAAACATGTTTCATTCCCACAAAAATTCCTAAAATATTAAGGGGAGAAAGGGGATACTCCCGGCTACCTTCCCACCCCCCACCCCCACCCACCCCCGCACGCCCCACCACCCCCCAAATGTTTCACCTAGTTCCTATGCCAATAAGTACTTGTAAACTTAAATAAAGTAAATGCCCTCCTCTCACACTGTCAATGGGATATGAGTTATGACTTATCCAAGTCATCAATGAAACCTTTGGAGGGAAATTCACACAAAATAATAACTAGGAGGAAAGTATGCACTTTCAGTACTGAACCAATGATTAAAATCACTATATATATTATATACTTAGAAGTGGCAGAGAAATTTTTGGATGGGAAAAAACATGTGTCACGACACGGGGTTTTTTTTTTTCCTATTTTTGTAGGGGAGGTAAATTCAGAGGGGTGACAGATTAGCTAGTCACCGGGTAGCAATAGCATAGGTGTCTAGTATTTGGCCTCTACATGGGTGTTTTGCTGCTGTGCGTGAGTACGGAAGAACGTACGGAAGAACGGCGTGATGCACGTGATTGTTTGGTCTGCGTGATCGGGTGGTTATTGTTTCACGTGAATTCAATCACATGACTTACTGAGCGTTTTTTCGCTAACCGTACGATAACCAAATTGTTAGTCTGTCGCATTTCCAACAGCGAATGAGAGAGTCGCATTCCAGCTGCGAACAAGAACAGTCGGCTTCAAGCAGTCAACGAAGTAACTAGTCTTCGAAGGGGGATTTCGCGGGCGTGGTTAGCCATTTGCTGCGGTCCTCAAGTGGCGTGTCGTCCTCCTGTGGCGGTCCCACCATACGGCTCTGGTCGCTCCGGAGTTGGTGTCCTGTGAGAAGAAGAAACTGCAACGGCTGAACCCCTGGCTTGCCTTGTCTGTGTTTGTCTTCGTCCCAGCCGGGGCGTCTCCAGGGATAGCGGTGAGTACACGCAACAATTCATTAGTGGCCATTTGCTCGGGGGGTTTGTCTGTGGTTGCTTGTTTTGTTATTATTATTATTTTGTTTAGTGTGTACTGGGGGGGCAAGTGTAAGAATAGAATGCAGAAGTGAATGCCATCTGTTGTATTCTGTAGTATCTAGCGTCAGATTAGTTATTGGGATTAACGCTGAGCAGGGGACCAAGTCCATCTCACTATTTAGCATCAGAGTGTAAATTTGGAAGTGAGTCATGTGACGACGTGTAAATATGCATTTTGATTGAGTGTGAATTTATTGTTGTTGTGGGAGAGAGGTAAAGGGATGTAAAAGACGGCAGTTAAAGTTGTGGGAAGGATGATGTGATTGTTTTTTTTTGTTAGTTATTCATATGCGTACTTTGCACCTGTGCTGTAGTGTATCCAAATCCAGTTCCAAATCTAACGGGCTAAACATCCAGTCGTAAAGAGCTAACCAGCGAAGTCTGCCGCTGTGCTGTCAGAAGGCCTTCGTTGGAGAGTGGAGGCTGGCTGTGTCATTCCACTTGCGGGTCTACGACACGCCCCATGTTGAGCCAGGTCGGGTCGCCCCATTTAGTTATTTCTAACGCATCTAACATATCTTGTTTATTTGTAAACTGGTAGAGGACGTTGTGTTAATGTCATCTCCTCGTAGTGACAGTGTTGCGAGGAGAGCTTGTTGCAGTGTCAGTGATATAATATTCTGAAATATTGTATTGTTTAAACGTAGCCTTGTGTTACGGAAGACCTTGTCGCGGAAGCAAGAGCGTAGATCTGAGCTGAGCTCTATGGTTGTGCTTCCGTCGAGAAGGTCTAGTAACTTTTGAACTATTAAGTTTGCTTAACTTTCAGTTGTGTTGTATTGAGGATGTTGGTTCCATTATATAGTCGACTTTGTGGTCGAAATACTGTTATTTAAAGGCAGTCTTGTGCTGTGAAAAACCTTATCGCGGAGGCAAGAGCGTTAAGCTGGACTGAGCTCGACGTTTGTGCCTCCGGCGAGAAAGTCTGGTGACTGGTGAACAGTATTAAGGTTGTTCCTTTTTTGCTTGTGTGTCAGTAAGCATATTCACTTCCATTATATTTGATATTGTGCTATTTGAAATACCGTTACTTTAGGAGCCATGTGCTGTGAGGGACGCTTCGCGGAAGCAAAGGCGTAGGTCTATTGGTGTTAGCGCTCGACGCTTATGCTTCCGTCGGAATCCAGTGGCTTGTGAATTGTGTTAAGCTTTTCAGTCTAAATTTTCGTTTGTATTATTAAGGATAGTAGTTTTATTATATATTGTTATTTTGTATTTTATTTAAGGATATTTGTTTTAGTATATATTTATTTGTTATCTTGTATTATGTATAATGGTTATCCGGGTCGGTTAGTTTGGACGTGTGTCCGTGTGAATGTGATGCGTGAGCGCGTGGTTAGGGTTGAGTGAGAATAGTTGGATTGTTGTTAGGGTTATATGTAATAAATGTCATCATCATTGTTCCTCTGGTGTTTGTGTAAGGTTTGTGTTAGTATGTGTCTCGAGTGGTAGCACTCATAGCTCGTGCCCCCGAAGCGGGGATCGTGACAACATGTCTGGAACAGTGATGAGTTCTCAACTTGCGACTGAACAAAACTGATTAATCTTGGCTTTATTAATCACGTCATCACAGAGAATCACCTGTCTCTAACAGGCTGCAGCAGAGAAACTATGATAGCTTAAAGGTATTGACTGACTAGAAGGGTGACAAACTAGGCACTGTCCTTGACCTATCACTGTCACTTCTTGTATTTGGTGCAAGATGAACAATGAACAAGAGAGAGGATAAAAGAGAGAGGCCTGCGACACCTATGTCAGTAATACCGTATCGATACTTCTAAATCAGGGTAAATTACATACGTAATTACGTTAATGACACCTATGTCAGTAATGCCGTATCGATAGTTTTAAATCAGGGTAAATGACATAGACTACTTTTCAGAATTTCCAATCTCCCGTTATCCCAATTCTCAGTGCAAAGAATGTATCTGATTCACAGCATAATGCCCTCTTAACAAACTGCGTAATACACCCCCCCCCCCCCCCCACCACACTTCACCATACAATAAACAATAGTCAATTGACACGGCGACACAACAATGCGCTGATTCAGTCTCTCTCTCTCTCTCTCTCTCTCTCTCTCGGCTTGACACGGCCACACAATTAACAGTGCGCTGATTCAGTCACTGCTAAACAAACTGCGTAATACACCCACCCCCCTTCCCCTTAAACGTCACCACCCTCCGCACTCATCCATACAATTTCACAATAGACAATGCGCCGATTCACTTCTAAACAAACTGACCTACTTTCGCACTTCACCATACAATACACACTAACATGGCCACTCAATCAACAGGGCGCTCAAGGAAATACATGCATAACCTCAGGCTGGTTCTGAAAAACAGCCACCTTCGTTCAGGCGCGTTATGATTGGACCTGTTCTGAAAAATATGCACCGAACTTGTTTCGTTATGTACCCTACTTGAGTCAATATGTACGAGACCAAACACAATATTCATACAGGAATTTTTAATTTTTTTAAATATGTATCAGACCCTACTCGTGGGTGAGTTCCTTCACTTTGCCGCACTGGTAGAGTGTGCGAACGTTCCAAGTTCCGATAGTTATTCCTTGCGTGGGCAGCTTGATGGTGGGTTTGGTTCCAGTAACACACTTGTCGCCCCCACCCTGGAGACCTCCAATGGGGTGCGCGGTCGTTGGTGATCCGGGCCCCGACCGATCCGGCATGTTATTCTTATTCTGTTGCTTGTCCATCAGTCCTTTCAATGGGCTTAGGCAAACTTGGCGGCGCCCGTCTCCTCTCCAAGTATTTCAACTGACTGAGAGACGCGTCAGCCCCTCACAACGTTTCGCCCGCCAGCAGAAGCGGTTACCGGGGTGTGGCTAGGTAAAGGACCTGGAGCCAGCTGTGAGAGTTGAGTGCCATGTGAAGACCAGTGCTCCCGCCTGCCCCAAGAGGCGCTGCTGGCTGAAAAGTCAAAGGTACTACTTCTCCATGAACACTCTACAATGGGACATTGTAGGACTTGCAGAAGTTCGATGGACAGGCTTCGGAGAAACAACAACAGATGAAGGCCATAAAATCTGGTTCAGCGGAAAAGAAACCAAGCACGAACATGGCGTAGCTTTTATCGTAAGGAAAGAGGTGGCTGGAACTGTCATCAGCTGCACCCCCGTGTCAAGCAGACTAATCTCCATCCGCATCTCCGCCCGACCGCACAACATCACTATAATACAAGTATACGCTCCTACAGCAGATCATGATGATGAGGAATTAGAAGAATTTTACGAACAACTGGACAACATCATCAAGAAAACACCTAAGAAAGACATTCTGACTGTCCTCGGTGACTGGAATGCAAAGATCGGCCCTGACGCTTACCAACAATGGGCAGGAACAGCTGGCAAGTTTGGCCTTGGAGAAACAAACGACAGAGGCCTGCGACTTTTAGAGTTCGCACAGAGTCACCGTCTTACCGTTGCTAATACCCTCCATCCACACAAGAAGTCAAGAACAGTGACATGGCAATCGCCAGGAGGCCTGGTCCATAACCAGATTGACTTCATCTTGCTGCCTCGACGATTCAAATCCAGCGTTAACAAAGCACAAACGAGGTCCTTTCCTGGCGCTGATATTGGCAGCGACCACAACCTCGTCCTTACTAGCCTCAAGTTGAAGCTGGCATTGAAACGAGACAGCAAGAGTCCTCGCATCCGATTCGACCTCGAGAAGCTAAAAGACCCGGAAGTAGAAGAGGTCTTCCAAGCCCAGGTGGGAGGCAGATTTGCAGCCTTGGCTACTTTGGACTGGGACGTAGACACCCTTGCTGGAAATATAAAAGAGGTGTTACTTTCTACAGCAGAAGAAGTGCTGGGGAAGCAGAGGAAGCGCAAACAGCCCTGGGTCACCGATGACATCCTTGATCTCTGTGATGAGAGGAGAGCCTGGAAGAAAAAGAGAGGCCAAGACCTCACATCAGCAAACAAGTACAGACTTGTCAACAAGAAGATCAGGAAGAGGATGAAAGAAGCCAAAGAAGATTGGATTGAAGACCAGTGTCGTAGCGTGGAAGAGGGCATGGCAAACGGCAACAGCAAGAAGGCTTATGAAACGCTAAGGACCCTCACCAAGACTCAACAGCGAACAGCCACAGTCATCGAAGACAGCAGCGGCCAACTCCTTACGGAAAACACTGCTGTACTAAACAGATGGACTGAGTACTGCCGAGACTTGTATAACTACAAGGCTGAGCCAGACACCAGCATCCTCCAAAACAACCAGGCTGGGGCCAGGAAGGCCGAAGACCTGCCAGTGTTAGCTGAAGAGGTGGAAACAGCTGTACGCGGCCTGAAGGGAGGAAAGTCTCCAGGTGTAGACAACGTACCTGCTGAACTGTTGAAACATGGAGGAGAAGTAACAACGAAGGTACTCACTACACTCTGTCAAAAGATCTGGGAGCAAAAGAAATGGCCAGTAGAATGGACACAGTCTCTAGTGATCCCGCTCCCCAAGAAAGGAAACCTGAAACAGTGCCAGAACTACAGAACTATCAGTCTGATAAGTCACCCTAGCAAAGTAATGCTTAGAATCATTCTCAACCGCCTCAAAACTTTCGCCGAGGAACTGCTGGCAGAAGAACAGGCTGGCTTCAGAGTTGGAAGAAGCACTGTAGAGCAGATTTTCAACTGCCGCGTCCTGATCGAGAAACATCTGCAGCATCAGCGCGAACTCTACCACAACTTCATTGATTTCAGGAAAGCATTTGATCGCGTCTGGCACGACGGACTCTGGCAAGTCATGAGATCGTTCAACATAGAGGAGGGGCTGATCCAAATGATAGAAGCGCTTTACAAGAACGCCTGCAGCGCGGTT